>LR738709.1:229995760-230090152 GCA_902687465.1 Secale cereale | reverse complement strand
GGAACTTGGCCTTGGCGGGGTGGCCGCCCTTGCCGGGCTGCTCGTCCTGGGCGGGGTACTCTGCCTTGGCGGAGTACCCGCCCTTGACGGAGCACTCTCCCTTGCCGGAGAGTCCTGCCTTGGCGGGGATGGCGGTGCCTGCAGCTCCTCGGCGGTGGTCTCCGGGCGCTCTTCCCGCTGCGGCTCCTCCTCTGCACGGAACAAGACAAGAGATGTCAAGATATGAAGATAAAATCAAAAGCCTCAGACGTACCCCGACAAGCGAAAAGAAAGAACCCCAGACTTACGCTGGGGGCTGCGCTGCGGGCTGCGCTGGGGGCTGCTCATCGGAGCAGTGCCAGAGTCCGGCAGGCTCGGCTCCGGCGCGCCCTCTGTTGCCGCCGCCGTCGAGTCCTCCGCGACCTCGGCCTCGGGCGCCTTGGCCTTCTTCGCTGCGCGGTGGGCCAGGGTCCTGAAATCAGAACAGAAGAAAGAGTTAGCATCAACAGAAGCTCAAGACTAAAATCAAGAAGATGAAGAATCACGGATCCTTACTCCTGGTCTTCCTCGTCGTCCTCGCTCAGGGCGGAGAAGTCATACTCCACCGTGGGCGCGTCGACGCGAGGAGCGGGAGGCGAAGACTCCCTCGCGCGCTTGGTACTCACCGGGGCTGGGGGCTGCGAAGACCCAGCCCCTGTGGCTGCCGGCGCCCGGGGGGCGGGCGGAGCCGCTGCTCCGCTCCGAGAAGACCCCTGCCGGCTCGCTGCCGGCCTACGGGGCGCCTCCGTCGTGGTCCGCGCACGGGCCGCCTCTGCTGCGGCTGGTGCGCCGGACGGCCTGGGCGCGGCTTGACTCCCCCGGGGAGCCGCCCGCCGAGGTGGCTGTTGCCGGGGCGCCTGTGCCCTTTCCCCCGTCGCCGCCTTGCGGAGGCGCTTTGCCGGGGACTCCTTCGGGCTTGCCGGGGGCGGGGAGCTCTCCGACGAGGAGAGGTCGTCGGCGTATAACTCCGTAGATCCGCGTCCACCCAGGCGGAAGAGGCGGAGATCCGCCGATTGCTGAACCTCCCACCCGACGCGCTCGCCGGAGTCCCCTCGTTGAGGCACTCCGGGATCCATGGGATCGCGACGGAGGCTGCGGCGAGGGATGGCACCGCCGGAGGGAGCAGAGGCGCCGCGAGGGGCGGAGGCGCCAAGGGAAAGAGGGCCGCAGCGCTGGATGCTGGGCCCAGCGAGCCGGCCGGGGCAGAGGAGGAGGAGGAGGAGGAGGCCGAAGACTCCGGCGGATCTACGGAGTTATACGCCGACGACCTCTCCTCGTCGGAGAGCTCCCCGCCCCCGGCAAGCCCGAAGGAGTCCCCGGCAAAGCGCCTCCGCAAGGCGGCGACGGGGGAAAGGGCACAGGCGCCCCGGCAACAGCCACCTCGGCGAGGTTGTCGTAGAAGTTGAGGACGTCAATGGGCTTCGGGGCGATCCACGAGCGGTCCAAGCCATGCGAGTCGCACATCGGCATCATGGCAAGGATCCGGTCCCTCGCGGCGTTGTTGCAGAGCGGCACCACTTCCCGGGGAGTCCTGAACCACTCGGGGTGCGTCGGGTCGTACTTGAAGAGCTCTCGTACCATCCCGCGCAGCTCCAGAGTGGTGAAGTTGAAATTAAGCCCGGGGCGCAGCCTCATGATGTCTGCCGGGCCGCCGTACTCCCAAGCCGGCCTCTTCCGGTCTTGGAGAGGGGCGATGCGCCGGCGGAGGAAATCTGCGCCCACCTCGGCAACTGACAGCCGGGCCAGCCGAAGACGGAGGATCCGGACGAGGGCGATGTCGAGCTTGACGTCGTCGGAGTCTAGATCGCTCCAATCTCTGCCGCGCGCGATAGGCGTTGTGCGCGGCGCAGTGAAGGCTTGCGGCTGGTCTTCTACAATCCAGCACCACTCCGCTCGCCATTCCTCCCACTTGCCGCGGAGCTCCCCCGGCAAGTACGACCCCTTCTTCCCGAGACGGAAGACCCAAGAAATACATCCGGAGAGGGGGGCATCGGCCTCTGCTCTAGGGGTGAAAAAGTGTCTAAAGAGGGCTACGTTGGGGTGGACTCCTATGAAGTTTTCGCACATATGTGCGAAAACGGCCATGGTGAGAATGGCGTTGGGGGTGAAATCAAGCAGATGGAAGCCATACGTATTCATGATATCACAGAAGAAGTTCGAAAAAGGAGGACAGAGACCACAGTGGAAAAAGGCAGCAAAGAAGTGATACCCGCCAGGATAGTTGTCCTTGGCGGCGGCCGGGTATGCTCGGGTGCGGGGATGCGCATCGGTGCCCTTGGACCAGAACAAGTAATACTTGTTCCAGAGTTCTTGCACGCCGAGCTTCGGTGAGAAGACGACGTGCCGCTTCCGGTAAGCGATGAGCTTGGCTGCTTGCTCGGATTTCTCCTTCTTGGACTTCTCCGCCTTCGCCTTGTCGGTCTTTGGGGCCATGGCGGACGCGGCGGGAGGAAGGGGACGAAGAGCTCGGCGGCGGCGAAGCTGTGGAGGCGGGGCGCAAGAAGGAATCTTTTGCAGGAGGAAGACGACGTAATGAGAGCACAGGGAGGGGAACCGCGCCCGCTGCCTCTGCTTTTATGGGGGAGTGGGGGGCGTTTCCCCCTTTCCATTAAGAGATCGTGGGCACGTCCCATCCCACGGCGCCGCAATCGACGCGTGCCGTTACCGTGGGGTGCGGCGGATATGGAAGTGGATTCGGCGCGCCGCGGGCCGCGGGTGCCCGTGCACTGTTTTGGGCCTGGCCCAACAGCGCTCGGCACCGTGTGTGGCCCAGGCCCGGGGGCTCCTGTCGGTGTACTAAGGTAGGGGTACCCCAGTACCCCAACTTGTGCACGGGCAGTTGCAGCTTCCCGCGGCAAGGTTCACTGCGTGCTCGCCGGAGACCTTCCTGCCTCCTATCAAACCATTCAAAAACAAAGTATACAAGACAGAAGATCGAGACCCCGGCAAGTGGAGCTTGCCGGGAAGGCCGTACCAGGCTCAAGGCTGTTCCACTAACACAAGACCCTGGCAAGAGGAGCTTGCCAGGAAGACTAGAAGATATCGCCTCGGCGCTATGCGCGCCCCGGCAAGGGGCCCGGGGAGCGGCGAGTTCCCGGGCCCGACAAGATCAAGGCCCCGGCAAAGTGCTTGCCGGGAGGGCTGCGCTGTGTGCCCGCGCTCCAGCTCATCGGCCCACGCGTCGCCCTGGGGCCTATCCAGGGACGCGTGGCGGATGGCTGTGCAGCCTGGGGTACACGGTGGCACACCACGGCGATAAATCCGTCGCCGTGGCGGACGGAGACGCTAAGGCGGGAGCTTTTGGGGTCGACGGCGACGGGCATTAAATGCCCTTGTCCCCCACTGTTAAAGTAGGTATAGACCACTGTTCCGTACTGTAGCTCCACTGTTCCCGCACTGTTACAACTACCATCTCTTTTACATTTTTACCCCTTTCTCCTACGTTGACACCTGTCGGTGACCCCTTGCACTATAAAAGGAGGCCCATGCACAACGTGGAGGGGGTTCGAAACCTAGATTACTCTCACGCACGGTGTAGCTGCTTCTTCAAGCTCCCGAGCGCTCAACTCAATACACAACCAAGCAGGAGTAGGGTTTTACGCATCCGTGCGGCCCGAACCTGGGTAAAACTGCCCGCGCGTCTGCTTCGATCTGCTCTTTGTGCTCCCTCCGCCCTCGTACCGCTCAGACAAGGGGCTCCGGTCCCATAGGTGTTCGTGGCGGACAGTTTCCCCCGACACATCACCTATTCGTTAAAAACACATATATATTTAACTTTTATTAACGAGCCTCCGAAAACCGAGGGGACAGCTCTGTCCCATATCCATTTTTTGGGTTCCTTGATTCCCGCGCATGTCACTTATCCCTTTGTCTTATAAATAGGGCCAGGGGTCCTTTTCCTTTTCCCGCCTTGCATCTTTGCCTTTCTTCCACCTCGTGATGCCTCTGTGCCTGAGCGCTACCACTGCCGTCGATCTTTGCCTCTGCGCCAACAACGGTCGTTGCATCAACCTGTTTTGACCAAAGCTCCGCCGGTGTGCCTCCGCGTTCAACAGCCCTGGTAAGTCTTTTTTTACTCCTCCCATAGATTCCATTAGGGCTTTCTGCGAGTTCATCGAAGCTCTCATGTTGTTCTTCCCCGTTCTTCTCCGTGGCATAAATGGCAAGTATAAATCTTATGTTTTCCTGTGTGGTTGTAACTATAATCCCCTTTCTTGTCATTAGCGTATCCTTTCTATAGAGTAATCCCATATGGATCTGATGAACTGCTTTGTCCGGACCCCGATCTCAAGTCACACCGATCTAGCTGTAACACGTCATATCACTTTGCGGCCTCACGCACGGTAACCCCACGGGTGCCACCGTACCTGGCCCGGGACCGTTTGCGCATTTTGGCACACGTATATGACAGTGTCGCTAGCATCCATATGACAGAGAACCCGGGCCGACATGGCTAGTTATAAACCAAAAGTGGCACTAGATTACAGAGACAGGCATCCATGACCCAGCAACGAACGTGTCGGTCATCAACGTATGAACCCAAGTCGTAGCAAGCTACATGGACTTAAAGGAACAACGCGTGACATTTACCCTAAGGGACAGACACAAGAACGAAGAAGGACACATGCCGGCCAGCCTACGTGTTCCGAGCAGTAGTGTTGTGGAATTAACACGTCAGATGTCCGGGTTACGGAGTTAGTGGTGAGGCCGCGCATCTATGTAGTAGCTTGAGAGGGGTTGAGCGGAATCGAGAGACGCGATGCAAGACACGGATTTAGACAGCTTCGGGCCCCGGGAAACATCATCCGGTAATAACCCTACGTGCTGTTTGAGGCTAGGTCTCATTATGATCCTCGTGGTGTCGCCGGTAAACCGGCTCTTTGTGTCTAACCCTAGAAACTTGTCTAAACTTCTCCTCTAAAACTTCTCCTCCTTGGGGAGCCCTGCCCCTCCTTATATATGTTGAAGGGGCGGGTTTACATGACTAGTCCTAGTAGGACTAGGATTGATCTATTACAAGGAGTCCTAGTCTTGCTTCCTTTGTATGAGAATATTCCTTGCGCTTTATTCATAAACCGGCCCACTATTAATATGAACCGGCCTTCTAGGCCTTGGGCCTTGTCATCCATGATCCGCCTGCCGGGTCACCAGTAAATTGCCAAGTGTAAACCGTCTTAAGTAGAATGCCAAGTCCGGCCGGGTTATAATTCCGGCCGGTTCATACCGCGGGGTATATGCCCGACAAGTAGCAAGCTACCAAGGCTCATTGGAATCACTAGGAGGCATTTCCCTGTAAGGTAGGCTACCAAAGGAAAACAACTAGGTGTCGGATTCCACACATACCAAGCATTTCAATCATACACGCAATATGCTCAATATGTGCAAATACAACATTGCATCACAACAGAACTCTATGACTCAAAGTACTTTATTTAAAAGGCTCCAAGAGCCATACATAACATATCCATACAGGTAGGGGTCACATGACCCAACACTCAAGTCATACAGTCATACAAGCACAAGCGGAAGCTACATGTCTGAGTACAGACAACTTCGAAAATAAAACAGGCTTGGTGTAGCCTGACTATCTACAAGGCCCTTGACAAGCTCCAGATCTTCGTCTGGGTGTGAAGCTACTCGTCGACGTCAACGTCTATGTAGAACCCATCCGCAGGGGCAGGGTTCTCCTCTGCAACAGTTATTAAGCAAACATGAGTACAAAGGTACTCAGCAAGTCTTACCACAGAACCTATCATGCATGCAACATTATCAACAGGGGGCAATGGAGTTTATAGCAGAAAGCCAGCTTTGACTCTTGGCTAACCTATACTACAACTCTCAACGGATTGCAACATGTTATTACGAACACGAGTCCTCTACTCACCACATCAATACACTACCGAGGATCCTCTTCTGTCATCCTACGGAAGGGCCATCCACGGCACTCACACTTATCTTGAGGCTTTTAGTAGTGTCCATCAACTTGTCTATGAACTGTAAGAGTAACCAAGTAGTCCGTACCACGAACAACGGCTATTCGAATAGATTGATAACCCTGCAGGGGTGTACCTCTTCACACACGCTTCCACCACTTATCGCCGTATACTTGGCGTGTACTAGGCAACCTTCAAGCGGAATCCCAGCGAGGGTGTCGGCCACGACCTGACTAACTACTCAAGTCTCTCGTCCAGGTTTATCGCCTATTTGGGTTCCATCCGTGGGGAGATCCGGCCGGGGTGTCGCTCACGGCCCCAAACGATGTGTACAGGGTTCCCGAGTCACCAAACGGGCAACCGGTACACCGTGCCACGTACCTGTCGCATCACAACCCACCCTGAGGGTCAGCGTTGTGCACGACCTCCAGTAATCTATAAACATCAGAAACTAGTTGCAACTCCTGGACAGGGATCGAGGGTAATTAATAAGCCGAGAGGGTCCATTGGTTTCGGGCCCAATGCATGGTAGTAACTGCAACTTGAACCACACATACAGATCTCAGGTCCTAGGGACGATTCCAATGAAACAACCCACCATGTACTCCTACATGGCCTTTCATCGATACCTTTACCAAGCGTATTCCACACTTCCTTCTCTTTATCGGTATGATCATTTCACTCTGATCCATCACCCAGATGAACCAGACCTGACACAACTCTAAGCATAGCAGGCAACATAAACAAATAGCATGGTGGATCACACATCACATGGCTCAATCAACTCCTACACATGCTAGTGGGTTTCAACTATTTACTGTGGCAATGACAGGTCATGCAAGGGAATAGGGTTCAACTACCGCAACAAGTAGCAGTTCACACGCTGTTGCCTTAATGCAGTAAAAGAGAGCAGGAGCGAGAAGATTGGGTTTGTATCGGAATGATCAATGATTGCTTGCCTGACAAAGCGGTTGTCGGGTACTGCTCTTCAACTGGATACGCATCAGTATCCTCGGGAGCAGAACCTAACACAGAGAATACCGGCGATACAATCATTAAGAAACAAATGCAACAATACGATGCATGCTCAAGACATGGCAAGATGCATGTGTGTTGGCTAATGCAACTAAAACCAGAAGGGTTTGAGCCTATTTGAATCAAACATTCAAATTGGCATTTTAACTATTATTCAAATAAGTGCATTATCATGTTTTAATGTATACAGCAAGGTTAACTTGCTCAAACATGCATGAAACCAGTGCCATTGGAAATATTGGATTTTTCTGATCATTTTTCATATATAAATTATTTCCATCTGAGCTATGGTTGATTTTATATGAATTTTAGAAGTTTTGGGTATTTTCTGGAATTTCCTGAATTATTTTTAATCTAAAAATCCCAGAAAAACCTTTACTGCGTCAGCATGACATCATGCTGACGTCAGCTAGTCAACATGAGCTAGTCCAAGTCAAACATGACATGTGGGCCCAGCATGTCAGTGTCACAGTTAACTAACAAAACTAATTAGTGAGCTAACTAGCTGTCAGTGGGGCCTGGGCCCACGGGTCAGTGACTAAATTAATTAACTAATTAAATTAACAGAAACTTAATTAAACTAACTAATTAGTAAAGGGTGGCCCACACGTCAGTGACCTAGGGGTGGTCAACCCCCCGGTCAAACAGGTCAAACCCGCCGGCGACGTGACGCCGGCGAGGCCAAGTACGGCGGCGTGCTTCGGAAATCATCTAGGGGGCACGGCTCGAGCTGCGGTTGGGTGCGTTGGGAAGCTCTTGTCGTTGCGCGTCGAATGGTGGTGGTCGCCGGACCTGGGGTGGCCGGAGACGACGGCAACAAGCTCGACGGCGGCGACCAGCGTCGGGCGTGTGTGGAGACGCGGCTGCAGTGGCCTAGGCGATGCGTGCGTAGTGCCTAGCGCATCTACGTGCTGCGGCGAGTGTGATGGACGTGTGCCAGTGACTAAATGGTCACCGGAGAATCGCCGGCGGCGAGCACGGCGGCGGTGCGTTTCGGTGATCAACGGAGCGGCGGCTACAAGGAGCGAACGAAGCAAAGGAAGGAGGGGAACTGCGTAGGAGCTCACTGCGGTGCTAACGAGCTCGACGGAGGGGTCGGGGACGCGTTGTAGCTTCGTAACGGCGGCGAGGTGCTCCGGCGATCCGAGGAAGGGGACGGCGGCGTGAGGACTTTGCAGGGCTTCCGGCGATCCGTGGCTCGGCGAGGAGGAAGAGGACGACGCGGCGCTCCTTCTGGACACACTCACGGGGCGAGGGGTAGCTCTAGGTGCGGGAACGGCGAGCGGCGGCGACGGGCGGCTCGGTGATGTGAGGAGAGAGGGCCAGGGGAGGCGACGGGGACGAGGGGGAGAGTGCGAGAGGGTTCGGGCAGCTGCGTGGCGTCGCAGGGAGTCGTCCAGGCCGTTGGGATGCAGGCAGGCAGGGTGGAGGTGGCTGGACAAGTGCCGGCGCGCGGCGGCCACGTGCGCGTCCTTCTAGCGCGAGGAGGAAGGCGACAGAAGAGGCTGTGGGCTGGGCCGGCCTGCTATAGGGCTGGGCCCGAGGTAAGTGCTTTTTCCCTTTTTCTTTTTCCTATTTTATTTTCTGTTTCATTTGTTTTGCATCTTTGTTTAATTAATAAAAATGCCAGAGCATTTTTGTAACTCATGAAACTTGTCATCCCACTGTATATAATATGAACAGTAGGGAACATTATAGTTCATGATTATTTGAGCATTTGAAATATTTTAAAGTATTTAAATGCCCAAATACTAATACCATATGATTTAATCCAAAGGCCTTTGATGTCCTAGAAAATTGTGCACCATTTTTGGTAGAGGTTTAAGACCAAGGCAGAAATGATGAACATTTTTGAAGGGCATTTTGGGTACATTGGAAAATATTTTATCAAACCCTAGTTGTTAGAAGAGGGGTGCTGGGGTTTCTGTCATTCCCATTTCAAGTTTCTTTGATAAGTAAACATGATGCACACTCTAGCTAGCCCTAATGCAAGTGCTAAACTAGGGATGTGACAACTCACCCCCACTTAAAAGAATCGCGTCCCGAGATTCGGGTTCCTCCGGAAAGAGGGTGGGGTACTCAAGTCGAAGACGATCCTCCCTTTCCCAAGTAGCTTCACTCTCGGAATGATGTGACCATTGAACCTTGAGAAACTTGATATTGTGGCGTCGAGTGGTGTGCTCGGTTTGATCAAGAATACGAACGGGGTATTCTCGATATGTAAGATTGTCCTGGAGATCAAGCGTTTCGTGGTCCACTCCACGGATAGGATCTGAGAAGCAACGCGTGAGTTGAGAAATGTGGAAGACATCATGAACTCTGGAGAGGTGCGGAGGTAGTTCTAATTGGTAGGCAACTTCTCCTCGTTTGGCAAGAATGCGAAAAGGACCGATGTAACGAGGGGCCAATTTGCCTTTGATACCGAAACGATGGGTTCCCTTAAGAGGAGTAACACGAAGGTAAGCCTTATCGCCGTCTTCAAAAGTCATAGCCTTATGATGACTATCATATTGGCTCTTCTAGCGAGACTGGGCTGTTTTCAATCTCTCACGAACGATGCGAACATGCTCTTCTGCTTACTGGATCATATCCGGGCCAAAGAATTGTCTTTCCCCGGTTTTTGACCTGTTAAGAGGTGTTCGACACCTTCGTCCACATAGAACTTCAAAGGGGGCTTTGCCCAAGCTAGCTTGATAACTATTGTTATAAGCGAATTCGGCAAATGGAAGACACTTTTCCCATTCCATACCGAAAGAAATGACAGAGGCTCGAAGCATGTCTTCCAGAATTTGATTGACTCGTTCCACTTGACCACTTGACTGCGGATGGAAGGCGATACTGAAAGAGAGATGAGTTCCCATAGCATTCTGGAAACTTTCCCAAAATCGGGAAGTGAAGAGACTTCCACGGTCTGAGTTAATCTCCAACGGCACACCATGAAGTGATACTATCCGAGAGACATACAAGTCTGCTAGCTAGCTAGCAGTAATACTCTCTCGAACAGGGAGGAAATGAGCTACTTTAGACAGGCGGTCGATAACGACGAAGATAGCATTATTCCCTTTCCTGGTCCTGGGAAATCCGGTAATGAAGTCCATACCGACTTTGTCCCATTTCCATTCAGGAATAGCTAAAGGTTGAAGGGTGCCAGCAGGCCGTTGATGCTTTGCTTTGACTCGACGACAAACGTCACAGTTAGCAATGAATTGAGCGATTTCTCTCTTCATCCTAGTCCACCAGAGTCTCTGACGTAGGTCCTGATACATTTTGGTACTACCGGGATGAATCGTCAGAGGAGATTCATGAGCCTCCTTAAGAATCATTTGTCGTAGTTGTGGTTTCTTGGGTACCACCAAGCGGTTCTCGAAGTACACTACACCTCGATCATCCATAGAGAAACTTCTAGCAACTCCGCTAGCAATGTTCTCCTTGATCCGAGATATGCCTTTATAATACCGCTGGGCAACTATGATTTGATCCATAAGGGTAGGTTTCACCACCAAGGTGGAAAGGAATCCTCGAGGAACAATGTGAAGGTTAAGCTTATGAAATTCCTCGTGGAGAAGTGGTTGTCCTTGTTGTAACATCAAGTTGTTACAATAAGACTTACGACTTAATGCATCAGCCATGACATTGGCCTTTCCAGGGGTATAAGTGATTCCTAAGTCGTAGTCTGTGAGAAACTCAACCCAACGTCTTTGCCTGAGATTTAGATCCGGTTGGGTGAAGATATACTTCAAACTTTGGTGATCGGTGAAGATTTCACAGCGATTACCAAGAAGGTAATGTCGCCATGTTTTGAGTGCATGGACTACAGCTGCAAGCTCTAGATCATCGGTAGGATAGTTATCCTCAAGTGGACGCAACTGTCAAGATTCGTATGCAATCACTTGACGATCTTGCATGAGTATGCAACCTAGTCCTTGTCGCGAGGCATCACAGTAGATTATGAAATCCTTGGAAAAGTCTGGTGGTACCAGTACACGTGCAGATGTCAGGCGTCTTTTCAGTTCCTGAAAACTGGACTCGCACTGTGGGGTCCACTCACACTTTTTATCTTTCTTGAGGAGTTTCAGTTAGAGGTTTAGCAACCTTGGAGAAATTCTCGACGAAGCGTCGGCAGTAGCTCGCTAAGCCAAGAAAACTCCTAACTTGCTTGACCGATTCAGGGGGAGTCCAATCAAGGACGGCTTGAACTCGCTCGGGATTGGCAGCAATACCCTTGGCAGAGATCACATGACCTAAATAGGTTACTTCTGGCAACCAAAATTCACATTTGGAGAATTTGGCATAAAGGCGGTGCTCTCGAAGTTTCGTCAATACCAGCCTTAAATGCTCGGCATGATCTTCCTTGTTCTTGGAATAGATGAGTATATCATCGAGGTATACCACGACGAATTTATCCAAGTACTCCATGAATATAGAATTCATTAACCGAGAAAAGGTGGCTGGGGCATTGGTTAATCCGAAGGACATGACGGTGTACTCATATTGGCCATAACGAGTAACGAAAGCCATTTTAGGAATGTCCCCGTTCTTGATTTTGATTTGATGGTAACCCAACCTCAAATCCATCTTAGAGAAGACTGAGGATCCAACGAGCTGGTCATACAAGTCGTTGATCCTGGGAAGCAGATAATTGTTCTTTATGGTGACCAGATTGACAGGTCGGTAATCTACAACCATCCGCTCCGTTCCATCCTTCTTCTTGACGAAGAGGACGGGGCAAGCCCAAGGGGAAGAACTAGGACGGATGAAACCCTTTTGCAAGGACTCATCGAGTTGTTTCTTTAGCTCAGCTAATTCTAGTGGTGCCATCTTATAAGGTCTCCTAGAGATTGGGACAGTTCCAGGGATAAGATCTATCACGAACTCGACATCTCTGTCAGGTGGAACTCCTGGCAGTTCTTCTGGAAAAACATCCGGAAAGTCACGGACTACCGGGATTCTTCGAGTTCGGGTAGAGGGCTGGCATTAAGAGAGTAGAGATGATGCTCAGCCATTCGGGTCAAGACATTGACTATCTTGCCGGATGGATGTGTAAGTTGAACGGTCCTAGTATAGCAATCAATCTTGGCGTAATGACTTGTCATCCAATCCATACCCAAAATGATGTTTATGTCCGAGGACTTGAGAGCGATTAGAGATGCTAGGAAAACAAGTCTATCGACAAGGATTTCATTTCCATGGCTTACCCTAGAGGTTTGCCACTTTGAACCAGGAGTTTAAATAACCATGGAAGTAGGCATGTCACAAAAAGTCATGTTGTGCAATCGAGCATAGCTCTCAGATATGAACGAATGGGATGCTCCAGTATCGAAAAGAACAGATGCCGGATGGCAGTTAACGAGAAGCGTACCAAGGACGACATTAGACATAGTTGACATGACCACGTGCAGTGGGGATTGGCTTGACATAATTCACCTTGCCGGTTGGCTTACCACGGCCAACGGGTTTTCCTGGCTGGTTCTGAGGACACTCACGCATGTAGTGCCCCGGTTCTCCACACTTGAAGCATGTCACAGTGGTAGTGCGTGGAGCAAAGTTGGAAGGTTGTCCTCCATAGGTCTTAGCAGGTGCAAACTGTTGAGTTGAGCGAGGCGCCTCATAGGATGGCCTCGGTGTGTACTTGGGTGGCAGAGCAGTGTTAGGAACCCACACACGGCGCTTGTGAGAGCCAGAGCCGGATGAGGAACCAAGGTCTCGGGTATGCTTGCGTGTGGCCTCGAAGTCGGTCTGGCCTGTTTCAGCACTGATAGCCTTGTTTACCAACTTCTGGAAGGAAGTGCACTCGTGCAGACGCAGATTTCGGCGGAGTTCAGGGCTGAGTCCCTTGCGGAACCTCGCCTGCTTCTTGGCATCGGTGGATACGTCTTCAGGTGCATAGCGTGCCAAGTTGCCAAACTCGCGACTATAACCATCCACAGTTAACCGGCCCTGGGTGAAATTGCAGAATTCCTCTCGCTTGCGATCCATGAGACCTTCCGGAATGTGATGTTCACGGAATGCCTCACTGAACTCAACCCAAGTAGTGATTTGGCCAGCAGGATGCATAGCTTCAAAGTTTTCCCACCAAAGACTGGCAGGGCCCTCCAGATGGTAGGCAGCGTAGGTAACCTTGTCAGCTTCGGCCACATGGGCAGAGTGTAGCTTATGGGTGATACTACGTAGCCAGTCATCCGCATCCAGAGGTTCAGTGGAGTGATGGAACTTCGGTGGACACATCTTGATAAAGTCATTGATTGACACCACGTCATTCCTCTGATGGAACCCAGTGTTCTGCTCTATGCGTTCTAGCAGACGGTTGGTCTCTCTCTTGTTCCGTTCTGCCTCGAGCATAACTTCCGCCAAGGAGGGTGGCTGGCGCAGATTCCCATCTCTAGCCCCACTAGCCTCACCCTGCTCCTGAGCAGCAGGAGTGTTGCGAGTGTTGACCATCCTAGGAAAACAAAACAACGGTTTAGACAAGGATGGCAAAAATTTTGACATAGAAGTGCAGAATGTAATGGATGACATGGAATGCAGAGATGTTCATCCGTACGACATGGTAATATAGAAACTGCTATATATCCACCAGTGGTCATACACACCATACAAAGTTTAGTACAAGCCAAGGCTAAAGTACAACTGCGGTGAAAGACGATACATCCCATCAGAGGCATTCCAAGCTCCTATACATTATTTAACTACATCTCCGGAACTCAGTACACACTAAGTCATATTCCTCAAGACGCGCAGGACTGTGGGAATACAACTACTACAATACTACTACAACCACGGTCTAGCTCAGACATTCCCGTAGTAATCTTCGTAAAGATTACCACCGTAGCCTGGAAGTGGAATAGATGGATCTTGAAACTCGCGAGCACTCGAAGGCTGTGGACCATAGGGACATGGATGTGGTCTCGGTCCCGATGCTGGTGGTAACCGACACCCACATGGAGGTGTAATACCCCCAACGTCACGCCAATCCATGCGATCAGGCAGACGAGTCCGCATGGGGTACAAATCCCGCATGTCCAGATATCTGGCGTGCACAGCAGGTGCAAGCCCTGTCAAAGTATTCCAGTGGGCGGCTCGAGTGTTATACAGCTCCATTAGGAGGGCACGGACCTCACGGTCCCTATCCTCCAACATCTGAACAGTAGTCTGAAGCAGTGGCTCTTCATGAGCAGCATTAGTATACAGACCAGTGTAGTAGCCTTCCTCTCCGGGAAGTGAGGCTGGCATGTAACAGAACTCAGTGTTCAACAACAGGGCATGCCTAGCACGGAGAATGGTCATCATCGAATAGGCGGCATCCTGTACTGCCATCTCGATGGTAATCCCGAGTCCATAAGACCAATGGATGGGGTCATTAGCTCCAGGATATGAGGGGTATATCCGGACTGTGCAGAAATACTGACTCTGATTAAAATCCCGGTACTGTTCCTCCACGGTGTATTCAGGATACCAGCGATAACCGGTCTTAGTCAGCACACGGACTAGCATGGCCGTGTGACCGGGCACATTGATGCACCGAGTCAAACGAACCACTTGATGAGGGATGCGGCCAGACATCTGAAACACGAAGTAATGCAAAGGCATTAGTGTTTCTGGAAGAAATCGGGCAGCATAACAACTGTAAATGCTCAAACAAAGATTTGAGACATCATACAGATGATAGCATAGCCACTCAATAATTCATATCAAGGTTCCGGTCCAACAATCATCATTCTAAAAAGGGATAGAACTGAACTGAGGCTTGAAACCAACAATCCTAAGAGTCTACGGATTAGTAACACGTGAACCTAGTAAGGATAAGAGGCCTAGTCCTAAATCCTCGTAGAAAGAATAGACTGACTCAAATCAGAAGGGCATATGGTAAAGGAGTAAAAAGAGCCTTACGTTCCCTTCCACAATCAATTCCCCTACATATAACTAAGAATTTTTCTAGACTCAACATCGACCAGTTTGGCTTGACAAACCTACAGGCAGTCCAGCTCTGATGCCAACGCTGTCAGGACCCCGATCCTAAGTCACACCGATCTAGGTGTAACACGTCATATCACTTTGCGGCCTCACGCACGGTAACCCCACGGGTGCCACCTTACCTGGCCCGGGACCGTTTGCGCATTTTGGCACACGTATATGACAGTGTCGCTAGCATCCATATGACAGAGAACCCGGGCCGACATGGCTAGTTATAAACCAAAAGTGGCACTAGATTACAGAGACAGGCATCCATGACCCAGCAACGAACGTGTCGGTCATCAACGTATGAACCCAAGTCGTAGCAAGCTACATGGACTTAAAGGAACAACGCGCGACATTTCCCCTAAGGGACAGACACAGGAACGAAGAAGGACACATGCCGGCCAGCCTACGTGTTCCGAGCAGTAGTAAGCTACCAAGGCTCATTGGAATCACAAGGAGGCATTTCCCTGTAAGGTAGGCTACCAAAGGAAAACAACTAGGTGTCGGATCCCACAAATACCAAACATTTCAATCATACACGCAATATGCTCAATATGTGCAAATACAACATTGCAACACAACAGAACTCTACGACTCAAAGTACTTTATTTAAAAGGCTCCAAGAGCCATACATAACATATCCATATAGGTAGGGGTCACATGACCCAACACTCAAGTCATACAGTCATACAAGCACAAGCGGAAGCTACATGTCTAAGTACAGACAACTTAGAAAATAAAACAGGCTTGGTGTAGCCTGACTATCTACAAGGCCCTTCACAAGCTCCAGATCTCCGTCTGGGTGTCAAGCTACTCGTCGACGTCAACGTCTATGTAGAACCCATCCGCAGGGGCAGGGTTCTCCTCTGCAACAGTTATTAAGCAAACATGAGTACAAAGGTACTCAGCAAGTCTTACCACAGAACCTATCATACATGCAACATTATCAACAGGGGGCAGTGGAGTTTATAGCAGAAAGCCAGCTTTGACTCTTGGCTAACCTATACTACAACTCTCAACGGATTGCAAGATGTTATTACGAACACGAGTCCTCTACTCACCACATCAATACACTACCGAGGATCCTCTTCCGTCATCCTACGGAAGGGCCATCCACGACACTCACACTTATATTGAGGCTTTTAGTAGTGTCCATCAACTTGTCTATGAACTGTAAGAGTAACCAAGTAGTCCGTACCGCAAACAACGGCTATTCGAACAGATTGATAACCCTACAGGGGTGTACCTCTTCACACACGCTTCCACCACTTATCGCCGTATACTCGGCGTGTACTCGGCAACCTTCAAGCGGAAGCCCAGCGAGGGTGTCGGCCACGACCTGACTAACTACTCAAGTCTCTCATCCAGGTTTATCGCCTATTTGGGTTCCATCCGTGGGGAGATCCGGCCGGGGTGTCGCTCACGGCCCCAAACGATGTGTACAGGGTTCCCGAGTCACCAAACGGGCAACCGGTACACCGTGCCATGTACCTGTCGCATCACAACCCACCCTGAGGGTCAGCGTTGTGCACGACCTCCAGTAATCTATAAACACCAGAAACTAGTTGCAACTCCTGGACAGGGATCGAGGGTAATTAATAAGCCGAGAGGGTCCATTGGTTTCGGGCCCAATGCATGGTAGTAACTGCAACTTGAACCACACATATAGATCTCAGGTCCTAGGGACGATTCCAATGAAACAACCCACCATGTACTCCTACATGGCCTTTCATCGATACCTCTACCAAGCGTATTCCACACTTCCTTCTGTTTATCGGTATGATCATTTCACTCTGATCCATCACCCAGATGAACCAGACCTGACACAACTCTAAGCATAGCAGGCAACATAAACAAATAGCATGGTGGATCACACATCACATGGCTCAATCAACTCCTACACATGCTAGTGGGTTTCAATTATTTACTGTGGCAATGACAGGTCATGCAAGGGAATAGGGTTCAACTACCGCAGCAAGTAGCAGTTCACACGACGTTGTCTTAATGCAGTAAAAGAGAGCAGGAGCGAGAAGATTGGGTTTGTATCGGAATGATCAATGATTGCTTGCCTGACAAAGCGGTTGTCGGGTACTGCTCTTCAACTGGATACGCAGCAGTATCCTCGGGAGCAGAACCTAACACAGAGAATACCGGCGATACAATCATTAACAAACAAATGCAACAATATGATGCATGCTCATGACATGGAAAGATGCATGTGTGTTGGCTAATGCAACTAAAACCAGAAGGGTTTGAGCCTATTTGAATCAAAGATTCAAATTGGCATTTTAACTATTATTCAAATAAGTGCATTATCATGTTTTAATGTATACAACAAGGTTAACTTGCTCAAACATGCATGAAACCAGTGCCATTGGAAAGATTGGATTTTTCTGATCATTTTTCATATATAAATTATTTCCATCTGAGCTATGGTTGATTTTATATGAATTTTAGAAGTTTTGGGTATTTTCTGGAATTTCCTGAATTATTTTTAATCTAAAAATCCCAGAAAAACCTTTACTGCGTCAGCATGACATCATGCTGACGTCAGCTAGTCAACAGGAGCTAGTCCAAGTCAAACATGACATGTGGGCCCAGCATGTCAGTGTCACAGTTAACTAACAAAACTAATTAGTGAGCTAACTAGCTGTCAGTGGGGCCTGGGCCCACGGGTCAGTGACTAAATTAATTAACTAATTAAATTAACAGAAACTTAATTAAACTAACTAATTAGTAAAAGGTGGCCCACACGTCAGTGACCTAGGGGTGGTCAACCCCCCGGTCAAACAGGTCAAACCCGCCGGCGACGTGACGCCAGCGAGGCCAAGTACGGCGGCGTGCTTCGGAAATCGTCTAGGGGGCACGGCTCGAGCTGCGGTTGGGTGCGTTGGGAAGCTCTTGTCGTTGCGCGTCGAATGGTGGTGGTCGCCGGACCTGGGGTAGCCGGAGACAACGGCAACAAGCTCAACGGCGGCGACCGGCGTCGGGCGTGTGTGGAGACGCGGCTGCAGTGGCCTAGGCGATGCGTGCGTAGTGCCTAGCGCATCTACATGCTGCGGCGAGTGTGATGGACGTGTGCCAGTGACCAAATGGTCACCGGAGCATCGCCGGCGGCGAGCACGGCGGCGGTGCGTTTCGGTGATCAACGGAGCGGCGGCTACAAGGCGCAAACGAAGCAAAGGAAGGAGGGGAACGGGTAGGAGCTCACTGCGGTGCTAACGAGCTCGACGGAGGGGTCGGGGACGCGATGTAGCTTCGTAACGGCGGCGAGGTGCTCCGGCGATCCGAGGAAGGGGACGGCGGCGTGAGGACATTGCAGGGCTTCCGGCGATCCGTGGCTCAGCGAGGAGGAAGAGGACGACGCGGCGCTCCTTCTGGACACACTCACGGGGCGAGGGGGTAGCTCTAGGTGCGGCAACGGCGAGCGGCGGCGACGGGCGGCTCGGTGATGTGAGGAGAGAGGGCCAGGGGAGGCGACGGGGATGAGGGGGAGAGTGCGAGAGGGTTCAGGCAGCTGCGTGGCGTCGCGGGGAGTCGTCTAGGTCGTCGGGATGCATGCAGGGAGGGTGGAGGTGGCCGGACGCGTGCCGGCGCGCGGCGGCCACGCGCGCGTCTTTCTGGCGTGAGGAGGAAGGCGACAGAAGAGGCTGTGGGCTGGGCCGGCCTGCTACAGGGCTGGGCCCGAGGTAAGTGCTTTCTCCCTTTTTCTTTTTCCTATTTTCTTTTCTGTTTCATTTGTTTTGCATCTTTGTTTAATTAATAAAAATGCCAGAGCATTTTTATAACTCATGAAACTTGTCATGCCCACTGTATATAATATGAACAGTAGGGAACATTATAGTTCATGATTATTTGAGCATTTAAAATATTTTAAAGTATTTAAATGCCCAAATACAAATACCATATGATTTAATCCAAAAGCCTTTGATGTCCTAGAAAATTGTGCACCATTTTTGGCAGAGGTTTAAGACCAAGGCAGAAATGACGAACATTTTTGAAGGGCATTTTGGGTACATTGGAAAATATTTTATCAAACCCTAGTTGTTAGAAGAGGGGTGCTGGGGCTTCTGTCATTCCCATTTCAAGTTTCTTTGATAAGTAAACATGATGCACACTCTAGCTAGCCCTAATGCAAATGCTAAACTAGGGATGTGACATGCTTAAGTACCTGTATCCTAGGTCTGACTATACCTTGATTTATTAACATGCTGTAGATCTGAAATTATCATATCAATCTATGAAACCTGTTTTCCATCCCTTTGTTACTTCAGATATGTACCTTCCATACCCACATAGGCGGTTTAATGCTAGAAAAATCATAATCCGGTAGATACCATTAGTCCCCTCTTAAACCGCCATCATAGTTATACTTGCAACCCTTCCAATGTCTTACTCTGGTTTAACAATGTGTATATGCCTCAACATCTTATCCTGCTCACCTTGCGACCCTTTATACTTGTTAACCATGATTCATAAATCGGCATTTTATCTGTAATTTCAGCTTTTCTTTTGAAATGGCCAAGCAATTTTATTCTTGTAACTGGGTTCCGTCCCGGGTTACCGAGGAACAGCTGAACGGGTGAGTCGAGGTTGGCACTTTATCAAAAAAGGATGTCATTCAGTAGAGAGTCCCTGGTCCAGAAAATCCTCCTAAACCTAAAGATGGAGAAGTGATTGTGTTCATTGATCATCTGGCTCGAGGGTTTATCCCTCCTAGATGAAAACTCTTCCGTGATGTGCTTGCTAGCTTCCAACTCCATCCTCAAGATATTGGACCAAACGTTGTGTCCAATATTTGCAATTTCCAAGTATTTTGCGAGGCTTACCTGCAAGAGGAGCCCACAGTTGAACTGTTTAGGGATTTCTACTATTTGAACCGCCATACGGAATTTACGGATGGACCCAACACCGAGCTTGGCGGGATGTCAATTCAGAAAAGAAAACATGTCAGCTTCCCTCACGCTAAGCATCATAGTCACCCCCAGGACTGGAATAAGACTTGGTTTTACTGCCAAGATACCTCTCCAACTTATGAGAATCCTTTGCCGGGCTATTGTCCTCACCGTCTTACCAATACCCATCCATTTCCCCAATGGCTTAGCGCAAGGAGCGATCCAAGTATGCACAACAACTTTCAAAGCTTCGGGCCTTCTTTGCCAACGGCTTAACAGGCGTCGATTTTCTTCGTTGCTGGATCTCCTGGAGCATTCTGCCTCTAAGCCGATGCTCCGGTTTAATGTGCGAGTATACAGAGGAATTGAAAGATCCTCAACGACATACTGAGACTCAGTTAATAGAAAAGAAGTTGCTGAATCTGTTCAGAAGATACTAGATGAACTGGTGGCTATCTGCAGGAAAACAGGGTTGAATCCCTTCTGTGCATCCAATAAACCGCCGGCTGTAGGGATCCTATAACTTGTTGCTTTATTTCAATCTTTGACAGGGTGATGATCCGTTCTGGAAGAAGAAGCCACAAGATAAACCGGGAAACGTATCTCGCCCCAAGACCAAGGTTGTCAAGAAACCTGCCAAAAAAAAAAACCACTGAGTCCTCCGAATTAAACATTGATGATGATTTGGATATACCGGAATCAGAGGTAGAACTTGAATCTCTTGGCTCCCTTTTCATACACCTCATTGACAATGACTATTATCAGGATAACGCTGAAGGCAGCCAAGCTGATGATGTAGAGGTAATTATCCTTTCCTCCGGTTCAGATCCTCTGCCAACACAGAAAATCCGTCAAGCAAACCGGAAAATAAGATTTTCTCACCCCCTAGCTCACTTGGGCTCAAACTTTATTTTGAAGAAACATCAATACGAAGCTCGCCGCACAACCCGGCACAACGGCCAAGCAATTACTTCAACCGGTTTACCAAATACTCCGATCCGGAAACATTGATCAGAGGTCTTATATATTCCTGATGTTTCTTATCCCAAAATGGGTCATTTCCGACAGCCTCTTAATTCGTCTGATTCCAACTATTAGGGAACACCTCATTCATCATCTGGCGAGTCGACCACACAACTTTCACCCCTCAAGACGGTTCCTAGGTGAGTTTTAATTTACTATTAACTCTTTATGTTTATCCAATGTACTGACTTTTCGATTTATCCTTCTCAGTGGCAGGCCTAGACATAGCAAGAAGGCCAAATTAAGTAAACCGACTGATGGTAATGTGGTCACTGAATCAGAAAAAACTCCAGAATCGGCAGAAGCAAATGTTGACGCCATGCTTGATGATCCACCACCACAAGATGATGACTTTTTCATTGAACAAGTAGAAGTTAATCCAACGGCGCATGTTGATAAACCAACCATCCCAGTCCGAGCCAATGATAAATCGGCAAGCCCAGTCAAGGCTGCTGATGATAAGATGGAAGATGTTATGATCACTACTTTTGGCCACACCACTCCTGGCGATCATGTTCCTTTATCAAAGCATAGTGCCAAGGAGGAATTTTCTACTATGGACAATGGTAAATGGAATGCCGATTTGTCGAGCTATGCCCACCTCAGCGCCCAGGACCTTCACTCTCGGTTTTGAACTGTCTGTACACAAGCCGCGACTATGAAGCCGGTTTAGTGAGACTAATGAAAGGACGATATGAGGTAACTGTTGCTTAACTTCTGCAATACGGTTTCTCCCTTGTCAAATTTCTTATATCTACTCCAGTGTAGCCCCCAAGGGCCAGTTTATCTTTTCAAGATGAACCAGGACTTTTAGAATATCAAGCTTGCAACTTTCGCCTGTGTAGTCTCCAAGGGCTGGTTTATTCTTTTCAAGATGAACCGGGACTTTTGTCCTGTAATTTTATTTTGAGAGAATATGCATTAGCCCCCAACTGCCAGGAACAATACTTGTATATGAGCTTGGGACTTGTAAAAACTTCTGATAACAAGCAAATAGGCATTAGCCCCCAAGTGCCAAGTGTATAACTTGTTATGTGCTTGGGACTTCAAATATGTTCTGCCAACTCATGATATGTATGTCTCTTATAGGCTGATCTGAGCAAAAAGGAATCCCAAACCGCTAACCTTCAAGAAAACCTCAAGTTCCAGCAAGCAAAAACCTCCAAAGCCAAGGATGAGCTGACTAGTGCCTTAGCAGCTATGGAAAAGTTGAAGGAGAATTTTAAGAAGGAACAGGCGGATTGGGACATAGAGAAAGACGGATTGCAGAAAAGGGCTGATGATGCAGAGGTAGCCCTTAAACCGGTGGTAGAAGAGCTAAATGGCTTAAAGCGGCAGATAAACGCCATGACCACTCCTGTCTTTGGTAAGTATCTTAATTATAAGCTTTCCACATATATTATCCCATAAACTGCCGGTTTATCAATGTTCATCATGATTCAGGAACCCGCATTACACATCTGGGCTCTGACATGCAGAAGAAATGGAAGGTTGCCTATACTCTTATAGAGTAATTGTATACTGGCGCGTAGCGGATCATTTGTACTGCCTCTCATAACAAGCCGCCACCAACTTTGATCAAGGAAACCTTAGAGAAATTGTCAATGCCGCCTGCCCGATTTGAAGAATTAAAAAGATCAGCTGCAAGGGCAGGTGCTCTGACCGCACTAACCCGGGCGAAAGCATGGGTACCTGACCTTAATCTGGCTGACGTGGGGAATGGCTATCCAAGCTTAAAGGAAGACGGATCGGATTTTGATAATGATGATCTCCGAGCTTTGACAAAGGAAATGCGCCCCTTGGCTAGCAAGTTGGCTGAAGAAACCGATCTTTCCCACTATCAGTCGGTTTATGATGCTGACAACAAACGGGTTAGCGCGCCAACTCGTGATGTGCAAAGTCTCATCCCGCCCGTTCGTAAGCATACTTATGCCCCTGATGTTGAACCCTTCATGCTTATAAGCGATGAAGATGTATTCCAAGCCCTAACTGGGATCGATTGGGCATCCATTGACTTCCAACCACTGGGTGGAGAGGAGGAGGAGGAAACGGCGCAAGGTGACCCACAGCCGTAAAGCTGGCCCGGCGAGGAATCATAATCTAGAGGCCGGTTTAACCTTCTGCATACCGCAACAGTTGCCGAAAACAGTTTGTAATAGGCTAGTGTAAATACTTGGTCTGCTATGCCATCGTGCATATTCATTTTGCATGACACTGTTAATCCGCCATCATTATACTATGTCTGCTTATCCTTCTTAGCAGCTTTATTCAACCTGTTTCTGCATACAACAAGTTTGAGGTGTCCTGGCGGTTTATCGCCGGACGGGTCATAATGCCCAACACATGACCTGGGTTTATAACCAAGGCTGCATTTTGAAATAATTAAATATGAAATATATCATACCTGTGATATTGAATCACACTATTGGTTTGACCAACTTTTGTAGTAAGGGTGATAACCCCAATCTTGAGTATTGATGACTCCTGTAATATTTTGCTGGTTTACAATAAAACCGTACCGGGTTGTGATAAACACTGGATTATCCGTATATGATACCACCGATTTATAATCAAAACCAGACCGGTTAATAAACACCGGATTATTTGATAGTAGTGACTTATAGTCAACAACTAGGCCGAGTCAATTAACATCGGTTTATCATAAAAAATGTTGTAAACCTCAACGAAAGAGAAAACTTAAATAAAATCATGAGAAGATGCGAGGCTTTTCATGGGCTTCCAGGCCTAAAATCGAGGCTTTTCAGGGGCTGCCAGACCACTGAATTAAACCATTTTACACAGCCTTTTAAGATGGAACTCTCATTAACCAATCGTCGTTCTAACTTTGACAAGTTCAGGGACTGTATAAGATTGACTTGCTAAACGTTCGACGGGTCATACCAGGATTACCTGGGCGGAGTGACTTATTTGATGAAGGCAGGTTAACCCGGGGTTTTAGGTGAATATACCTGGCTTCCAAGCCTGGCTTGATAGCCTATTACAAGGGTCTTAAAAACTCTTTGTTGATGTACAAAAAGAGCCCCCAGGTAACATTTTGAGTTGTGCTCAGTGGGTGCCTATGTTTGAGTTGTGATGTGCAACAAACTCTCTTTGGCCCCTTGTGATAATATTGGCTTAATAGCCGGATTATCGAAGTAACGAGAGCTGTGCTCTTATGATAATTTCAGCTTGATAGCCGGATTATCGAAGTAACCAGAGCTGTGCTCTTATGATAATATTGGATTGATAGCCAGATCAAGAGGGTAGTCAGAACTCTGCTTTATAAACAGAAGCCCCCGTGTAATCAAAAACTCTTCAGGGAAAATAGCAGAGGCCCCACTTTAGCTGGGATGTCAATTTATTATATTGATCATAATATATACATTGTCGAAAATATGTACATGAGAGGAGCCTATGGCTCAGGTGTAGTAAGGCCGAAGATGAGCCATGTTCCACGGCCGGTGGGTCACCTCCTCCGATGTGCATGAGTCTTTGTGGTCTCGAACGTCGATAAGGTAGTATGACCCGTTATGCAGATTCTTGCTGACCACAACGGGTCCTTCCCATGGCGGGGATAACTTGTGCATATCAGTATGATGCTGGATGAGCCGGAGCACCAGATCGCCTTCTTGAAAAGTTTTGGTTCTAACCCAGCGGCTGTGATAACGACGCAAATCTTGCTGGTAAATCGCTGACCAAGCTGGTGCAATGTCACGTTCCTCGTCTAATAGGTCAAGTGCTTCCTGTCGTGCCTTCTCATTGTCAGCTTCAACATAAGCCGCCACACGAGGCGAATCATGATGGATGTCACTAGGGAGAACTGCATCTACTCCGTAAACCATGAAAAAAGGCGTCTAACCCATAGATCTATTGGGCATGGTATTGATGCACCATAATACAGAAGGTAACTCCTCCACCCAACAAACCAATGTCCTCTGCAGGGGAACCATAAGCCGGGGCTTGATGCCTCTCAGGATCTCTTGATTGGCTCTCTCAGCTTGACCATTAGATTGAGGATGAGCCACTAATGATACGTCAAGCCGAATGTGCTCACGTCGACAAAACTCTTTCATAGCACCCTTGGACAAATTAGTGCCATTATCAGTTATAATGCTGTTTGGAAAGCCAAACCGGAAAATCACCTTTTTGAAGAACTCAACCGCCGTGGCTGCATCACACTTACTGACTGGCTCTGCTTCCACCCACTTGGTGAACTTATCAACCGCCACCAAAAGGTGGGTTTTCTTATCCTGGGATCTCTTAAAGGGCCCAACCATATCCAGCCCCCAAGTTGTAAACGGCCAAGTAATTGGAATCATCCTCAATTCTTGAGCCAGTAGATGAGCACGTCGTGAGAACTTTTGGCAACCATCACATTTTTTGACCAAGTCTTCAGCATCAGCATGAGCCGTCAGCCAATAGAAACCATGACGAAAAGCTTAAGCCACCAAGGACTTTGAACTGGCATGGTGACCACAATCTCCTTCATGGATCTCTCGCAAAATCTCACGCCCTTCTTCAGGAGATATGCAACGCTGAAACGTCCCTGTCACACTGCAATGATGCAATTCTCCATTGATGATAGTCATTGACTTGGATCGCCGGATTACCTACCTGGCCAAAATTTCATCCTCTGGTAATTCGCCTCGGTTCATATACGCCAAATATGGAACCGTCCAATCTGGGATAGCATGAAGAGCCGCCGGCAACTGAGCCTCTGGATCAGGAACAGCCAAATCCTGCTATGTAGATAGCTTGACCGACGGGTTATTCAAGACGTCCAGAAAAACATTGGGTGGAACCGGTTTACATTGAAAACCCAAACGGCTTAAGGCATCCGCCGCATTATTCTTTCGCCGGTCCACATGGTCAACTTGATATGCTGCCACGAGCGGGTCCTTGGAATCCCAAGTACCACATACTTGTTGAGCCACCAGGACCGAGTCACCAAAGCCTTTAACCCGACTTAAATTCATCTCCTTGGCCATTCGAAGACTGTGGAGTCGAGCATCATATTCAGCTGCATTGTTAGTGCAAGGGAACATAAAACGGAGAAAATAACAAAATTTATCACCTCGTCAGGAAGTTAACACGACTCCAGCCCCCAAGCCCTCCAATTGCCTGGATCCATCGAAGCGAATAGTCTAGTAAGTACGATCCGGCTTTTCTTCCGGCGCCTGTAGCTCCATCCAATCATTGATGAAATCCACAAGTGCTTGGGATTTGATTGTCGTACGAGGCACATATTTTAACCCATGAAGTCCAAGCTCAATGGCCTACTTGGCAACCCGGCCAGTTGCTTCTCTGTTTTGGATTATATCTCCCAAAGCGGCACGGCTGACCATAGTGATGGGATGACCCTGAAAATACTGTTTAAGCTTCCGGCTGCCATGAAGATTCCATACACCAGTTTATGCCAATGTGGGTACCTCTGTTTGGACTCAATAAGCACCTCACTGATATAGTAAACAGGTCGTTGAACCGGATATTCCTTCCCAACCTCCTTGTGCTCCACTACAATGGCCACACTGACGGCCCGGGTATTAGCAGCCACGTACAACAACAACGGCTCTTTATCGACGGGAGCAGCAAGGACAGGTGGCTCTGCCAACTGTTTCTTCAAGTCGTCAAATGTCGCATTAGCAGCATCACTCCAGACAAAATTGTCTGTCTTTTTCATCATCTGGTAGAGCGGGATAGCTTTTTCTCCCAATCGGCTGATAAACCGGCTCAGCGCTGCAATACGGCCCGCCAGACGTTGAACGTCATTGATACACGCCGGTTTAGCCAGATACGTAATAGCTTTGATTTTCTCCGGATGTCACATCCCTAGCTAGCACTTGCATTAGGATCTGACTAGAGTGTGCATCATGTTTACTTTCAAAGAAACTTGAAATGGGATTAACAGAAACCCCAGCACCCCTCCCCTAACAACTAGGGTTTGCTAAAATATTTTCCAATGTACCCAAAATGACCTTCAAAATGTTCATCATTTCTGCCTTGGTCTTAAACCTCTGCCAAAAATGGTGCACAATTATCTAGGACAATCTAGGGTTTTGGATTAAATCATATGGTATTTGAATTTGGGCATTTAAATGCTATAAAATATTTTAAATGCTCAAATAATCATAAACTATAATGTTTCCTACTGTTCATATTATATACAGCAGATATGACAAGTGTTATGATTTATAAAAATGTTTAGGCATTTTTATTGAATGAACAAAGTTGCAAAAGAAATGAAACAGAAAAGAAAATAGAAAAAGGAGAGAGAGAGAACACTTACCTGGCGCCCACCCGGCCCACCTGCCGGCCCAGCCCAGCTGCCGCTCCAACGAGCTGCTTGGCTCGGCCAGGCAGGCACGCAGGTGCTCGACGGCGACCGCACGGCGCGCCACGCAGCTGCCCGCCGCCCTGCTTCGCCCCCTCGCCGTTTTGGAGGAGTGGATCGAACGTCCACGTCCCCCTCGACCCCTCAAACACCTCCGTTTCTCCCCAGCTCCTCTCCTCCGCTCTCCCCGCGCCATGGCCGACGCCGCCGTGATCGCACTGTCGTAGAAACCACGTCCACCGTCGTCCCCGAGCTCCGCCGTGTTGTCCCTCGTCTCCGCCGACCTCGACTGCTTCGACAGGCCGAGCCCCGAGCGCTCGCCCGCCTTGGAGACGCCCCCGAGCTCTTCTTCCCCAACTCCGGCCGTGGAGATCCCCCGCGTCGTGCTGCTCAGCTCCGACCACCCCCGAGCTCGCTTCGGTGCCTGCTGCGACCACTGTGAGCCTAGCTACCTCCTCCCCCTCTCCGTTGGCTCCCTCTTGCCCTATAACCCACTACACGTAGCTCCACCGCACGCACCGCCACCGTGCTCGTCGCCGGTGATGCTCCGGTGACCATTTGGTCACCGGCACCCGTCCAACGCACTCACCACAGCACATAGATGCGAACGGTGCTACGCACGCATCGCCTAGGCCCCTGCAGCCGCATCCCCACACACGCCCGACGCCGGTCGCCGCCGTCGAGCTTGTTGCCGTCGTCTCCGGCCACCCCAGGTCCGGCGACCAACACCATCCGATGCGGAAGAGCAAGAGCTCTCCAACGCACCCAGCCGCAGCTCGAGCCGTGCCCCACAGCCGTTTTCCGAAGCACGCCGCCGCGTTTGGCCTCGCCGGCGGCTAAACGCCGGCGAGTTGGACCAGTTTTGACCACGGGTTTGACCCCCTGGGTCAATGACATGTGGGCCCTGCCCGCAAGTCAAACTCAGTTTAGGTGTTAATTTAATATTAATTAGTTAATTAGTTTAGTCACTGACATGTGGGCCCTGGCCCCACTGACAGCTAATTAGTTTTAGTTTAACTCTAATTAACTCAGTTAATTAGCTGTGACACTGACATGAGGGACCCACTGGTCAGGTTTGACCTGGACTGGCCCTGTTGACTGGCTGACGTCAGCATGATGTCATGCTGACGCAGTAAAGGTTTTTCTGGGATTTTAGATATAATAATAATTCAGGAAATTCCAGAAAATACCCAAAACTTCTAAAAATCATATAAAATCAACCATAGCTCAGATGGAAAAGATTTATATATGAAAAATGATCAGAAAAATCCAATCTATCCAATGGCACTGGTTTCATGCATGTTTGAACAAGTTAACTTGCTGTATATATCAAAAACATGATAATGCACTTATTTAAATAATAGTTTGAACTTCAATTTGAATCCTTGGTTCAAATAGGTTCAAACCCTTCTGGTTTTAGTTGCATTAGCCAACACACATGCATCTTGCCATGTCATAAACATGCATCATATTGTTGCATTTGTTTGTTAATGATTGTATCGTCGGTATTCCCTGTGTTAGGTCCTGCTCCCGAGGATACTGCTGCGTATCCAGTTGAAGAGCAGTACCCGACAACTACCTTGTCAGGCAAGCAATCATTAATCATTCCGATACAACCCAATCTTCTCGCTCCTGCTCTCTTTTACTGCATTAAGGCAACAGCGCGTGAACTGCTACTTGCTGCGGTAGTTGAACCCTATTCCCTTGCATGACCTGTCATTGCCACAGTAAATAGTTGAAACCCACTAGCATGTGTAGGAGTTGATTGAGCCATGTGATGTGTGATCCACCATGCTATTTTGTTATGTTGCCTGCTATGCTTAGAGTTGTGTCTGGTCTGATTCATCTGGGTGATGAATCAGAGTGAAACAATCTTTCGATAAAGAGAAGGAAGTGTAGAATACTTTTGGTAAAGGTATCGATGAAAGGCCATGTAGGAGTACGTGGTGGGTTGTTTCATTGGAACCGTACATAGGCCACGAGATCTGTATGTGTGGTTCAAGTTGCAGTTACTACCATGCATTGGGCCCGAAACCAATGGACCCTCTCGACTTATTAATTACCCTTGATCTCTATCCAGGAGTTGCAACTAGTTTCTGGTGTTTATAGCTTACTGGAGGTCGTGCACAACCCTGACCCTCGGGGTGGGTTGTGATGCAACAGGTACGTGGCACGGTGTACCGGTTGCCCGTTTGGTGACTCGGGAACCGTGTACACATCGTTTGGGGCCGTGAGCGACACCCCGGCCGGATCTCCCCACGGATGGAACCCAAATAGGCGATAAACCTGGACGAGAGACTTGAGTAGTTAGTCAGGTCGTGGCCGACACCCTCGCTGGGCTTCCGTTTGAAGGTTGCCGAGTACACGCCGAGTAAACGGCGATAAGCGGTGGAAGCGTGTGTGAAGAAGTACACCCCTGCAGGGTTATCAAACTATTCGAATAGCCGTTGTTCGCGGTACGAACTACTTGGTTACTCTTATAGTTCATAGACAAGTTGATGGATACTACTAAAAGCCTCAAGATAAGCGTGAGTGCCGTGGATGGCCCTTCCGTAGGATGACGGAAGAGGATCCTCGGTAGTGTATTGATGTGGTGACTAGAGGACTCGTGTTCGTAATAACATCTTGCAATCTGTTGGGAGTTGTAGTATAGGTTAGCCAAGGTCAAAGCTGGCATTCTGCTATAAACTCCAGTACCCCCTTTGATAATGTTGCATGTATGATAGGTTTCGTGGTAAGACTTGCTGAGTACCTTTGTACTCATGTTTGCTTAATAACTGTTGCAGAGGAGAACCCTGCCCCCGCTGATGGGTTCTACATAGATGTTGACGTCGACGAGTAGCTTGACACCCAGACGGTGATCTGGAGCTTGTGAAGGGCCTTGTAGATAGTCAGGCTACACCAAGCCTGTTTTATTTTCTAACTTGTTTGTACTCAGACATGTAGCTTCCGCTTGTGCTTGTATGACTGTATGACTTGAGTGTTGGGTCATGTGACCCCTACCTGTGTGACTATGTTATGTATGGCTCTTGGAGCCTTTTAAATAAAGTACTTTGAGTCATAGAGTTCTGTTGTGATGCAATGTTGTATTTGCACATATTGAGCATATTGCGTGTATGATTGAAATGCTTGGTATGTGTGGGATCCGACACCTAGTTGTTTTCCTTTGGTAGCCTATCTTACAGGGAAATGCCTCCTAGTGATTCCAATGAGCCTTGGTAGCTTGCTACTGCTCGGAACACGTAGGCTGGCCGGCATGTGTCCTTCTTCGTTCCTGTGTCTGTCCCTTAGGGGAAATGTCACGCGTTGTTCCTTTAAGTCCATGTAGCTTGCTACGACTTGGGTTCATATGTTGATGACCGACACGTTCGTTGCTGGGTCATGGATGCCTGTCTCTGTAATTTAGTGCCACTTTTGGATTATAACTAGCCATGTCGGCCCGGGTTCTCTGTCATATGGATGCTAGCGACACTGTCATATACGTGTGCCAAAATGCGCAAACGGTCCCGGGCCAGGTAAGGTGGCACCCGTGGGGTTACCGTGCGTGAGGCCGCAAAGTGATATGACGTGTTACAGCTAGATCGGTGTGGCTTAGGATCAGGGTCCTGACAGCGTTGGCATCAGAGCTGGACTGCCTGTAGGTTTCTCAAGCCAAACTGGTCGATGTTGAGTCTAGAAAAATTCTTAGTTATATGTAGGGGAATTGATTGTGGAAGGGAACGTAAGGCTCTTTTTACTCCTTTACCTTATGCCCTTCTGATCTGAGTCTGTCTATTCTTTCTACGGGGATTTAGGACTAGGCCTCTTATCCTTACTAGGTTCACGTGTTACTAATCCATAGACTCTTAGGATTATTGGTTTCAAGTCTCAGTTCAGTTTCTATCCTTTTGAGTATGATGATTATTGAACCGGAACCTTGATATGGAATTGTTGAGTGGCTATGCTATCATTTGTATGATGTCTCAATTCCTTGTTTGAGCATTTACAGTTGTTATGCTGCCCGATTTCTTCCAGAAACACTAATGCCTTTGCATTATTTGGTGCTTCAGATGTCTGGCCGCATTCCTCACCAAGTGGTTCGTTTGACTCGGTGCATTAATGTGCCCGGTCACACGGCCATGCTAGTCCGTGTGATGACTGAGACCGGTTATCGCTGGTATCCTGAATACACTGTGGAGGAACAGTATCGGGATTTTAATCAAAGTCAGTATTTCTGCACAGTCCGGATATACCCCTCATATCCCGGAGCTAATGATCCCATCCATTGGTCTTATGGACTCGGGATTACCATCGAGATGGCAGTGCAGGATGCCGCTTATTCGATGATGACCATTCTCCGTGCTAGGCATGCCCTGTTGCTGAACACTGAGTTCTGTTACATGCCAGCTTCACTCCCCGGAGAAGAAGGCTACTACACTGGTCTGTATACTGATGCTGCTCATGAAGAGCCACTGCTTCAGACTACTGTTCAGATGTTGGAGGATAGGGACCGTGAGGTCCGTGCCCTCCGAATGGAGCTGTATAACACCCGAGCCGCTCACTGGACTACTTTGACACGGCTTGCACCTGCTGTGCACGCCGGATATCTGGACATGCGGGATTTGTATCCTGTGCGGACTCGTCTACCTGATCGCATGGATTGGCGTGATGTTGGGGGTATTACACCTCCACGTGGGCGTCGGTTACCACCAGCATCGGGACCGAGACCACACCCATGCCCTTATGGTCCACAACCTTCGAGTGCTCGCGAGTTCCAAGATCCGTCTGTACCACTTCCAGGCTACGGTGGTAATCTTTACGAGGATTACTACGCGAATGTCTGAGCTAGTCCGTGGTAGTAGTAGTATTGTAGTAGTTGTATTTCCACAGTCCTGCGCGTCTTGTGGAATATGACTTAGTGTGTACTGAATTCCGGAGGTGTAGTTAAATAATGTATAGGAGCTTGGAATGCCTCTGATGGGATGTATCGTCTTTCATCGCAGTTGTACTTTAGCCTTGGCTTGTACTAAACTTTGTATGGTGTGTATGACCACTGGTGTATATATAGCAGTTCCTATATTACCATGTCGTACGGATGAACATCTCTGCATTCTGTGTCATCCATTACATTCTGCACTTCTATGTCAAATTTTAGCCATCCTTGTCTAAACCGTTGTTTTGATTTCCTAGGATGGTCAACACTCGCAACACTCCTGCTGCTCAGGAGCAGGGTGAGGCTAGTGGGGCTAGAGATGGAAATCAGCCCCAGCCACCCTCCTTGGCGGAAGTTATGCTTGAAGCAGAACCGAACAAGAGAGAGACCAACCGTCTGCTGGAACGCATAGAGCAAAACACTGGGTTCCGTCAGAGGAATGACGTGGTGTCAATCCACGATTTTATCAAGATGTGTCCACCGAAGTTCCATCACTCCACTGAACCTCTGGATGCTGATGACTGGCTACGTAGTATCACCCACAAGCTACACTCTGCCCGTGTGGCCGAAGCTGACAAGGTTATCTACGCCGCCTACCATCTTGAGGGCCCTGCCAGTCTTTGGTGGGAAAACTTTGAAGCTATGCGTCCTGCTGGCCAAGTCACTACCTGGGTTGAGTTCAGTGAGGCATTCCGTGAACATCACATTCCGGAAGGTCTCATGGATCGCAAGCGGGAGGAATTCTGCAATTTCACCCAGGGCCGTCTGACTGTGGATGGCTACAGTCGTGAGTTTGGTAATCTGGCACGCTATGCACCTGAGGAAGTATCCACCGATGCCAAGAAACAGGTGAGGTTCCGGAAGGGACTCAGCCCTGAACTTCGTCGTGATCTACGTCTGCACGAGTGCACCTCTTTCCAGAAGTTGGTTAACAAGGCTATCAGTGCTGAGACAGGCCAGACCGACTTCGAGGCCACCCGCAAGCATACTCGAGACCTTGGTTCCTCATCCGGCTCTGGTTCTCACAAGCGCCGTGTATGGGTTCCTAACACTGCTCTGCCACCCAAGTATACACCAAGGCCATCCTATGAGGCGCCTCGCCCAACTCAACAGTTTGCACCTGCTAAGACCTATGGAGGTCCACCCTCCAACTTTGCTCCACGCACCACCACTGTGACATGTTTCAAGTGTGGAGAACCGGGACACTACATGCGTGATTGTCCCCAGAACCAGCCAGGAAAACCCGTTGGCCGTGGTAAGCCAACCGGCAAGGTGAACTATGTCAAGCTAATCCCCACTGCACGTGGTCATGTCAACTATGTTTCTGCTGAAGAAGCCTATGAGGATCCTAACGTCGTCCTTGGTACGCTTCTCGTAAACTGCCATCCGGCATCTGTTCTTTTCGATACTGGAGCATCCCATTCGTTCATATCTGAAAGCTATGCTCGATTGCACAACATGACTTTTTGTGACATGCCTACTTCCATGGTTATTCAAACTCCTGGTTCAAAGTGGCAAACCTCTAGGGTAAGCCATGGAAATGAAATCCTTGTCGATAGACTTGTTTTCCTTGCATCTCTAATCGCTCTCAAGTCCTCGGATATAAACATCATCTTGGGTATGGATTGGATGACAACTCATTATGCCAAGATTGATTGCTTTACTAGGACCGTTCAACTTACACACCCTTCCGGCAAGATAGTCAATGTCTTGACTCGAATGGCTGAACGTCAGCTCTATTCTCTTAATGCCAGCCCTCTACCAGAACTCGAAGATATCCCGGTAGTCCGTGACTTTCCGGATGTTTTCCCAGAAGAACTGCCAGGAGTTCCACCTGACAGAGATGTCGAGTTCGTGATAGATCTTATTCCTGGAACTCTCCCAATCTCTAGGAGACCTTATAAGATGGCACCACTAGAATTAGCTGAGCTAAAGAAACAACTCGATGAGTCCTTGCAAAAGGGTATCATCCGTCCTAGTTCTTCCCCTTGGGCTTGCCCCGTCCTCTTCGTCAAGAAGAAGGATGGAACGGAGCGGATGGTTGTAGATTACCGACCTGTCAATCTGGTCACCATAAAGAATAAGTATCCGCTTCCCAGGATCAACGACCTGTATGATCAGCTCGCTGGATCCTCAGTCTTCTCTAAGATGGATTTGAGGTTGGGCTACCATCAAATCAAAATCAAGAACGGGGACATTCCTAAAACGGCTTTCGTTACTCGTTATGGCCAATATGAGTACACCGTCATGTCCTTCGGATTAACCAATGCCCCAGCTACCTTTTCTCGGTTAATGAATTCTATATTCATGGAGTATTTGGATAAATTCATCGTGGTATACCTCGATGATATACTCATTTTCTCCAAGAACAAGGAAGATCATGCCGAGCATTTAAGGCTGGTATTGACGAAACTTCGAGAGCACCGCCTTTATGCCAAATTCTCTAAATGTGAATTTTGGTTGCCAGAAGTAACCTATCTAGGTCATGTGATCTCTGGCAAGGGTATTGCTGTCAATCCCGAGCGAGTTCAAGCCGTCCTTGATTGGACTTCTCCTGAATCGGTCAAGCAAGTTAGGAGTTTTCTTGGCTTAGCGAGCTATTGCCGACGTTTCGTCGAGAACTTCTCCAAGGTTGCTAAACCTCTAACCGAACTCCTCAAGAAAGATAAAAAGTTTCAGTGGACCCCACAGTGCGAGTCCAGTTTTCAGGAACTGAAAAGACGCCTGACATCTGCACCTGTACTGGTACCACCAGACTTTTCCAAGGATTTTATAATCTATTGTGACGCCTCGCGACAAGGACTAGGTTGCATTCTCATGCAAGATCGTCAAGTGATTGCATACGCATCCCGACAGTTGCGTCCACATGAGGATAACTATCCTACTCATGATTTAGAGCTTGCAGCTGTAGTCCATGCACTCAAAACGTGGCGACATTACCTTCTTGGTAATCGCTGTGAAATCTTCACTGATCACCAAAGTTTGAAGTATATCTTCACCCAACCGGATCTAAATCTCAGGCAAAGACGTTGGGTTGAGTTACTCACCGACTACGACTTAGGAATCACTTACACTCCTGGAAAGGCCAATGTTATGGCTGATGCACTAAGTCGTAAGTCTTATTGTAACAATTTAATGTTACAACAAAGTCAACCACTTCTCCACGAGGAATTTCGTAAGCTTAACCTTCACATTGTTCCTCGAGGATTCCTTTCCACCTTAGTGGCGAAACCTACCCTTTTGGATCAAGTCATCAAAGCACAGAAGGTTGATCCCGGAATTTCCCGTATTAAGAGGAACATCAAGAAAGGAGTTGCAGGATGTTTCTCAATTGATGATCAAGGAGTTGTATTCTTTAGCAACCGTTTAGTGGTTCCTAAAGTACGAAACCTAAGACGTTTGATCCTCAAGGAGGCTCATGAATCTCCTCTCACGATTCATCCCGGTAGTACCAAAATGTATCAAGACCTACGTCAAAGATTCTGGTGGACTAGGATGAAGAGAGAAATCGCTCAGTTCATTGCTAACTGCGACGTTTGTCGTCGAGTTAAAGCAGAGCATCAATGGCCTGCTGGCACCCTTCAACCTCTAGCTATTCCTGAATGGAAATGGGATAAAGTCGGTATGGACTTCATTACCGGGTTTCCCAGGTCCAGGAAAGGGAATAATGCTATCTTCGTCGTTATCGACCGCCTCTCTAAAGTAGCTCACTTCCTGCCTGTTCGGGAGAGTATTACCGCTAGCCAGCTAGCAGACTTATATATCTCTCGAATAGTATCACTACATGGTGTACCGTTGGAGATTAACTCAGACCGTGGAAGTCTCCTCACTTCCCGATTTTGGGAAAGTTTCCAGAATGCTATCGGAACTCATCTCTCTTTCAGTACTGCCTTCCATCCGCAGTCAAGTGGTCAAGTGGAACGAGTCAATCAAATTCTGGAAGACATGCTTCGAGCCTCTGTCATTTCTTTCGGTATGGAATGGGAAAAGTGTCTTCCATTTGCCGAATTCGCTTATAACAATAGTTATCAAGCCAGCTTGGGTAAAGCTCCCTTCGAAATTCTATATGGACGAAGGTGTCGAACACCTCTTAACTGGTCAGGAACCGGCGAAAGACAATTCTTTGGCCCGGATATGATTCTGGAAGCAGAGGAACAAGTTCGCATCATTCGTGAGAGATTGAAAACAGCCCAGTCTCGCCAAAAGAGCCAATATGATAGTCATCATAAGGCTGTGACTTTTGAAGTCGGCGATAAGGCTTACCTTCGGGTTACTCCTCTTAAGGGAACCCATCGCTTCGGTATCAAAGGCAAATTGGCCCCTCGTTTCATCGGTCCTTTTCGCATTCTTGCCAAACGAGGAGAAGTTGCCTACCAATTGGAACTACCTCCGCACCTCTCCAGAGTTCATGATGTTTTCCACGTTTCTCAACTCAGGCGTTGCTTCTCGGATCCTATCCGCGGAGTGGACCACGAAACGCTTGATCTCCAAGACAATCTCAAATATCGAGAATACCCTGTTCGTATTCTTGATCAAACCGAGCGCACCACTCGACGCCACAATATCAAGTTTCTCAAGGTTCAATGGTCACATCATTCCGAGAGTGAAGCTACTTGGGAAAGGGAGGATCGTCTTCGACTTGAGTACCCCACCCTCTTTCCGGAGGAACCCGAATCTCGGGACGCGATTCTTTTAAGTGGGGGTGAGTTGTCACATCCCTAGCTAGCACTTGCATTAGGATCTCACTAGAGTGTGCATCATGTTTACATTCAAAGAAACTTGAAATGGGATTAACAGAAACCCCAGCACCCCTCCCCTAACAACTAGGGTTTGCTAAAATATTTTCCAATGTACCCAAAATGCCCTTCAAAATGTTCATCATTTCTGCCTTGGTCTTAAACCTCTGCCAAAAATGGTGCACAATTTTCTAGGACAATCTAGGGTTTTGGATTAAATCATATGGTATTTGAATTTGGGCATTTAAATGCTATAAAATATTTTAAATGCTCAAATAATCATAAACTATAATGTTTCCTACTGTTCATATTATATACAGCAGATATGACAAGTGTTATGATTTATAAAAATGTTTAGGCATTTTTATTAAATGAACAAAGTTGCAAAAGAAATGAAACAGAAAAGAAAATAGAAAAAAGAGAGAGAGAGAACACTTACCTGGCGCCCACCCGGCCCACCTGCCGGCCCACCCCAGCTGCCGCTCCAGCGAGCTGCTTGGCTCGGCCAGGCAGGCAGGCAGGTGCTCGACGGCGACCGCACGGCGCGCCACGCAGCTGCCCGCCGCCCTGCTTCGCCCCCTCGCCGTTCTCGAGGAGTGGATCGAACGTCCACGTCCCCCTCGACCCCTCAGACACCTCCGTTTCTCCCCAGCTCCTCTCCTCCGCTCTCCCCGCGCCATGGTCGACGCCGCCGTGATCGCACCGTCGTAGAAACCACGTCCACCGTCGTCCCCGAGCTCCGCCGTGTTGTCCCTCGTCTCCGCCGACCTCGACTGCTTCGACAGGCCGAGCCCCGAGCGCTCGCCCGCCCTGGAGACGCCCCCGAGCTCTTCTTCCCAAACTCCGGCCGCGGAGATCCCCCGCGTCGTGCTGCTCAGCTCCGACCACCCCCGAGCTTGCTTCGGTGCCTGCTGCGACCACTGTGAGCCTAGCTACCTCCTCCCCCTCTCCGTTGGCTCCCTCTTGCCCTGTAACCCACTGCACGTAGCTCCACCGCACGCACCGCCGCCGTGCTCGCCGCCGGTGATGCTCCGGTGACCATTTGGTCACCGGCACCCGTCCAACACACTCACCACAGCACGTAGATGCGAACGGTGCTACGCACGCATCGCCTAGGCCCCTGCAGCCGCATCCCCACACACGCCCGACGCCGGTCGCCGCCGTCGAGCTTGTTGCCGTCGTCTCCGGCCACCCCAGGTCCGGCGACCACCACCATCCGATGCGGAAGAGCAAGAGCTCTCCAACGCACCCAGCCGCAGCTCGAGCCGTGCCCCACAGCCGTTTTCCGAAGGACGCCGCCGCGTTTGGCCTCGTCGGCGGCTAAACGCCGGCGAGTTGGACCAGTATTGACCACGGGTTTGACCCCCTGGGTCAATGACATGTGGGCCCTGCCCGCAAGTCAAACTCAGTTAAGGTGTTAATTTAATATTAATTAGTTAATTAGTTTAGTCACTGACATGTGGGCCCTGGCCCCACTGACAGCTAATTAGTTTTAGTTTAACTCTAATTAACTCAGTTAATTAGCTGTGACACTGACATGAGGGACCCACTGGTCAGGTTTGACCTGGACTGGCCCCGTTGACTGGCTGACGTCAGCATGATGTCATGCTGACGCAGTAAAGGTTTTTCTGGGATTTTAGATATAATAATAATTCAGGAAATTCCAGAAAATACCCAAAACTTCTAAAAATCATATAAAATCAACCATAGCTCAGATGGAAAAGATTTATATATGAAAAATGATCAGAAAAATCCAATCTATCCAATGGCACTAGTTTCATGCATGTTTGAACAAGTTAACTTGATGTATATATCAAAAACATGATAATGCACTTATTTAAATAATAGTTTGATCTTCAATTTGAATCCTTGGTTCAAATAGGTTCAAACCCTTCTGGTTTTAGTTGCATTAGCCAACACACATGCATCTTGCCATGTCATAAACATGCATCATATTGTTGCATTTGTTTGTTAATGATTGTATCGTCAGTATTCCCTGTGTTAGGTCCTGCTCCCGAGGATACTGCTGCGTATCCAGTTGAAGAGCAGTACCCGACAACTACCTTGTCAGGCAAGCAATCATTGATCATTCCGATACAACCCAATCTTCTCGCTCCTGCTCTCTTTTACTGCATTAAGGCAACATCGCGTGAACTGCTACTTGCTGCGGTAGTTGAACCCTATTCCCTTGCATGACCTGTCATTGCCACAGTAAATAGTTGAAACCCACTAGCATGTGTAGGAGTTGATTGAGCCATGTGATGTGTGATCCACCATGCTATTTTGTTATGTTGCCTGCTATGCTTAGAGTTGTGTCTGGTCTGATTCATCTGGGTGATGAATCAGAGTGAAACAATCTTTCGATAAAGAGAAGGAAGTGTAGAATACTTTTGGTAAAGGTATCGATGAAAGGCCATGTAGGAGTACGTGGTGGGTTGTTTCATTGGAACCATACATAGGACCCGAGATCTGTATGTGTGGTTCAGGTTGCAGTTACTACCATGCATTGGGCCCGAAACCAATGGACCCTCTCGACTTATTAATTACCCTTGATCTCTGTCCAGGAGTTGCAACTAGTTTCTGGTGTTTATAGCATACTGGAGGTCGTGCACAACGCTGACCCTCGAGGTGGGTTGTGATGCGACAGGTACGTGGCACGGTGTACCGGTTGCCCGTTTGGTGACTCGGGAACCCTGTACACATCGTTTGGGGCCGTGAGCGACACCCCGGCCGGATCTCCCCACGGATGGAACCCAAATAGGCGATAAACCTGGACGAGAGACTTGAGTAGTTAGTCAGGTCGTGGCCGACACCCTCGCTGGGCTTCCATTTGAAGGTTGCCGAGTACACGCCGAGTAAACGGCGATAAGCGGTGGAAGTGTGTGTGAAGAAGTACACCCCTGCAGGGTTATCAAACTATTCGAATAGCCGTTGTTCGCGGTACGAACTACTTGGTTACTCTTACAGTTCATAGACAAGTTGATGGATACTACTAAAAGCCTCAAGATATGCGTGAGTGCCGTGGATGGCCCTTCCGTAGGATGACGGAAGAGGATCCTCGGTAGTGTATTGATGTGGTGATTAGAGGACTCGTGTTCGTAATAACATCTTGCAATCTGTTGGGAGTTGTAGTATAGGTTAGCCAAGGTCAAAGCTGGCATTCTGCTATAAACTCCACTACCCCCTTTGATAATGTTGCATGCATGATAGGTTCTGTGGTAAGACTTGCTGAGTACCTTTGTACTCATATTTGCTTAATAACTGTTGCAGAGGAGAACCCTGCCCCCGCTGATGGGTTCTACATAGACGTTGACGTCGACGAGTAGCTTGACACCCAGACGGTGATCTGGAGCTTGTGAAGGGCCTTGTAGATAGTCAGGCTACACCAAGCCTGTTTTATTTTCTAAGTTGTCTGTACTCAGACATGTAGCTTCCGCTTGTGCTTGTATGACTGTATGACTTGAGTGTTGGGTCATGTGACCCCTACCTGTATGACTATGTTATGTATGGCTCTTGGAGCCTTTTAAATAAAGTACTTTGAGTCATAGAGTTCTGTTGTGATGCAATGTTGTATTTGCACATATTGAGCATATTGCGTGTATGATTGAAATGCTTGGTATGTGTGGGATCCGACACCTAGTTGTTTTCCTTTGGTAGCCTATCTTACAGGGAAATGCCTCCTAGTGATTCCAATGAGCCTTGGTAGCTTGCTACTGCTCGGAACACGTAGGCTGGCCGGCATGTGTCCTTCTTCGTTCCTGTGTCTGTCCCTTAGGGGAAATGTCACGCGTTGTTCCTTTAAGTCCATGTAGCTTGCTACGACTTGGGTTCATACGTTGATGACCGACACGTTCGTTGCTGGGTCATGGATGCGTGTCTCTGTAATTTAGTGCCACTTTTGGATTATAACTAGCCATGTCGGCCCGGGTTCTCTGTCATATGGATGCTAGCGACACTGTCATATACGTGTGCCAAAATGCGCAAACGGTCCCGGGCCAGGTAAGGTGGCACCCGTGGGGTTACCGTGCGTGAGGCCGCAAAGTGATATGACGTGTTACAGCTAGATCGGTGTGGCTTAGGATCGGGGTCCTGACACCGGATTAGCTTCAATGCCCCTGTTAGACACCAGAAACCCCAAGAGCTTGCCTGCCGATACACCAAAAACACACTTGGCCGGATTAAGCATCATCTTATAGACCCGGAGAGTATCACAAGTTTCCTTCAAGTCATCTATTAATGTGTCCTCCTTTCTGGCCTTTACCACAATATCATCCACATATGCATGAACATTACGCCCAATCTATTTATGAAGACAATTCTGCACACAGCGCTGATAAGTCGCATGAGCACTCTTTAGCCCAAACGGCATAGATACATAGCAGAAGGCTCCAAAGGGAGGTATAAAAGTTGTCTTCTCCTAGTCCTTAACTACCATCTTGATCTGATGATAACCAGAATAAGCATCCAGAAAACTCAAATGCTCACAACTCGCCCTAGCATCAATAATTTGATCAATACGAGGAAGAGCAAAGGGATCAACTGGACAAGCCCTGTTCAAATCTGTGTAATCCACACACATACGCCAAGTGTCATTCTTATTAAGTACTAGCACCGGGTTAGCCAACCATTCTAGATGAAATACTTCAACGATAAACCCAGTCACCAAGAGTATGGCTACCTCCTCACCAATGGCCTTGCGTCTCTCTTCATTGAAGCAGCGGAGAAACTGCTTGACCGGTTTAAACTTGGGATCAACATCAAGAGTGTGCTCAGCGAGTTCCCTCGGTACACTCGGCATGTGAGAATGCTTCCATGGAAAGATGTCCCGATTCTCACGGATGAACTCGATGAGCGCACTTCCCTATTTCTGATCCAAGTTAGCGCTGATGCTAGATTGCTTGGATGAATCACCAGGAATAAAATCATTAAACGTCAAGGCCGGATCATGCTCTGTAGTTGGCTTTTTCAAAGAAGTCATATCCGCCGGATCCACATTGTCCGGGTAGAACTTTAACTCCTCTGTCGCACAATCCGACTCGGCATAGGCCGCATCACCTTCTTCACATTCCAAAGCAATCTTACGGCTCCCATGTACTGTGATGGTTCCCTTATGACCCGGCATTTTGAGCTGCGGATAAACATAACAGGACCTCGCCATGAACTTAGCATAAACCGGCCGTCCAAAGAGGGCATGATACGGGCTCTTGATTTTTACCACTTCAAAGGTCAAGGTCTCTGATCTTGAGTCATGCTCATCTCCAAAGGTAACTTCTAGAGCTATCTTACCAACTAGATATGTCCATTTACCAGGCACTACACCATGGAAAAAAATGTTAGACGGTTTAAGCTTTTTATCTGTTTGCCCCATACGACGGAAGGTTTCATAATAAAGGATGTTGATACTGCTCCCCCCGTCCATGAGAAACTTGGTGAACTTATACCCCCCAACCTGAGGCCCCACCACCAATGCCAGCTGACCCGGATTATCAACCCGGGGAAGATGATCCTCTCGACTCCACACAATGGGCTGTTTCGACCAGCGTAAGTAACGTGGCACCGCCAGTTCAACTAAGTTCACTGCCCTTTTATAAACCTTCTGATTGCGCTTACACAGGCTAGTGGTGAAGACATGATACTGCCCACTATTCAACCGCTTCGGGTTGCTCTGGTAACCCGACTATTGCTGCTGCTGATTCCCCTGATGATTATGACCACCTTGGCTGCCTTGACCGCCCTGATTGCCATGTTTGCTTTGATTGCCTTGAAATCCTGAGCCAGAACCGCCTCCACCATAATCCGGCCCATGAGAACTGGGCCTAGAACCGCCGGATGGTCCGTGATCATATTGGAAACGATCTGAAATTTTGAACTACCGCATAATAAAGCAACCCTTCCAGAGGTGGGTAGCTGGTCTTTCTTGGTCTCGTGCCTCAGGCAAGGCTGATTTAACAGGCGGTCAAGATCGATACTTGCTCCTCCGCTCCGCGAGGGCGGCCTACCCTTACGATGTTGACCATCATTCTGTGTGTTGGTATTAGCCACAAAATCTGAATTGTTATTCGCTTTACGCTTACCGCTGTTTCCATGGCCCGCTAGGCTAACTTTAGCTGCCAACAGCACCGTCAAAGTATCCAATAAACCAGACAGAACCTGAGCAGGTGGCCAGGCAGGGCATCCTGCCCCGGCTGCTGCTACCAACGCCAAACTTGAGGTCATCGCAGTTGTGGTCGAAGAGTGTTGCACGGATTGTGATCCGGCCATGAAGACTGCAACTCGGATCGGCGGATCGAAGGGGTCCGGAATACTGTCGCCATCGTAATAGCCCCCAAACCGACGATCTTGCAGCTGACTCGTCACCAGAGTAAAAGATGGTCTCACGACCAGATACCGATCTATCCTCAAATTCCAATCCATGGACGACTGCCACGCAAGCACGCTTCATGGCAGGCCGAACCCGGGAAGGTCTCGCACGCTGAGCCATTTTGACGATGTCAGTGCAGATGTCCGGTTCAGGGCCCGGTTCGCCAATCTTGCCAATGAAAACGCGAATGAAATGGAAGGGGACCTGGTATCCGTACTCAATTTGAGTTGGCCTCGGGGCCCCAGCCTGCATCGTCGATGTAGATCTTGCCGCGAGAACTCTTGGTTATACGGCCCACTGCGTATCCCTTGAGCCCTTCGAAGTTGCCCACTAAGAACTCGAAACCATCGTGCGATAGCCCCACGGTGGGCACCAACTGTCGTGGTTTTTTCACGGTAGATGTCCTAGTGTGAGGACTTAGTCGTGGAGACATCACGACAGGTTAGCTAAAAGGGGTTAAAGCGGACAAAGGACGCAATGATTTTTATACTAGTTCGGCCCCTTGCGGTGAAGGTAAAAGCCTACTCTAGTTGTTGTGGTATTTCTAGGGTTTCGATGACCAGGGAGCGGATCCGCTTTTCCTGGTTCTCGAGTTGTTGTCTGTCGTCCCTGAACCGCCGCCGGGTCGTCCCCTTATATACACAGGATGACGCCCGACCGGTTTACAGAATCCCGAGGCCGGCTCATAAACGTGTCCAGCTCGGTTTCTACCTTTCCTATCTTACAACACAAGTTACACACCATATGACGGTTTATGTCTACGGGCCCTACTCCACCTTTGGGCCCTGGGCCTTTTAGTTCCCTATAGTAAACCACCATACTCCTTGTCTTCATTGGCTTAAATATGGATAATTCAGTACAGGTATAACCCTTTCCCTCCTGGGCGGTTTATACCTAGGAGTTATATCCCCAACACAAACTATTTAAAGAAAAAGTTAAAAGATGGCATTGTAAAAGAATCCAAATCCAAGAATTCAAAGTGGGTGATTATGTTCTATTGTACAATTCTTGTTTTAGGTTTTTTGTAGGAAAGCTTCTCTCAAAATGAGAAGGACCATATATCATTGAGGAATTTTGTCAGTCAAGATCAATAATGACGAAGGCAATAATTCGAAGGTGGTCAATGGAGAAAGAACTAATCACTATATTTCAGGTACATCCATTAATGTTGAAACTAATATTATTCAAACCATGACATACTACAAAAAGCGCTTTCGTGATGATACGTCTTCATCATAGAAGGTCACATTTTCTGTCATGCATGTACATCTATGAAGATTTTATGACAGAATCAAGATAGTCATACATGTGCTGTCGTAGAAGGGTTCCATGAAAATTCTGAAATTATCATCATGGAAGTGTCCACTTCCTTGATGATAAATCGCGCATCATCAAAGTGCTTTCGTCAAGGGTGACCAACATGCGGCATCCATCATAAGGGTCGCCTTTAAGCTACCTGGTCTGGTTTTCGATCCGATAACCCGTTAATAGCCATGACAAATGGCAATTTTCTACGCGTAAAATTCTCATTGTCCAAAGGAACCATGTGTCAGCTCTGTGTTGGGACAGATGTCAACCATCCAATGGACAGGACGCGCCAATGATGCGGCGACACGTGGCATAGCCCAATAGGGACCGAGTGGAGTATCTGGAAAGAGAGGAACAATGAGCACTTCAGAGGGATACCTCATTCTTTTTCCTCCTGGCTGGCTAGATTCAAAAGCCACCTTGAACTTCTTGTCCACAATTGTAAAGAAGAGCTTCATCCCTTCTTAGTCACTTGCATACATGACTTGTAGTTGATACAAAAGTCCCATGTTTAGCCTGGCCGAGGAGGTGGCTTAAATTACCCCATCATATAATGATGTAGAAAGTTACCATTGTGAGTAATACAAAGTGAGTGGGAGCCTCTCCCACTGTCGTTCACCGCCAAAAATAAAACCCTCTTTTATAATATCTTATAACATCCAATATACTCACATATTAGATGAATTAACTTCTTACACTATGGGCCGGAGGGAGTTTATTGCATTCTTACAACTTATCGGCTGATTAACTGCTACTGTATCCATGGGTTAGAGTTAGTTTGAGGTAGTTCGGGCTCAAATAGCCCTAAAGTATATCCAAACATGACAGCAAGTTTGAGCTAGTTGCATCTAACACACCCAAAAAAACTATCCAGTCCAAGAGTTGCTAATTGGAGCTAGTTCTCCTAGGGAATTTATTATCAATCTAACCCTGTCATCCAAACACATCTTTGGATGGAGTTAGTTCAGGGTTAGTCATGAGCTAGAAACTAACTCTAACCTCTAGCTAAGTTGAGTATCCAAATAGGGATGTGTTGTTGTTGTTGTTGTTGCTGCTCTTCTATGTATATCTAGACATCACCAGAACATTAATGTCACACTCTTCCTTGTTGCTATGTAGCCTAGGATTGCATATTTACACACTAAGTACAGTCCATGATGCTATGTAGCCTAAGATATATTACATACGGCCCTAGTTAACCTAACGATAAATGGGTTACAGATATATTCAGTAAAAAGTCTGATTGGCCGATTAGTCCTTTATCAGCCCCCAGCCTATATGGTACCAGCTATCGATATCCTAAACAGTGAGTATATAAAAGCCATGGGATGAAACTAACCTCGATGGAAAACAACAGTCGTTCCCAAAATTGTCCTGTGTAGGTACATCGAGAGGCATGTTAAGCACAACAGGCTAAACATGAACAAAAATTATCCATGGCAGACAAAATAATCTCCAAAAGATAGCTTCAGTGTCCAAGTTTAAGAACAATAGTAAAGTAAAACAAGTGGAAAGGTGTGTTAACTACAACATGCCTAACATTTAACAACAAGCAAACATAGTCATTCAAACTGGTGTAGTGCGAGTCTAAGTACACTAGTTATTGTTAAATAAAAATGGAAAGGTGTGTTAACTACAAGATGCAGGAACCAAATGTAGTCATTCATAGTGGTATTGTTGAAACTGGTACTAATGAAATTGAACTGCACAATTCATACTTGCACATATAAAACATCACGTTGTGAATAACTGGAATAAACAAGGCATACTAGAACAACCAAAGATAACATTTGAAACTGGACATATGGTAACTACAAACAACTGAACAATCAAAAAACTTTGAAAGAGGCATATGATAGCTATAACAGACTTAACATCAAGGAAATATATGCATTCCTATCGGTATGTTTAGAACTGGATTGATGAAATGTACTGCACAGTAAATAATTGCACATGTAGAGCATCACATTATGAACAACTGAAATAAACAAGGCATCCTGCAAACAACCAAATATCGCAATTAAAATTGGACATATTCTGACTACACTACAAACGGGACTCGACAAAACAAATCATGGGTTTCCCCTATGAAGAGGGACGGCAAAAAAAATCATGGATTTCCTCACTTTTCACAGATGAGCTCGTTTCTATGGGAAGAGCACAAACCTTGGATGCGCTCCATGTTGTCGCAGATGGGATCCTTCCCCTAGGAAGAGCACGACTATAGGGTGTCCTCCACGTGGTCGCCGTCGATGAGGTCTAACTTGGAAACTGTGGATCCCAAGAAAGTGTTGCAGAATGTGTCCTTCAGAAATGACAAAAGGGGCTCGATGGTGATGTAGGATGGCTAAGTCCTGACCACGAGCCAGTGGAGATCAGCGGCGGGGCCATTGATGAGATCAATGGCGGTTGAACCCGAGGGGTCGGGGGTGGGCCACTTAAAGTATGACATAGCCTGCCTCAAGCCGTCGCTGTCTACGACCTCGATGTCGTAGCCGGCGTCCTTTATACCCGCATACTCTAGCCCGCTGATTGAGTGCCTGTGGTCGGTAATGGTTGTCAGCTTCCTCGGTGACCTTGGGCGAAGAAACCGCGATACACCTCTTTTGGGCCAGCCGCTCATCGAGCTCCACGGGAAGCGTAGCCGGGCTTAGGTTGCGATGCTCTGGAGTGGGTGATGAGGATGGGGATGGGGATCTATGGGAAAGGGGGTGTTTGGCAGGCGTCATCTAAGAAACTAAGGGCGGACTGGGTACGGAGATTGATGGGTAAGCTGCACGGGAAAACCAGCAGATGTTGACAATGGAGGCTTTGTGGCGGCGGCGGCGGGGAACTTGCTAGGGTTTTGAGCAAGGGAATGTGTGTGTGCGCGCCCGAGGAGGTTTTGGTGTGTGTGTGTGTGTGTGAGTGGATGGGGGTGTGTTTGAGGAAATGACTCGGGTACTGAAAATTTTACTACGCGGGAGTGAAATGCCGGGGCTATTGAAAATTTTGATGATGGTGCATCGCACATGGTCCAAAGATAACAACCGTGTGTTATGAAATAGAAAAACCCTCGAGATGGGCAAAAATTATCGAGAGATGCAGACGTGATTGGAAACAAGAAACATTACACATGGTCAAAACAGAATAAATATGTGTTATCAAACAGGAAAAAGCTGCTGGCGGGTAGATATTTTTGAGAGGGGAAGCCTCGTGGAGCCCAATGTACTGTGCAGATGTGTGCGTCATAGGGGCACCGGCCTGGCACACCGTTAGTTTGAGTGAACCGTGTCTGTTGCTTCGTCCGACTTGTCTAGTGTTCATAAATTTGGCAAAAAATGACGCGGGAGAAGGTCAGAACACGAACACGCTTGCCTGTGGACCAAATTTATGTATGAAAATGGTGGTTTGTTGTTCAAATACCAAATGCAACTTTGATGTGGCACCTATCTTGCAAAGCACACAGTATTGCTTGCCCCCCCCCCCTCATGTAGGCACGAAGGGAATCCTGAGCTATGAATGCATGCCCCCCCCAACAGAGGTTCACCTAGCAAAGTGTGAAATAGCTAGCAGCCCCTCTCGTGTCGGCACAAAGGGAATCCTAAGCTATGCATGCATGCCCCCCCAACCGGGGTTCACCTAGAGAAGTGCAAAGTAGCTAGCAACCCCCCTCGTGTCAGCACGAAGGGAATCCTAAGCTATGAATGCATGCCCCCCAACCGAGGTTCACCAAGCAAAGTGCAAAGTAGTAGCCCTCCCCCACTCACGCACACTTTCTGTAGGCGGGCCATAGAGGCATCTGACCAAGCTGGATCGTAAAATGGAGCAAAAATAATCCACCTTGGTCAGACAAACCTCTCTCTTGTTGTTGGTCAAAGTTATTGCCGTCCATGCGACCCCAGAGATGGGCTAGCTCGCCAATAATCACAAAAGTAGCTAGTCCACGAAGACAACCACTGCATGCGTGTGGCCCAAACATATGTATGGAGAGGTGTGTTTTGAATACACAATGGAACAACTTTGATGTGGCACCGTGATTTCGAACTAAAAATCCCCACACTGATTGAGGGTTTGGTTGACGATGCATATGTATGTTACACCACACTTCAAGCCAACGACGGGGATTCATGCATGCATGCATGCGTGCATAGTATATGCGCTCAAACTTAATTAGGTCTGAATCTCACCATGACCTATAATGCGATAACAAGAACCAAAGGAAGAATCCGCCATGGTAACTTATCTTGTTGTCGGTCAAGGTGATCATGGATGTCCACGCGGGCCCATGAATATATAGGCTTGTCGCCGATAACCACGCGAGGGAGTGTACTGTTCGAAGGAAACCACTACATGCATATGTATGGAGGTGATGCGTGCATGCATGTTTGAATACAATTTCACAACATTGATGTGGCGCGTGCGTCAAAAAATTGTACAGTCCCCACACAGTTCAAGATCGGTTCATGATGTGTCATTGTATAGTCACTTTGTCTCGATGGGAGGGATTCATGCATACACATGCATATGTGTGTGCACAGACTGTATCATGTCATGCCAGAGCATGACGTATATATAATGTATTACAAGCAAAAAAAAATCCCCTCCTAAATCGAATTAACCTCTCTCGTTGTCACGCAAAAAGTAGTGATGGACCGAGCGGGCCCATAGATGGAAAGCACTGATATCGCTAATAACCGCATAAGTGGGTGCGAGAGGACAACCACCATCGCTTTGCATGTGGGCCAAACATATGTTTAATACCCAAAATGCACAACTTTGATCTGCCACATGCCTCAAAAACCGTAAACCCCCCACACAGAGAGAGGTTCATGAAGCATACTACATATGATGGTCCCCTTCCCTGTCGGGGAAACTGGACGCCCACGAACACCTATGGGACCGAAGCCCCTTCTACGTTGCGGTAAGGGAGCGGAGGGAGCACGGAGAGCAGATCGAGGAGCACACGCGGGCAGTTTACCCAGGTTTGGGCCGCGATGACGCGTAAAACCCTACTCCTGCTTTGGTTGTATTGAGTTGTTGGGCTCGGGAGCTTGAAGATCTACAGTACTAGCTACACCGAGCATGGGAGTGAGTGAGTTTCTGGGATCGAACCCCCTCTACGTTGTGCATGGGCCTCCTTTTATAGCTCAAAGGGGTAACCGACAGATGCACAACGTAGAGGAGGGTAAAAATGTAAAATCGGTGGTAGTTGCAACAGTGCATGAATAGTGTATAAATAGTCGATGAACAGTGGTCTTCACCTAATCTTGACGGTGGGGGACAAGGGCATTGAATGCCCGTCGCCTTCGCCCCAAAAAGTGTCCGTCCATGCGTCTCCGTTCGCCACGGCGATATCCTCGTCACCGCGGCTTGCCACCGTGTACCCCAGGCTGCACAGCCATCTGCCACGTGCCCCTGGAAGGGCCCCAGGGCGACGCGTGGCCAGATGAGCTGGAGCGGAGGGACACAGCATAGGCTTCCCTGGCAAGCACCTTGCCGGGGTCGCAACCTTGCCGGGCCCGGAAGCTTGTCGCTCTCCGGATCCTGCCGGGGCGCGCGATGCGCCACGATGTTCTTCCCTGAAGTGCCGTTCTTTTGGCCTTCCTGGCAAGCTCCTCTTGATAGGGTCTTGTGCTGGAATGATAACTTTGAGCCTGGAGCGGCCTTCCCGGCAAGCTCCTCTTGCCGGGGTCTGGTCTCTTAACTTGAATACTTTGTTCTTGAATGGCTTAAAAGGGTCTAGAGTGGGCCTTGGCGAGCGCGTGGTAAGCCCTGCCACGGGAAGCTGCTACTGCCCGTGCACAAGTTGGGGTACTAAGGTACCCCTACCTTAGTACACCGACAGGAGCCCCTGGGCCTGGGCCACACACGGTGCCGAGCGCTGTTGGGCCAGGCCCAAGACAGTGCATGGGCACACGCGGCCCACGGCAAGCTGTATCCCTCTCCATATCCGCCGCATCCCTCCCTAACGTCACGCGTCGATTGCGGCGTCGTGGGAGAGATCGTGGCCTGTTCTTTAATGGGAAATGCAGAACGTCCCCCACTTCCCCCTTAAAAGCAGAGGAAGCAGGGGCAGTTTCCCCCCATCGCCTTCATTCTGTCTTGAATCTCCAGAAACCCCCGCCGCTCTCTGCCTCCCCTCAGGTCGACAGAGAGGCAAGCTCCTCCTTCCTCCGCCGTCCCCAGCATCCGCGGCGTCGTCGACCTCCTCGCTTCCTCCCTCGCCGCCCCCGCCATGGCTCCGAAAAGCGACAAGGAGAAGAGCGACAAGGCGAAGAAGGAGATGTCCGAGAAGGCGGCGAAGCTGGCAGCCATGCGAAGAAGGAGGGTGGTCTTTCCGCCGAGGCTCGGCGCGAGGGAGCTGCGGGACAGGTATTACTTGTTCTGGGCGAGGGAGACGAAAGCTCATCCCCGCACCAGAGTCTTCCCCGCCGTCGCCGTCGACATGTTCCCGGGAGGTTACGACTACTTTGCTGCATTTTTTCACTGCGGTCTCTGCCCTCCGTACTCGGAGTTCTTCTGTGATATGATGAACACGTACGGCCTCCACCTCCTAGATTTCACCCCCAACGCCGTCCTTACGATGGCTGTTTTCGCACATCTGTGCGAAAACTTTGTCGGGGTCCACCCAAATGTAGCTCTTTTCCGCCACTTCTTCACGCCTAGAGTAGAGTCCGGATCCCCACTCTCCGGCGGCATCTCCTGGATCTTCAGGCTGAACAAGAAGGATGCGTACTTGAAAGGGGAGCTTCACGGCAAGTGGGAGGAGTGGAGAGCTGACTGGTGCTGGGTCTTGGAAGAGGAGCCCCAGCAGTTTACCTCGCCGCGCCAGACTGCCATAGTGCGCGGCAAGGATTGGAGTGAGTTGGCCCCGGAGGACGACAAGCTTGAGATTGCCCTGACTAGGATTCTTCACCTCCGGGCCGCCAACCTGACTGTAGGTGAAGTTGGGGCCGATTTTCTCCGCCGCCGCATTGCTCCCCTGCAGGAAAGGAAGAGGCCTGCCTGGGAGTTCGGCAATGCCGCAGATCGTATGAGGCTGCGCCCCGGGCCGAACTATAATTTCACTGTCTTGGAGCTGAAGGGGATGGTCCGGGAGCTGTTTAAGCATGACCCCAACCACCCGGAGTGGTTCAGACCATCCCGAGGAGTGGTGCCGCTGTGCAATAACACCGCCCTCAGTGCCATACGCGCGGTGATACCCGAGTGCGACTCCCACGGGGTCGTCCCCACTTGGCTGGTGCCTTCAGCGGAAACCGTGCAAGCCTTCTTCGACAACTTGGTCGAAAAGCCCCGCAACGCCGAAGAGAAGAAGGGCCTCACCCGGGAGACCACCGAGCGGGATGTAGCATACATTGCCTCTAGAATGGAGGAGGCCGCCGCAGCTGCGGCTGCGGGCGAATTTGGATATACTGTGGACGAAGCAGAGGCAGCGGACGCGGTGAGCCAAGCCGAGGAGGCGGAAATCCTCAAGCTGCTGAAGATTGCGCCCGAGGAGTTCGCCGGGGAGCCTTCCGAGAAGCTTGCCGGGGCGAGCGAGGTCGCCGGGCAGGGGACCGAGTCCAGCGGGCCCGCCGAGGAGGAGGAGGAGGCCGAGTCCGGTGATTCCGATCAAGATTCTGGTGGGTCTCTGAATCTTGACGACGACGCCTCCTCGTCCTCGGAGAACTCTCCGCCGCCACCAAGTCCTCCGGCTCAGCAGAAGAAGCGCCTCCGCAAGGCGGCCGAGGCGACGAGGCCTCAGGCGCCTCGACAGCAGCCGAAGCGCCGTGCGACGCGTGCCACCACGACGAGCGAGGTCGCCAAGGAGGCGCCCCGTGCCCGACCGACAAGCGGAGGGGGATCTTCCCGGAGTGGCTCCGGTGCTCTTTCTGCCCCTCGGTCCTCTGCGACGAACGGTGCTGGGTCTTCACAGCCAGCAGCTCCGGAGCCCGCCAAGCGCCCGAGGGAGCCCTCTCCTCCTGCTCCTCGCGCTGGAGCACACGAGGCGGGGTTCGACTTCTCCGCCCTCAGCTCCGACAAAGAGGAGGAAGAGTAAGTACTTGCAATTTTCATTTCCTTTGATTTTGTCTTGATTTCTCTTGTTTAGTTCTGATCTTGTTTTGGCTTCCAGGACCTTGACCCAGCAGATGGCGAAGAGGGCCAAGATCCCTGTGGTCGATATCGAGGACGACGAGCCCGTCTCAGCGGCAGGAGATGCGCCAGCGACAGACTTGCCGGACCAGCCTGCTGCTCCGGGAAGCAGCCCCCAGCGCAGCCCCCAGCGTAAGTTCCTTGTCCACTTTTCTGTTTGTCGGGCGCGCTTGGGGTAGTTGTCCTTATTGATGTCTTGTTGTCTTGTGCAGAAGTGGAGCCGCAGCCGCAGGAGCGTCAGGAGGCCGCGCCCGAAGAGCCGCTTGCTCCACCCTCCCCGCCAATGACGAGCTCCCCGGCAAGGGATGGCACTCCGCCAAGGATGGGTACTCCGCCAAGGGCGAGCACCCCGCCAAGGGCAAGTAGCCCGATAAGGGTGAGCACCCCGCCAGGGGAGGGCGCAAGCGGCCCTCCGCCAGCAGGGGCCACTTCTACGCCGCCAAGGGAGAGCTCCCCGGCGAGGGACCCCGTCATCGAAGAGGCCCGCGCAGGTAAACCCTTGTACTTTCTTCTTCTTGGATTCTTCTTTTTGGATATTTGCTTGACAAATCTTTCTTTTCTTTTTCTTCTGCTAGATCCGCCCGCCCCGGAGTCGATGGAGACTGAGACCATCGCCGAGGAGGAGGTTCGTGGCGACGCTGGCGATGCCACCGCCGCAGAGGGAACGGTTGGCGTCGATGAGCCAGCCGTCGAGGAGAGCGCCCCGACCGCCGACGCCGCGGCTGGGGAAGGGACCGGCGACCGCGCTGCTGGCCCGGAGGCCACAGGAGCACCGGACGCTGCACCAGCCGCCGATCCTCCCGCTTCAGTGGCTGGGTCGGGCGTTTATCTGGAGGCCGCCAACGGGGTGTTCATTGAAGTCCCGTGGGCGTCCTCATCAAGGGCACCCGCGGAGGGTGAGACGTTTGATGGAGAAGTCCTCGCCTCCGCCGGATTGAAGGTTGTTGATGCGCCCGGAAGCAGCGACGAGCCCGAAGAGGAGCGGCTCCTTCGCCGGCTCCTGGCCTTGTACCGGGCCAGGCAGGCGAAGTTGGAGTCTCGGGAGGCTCTGGCTGTCAAGGCTGGTGCTGACCTAGAGAAGCGCGCCGCGGAGCTCCGTGCCGCCAACCAGGCAGCCCTCCGGAACTTGGCGGAGGAGCGCGAAGAGCTTGCCGGGGCGCAGCAAGCATTCGTCCTCGAAAAGGCCGAGGTCGAGGAGCAGCAGCGACTGGCCGCCGAGGAGCTGTCTCGGCGGGAAAGAGAACTCAACCAGCGGAAGGTCGACCTCGACAACCACGAGGACGACCTCACCGCCCGGGAGCAAGCCATCGGCGGGGCTCTGCAGGAGGTGAGGGACGCCGCTGCTGCCGCGGAGACTGCCAAGAAGGATCTGGAGGCCAGGGTGGCGCAGATGGAGCTGTTCTTCAAGGCGAGTGAAGACAGGGTCACCGCGCTCAACGTGGCGTGGGAGAAAGACGCTCACACCAACTCGGAGCTGCAAATCCGCCTCTCCGTGAGGGGCAAAGAGCTTACTGATGCTAGGGACTCCATTGCTGATTTAGAGCTGAAGGTCTCCACCCTTACTGACTCGCTTGACGCTGCCCGGGACCGCGAGACGAAGCCGAAGGACGATCTCCGCACTGAGAGGGCCCTGCTGGAAAGCACCGCCGTCTCGCAAAACCACTTCCAGCAGACGGTGGAGCGATGGACTGAGGACCTCGTCACCTCCGCCGCCATCATCGACATGGAGATGATGGCGTTGAGGGCGGAGCATCTCGTGTACTCCCCCGACGAGAACCTCCCTCACAGCGCCAAATTGAGTCTGTTCTTCAGGGGAGTGGCACCGGCGCTTGCGTGGCTGCGGGAGATGATCCCCGTGCAGCTGGCCGATGAGGCGAGCCGGCTTTGCATGGGCACCATGGAGCGGGTGCTGTCGAAGATCGTCCACCGCAACCCTGGGATCAACCTCGTCAACGTCCTCCGGACCTTGCCGCCCGAAGCTGACCAGGAGGCGTTGAAGGCCCAAGTCGCCCACATCGTAGCCAAGGTGGGCAAGATCCAGAGGATTGACGGAGACCGCAGAGACTAGGCACCTTGCTTCCCTCGCCGCTGCCAATTAAGTCATAGGCAGTAGTTGTTTAGAACAGCGGCAAGTTATCTCTGTAATATATACTTCTATTTTGGGTAATCAGTGCAGTGTTATCTCCCTTGCTTTTGGTCCTTCACTTTGTATGCTTTTCACCCTACGCTTTTTAGGGGAACTTGCCGGCAAGGGGCCCTTGCCGCGAGCGCTGAGTGCGGGACTCTTAGCAGCCTGCTAGCAAAGACCTTGTCGGCAAGAAACCTTGCCGCAGCTAGTCGCAGCACACTTAGATTGCTGAGCGAACTCGAAAACGAAGTAAGGGCGCGACACTTGTCGCAGCTCAATTAAGCCGTTGAGCGTGCTCGAAACAAAGTAAGGGTGCGGCTAGCCACGGGTAGGTTCCTCCGCGCACAGGTTTTCCATACAAAGTGTGGTTGTTCAAGGAAGATAACTAAAATTTAAAAAATTTGAATGCTCAAACTTTGGTAACTTAGCATTCATTGGGTTGTTTACTTCCCGGCAATACTTTTCTTTCTTGAACAACACTTGGTCCATACTTCTATCTCCTTCCCCCCCCCCCCCGGCAAACTTGTGCGCGAGGAACACTCCTTCTGTTTCATAGAGAAAGACAAAAGAGAAGGAAATACAAGTACGGAGCCTTGCGGCTTGTTACTGCTTACCAGGAGTGTGTGCTGCACGAAATGTCAGATGATACATGCAAGTAAAAGGAAAAGCACGAAATGGCAAATGGTGCGAAGCACAAAAGTTTTACTGATGCACGGGGTCTGCGCCCGGCTTTGTACAAAGGTTTACATGCGACAGCGGCAAGACTTGTGCAAAAGGTGGTTGCCGGAGCGGATCACGGCAACCGCGCCTTATGGGTGAAACTTGCGAAGATGCTCTATGTTCCAGGAGTTGCTCACCGGTAGGCCTTCTTCGGTCTCAAGGCGGACAGCGCCGGGCCTTGTGACCTGTCTCACCCGATAAGGGCCTTCCCACTTCGGCGTCAACTTGTTGGAGTTCTTGGCGGATTGAACGCGCCGAAGAACAAGGTCGCCTTCCTCGAGACTCCTGGCCTTGACCTTGCGGCTATGATAGCGACGCAAGGCTTCCTGGTATCGAGCAGCTCGTACAGCAGCCTGGAGACGTTCCTCCTCGAGGAGCAATGCATCATCTTGTCGCAGTTGCTCTTGCTCGAGCTCGTCGTAAGCGAGTACTCGAGGAGATCCGTATACGAGTTCCGTGGGGAGAACTGCCTCTGCTCCATAGACAAGAGCAAAGGGTGTCTGTCCGGTGGCTCGGTTTGGTGTCGTCCTGATTGACCAAAGAGCCGCCGGCAACTCCTCTATCCAGTTTCTTCCACACTTGTGCAGCCTGTCAAAGGTTCTTGTCTTCAGTCCGCGCAGCACTTCAGCGTTTGCCCTCTCTGCTTGACCATTGCTCCTTGGGTGAGCAACAGAAGCGAAGCAGACCTTGGCGCCAAGGTCTTGGACGTATTGCATGAAGGTGCGGCTTGTGAACTGTGTGCCGTTGTCGGTGATGATCCTGTTAGGGATCCCGAAACGGCAAACTATTGATCTGAAGAACCTGACCGCTGACTGTGCTGTCACCTTTCTCACTGGTTCCACTTCTGGCCACTTTGTGAACTTGTCGATTGCGACGTACAAGTACTCAAAGCCCCCGACAGCGCGGGGAAAGGGGCCGAGGATGTCGAGCCCCCAGACCGAGAAGGGCCAGGACAAAGGGATCGTCTGGAGAGCTTGAGCTGGCTGGTGAATTTGCTTGGCATGGAACTGGCACGCTTCACACTTGGTTACTTGTGCAGTTGCATCTTGGAGGGCTTCTGGCCAAAAGAAACCTTGCCGGAACGCCTTCCCGGCTAGTGCTCTTGCGCCAATGTGGTGACCACATATGCCTCCGTGTATCTCTGCCAACAGCTTCCGTCCATCTTCCCGGGAAATGCACTTCAATCTGACACCATTGAGTCTTCTTCTGTATAGTTCGTTGCCAACGAACTGGTACATACTTGACTGCCTGGTTATCCTCTCTATCTCTTCTGGTTCTTCGGGAAGTTCTCCAGTCTGAAGAAAACGGACGATTTGCTGTGCCCATGCTGGAGCTTGAGGCTCAACAACAAGGACTAAAGGCATCAGGGCTGCTGCAGGAACCTCAGCTTCTACGGCAAGAACCTGCGGCTCTGCCGGATCTGAGGGTTCCTCGACAAGCCTGTCGGGGCAAGGCTTTTCGGGAACGCCTGCTTCAACTGCACAGACCCTTGGGTCCGCAGGAGCAGACTGTTCCTCAACACTTTGGTTTCTGATCTTGGGGACCTTGGCGGCGGCTTCGGGAAGATCCGCCGGCAAGTAGTCGCCGGAGACCAACTTCCTCTTCTTGCTCTGCCCAACCGATGGTGTAACCGATGGCTGAGTTAGCTTGAGCACGAAGATCCCTGGTCCCACAGCTAACTTCGTTGCAGCACACTTTGAAAGGCCATCTGCGATGTCATTCTGAGCTCTTGGAACGTGCTCCATCTGTAGGCCTTCAAAGTGTTCTTCAAGCTTCCTCACTTCATCGACATAAGCTTCCATCAGAGGGCTCAGGTAACTCTTGTTTACTTGTCGGACCACCAACTGTGAGTCTCCCCGCACAATCAACCTCTTGATCCCAAGTTCGGCCGCAATTCTGAGACCGACAAGCAGACCTTCATACTCGGTAGTATTGTTTGTCGCTTGCTCCTTGGGAAAGTGCATTTGAACAACGTACTTGAGGTGCTCTCCGGTGGGTGCTATAAGTAACATGCCAGCGCCGGCGCCTTGCAGCGAGAAGGCACCATCGAAGTACATTATCCACTCCTTGCTTGCTTCTTGGACGGGGATGCTTGTCTCTGGGACTTCTTCATCTGGTGTTGGGGTCCATTCCGCTATAAACTCTGCCAAAGCTCTGCTCTGTATAGTTGAAGTACTCTCAAACTGGAGGCCAAAGCTTGACAGCTCCAGTGCCCACTCGACGATCCTGCCTGTTGCTTCTGGATTTTGCAATATCCTCTTCAACGGAAAGCGAGTGACCACTGTTATCTCATGTGCCTGGAAGTAATGGCGCAGCTTTCTCGAGGCCATGAGGAGGCCGAAAAGTAACTTCTGCACTCCATAGTATCTTGATCTAGCCCACTGCAAGAGGGAGCTTACAAAATATATTGGGCGCTGCACCATCTTCCTTCGCACTTCTCCTTGCTCTTGCGCAGACTTGTCCTTGTCGGGGCCAGAGCTTGTCGGGGAAGCCCCCTGCTTGCCGCTAGATGTGCTTGCCGGGGATGTGGGTTCCTCGACCGCCTCCCTCTCCGCTACTAACGCAGCACTAACCACTTGATTGGTCGCCGCTAAGTACAGCAGCAACTTCTCTTGTGGCTTAGGTGCGACAAGTATTGGAGTGGAGGATAGGTATCCTTTCAAGTCTCGCAGCGCAGCCTTCGCTTCCGGAGTCCATTTCATAGGACCTGCCTTTTTCAAGATTTTGAAGAAAGGCAGGGCGCGTTCTGCAGACTTTGAAATGAACCTGCTGAGGGCAGCCACACAACCAGCAAGTCTCCTTACGTCCTTGACGCGCTTCGGGGCTTCAATCTGCTCGATGGCTTTAATCTTGTCGGGATTGGCTTCAATCCCCCTCTGGGACACGAAGAACCCGAGAAGCTTGCCGGAGGGGACTCCGAAGACGCACTTCTCGGGGTTCAACTTGAGTTGTATCTTGCGCAGATTCTCAAAGGTTTCTTCCAAGTCTTGAATCAGGGAGTCCTTGCTCTTGCTCTTGACCACTATATCATCCATGTAGGCTTCTACATTCTTGTGTATGTGTGGCTCAAAAGCAGTGTGTACCACCCTTGCAAATGTTGAGCCTGCATTCTTCAATCCAAAGGGCATGCGTATGAAGCAATATGTGCCACATGGAGTGATGAATGCCGTCTTCTCTTCATCTTCCTCAGCCATGAATATCTGGTGGTAACCTGAGTATGCATCGAGAAATGAAAGCAACTCACATCAAGCCGTGGAGTCCACAATCTGGTCGATGCGCGGCAAGGGAAATGGATCCTTAGGACAAGCTTTATTCACATCGGTGTAGTCTATACAAAGTCTCCACTTCCCATTAGCTTTGCGCACGACAACTGGATTGGCCAACCACGTGGGATGTAGTACACCTCTAACCAGGCCTGCTGCTTCCAACTTCTTGATTTCTTCAGTTATGAACTCTTGGTGCTCCACGGCTTGCTTCCTGACCTGCTGCTTGACGGGCCGCGCATGAGGACAAACATCAAGCTTGTGCTCAATCACCTTCCTGGGAACGCCGGGGATGTCAGACGGTTGCCACGCAAACACGTCCACATTCGCCCGCAGGAAGGCAACGAGCGCGCTTTCCTATTTGGGGTCGAGTGTAGCACTGATGGTGAAGGTACCACCAGTGCCGTCCTCCTTGGCGGACACCTTCTTGGTTGCCGGTGGAGCTGCCATTCCCTTCTTGCACTTGCCGGTGGAGCTCGATGGTGCGTCCTCGACGGCAGCGCAGCACTCCGAAGAGGTGCGTTTGCCGGAGTGGGCCCAGAGCTCTTGCCGGACTTGGTATTGGTCTTCCCCCCGGGAGCTTCAGCGGCAAGTGTTTTGCTATCTGCCACGGCTGCTGCATCCCGGTAGATCTTGTCGGCGCAAATAAGCGCATCTTTCTTGTCGCCGGGGACAGAGATGACGCTTATCGGCCCTGGCATCTTGAGCATGTTGTATGCGTAGTGGGAAGCTGCCATGAATTTGGCGAGTGCAGGACGGCCAAGTATCCCATTGTACGGCAATGGAATATTGGCAACGTCGAATGTGATCCTCTCCGTCCTGAAGTTGAGCTCTCCACCAAAGGTCACTGGCAGCGTAATTTTCCCCTTCGGCTTGCTCCTTCCCGGGTTGATTCCTTGGAACGTCCCGGTTTCCTCGAGCTCGCTGTCGGGGATCTGCAGTTTTTTGATCACATCGGAGGAGATCAAGTTGAGGCCGGCCCCGCCGTCAACCAACATCTTGGTGACCTTGAGGTTGCGGATAGTTGGTGAAACCAACATCGGCAAGCACCCGACCGCGGTTGTGCGGTCAGGGTGGTCCTCAAGGTCGAAGATGATGGGCGTGCCGGACCATTTCAGGAGCCTGCGCGACTCGACGGGTGGCTCAGCTGCATTCACGTCCCGCACCCATTGCTTGAGTTGGCGGTGGGAAGTGTGCAGAGAGGCACCTCCATCGACGCACAGAACTTCTGTGGCCTTCTGGAACTCCTGCTCGCTGTTGTCTCCTTCATCCATATCCTCATCATCGTCCTCGTCTTCATCCTTGTCGCAACCCCGGGGAGGTCTGTCTCCTTGCCGCTGCTTGGCCTTGCCGCGGCGTCCTCCCCGGCCATTGAACGGCCGCTTCTTGCTGGGCTCTCCTCTGCCTCCTTGGGCCTTCTCCTTGTCGCGACGCTCGTATTCAGCCTTCTGCTGTTCTACGAGGTACTCTACCCTCTTGCAGTTCTGGAGATCGTGGCCCTTGGTGCGGTGGATCTTGCAGTACTGCTTGTCGGAGCCGTCCTGCTTGTCGGCTGCCGCTACAGGGGAGGGCTCCTTGCCAGAGCCACCAGCCCGTGTCTTCTTGGCGGGAGCCTCCTTGCCGGACTGCTCGACAACCAGTACCTCCTTGTTCTTCTTTTTCATGTTGTTCCGCCGCCGGCCTTTCCTTGCTGGGGTGGCATCCTCACTGTCACTTCCTCCTGCGCCGGTATCCTCTCCGGGGAGTCTTCTCCCCTCTTCAGCACGGGCACACTTGTCAGCCAGAGCGTAAAGCTCGCTGACGTCCCGGATCTTGGTCATGGCCATCTCCTCCCTCATCCGGCGGTTACGCACGTTCTGGTGGAACGCGCTGATAACCGCGGCAGGGTGGACATCGGGAATATTGTGCTGAACGCGGCTGAACCTTTGGATGTATTTGCGCAGGGACTCTCCCTCCTTCTGGGCAAGGATATGAAGATCGCTCTCCTGGCCGTGGGGTTTGTGGCCGCCCGTGAAGGCGCCGACAAACTGGTGGCACAAATCTGCCCATGAAGAGATGGAGTTCTCCGGCAAGTGCATAAGCCAAGACCTGACGTTTGGCTTAAGCACGAGCGGGAAGTAGTTGGCTAGGATCTTCTCGTCGTGTCCCCCGGCAGCCTGCACCGCAATGGTGTAGATGCTAAGGAACTCCGAGGGGTGTGTCTTGCCGTCGTACTTCTCGGGTACGTCGGGCTTAAAATTCTTCATGCTGGGCCACTGGACTTGCCGCAGCTCTCGGGTGAACGCAGGGCAACCTGCCGCGTACGGCAAGTCGCCTGGTTCACCGGGCGCGTGCATGTCGACGGCGGTCCCAGCACGCTGATCGGACTGTCTTCGAGCTTCTCTTCGACGCTCGATGCGGGTTCGAGCGTCCTCTTGTCGCCTGTCGTCGAGGACTTGGCGCTGATCGCTGCGAGCCCGCGGATCCAACGACGTCGTGGAGTCGTCGTCGGCGTTGATCCGGCGGGGCGGCGTTTTCTGCTTCCACGGCGGGGAGTGCACGGTAGTTGCACCCCCGGCGGTCTTGTCTCCATCGGCCTTCGCTTGGTCAACTTGTCGCGGCCGTGAAGTTGCCGGCTGCTGGGGCGCATCGTTGTTGGCGAAGGCGATGAGGCTTTGGATCGTCGCCCTCCAGTCTTCGGCCTTGTCCGCCGCTGGAGGGAAGTCGAGGAGCAGTTGAGCCCTGGCCAGGGCTTCTGCTGGAGAGGACGGAAACGATGGCGAACGGTGCGAGGAGCGGGACACGCTCGGACTTCTAACCGCGTTAGAAGGAGCATGTTCCCGTCCCGGCGACCGTGCCTTGCTCGTGCCAGGATGTTGGCCTTGAGCGTCCCGTGACTCGCCGGCCTGGCCACATCCCAGCAAGCGTATGGTACCTCCGGTACCACATCGCTGCTGGTCTGGCACCTCCTAAGAGGGACGTGGTGCGTGCACGGACACCGAGGCCTTGGAGTTCGCCCGGTCGTCCGTCTTGTCCTTGGACTTGGTGGCGCCGTGAGTCTCTCCGCCGGCGTCCACCCTTCCGCCGGCGTCTCCCCCACCAACCGTCGGTTCTGGTGGTGGTGGGATCGACGCGTACGGGCCTCCGACCTCCGAAGCCTTCTTCTTCGGAGGCATGTTGATGTAGTCGATGAGGTTTGTGAAGGTGGTGAAGTTGCTGAAGGTTGCGCCCGCGTGAGCGCCGGATCAGGTTCGCACAACCTCGACTTCCCCTACCTGGCGCGCCAAAGATGTCGGGGAAACTGGACGCCCACGAACACCTATGGGACAGGAGCCCCTTCTACGTTGCGGTAAGGGAGCGGAGGGAGCACGGAGAGCAGATCGAGAAGCACACGCGGGCAGTTTACCCAGGTTCGGGCCGCGATGACGCGTAAAACCCTACTCCTGCTTTGGTTGTATTGAGTTCTTGGGCTCGGGAGCTTGAAGATCTACAGTACTAGCTACACCGGGCATGGGAGTGAGTGAGTTTCTGGGATCGAACCCCCTCTACGTTGTGCATGGGCCTCCTTTTTTATAGCTCAAAGGGGTCACCGACAGATGCACAACGTAGAGGACGGTAAAAATGTAAAATTGGTGGTAGTTGCAATAGTGCATGAACAGTGTATAAATAGTGGATGAACAGTGGTCTTCACCTAATCTTGATGGTGGGGGACAAGGGCATTGAATGCCCGTCGCCGTCGCCCCAAAAAGTGTCCGTCCATGCTTCTCCGTTCGCCACGGCGATATCCTCGTCACCGCGGCTTGCCACAGTGTACCCCAGGCTGCACAGCCATCTGCCACGTGCCCCTGGAAGGGCCCCAGGGCGACGCATGGCCAGATGAGCTGGAGCGGAGGGACACAGCATAGGCTTCCCCGGCAAGCACCTTGCCGGGGTTGCAACCTTGCCGGGCCCGGAAGCTTGTCGCTCTCCGGATCCTGCCGGGGCGCGCGATGCGCCACGATGTTCTTCCATGAAGTGCCGTTCTTTTGGCCTTCCTGGCAAGCTCCTCTTGCCGGGGTCTTGTGCTGGAATGATAACTTTGAGCCTGGAGCGGCCTTCCCGGCAAGCTCCTCTTGCCGGGGTCTTGTCTGTTAACTTGAATGATTTGTTCTTGAATGGCTTAAAAGGGTCTAGAGTGGGCCTTGGCGAGCGCGTGGTAAGCCCTGACACGGGAAGCTGCTACTGCCCGTGCACAAGTTGGGGTACTAAGGTACCCCTATCTTAGTACACCGACATTCCCCCTCTTCAACGCATACTATATGCTCCAACCATAACACAACCAAAAAAGAATCCTCCTTGATGGTGAAATTAATTAACCTCTTCCGATGTAGGTCAAAGTGATGCATGCATCGACGATGGCCTCGTGGGCCACAGATGGACATCCATGATCATGCATGCATGTGGCCCAAAGAGGTGTTGTGTGATGTTTGAATAGCCAATTTCCCAACTTTGATGTGGCACGTGCCTCAGAAACTGAAAAGCCCCGACACTGAGTGAGGTGTACTTGTTCACAGACGGATACATATAGTATATATGCTAGTCCCCTCCCACCTCTTCGACGCGTACTATATACCACCATAACACAAACAAAAAAGATTTTACCTTGCTGGTCAAATTAACCTCACTGCCGGCTGTTCATCAAAGTGATGGACGACGACCTCGTAGACCCACGTAAAGCATCACACACGAGTATCGAGTGTCATGTCGGACAACCATCAACTGCATGTGGCCAAAACATGTATGTATGAAAGGGTTGTGTAACGTTTTAAATAACGAAGTCACAACTCTGATGTGGCACCTGCCTAACAAAATGGCCAACCAACATGGTGGCTCACAACTCATAGTGTGTGATACGTCTCCAATGTATCTATAATTTTTGATTGTTCCATGCTATTATATTATCCTTCTAGGATGTCTTATGGGCTTTATTATACACTTTTATATGATTTTTGGGACTAACCTATTAACCCAGAGCCTAGTGCCAGTTTCTGTTTTTCTCCTATTTTAGGGTTTTACAACAAAGGAATATCAAACGGAGTCCAATTGATGAGCCAATTTTTTATGATTTTTTCTGGACCAAAAGAAGCCCCCGAAGCAAATGAGTTTGGCCAGAAGAGCCACGGGCTGCCCTCGAGGGTGGAGGGCGCGCCCTGGGAAGGAGGCGCGCCCCCCTATCTCGAGGACGGTCTGTAGCTCCCCTTTACTTGGTCCCGACTCCAAAATTCCTATAAATACTGAAAGCCTCGGAAATTAACCTAGATCGGGAGTTCCGCCGCCGAAAGCCTCTGTAGCCACCGAAAACCAATCTACACCCGTTCTGGCACCCTGTCGGAGGGGGGAATCCCTCTCCGGTGGCTATCTTCATCATCCCGGCGCTCTCCATGATGAGGAGGGAGTACTCCACCGTCGGGGCTGAGGGTATGTACCAGTAGCTATGTGTTTGATCTCTCTCTCTCGTGTTCTTGAGATGGCACGATCTTGATGTATCGCGAGCTTTGCTATTCTAGTTGGATAATATAATGCTTCTCCCCCTCTACTCTCTTGTAATGGATTGAGTTTTCCCTTTCAAGTTATCTTATCGGATTGAGTCTTTAAGGATTTGAGAACACTTGATGTATGTCTTGCACGTGTTTATCTGTGGTGACAATAGGATATCATGTGATCTACTTGATTTATATTTTGGTGATCACTTTTGGGTTCTGTGACCTTGGGAACCTATGCATAGGGGGGGAAACATTGGGGCACTCTTTGAAGTTCTATCTATTGGTTGAATAGATGTTTCTGAGATTGTGTGATGCATATCGTATAATCATGCCCACGGAAACTTCAGGTGACATTGGAGTATCTATGTGACATTAGGGTTTTGATTGACTTGTGTCTTAAGGTGTTATTCTAGTACGAACTCTATGATAGATTGAATGTTACTACGCACTCTTCAATAGATCGATCAAAAAGAATAGCTTTGAGGTGGTTTCGTACCCTACCATAATTTCTTCGTTTGTTCTCCGCTATTAGTGACTTTGGAGTGACTCTTTGTTGCATGTTGAGGGCTAGTAATATGATCCAATTATGTTATCCTTGTTGAGAGAACTTGCACTAGTGAAAGTATGAACCCTAGGCCATGTCTACTATCATTGCAACACCGTTTATGCTCATGTTTACCACTTGCTACCTTGTTGTCTTTATATTTTCTTATTACAAAAACCTATATCTACCATCCATATTGCACCTGTATCATAATCTCTTCGCTGAACTAGTGCACCTATACAATTTGCCATTGTATTGGGTGTGTTGGGGACACAAGAGACTCTTTGTTATTTGGTTGTAGGGTTGCTTGAGAGAGAACATCTTCATCCTACACCTTCGACGGATTGATAAATCTTAGGTCATCTACTTGAGGGAAATTTAATACTGTCCTACAAACCTCTGCACTTGGAGGCCCAACAACATCTACATGAAGAAGGTTGTGTAGTAGACATCAAGCTCTTTTCTGGCGCCGTTGCCAGGGAGGTTAGTGCTTGAAGGTATATCTTTAGATCTTGCAATCGAATCTTTTAGTTTCTTGTTTTATCACAAGTTTAGTTTATAAAAGAAAACTACAAAAAAATGGAATTGAGGTTACCTCATATGCTATATATTTTTAATATTTTTCGTGAAAATGATGGGAAGGAAAATTGTGATCAAGTACTAGAAGAAGAATTGCATAGAATGCTTGGCATAAAATATGTGCATGACGAGCATGATTGCAATGTTGTTTGTGTGAATCCCTTGAATATCCATGATGCTAATGATATGCAAAGGCCCAAGCTTGGGGAAGCTATGTTTGATGAAGATGATATTTTTAGTCCCCCAAGTTTTGATGAGCCAATTTATTATGATGAAAGCATGCCTCCTATCTATGATGAATATTGTGATGACACCTATGATATAAAGAATAAAGATAACCATGAAACTTGTCATCATGATTTTAGTTTTCAATTGGGTTATGCTTCACATGATAGTTATTTTGTTGAATTTGCTCCTCCCACTACTATGAATGAGAAGAATTTGCTTATGTGGAGAGTAGTAAATTTTTTATGCAAGTAGATCATGAAAAGAATGCTTTATGTGCTGGTTATATTGTTGAATTCAGTCATGATGCTACTGAAAATTATTATGAGAGAGGATCATATGCTTCTACATATTGCAATAATATCAAGTTTCCTCTCTATGTGCGTAAAATCTTGAAGCTATGCTTGTTTTGCTTCCCTATGCTAGTTGATTATCGTTCCCATAGGTTGTTTGCTCACAAAATCCCTATGCATAGGAAGTGGGTTAGACTTAAATGTGCTATTCATATGCTTCATGATGCTCCTGTTATGTTTCAATTGTTATCTTTTATGTGAGCATCATTATGCCTAGCTAGGGGCGTTAAACGATAGCGCTTGTTGGGAGGCAACCCAACTTTATTTTATTTTCTTTATTTTTGTTGCTTTTAGGGAATAAATATTGAATCTAGCCTCTGATTGGATGTGGTTTCATGTTTTTTTTAGTGTGTGTGCCAAGTAGAACCTTTGGGAAGACTTGTGTGAAGTTTATGTGATCTTGCTGTGAAAAACAGAATCGTTAGCGTAGGCTAAAGTGGTCTTCAGATTTTACTGGAGCATGCTATTTGGTTGATTTTTGTTGCAGATGATTGGTAGACAAATTCAGCAAATTTACAAATTTAGTTTGAATTTTTTGGAGTTCCAGAAGTAGACGAAACCTGCAGATTACTGCAAACTGTTCTCTTTTTGACAAATTCTGTTTTTCGTGTGTTGTTTGCTTATTTCAATGCATCTATGAGTAATATTGGGAAGTATCAACCATAGAGAAGTTGGAATACAGTAGGTTTAACACCAATATAAACAAAGAATGAATTCATTGCTGCACTTTTGAGTAGTGGTTTGCTTTCTTATACTAACGGAGCTCACGAGAATTTTTGTCTAAGTTTTGTGTTGTGAAGTTTTCATGTTTTGAGTATTGCTTTGATGGACTATGGAACAAGGAGTAGAAAAGTCCTAAGCTTGGGAATTCCCATGGCACCCCAAGTAAATTCAAGATAATCAAAAGCCTAAGCTTGGGGATGCCCTGGGAAGGCATCCCCTCTTTCGTCTTCATCCATCGGTAACTATACTTGGAGCTATATTTTTATTCACCACATGATATGTGTTTTGCTTGGAGCGTCAATTTAGTTTATTTGTTTTGCTTGCTGTTTGAATAATATCCCAAGATCTGAAGTTCTTAGATGCTAGAGAGTCTTCACATAGTTACATAATTATTCAACTACTCATTGATCTTCACTTATATCTTTCGGAGTAGTTTGTTATTTCTCTAGTGCTTCACTTATATCTTTTCGAGCACGTCCATGGTTTTATTTTGAAGAAATAAATGAACTCTCATGCTTCACTTATATCCTTTTGAGAGTCTATTGAAACAGCATGGTAATGTACATAGGCTATAAAACTAGTCTTCACATAATAGACATCCAATATCAATGTAGTAAAAACTTCCACACTAAGTGCATTGAATATGATGAGAAGTTGGATGCTTGATAATTATTTTGAGATATGAGGATAGTGATATTAGAGTCATGCTTGTGGAGTTATTATGAAATTGAGAAATGCTTGTGTTAAGGTTAGTGATTCCCTTAGCATGCACGTATGGTGAACCGCTATGTGACGAAGTTAGATCATGAGGTATTTGTAGAGTGCCAACCTTTGTGTGGAGGTCGGGGGCGCGCGATGGTTAACTCCTACAAACCACCCCCCTAGGAGCATGCGTTGATTGCTTTGTTTTGATGACTCACAGATTTTTGCAATAAGTATATGAGTTCTTATGACTAATGTTAAGTCCATGGATTATACTCACTCTCACGCTTCCACCATTGCTAGCCTCTCTTGTACCGCGCAACTTTCCCAGGTGCCATAAACCCACTATATATCCTTCCTCAAAACAGCCACCGTATTGTTCCTCAAAACAGCCACCCTACCTACCTATCATGGCATTTTCATAGCCATTCCGAGATATATTTCCATGCAACTTTCCACCGTTCCGTTCATATGACACGCTTCATATTGTCATATTGCCATGCATGATCATGTAGTTGACATCGTATTTGTGGCAAAGCCACCATGCATAATTTTTCATACATGTCACTGTTGATTCATTGCACATCCCAGTACACTGCCGGAGGCATTCATATAGGGTCGTACTTTGTTCTAGTATCGAGTTGTAATATCGAGTTGTAACACAATAAAAGTGTGATGACCATCATTATTACAGCATTGTCCCGTGTGAGGAAACAAAAAAATAAAAAATAAAGATAAAGGCCAAATAAAAAAAGGGATGGCCCAAAAAAAGAGAGGGGCTAAAAAAAGAAAGAGAGAAAGCCCCGCCAAAAAATGAGAGAAAAGAGAGAAGGGACAATTGCTACTATCTTTTTCCACACTTGTGCTTCAAAGTAGCACCATGTTCTTCATGATAGAGAGTCTCATGTTTAGTCACTTTCATATACTAGTGGGAATTTTCATTATAGAACATGGCTTGTATATTCCAACGATGGGCTTCCTCAAATGCCCTAGGTCTTCATGAGCAAGCAAGTTGGATGCACACCCACTAGTTTCTTTTGTTGAGCTTTCATTCATATTTAGCTCTAGTGCATCCGTTGCTTGGCAATCCCTACTCACTCACATTGATATCTATTGATGGGCATCTCCATAGCCCGTTGATAAGCCTAGTCGATGTGAGACTATCTCCCTCCTTTTTGTCTTCTCCACAACCACCTCTATTCCACCCATAGTGCTATATCCATGGCTCACGCTCATGTATTGCGTGAAAGTTGAATGGTTTGAAAGAATAGAGTATGAAAACAAGTGCTTGGCTGAAATCGGGATTGTGCATGATATGAATACATTGTCTGATGAAGAGGGAGCATAGATAGACTATATGATTTTGTAGGGATAACATTCTTTAGCCATAGTATTTTGAGAAGACATGATTGCTTTGTTAGTATGCTTGAAGTATTATTATTTCTTATGTCAATATAGACTTTTGTCTTGAATCTTTCAGATCTGAACATTCATGCCACAATTAAGAGAATTACATTGAAAACTATATTGGTTAGCATTCCACATAAAAAATCTGTTTTTATCATTTACCTACTCAAGGACGAGCAGGAATTAAGCTTGGGGATGCTGATACGTCTCCAACGTATCTATAATTTTTTATTGTCCCATGCTATTATAGTATCCTTATAGGATGTCTTATGGGCTTTATTATACACTTTTATATGTTTTTTGGGACTAACCTATTAACCCAGAGCCCAGTGCCAGTTTCTGTTTTTCTCCTGTTTTAGGGTTTTATAGAAAAGGAATATCAAACGGAGTCCAATTGACGAGCCAATTTTTTTTAATTTTTTCTGGACCAAAAGAAGCCCCCGAAGCAAAAGAGTTGGGCTAGGAGAGCCACGGGCTGCCCTCATGGTGGAGGGGGCAGCCTGGGAAGGGGGGCACGCCCCCCAATCTCGAGGACGGCCCGTAGCTCCCCTTTACTTGGCCCTGACTCCAAAAATTCCTATAAATACTGAAACCTTCGGAAATTAACCTAGATCGGGAGTTCCACCGCTGAAAGCCAATGTAGCCACCAAAAACCAATCTACACCCGTTCTGGCACCCTGTCGGAGGGGGGAATCCCTCTCCGGTGGCTATCTTCATCATCTCGGCGCTCTCCATGACGAGGAGGGGGTAGTCCACCCTCGGGGCTGAGGGTATGTACCAGTAGCTATGTGTTTGATCTCTCTTTCTCTCTCTCTCTCTCTCTCTCTCTCTCTCTCTCTCTCTCTCTCTCTCTCTCTCTCGTGTTCTTGAGATGGCACGATCTTGATGTATCGCGATCTTTGCTATTCTAGTTGGATCTTATAACGCTTCTCCCCCTCTACTCTCTTGTAATGGATTGAGTTTTCCCTTTGAAGTTGTCTTATCGGATTGAGTCTTTAAGGATTTGAGAACACTTGATGTATGTCTTGCACGTGTTTATCTATGGAGACAATGGGATATCATGTGATCTACTTGATGTATGTTTTGGTGATCAACTTGCGAGTTCCGTGACCTTGGGAACCTATGCATAGGGGTTGGCACACGTTTTCGTGTTGACTCTCCTGTAGAAACTTTGGGGCACTCTTTGAAGTTCTATGTGTTGATTGAATAGATGTTTCTGAGATTGTGTGATGCATATCGTATAATCATGCCCACGGATACTTCAGGTGACATTGGAGTATCTAGGTGACATTAGGGTTTTGATTGATTTGTGTCTTAAGGTGTTATTCTAGTACGAACTCTATGATAGATTGAACGTTACTATGGACTCTTGAATAGATCGATCAGAAAGAATAGCTTTGCGGTGGTTCCATACCCTGTCATAATCTCTTCGTTTGTTCTCCGCTATTAGTGACTTTGGAGTGACTCTTTGTTGCATGTTGAGGGCTAGTAATATGATCCAATTATGTTATCCTTGTTGAGAGAACTGTCACTAGTGAAAGTATGAACCCTAGGCCTTGTCTACTATCATTGCAACACCGTTTATGCTCACGTTTACCACTTGCTACCTTGCTGTTTTTATATTTTCTTATTACAAAAATCTATATCTACCATCCATATTGCACTTGTATCACCATCTCTTCGCCGAACTAGTGCACCTATACAATTTTCCATTGTATTGGGTGTGTTGGGGACACAAGAGAGTCTTTGTTATTTGGTTGCAGGGTTGCTTGAGAGACATCATCTTCATCCTACACCTCCCACGGATTGATAAACCTTAGGTCATCCACTTGAGGGAAATTTGCTATTGTCCTACAAACCTCTAAACTTGGAGGCCCAACAACGTCTACAAGAAGAAGGTTGTCTAGTAGACATCAGTGTGCTGCGAGCCACCAGCCACCCCCCAAACACACACACACCCACACACACACCGTGAATCTGCCGCAACTACGTTGCATTTTAGATTATCCCGCGGTGAACATATGTTACAAAGGAGGGACGTTTTAATTTCAAAAAAAAAATTACAGAGATCATTAAGATGTTTTAGTACATTAATTGATTGATTTTCTCCGGGTATAATGTGCAAAAATCTAATTTGAGCTACATGCACACGTGACTGTGCACGTAAATGGATTGCAAAAACTCATGTGTCTCACTAGGTGCGTGTTTACTCCCCGTGCAAGAAATTTCAAACATTGAGAATCTTGATTTTTAAAACTTATTTGAAGTTCATGAAACATATCGTGTTGTCATATGGACACCAATACAAAGCGGCAATGTACTTTTGTTTGGTCAACTTTGACACCAGTTTTGATGTAATCTTTATCTAATTGCAAACTGGAGATTATTAATAATTGGGAACCAATATCCCACACGGATTATTTATTCGAACCGTGAGCATTAGACCAACAATGGATACGTGCCATGCTTCGGTTAAGCAATAAACGACATCATTAATCATCACAATAAAAAATATAGCCGCCACGCGACCTATGTGCCACGCGAGCAGGCCTGAGTTAACGGGACGCATGCGAGCAGTCCGACGCACAGGCAGACTGGGAGGCGTGCGTGCAGGTTTGTGAATTGACGAAGGCGTGCTTGCTGCATAGTGTCATCGGGAGGCATTCTTGCTATGTGAAACGATAGTAGGCATGCCAACAGTCCGGTGCGCAGGCTCACTGGGAGGCGAGCCAGCAGTTTGACCGCCGCCCGCCTCTCTCCCACTACTCCATATTAATGGTGCACGCGAGCGCCCGCACCCCCCATCCTCGCCACACATACAATCCTCTCTCTCTACTTGCATCATCAGCGCCGCTCTCGGTCTTCAAAGCTGTCAGTGTATGAGGATGCCATCGAAGTGCCCCATCGGAGGGAGTGGCGACGCCGGGGCTGCTAAAGGACCGGAGCACTGCGTGGAGATGGAGACAGAGGTTGCCGTCACCGCCAGTGAGTTATTGCTGCACCCAGACGTCATCGATGGCATCGAGCTTCCACAGTCGGAGGCGGAGTTCCACACCGACTCTTGTGATGACTCGGGCGACGACCCAGGCGACGACTCCGACGACCACTCCGGCGACGACTTCGACAACAACGAACAACTGGTTAGTCATCTATAACCATTTATGTGTCAAATAGATCATAGGGTTTCTCTTGTTACTCCTGCCTCCCCCTTTCTGGAATAGAAATCCTACGGTTATGTTCTCCCAATCCATGAAATCTGACTAAGTTTAGTTAGATCCGTGTAGTGTATTGATTGTCTGAATGGTACAAGTGATAAGTGATCAGTTGTTTCATCTGTGCAAATGATTTCTTCTAGTAATCTGACTAGGGTTAGTGTTCGTGCTAATAATTCCTAGCCAGGACTAGACAATTGATTTTGAATGACATAAATATATGTTTGTGCCATTGTTTTCTTCAAGATTGGTCTGTACATAGACGACTATGCTTAAAAATCGAACCATGATCTATGGATATGTATAAAAAAATAGCTACAAATTCCCAATCCTAATTCACGACATGTAAACATTGATTTGATGCCAAATTTGTTTTCCTATTTGTATAGGTGTTGTCTGACGATGTGGACATCGAGGATAAAGATGTCTAGAGGAGGTACAAGAGGCAAATCCTAAGGGAGCTTTATGTGGAATGCATAACAGTCGTATTAGGACCTAGGACGGCTGCTATCGATGCCCATTTTGCAACCACAAGCTTCATGATGCGTGTCAAAGTGTTCTGGTGCGTGCAAGAGGACAGGTCGTTGGCTCCTTCAAGAAGAAGAATTCTCGCAGGGTGGCGCACGGCGCGTACGCCGAGTACTTGGAGAAGCTTCAGGATCGTGCCGACATGTGAGATGAGATGTGGGAACGAACTATGTACGCTTGAGCATGCTTAATGATGGTTGAAATATGTACTTATGGTTGAACTGTGCTTGTGTACGCATACGCTTATTATCTATGTCTGAGTATGTTTAATCTATGTTTATTTATGTCTAACTGTGGGATATGGATGCAATCAGTTCGGTTGATGGAATCTACCTCCATCCTCGTTTATTGGTCCCCTTTGTAATTTGTGCTAAATTTTGACAAAAGATTTAATTGACAAAATTTTAGTGCAGGTTAGCAAAAATTATAAAGTTCGATGCGTATTTGAACATAGTGTTCAATGATATAATGTCGGTGTATTTGGATCGACACCTATGGGATCACAAGAATCCCTACTATGGTTGCGGGGCGCGGGGTTGAGAGAAGAGCGGATCTAACAGTCATGACACGGTTCGTTTACCCAGGTTCGGGCCACAAAGATGCGTAAAACACTACTCCTGCTTTGGTGGATTATATGTTGGTGTTCCTGAGCTAGTGAGGAGCTCCAAGAGAGTCGTGAGGAGTTCTAAAAAGCCGAATCCTTCTCCTGGTCGCCTCGGGCCTCCTTTTATAGGAAAAAGGGGCTGCCACAGTGGCACACAGGAGGTGGAAAGGGTAAAGTGATGTGAGGTTATCCCTCGCATTACAGGACAAGGTGCATTTAATGCGCCCAGCTTAGGTGTCCTTGCTTTATCGGGGACGGGGGGAGACGTCCGTCTTGTCCGTCGCCGCTCCTCCTCGTGTTGACACGCGCCCTGTCCAGCAGTGCCTGAGGCGCCATGTAGGCAGACAGGCAGCTGAGGTGGCGTAACGGCGGGTCTCCACGAAGATATGTGGGTTGCCACACAGGAGCCCATCCAGCTGGTCGGGTCGGCGGCTGCGTGGGTTGGTGGAAACCCAGTTGGTGTGGGCCTGACGGTGGCCCTGCGGTTGCCCTTGGCAAGGGCCTTGCCGGGGCTCCGGCAAGGGTCCTGCTGTGGCGCATGCTGTCATTCACGGCAAGGTGCTTGTCGGGGGCCTTGTGGTTCTCCTTGGCTGGGATCCCGCCAAGGGTCGTCATCTTCTTAAATTGCATCCGATCTTGAATGTCTTCACAAAGATCTGCATGCCACCATCGGGACATCTCCCGAATCCTCGCCCCATGGGGTGGTGGACTCAAGGGTGATTTGCTCCGTAGGCGCGGGGCAAGCTGCCGCGGCAAGGGTCTTGCCGGGGCCGCCAGTGCTGGCCCCGGCAAGGATCTTGCCGGGGAGAGCTGCTTCGTCACTTTGCTCTTTGTGGTCTTGTTCTTGGCGTCGCTCCAGTCTCCATCAAGCTTCGGTCTTGCCCCGGCTCGCCTCCCTCGCCATGCTTGGTGATGTGGCGCCGTGGCTCAGACTGCATGTGCATAGTCATAGGGGTACAAAAAGTGTACCCCTCTTTTTGTACACCGACAGGAGCCCCCGGGCCTGGGCCACACATAAGCATGACAAGTTGTTGGGCCAGGCCCAAAACGGTGCGCGGGCAGGTGGGGCGGTTTTCACCGTGGTAAAATTTCCGCGCGCTGCGCCTCCCACGTCCCGCGCGCGCGGCGCGGGGTGGAGGGGCGTGAGTGACGTGGGCGGCATGCGTGGGGCGGTTTCCGCAGGCATGCGTCACGTCGCAGTAAATGCGAAAGGAGGCGGCCCGCAGTTTCCCCCATAAAAAGGAATAACCGCAAGCGCGCTGCTCACTTCCTCCATTTTCCTCGCGTCTCTTCCAATCTCAGAGTCGCTGTTCCCTTGCTTCCTTCCTTCCGAAGCCTTCGCCGTCGCCCGCCGCCGTTGCTTCACCATCCCCTTCCCTCAGCCTTCCAATTCAGCCGTTATGGCGTCCAAACCCGCCAAGGGCAAAGGGGCGGCCAAGGGTGCCGGGCCTGCGGTGCCGCCGGAGGGCGTTTTCATGGGGGATCGGACGAAGGCCGCTATGTTCATCCCTACGTCGGTTGATGTCTTCGAGCTCCGCGCTGCTTTCAGGCGAAGACAGGGGATCGGGCGAAGGACTTGGGTCATCCGGCAACGCGCGTCATCCCGGCCGCTTGTGCGCCGCCCGCCTCAAATCGGTACCCTTTCTTCGTTGATTACTTCTCTTGCGGGTTGTGTCCTCCCTTCTCCGACTTCTTCTGCGACGTCATGCACACCTTCGGCTTCCGCCTTTTGGATTTTACCCCAAATGCAGTGGCGTGCATGGCTTTCTTCGCACATCTCTGCGAGGGCTTCGTCGGAGTGCAGCCCAACATGGCGCTCTTCCGCCACTACTTCACACCTCGGATCCAGCCGGGAGGCGCGATCTCTGGATGCATCACCTGGATTCCGGTACCCAAGGTGGTGTACCCGGAGCGCTCCGTGAAGGAAAGGTAGGACGAATGGCGCAGCCGGTGGTTCTGGATTGAGGAAGATGAGCCGCCAACGTTCTGTAGGGTACGCTGGACGCCGCTGGTCCGCGGCGGCGATTGGAGCGACGTCGACGTCGCCAACGGGAGGCTCACCGTTGCCTTCACCAGGATCAACCGGCTCGTCCAGGCCGGACTCACCCTCGAGATGATCGGGGCCGATTTCATTCGCCGTCGGATCGCTCTGCTGCACAAGAAGGGGAGGCCAGCCTGGCTCTTCAGGAACCCGGCCGACATCATGCGGCTCCGCCCTGGCCTCAACCACACCCTCATAGTGATGGGACACACCCATTTCTGTCAGCGGCTCTTCCAGATGGATGTGGGTCACGGCGGTGAGGTCCAGCGGACCGGCAAGGCTGCGAAGGCTGCCGCGAAGGCAGGCAAGGCCGTCAAGGGGCAGTTCTTCAGGCTGCCAGCGGGAGTGGTCCCGCTGTGCAACAATTCGTGCCAGTCCGAGATCGTTTCCATGATGCCAGAGTGCAGCACGCACGGCCTCGTCCTGAGCTGGCAGGAGCCGGAGGACGAGGTCGTGCAGCAGTTCTTCGATACTCTGGTCGAGGTGTGCGTCTATCCTGACGCCGAGCGGTGGCTCGTTAGGGACACCACCCCGGAGCAGCTGGAGTACATCGCCGCCAGGGCGAGGGAGGCGCAGTTCATCAGGGAGGCCGGCAGCGCCGGAGGCATGGAGGACCAGGACGCCACGGCTGTGGAGGAGGAGGAGTTCGCCCAGTGGGCGAAGGCTGCCAGAGAGGCTAGCAGCGCCAGCACCGGGGCCCCATTGGTTGAGGATGCGGCCTACGAGTCGCCGGAGGAGGAGGATGCGGTGGCTGGCCCGGCGCCAGCCAGGGGAAGAGGGCGAGTCTTGCGGCGGGCCTGTTCCGGCGAGACGGTCCGGCCCGGCAAGACTGCGCAGCCTCAATTGGCCCTGGAGGGGTCCGGGCACCTCACGAGGGCTACGGCGGTGAAGAGGTCGACGAAGGCCGCCGAGAAGAAGAAAGCAGCGGCTCCCTCTTCGTCGAAGCACGCACAAACTCCGCCCCCTTCTTCGCCTCCCCCGACAGACGTCGATTCGGAGGGTGACGCGGAGTTCCCCTTCGACCTCGGGCCCCTCAACCCAAAGAGGAAGAGGAAGGCGGCAGAGGAGGAGGAGATGGCCGACGAGTGAGTATTCCATTCTTTATCGTCATCCCCATCTCCCTTGACCATGCCACCCATCTTGAGTTGTTCTTGCCTCTTCAGGGACGCAGAGACATTGGCCCAGAGGGTGAAGAGGGCCAAGGCTTCGGCGAGCAGCCAGCCCCCGGCCGGGGCTACAGAGACACCGCTGGTGGTGTTGAGCAGCTCCGACGGCAGCCCCCGGCGCAGCCCCCAGCGTAAGACCGCTAACCTCTTGTCGCTCGACATGCTGTAGGCGTTCGATGCTAAAGGTGCTGACCTTGACGGTTCTGTAGGACGGGAGTAGCAGCAGGAGGAGCCGCAGGGGGCTGCTTCCAACGCACAACCCCCATCGACCACGCCGCCACGAGGGGCGTCCCCGGCAAGGGCACCAAGCACGGAGCCTGCACGCATGGAGGAGGAGGGGAACTTGGGCGCTGGCGGTCCGGCCCCGGCGTCCGACGCCGGCAGGGAGGAAACTTCCGCCTCACAGCCCGGTGCTGGTGAGTCGCCTGCCTTTTGCCTCTGTTTTTCCCTTGCACTTTTTCTTGACTTCATTATCCCCGTCACGGCCCAGGCCCTCCTTCAACGGATGTGGAGGACGTGGACGCCATCATCAAGGAGGACGCTGAGGAGGCCGCGGCGGAGGCCGATAAGATCGCCGCCGAGGAGGCCGCCAAGGACGCCGCCGGGGACGTCACGGATAAAGCTGCCGAGGACACCGCCAAGGGTGCCGCCGAGGGCGCCGGCGGTGGGACTTCCGGGGAGGCCAGCAAGGCCACAGCTGAGGAGGAGGCGACTGATGACCAGCCCTCTTCCTCCGCGACCTTGGGCCCCGGCAAGTATCTCAAGGTGGGCGACAACCTTTTCGTCCATCTTGCCGGAGCGTCAAGCTCCCGGGCGCCTGTCGGGGAGGAAGTCTTCGATGGCGAGGTGTTCGCCGCCACCGGGCTCGAGGTTGTTGATGAACCGAGCGCCGGCGATGACGGCTCCCCAGAGGAGCAGCTCTTCCGGGCCATGGGGGCCAACTTCCGGGAGCTCCAGGCGCTCTACCGTGCCCGTTTGGACAAGGTTAAGTCCAGAACGGCAGCGGTGGACGACGAGGAGGCGGACTTCCAGGCGCGCGTCGCTGAGGCGCAAACCTGGTTCCACCAGTCCCGCGAGGAGCAGCGGGCCTCCCTGGAAGAACTGGCCAAGCGTAACGTGGAGCTCATCATGAAGATGGCTGCCATCGAGAAGGCCCAGGAAGAGGCGGCGAACTTGGCTGCTGCGGCGGAGGCCGCCCGGAACCAGCATCAAGCCACCCTCGATTCCCAGGAAGAAGACCTCTCCGCGCGTGAGGCGAAGCTTGCCGCAACACTTCGCGGCAAGGATGAGGAGCTTGAGGCTCTTGTCGAGCGGCGGACTCGCGAGCTGGGGCAGAGGCACAAGGAGGCGCTCGATGCCCAGGCTCTGGCCCATGCCGGCAAGATACAAGAGCTGGAGGTGGAGCAGGACGGGCTGAAGGAGCAGGCCCTCAGGCTGTCCGACGAGAAGACTAGGCTCAACTATGCCTTGACAGAGGCGCAGGGAGTGGTCATCAGCAGGACTGGGGAACTCTCCAAGGCACAAAACTCTATCAGAGATCTCAGGCTGAGGCTGGAGAATCTCGAGAAGATGTTGGCGGAGAGCTCCACTCGGGAGGAGGCCTTGGCCAAGAGCCTAGAGGAGGAAAAGCAGCTACGTGCGGATGAGGGCGCCTCCCACCAAGAATACGTGGTGGAGAAGAACAGGTGCATCAGCCGGTTGGAGGACATCGCCGGCAGGGTTACCTCACAGTTGGCCCTCATGGGGATGCCAAACGTGAGGTATGCGCCCGAACGGAGCGGGTCCGTCAAAGCCAAGCTGACCCTGTTCTTCGAGGGCGTCCTTAGCGCCTTGACTGATCATCACTCCAACAGAACGACCACGCTCGCCGGGGAGGCCCGGCGGCTCTGCCGGGGAGTAATGAGCAAGGTCCTCACCAAGGTGGCGTTCTGGAACCCCCGCCGTCGACTTCGAATCCGCGATGGACAGCTTGTCAGAGGATGCCAATCTCACGGCGCTCAAGGAGCGCATCAAGCCTGTCATCAGCCGCATCGACGAAATCAAGAGGGTGGAGGCCCAGCGCCGGGATTAAGCATCCCGTTCTTCCTTGCCGCTGCGGGTTCACGCCCAAGACAAATTTTATCTTTAGTTAGAACCGCAGCGATGGCATGATGTAATATAACTTTGACATATCTTCAGATTCATGCATGTTATTTTCCTGTTTGCTGCCTCTTTGTGTTTCCACCCTACGTTAACTGGATAGGCTTGCCGGCGCGAAATACCCAAAGCGGCGTCTTGGGGACGGATCCCCATTGGCCAGTCGGGTGAGCGTGCTGTCGGGTCTGCCACCTTGCCGCTCTCTACGCAGCCGCTCGAACTGTCGAGTTTGACTCGAGTCTGACTCGAGAGCTTTGTCGATTGCAGAAGGCTGCCCTACCGTTTCAAACGCAGCCGTCTTAACTGTTGAGCTGACTCGAAACAGAACAAAGGCGTTGCCGATCGGGAAGGGCCCCATCTGCGTGCAGGTTTCTTTTTGCACAAAGAACGACAACTTCGAGGGAAATAACTCCAAATAATTGGATAGAGATATCCAAGGTTAGATGTAACTTAGATTTTATTTGCAGTCACTCGGATGTAGTTCTTCCGGCGTCCTCAAAGGGCCATGAAGACGAGAGAGCATCGGGCCAGCCACTAGAGCCGATTCTCACAACTGCGCCCCCTACCTGGCGCACCAAAGATGTCGGTGTATTTGGATCGACACCTATGGGATCACAAGAATCCCTACTACGGTTGCGAGGCGCGGGGTTGAGAGAAGAGAGGATCTAACAGTCAGGACACGGTTCCTATACCCATTCTCCTGGTCGCCTCGGGCCTCCTTTTATAGGAAAAAGGGGCTGCCATAGTGGCGCACAGGAGGTGGAAAGGGTACAGTGATGCGAGGTTATCCCTCTCATTACAGGACAAGGTGCATTTAATGCGCCCAGCTTAGGTGTCCTTGCTTTATCGGGGACGGGGGGAGACGTCCGTCTTGTCCGTCGCAGCTCCTCCTCGTGTTGACACGCGCCCTGGCCAGTAGTGCCTGAGGTGCCATGTAGGCAGACAGGCAGCTGAGGTGGCGTAACGGCGGGTCTCCACGAAGATCTGTGGGTTGCCACGCAGGAGCCTGTCCAGCTGGTCAGGTCGGCGGCTGCATGGGTCGGTGGACACATAGTTGGTGTGGGCCTGACGTTGGCCCTCCGGTTGCCCTTGGCAAGGGCCTTGCCGGGGGTCGGCAAGGGTCCTGCCGTGGCGCCTGCTGTCATCCCCGGCAAGGTGCTTGCCGGGGGCCTTGTGGTTCTCCTTGGCTGGGATCCCGCCAAGGGTCATCGTCTTCTTAACTTGCATCTGATCTTGAATGTCTTCACAAAGATCTGCATGCCACCATCGGGACATCTCCCGAATCCTCGCCCCATGGGGGTGGTGGACTCAAGGGTGATTTGCTCCGTAGGCGCGGGGCAAGCTGCCGCAGCAAGGGTCTTGTCGGGGCCGCCAGTGCTGGTCCCGGCAAGGATCTTGCTGGGGAGAGCCGCTTCGTCCCTTTGCTCTTTGTGGTCTTGTTCTTGGCGTTGCTCCAGTCTCCATCAAGCTTCGGTCTTGCCCCGGCTCGCCTCCCTCACCATGCTTGGTGTGGTGGCGCCGTGGCTCAGACTGCCCGTGCACAGTCATAGGGGTACAAAAAGTGTACCCCTCTTTTTGTACGCCGACATATAATTTTTGTGACATGCATAAACATTTCTTCGTTAAATATTTGGTGAAAATTTGGTACAAATTACAAAGGGGACTAATAAACCAGACGGAGGTAGTACGTCAATCTCACATGGTTTCCAAAATTGGAACCATGGGCATTGACTTTCATTTTGCCTATTGCGTCAATCACACATGATTGGCTCTAGCAAACCGTTGCCTCCGAAATTCTTTGTGGGACAGAAAAACCTCACCACCCCAATTCAAAAAATAAGAAAGTAAACCCTCACCATCATGACGTCAAAAAAAAAATCACCCCGGCCGCCACAACCTCCGGTCCCCATTCACACATGCACAAGCTCCTCCGCGTCTCTGAATGGCACCGCCTATCGCGGCGGTAACTTCATAGCTCGACGTTTGCCGTTGCCGGCAAACCCCACCGCATTTCTCCACTTACGTTTGCTGCCGCCAATCCCCATCGACTTTACCGACGCTGATCGCGGTTGACCCAGCTTCGCTCCGTTGGGTAATCTGCCATACTGAGGGTTCTTTCTCATGGACAACTAGGTAACTAATTTAATGCAATATTATCTCATCTCTTATCCCAGTTCATCTGCCTCCTTTAATCTCCCGGCCGAAATCGCCGTGAATTCATTTTTATTTGAGCTGATTTGAGGGTTTTCTTTTGTTCATAGAGTGTACAGTGCGCGGACACATCAGGATTTTGCGGCCTCCGGCAGAGATTCCATCTCACCGTACTAGATGACTTGAGGATGCGCGCGGTATGTTCAATCTCGCACTAAATCTGTTGTCATGGCCTACTTTCTTGAACATATTCTAAATATTACTACATTTGGATAAAAGGTGCCACATGCACCATATACATCAAAGGGGATTTTTTCCCACTTCTTTCTATATTAGGCAAATTAATGATGTGTTGTTCTTTTGATTACTCTCATATTTTTGTGACATCATGTTTACCTTATCTGTTTAATTTTAGATTTTTGTCTTTTGATTTCAACTGCTATAAAGTTCTTTCAATTTGGGCCCACATTTTCATGTTACCATATTTTATTTAACAATCCTACCATTTTTTGCAGCGTGCTTTGCTATGCAATATAATCTTTAGTGCACAATGTTTCCCTTTACATAAATCAAGACTGCAAGGATGTCATACTGAACACAAACCCTGGATTTACAATCGTTGCTACTATAAGACTTGATTAACATGGTGACTCCTATTTTGGCATTGATTTTGGAAATAAATTTTGATGTTTTATGTACTGAAACCTGGCACTGAAATTACACTACACATAAAAGAGCCTGGTCATGAGATATATGCTAACTTCCCCGACGATATCATCCGTCCAGACTTTGTTCGAGGTAAGTTTTCTTTTCAAGTATCTGCATGTTCACTTACCCAACAATATCAAATGAATTGTGAAGTATTTAAGCTACCAATTGTTATTCCATTTTGTTACTATATTCCTACCTAATAACTTTTAGTTACTAACACACTTTTCTATTGCCTCGTTTTAACTAAATATTCCATGTACTCCCACTTCTACCAGAAAGCGCCGCTGACGAGGTGACTCTAGAGGTGGAGAACGGGGCTGCCAACAAGTGGAGGCGGGGCGCGCAAGAACCGCAAGCGATTCCAATAGGCCTAGAGATCATCAGCAGCCTCCCCGGTGATATGTTGACAGTCATCATTGCCCTCCTCTCAATCAAATATGGGGCACGGACAACCGTCCTTTCCCAATGGTGGCATCCCCTATGGAACTCCACCCCTCTCGACCTCATTGACACCCATGCGCTCTGCCATGGCTATCGCAAAAGCTTGAATACGTTCTCCAAGATCCTCGCCAGTCACCTGGTCCAACCAGAGGCCTTTCTTTGCAGGGGTCCAACCAGAGGCCTTAGAATGGGCAAATTACGTTCCAACGGCAAGGAATGAGCCAAGCTTGATGACTGGCTCCGATCCGCTGCCCTAGATCAGCTCGAGGAGCTCACTATGATGATGGGCAGATGCGCTCGCTGCCAGCGTCCGCGCTCTGCCTCGCGCCCACGTTATGCGTCGCCAAGTTCAAGAACTGCCATCCCCCCTTAATGACACGCCCGCACTTATTATACCACGACTAAAGCACCTCGAGCTCATTGCAGTCTGCCTCCCAAACGGTGACACGGAGCGCGTGCTTACTGCATTCGGGAACCTTCGTCTTCAGGCGATCAATGGGTTGAGTAGCTTCCACATTACCTACATGACTCTCCGGACTATTTATGTGTGTTGTTCGTGCGGCAGGAAGACATCACAAGATGTGTACCACGATATGGTCATTGAGGACACACCTGCACTTGAGAGATTACTTGTAGTTGATCAAGAAGGTCCAACAAGAATCAGTGCCTTTTCTGCGCCGAAATTGACAGTAAAAGGCTACTCGTCTGACAAACACTTTGAACTTGTTATTGGATCCACACCCATTGAGGTACAACAGCCGCCTTCTACCTCTCCTTCTACAAATTAACATTATTTCTATTTTTTAAGATGTTTGTTCGTTTGTCATCCAGAAAATGATTTTGACAAGCTTGACCCTGAAAGTGCGCACAATGAAGGTCTTGGCACTAGAATCTATCGGCCCGAACCTGGAGCAAGTTGTCAATTTCTTGAGATGATTTTCGTTCCTAGAGAAGCTATATATCGAGATGATGTTCATTTCCTGTTAAATGTTAACCATAACAGAGTTCAATTTGTGACACCTTTTTCCAAGTTTACAATGACACTGTACTACGATTTCTGACAGATTGTTTTGGAGGATTTCTGTACATACATGTCCCCCCCATATTGGTTGCTCGATCCATATGGTTACAATCCATATGCATTTCTCCTTTGGATTCATTTGTACTAGTTTTCTTACGGAACTTTGCATCCACTACAACCTCTTGTGAAGAAGGCTACATTTTTCAAGAATGCAATCAAATAACCATGTTAATCATGTCAGATCGAAGATGGCATGTTATTGCATTTTACAAATCCTACAAACCAAATAGGCATGTAGTATTGTTCAAAACTGCATTTAGGCACTAATATGTTTTCTTCTTTTGCAGATAAGATTAGTCCCAATGGTGGATAATGTGATACAACATAACAATCACGTCGAATACCTACATCTGCATCTCTCAGAAATTACATTGAACTTCTACCGAAGGACCTTACTGGAGATTATAGTCGCCAGGTTCTTTGTTGTCACAGCAAGGGTGCTGAAGGTAATGAGATTTTCCCTACATTTATTTCACAAAATGAAAGGTAGGTTTATCAGTGCTGGCGCAACGACAAAATGAAATAGGCTCCGAAAATGCTTAATTTCAATTTGGAACTTCAGATAACAGAGTAACCGGAAGTCATCGTGTCAACCCCATACAAGAGTTGTCAGTGACTGACCCCTTGGCAAAAATTATGATGTTTTGAAACCAGACATAGAAGTGGTAATATTAGTTTGAACCTCTCTAATATACATGTTCAGCAAATCAGCACGAGCATTTGCATCTAATGAGCTAAATTTCATTTCTAATATCAGTTTGAACCTTGTAATCTTCGAATTTAAGCCATATAGCTCGGGAATTAGAACATTATAACATTTCGAGCTTCTGTGGTACAATCGTTGAAATGGCATCATATGAGACTTGTATATTGGTAGCACTATTTTGACCTTAATATGCAATGGTCTTAGATTTTATTAACCATTCTCGAATTTGTTTACCTTGTCGATTTCACAGCACATGATCAGTATAGTTAAAGCGACTACAATCTTTGACATTATTGCACACAGTTGGTTTCTTCAACTGTGTGCCCTGTAGAGCACATAATTAATTATCGCACTCGAGTGTCTATCATCACCCTTTGTGTAACTTTGACCTCATCGCCCACGGGTAACCTATGACCAAAGTCATTCCACACACTTCATTTTTACAAAGCATTTTGCCAATAAACACCCATGCTTTGTCCCTCTTCTAGCTGACGCATGGCAAAACTAGCCGGGCGGGAAGCTTGCACGATAAACAGCGCGGTAGCGCGGGAATAGGCTCACCGACGATACATTTGGTACCTCTTCGAGACCACGCATGGTCAAACAGAATGCGTGTGGTGCGGTGTTGTCAAGCATGCACTGAAATCCTCCACTATGAACGTCGTGACAAGATGTGACAATTACACGCTGGCTGACCACCATTATTTACGGTGGCCATTTAACCCTTGTGTCTCTTCAAACTTTCGATCGCGCCCCACCATTGCAAGAAGCACACCCATGATACGTTTCCAACGTATCTATAAGTTTTTATTGTTCCATGCTATTATATATTCTATTTTGGATGTTTATTGGGATTTATTATACACTTTTATTTTATTTTTGGGACTAACCTACTAACCCAAGGCCCAGTGCAAATCACAATTTTTTGTCTATTTCAGTGTTTCTCAGAAAAGGAATATCAAACGGAGTCCAAACGGAATGAAACCTTCAGGAGAGTTATTTTTGGAACGATATCAACACAGAATACTTGGAGTACACGCCTGGAAGTCAGAGAGGCAGCCACGATGGCAAGGGTCGCGCCCAGGGGGTAGGCGCACCCCCCGCCCTCGTAGGCCCCCTCTGGCTCCTCTGACGTGCCTCTTCAGCCTATATATACTCTCATAACCTGAAAACATCGAGGCAATCAATGAAACCCTAATTCCACTGCCGCAACCTTCTGTACCCGTGAGATGCCATCTTGGGGCATGTTCTGGAGCACCGCCGGAGGGGGCATCAATCACGGAGGGCTTCTACATCAACACCATAGACTCTCCGATGAGTTGTGAGTAGTTTGCCACAGACCTTCGGGTCCATAGTTAATAGCTAGATGACTTCTTCTCTCTCTTTGGATCTCAATACAAAGTTCTCCTCGATCTTCCAGGAGATCTATTCGATGTAATATTTTTGCGGTGTGTTTGTCAAGATCCGATGAATTGTGGGTTTATGATCAAGATTATCTTTGAACAATATTGGATTCTTTTCTGAAATCTTTTATGTATGATTATAATATCCTTGCAAGTCTCTTCGAATTATTGGTTTGGTTTGGCCTACTAGACCTATAGTTCTTGCAATGGGAGAAGTGCTTGGCTTTGGGTTCAATCTTGCGGTGTCCTTTCCATTGATAGTAGGGGAAGCAATGCACGTATTGTATTGTTGTCACCGAGGATAAAAAGATGGGGTTTATATCATATTTCTTGAGTTTATCCCTCTACATCATGTCATTTTGCTTAAGGCGTTACTCTGTTCTTATGAACTTAATACTCTAGATGCATGATGGATAGCGGTCGATGTGTGGAGTAATAGTAGTAGATATAGAATCGTTTTGGTCTACTTGTCACGGATGTGATGCATATATATAATGATCATGTCTTGATATTCTCATAACTATGCGCTTTCGTATCAATTGCTCGACCGTAATTTGTCAACCCACCATAGAATTCTGCAATCATGAGAGAAGCCTCTAGGGAAACCTATGGTCCCTGGGTCTATTCTCATCATATTAGTCTTGCATCAACTATTTACTTTACTTTGCATTATTTACTTTCAATCTCTGTACCAAAAATACCAGAAATATTATCTTATCATATCAATCAGATCTCACTCTCGTAAGTGAGCGAGAAGGGATTGACAACCCCTTTTATCGCGTTGGCTGCGAGGTTCTTATTTGTTTGTGCAGGTGCGAGGGACTCGTGTGTGGTCTCCTACTGGATTGATACCTTGGTTCTCAAAAACTGAGGGAAATACTTACGCTACTGTGTTGCGTTACCCTTTCCTCTTCGAGGGAATATAATGCAAGCTCGAGAAGTAGCAACAAGAATTTCTGGGGCCGTTGCGAGGGAGATCTACGCAAAAGTCATATACGAAGTACCTATCACTAACCCTTATCCCTCGCATTACATTATTTGCCTCTCGTTTTCCTCTCCCCCACTTCACCTTTCCTGTTTTTATCTTCCTTTTTTTCGTTCGCCTTTTTGTTTGCTTGTGTTTCCATGTGCCTTCTATTTGCTTGCATCTTTGCTTGCTAAAAATTTATTGTTATGGATCCACTTAAAGTGTTCTACTTGGATCATCTTCGATCCTTATGCGCTCGAGCTGAAACCCCAACTAGCCTCGTTGATGGGAAATCTTTAGATGAGCATGCTCATTTTGTGCATCATCGTTTGTCTGAAAAGGGGAGACTCTTATGGGATCAAATAAACAGATTATTGTGTTATGCTTGGAATCATTGTGAAATTTGTGATTTTAATTGTTACTCTAAGAACCCTATAAAACACCTCCTCTACCTATGTGAGTTTAATGATAATGAATTCTTATCTTCTTATGCAAAGGGTGTTTATTGTTACTACGATTTCGAACAAATGGAAGAATTTGTTGCTTTTAAGGGTGCTTATAAAGTTGCTTCTTTGATTTCAAAGTATGATATTACTCTCTACGAATCTGAAAATTTTGACATACTTAAATATTGCTTTGAAAACTATGCTCATAATATCAATGTCAAAGAATTTATTGAAAGAATGACCGCTGCTTTGGAAGAAAATAATGATATGCATGAATCTATAGATAATTTTGATTCCGATGATTTGATTGAAATATCCCTTGATGAACATGATGCTTGCTATTCTTGTGGCCATGATGCCAATATTTATGAAGATGAATTTGCTATAGTTCCCTATGTTAAACATGAGATCGTTTCTATTCCACCCATACTTGATAGTTCCTTCGATGAAAAGCATGGTTGCAATGATGTTATTGTAAATTATCTTAATCTCAATTGTGTTAATGATATGCAAAACCTCAAGCTTGGGGATGCTAGTTTTGTTATGACTACTATTTGTTGCAATGATCATGGTTGGGGTGATTCTTGTTATGATCTTGAAAATTTATTTAATCCCCATGATGAATATGAGAATGATAATAATGTTTGCAATAATATTGAAAGTGGGTTTGGAAGAGTGTCAACTTTAGATCCCACATATTTGGAGTATGTTCAATCTTATGAATTTTTTGATAAAAGTGGGTTTGGAGAGGTCATGACTTTAGCTAATGTTGATCCCACTATTTTGGAAGAGTGTCAACCTCGCATGCATGTGGTTCATGTTAAGAATATGTTTTGTGATAGTTATATTGTTGAATTTTCTTATGATCCTATGTGCAATTAGTATCAGAGAGTAAAATATGGTCGTAGAAATCTTCATGTTACTAAATTACCTCTCTTCATGTTGAGATTGATCTTGTTTCTTTCTTCTTCCTTGCATATGTTAGATCTTGCCTGTCTGGCTAATTTGTTTTCCTATAAAATGCCTATGCATAGGAACTATGTTAGACTTAGATGTGATTTTCACATGCTGTATGATGCTCTGTTTGTGCTTCAAGTCTTGTCTTTCATGTGAGCATCATTGAAATCTCAATGCCTAGCCAGGGACGTTAAACGATAGTGCTTGTTGGGGCGCAACCCAAGTTTATTTTCTTTACTTTTGCTTATGTTTAGGAATAAATATTGCATCTAGCTTCTGTTTAGATGTGGTTTTGTTTTTTACTTAGTGTTTGTGCCAAGTAGAACTTTTGGGAAGACTTGTGTGAAGTTTATGCGATCATGGTGTAAAAAACGGAAACTTTAGCGCTCATGAGATTAGCTACCATTTTTTACTGGAGAGTGCTTTTTAGTTGATTATTTTTGTAGATGATTAATAGAAACATTCCTCACGTACACCAATTTATTTCAATTTTTTGAGTTACAGAAGTATTCGAAAGTTACAGATTGCTACAGACTGTTCTGTTTTTGACAGATTCTGTTTTTCGTGTGTTGTTTGCTTATTTTGATGAATCTATGAGTAGTATCGGGGGGTATGAATCATAGAGATGTTCGAATACAATAGGTTTATCACCAATATAAACAAAGAATGAGTTCATTACAGTACCTTTGAGTGGTGGTTTGTTTTCTTATACTAACAGAGCTCACGAGATTTTTGGCTAAGATTTGTGTTGTGAAGTTTTCAAGTTTTGAGTAAGGATTTGATGGACTATGGAACAAAGAGTGGCAAGAGCCTAAGCTTGGGGATGCCCAAGGCACCCCAAGGTAAAATTCAAGGACAACAAAAGCCTAAGCTTGGGGATGCCCCGGGAAGGCATCCCCTCTTTCGTCTTCGTTAATCGGTAACTTTACTTAAGACTATATTTTTATTCACCACATGATAGGTGTTTTGCTTGGAGCGTCATGTATAATTTGAGTCTTTGCATTTTAGTTTTCCACATGGACACACCTTTTGAGAGAGATACACTTGAATTGACATTTATTAGAATACTCTATGTGCTTCACTTATATCTTTTGAGCTAGATAGTTTTGCTCTAGTGCTTCACTTATATCTTTTAGAGCACGGTGGTGGTTTTATTTTGTAGAAATTATTGATCTCTCATGCTTCACTTATATCTTTTGAGGGTCTCTTAGAACAGCATGGTAATGTGATTTGGTTATAAAACTAGTCCTAATATAATAGACATCCAAGATGGGTATAGTAAAAACTTTCACATAAAGTGCATTGAATATTATGAGAAGTTTGATACTTGATGATTGTTTTGATATATGAGGATGGTGATATTAGAGTCATGCTAGTAGAGAAGTTGTGAATTTGAGGAATACTTGTGTTGAGGTTTGCAAGTCCTGTAGCATGCACGTATGGTAACCGTTGTGTGACAAATTTGAAGCATGAGGTATTTCATTGAGTGTCATCCTTTATGTGGAGGTCGGGATCGCGCGATGGTTAACTCCTACCTACCCTTGACCTAGGATCATGCGTGTAGTACTTTGTTTTGATGACTTGTAGATTTTTGCAATAAGTATGTGAGTTCTTTATGACTAATGTTGAGTCCATGGATTATACGCACTCTCACCCTTCCACCATTGCTAGCCTCTCTTGTACCGCACAACTATCACACCCTGATTTTCATGCCACAACACTTCAGCTAATAATCATGCTAAAATATGGTTTGACAAAAACTTTTGAGTGTTTTTGACCTTGCTTGATTGGTTTTCTGTTTGTTGTTTGCTAGTGCTCTAAAAATAAAATAAATCATCCTACTCTTATACTCCTTCTCCTTGAATCCAAAACCTCTTCCCCATGATCATGCCATGTGTATAGGACATAATAGTATTTTCTTACAAAAAATATTTTGGCCAAAAAGTATTTTCTAAAATTAGTTTTCCAAAAACCCCTGAATTGAGATTTGCACTACAAGTACTTAATTAAGGGTGTGAAAAATCTTTCAAAAATTATATTTGAATCCTATTAGATATAGGACTCCAAAAAACCACAAAAATATTATTTTCAAAGTTATTTTTCTATTTTATTTAAAGGCTTTTTTTAGGCCAGAAATGTTCTTTAATAGGTTAAAATTATTTAACTGTTTCAAAAATATTTGTCAAAATTCAGGGAAGCTCATAGGACATATATTGTCCATATATAAGAGTTTCAACACATGGTCATGTTCAAAATATTGGTCAAATCCCACGAAAACCCTTTCTGGATATTTCAAGCTTTTGAAATATTTACAAAGGAAATATTCTCTAAAAATTCCAGGAAAATTCTATTATGTCAAATATGACATATTTGATGATCTTGCCAAGCCTCGTGCCTTGGAGAACAAGAAAACAACATCAAATCTCCTCAAAACCATTTGTGTCCATTTTGATGTTTGAGCAACTTTACATTGCCAAACTTGTCCAAATGCTCTCAAACTTGGTGCACATGCTAAAATGGTCTAATTATGCATGTATACCAAATGGCACAAGTGTTGGAGAAGGATAACTTGATCAAAGTGCCCCCAAAACCCTTTCTAACCAAATCCAAATTTGAACAACTCTACATTACCAACTTTTTACTTGTGACCTCAAATTTTGTGGACAGACTCACAACCCCAAATTATGACACTATACCAAGTGGTGCATCAAGGAGGAATGATTTGCATGACTAAACCTTGGAAAAGCCATTTATGTTGATTTCTTGGGTTTACCAAAGTTACATGGGCCACTTTCTCTAAGTGATCTCAAACTTGGTGGAGCACCCTATTCTCATGTGCCATTTAATACAGTTAAGTCTCATGACATTTGGACTTCATTTACTTGCCCAAACTTACATCAAACACCTTCTGCCATTTTACCAAAACCACTGTTTTGCCCCCTTTTACTATTAACCTTTGCTTCAACTTTTTACCCCAGATCATAATGATCTTCTTCTACCTCCAGTAAGACTTACATGACCATGCCTCAATCATTGGAGGGTGAAAAGCCCACATTTACCTCTCTGGACCACACTGTTCCCTCTCTCTCTCTCACCCCTCTCATCTCACCAGAGCTCATCCAGAGTATCCAATGCTTTTTCCCTATAGTTTACTACCCCCTAGAGCTATTAGACACGGGAGGACACAACCAGGGCGCAAGGGACATGGCCATGCCAGCCAAAGTCGTGCTCTGGAGCACGCTATAGTGCGCCAGGGCACTGTAGCTTGGCCCTCCCGAGGCACCCAGGCAGCATTGGGCAGAGCGAGCGTGTCCGTCGAGGTCGCCTCGATGTCCATGACACGCTATGCGGTCTGCCCCGTCCTCCTTCTCCCTCCTATCGCCTCTCTCACACGCGTGCTGGCCGCCCGCGAGCTCCAGTGAGCGGCTTCGCACGCATGAAGCCTCTGGCACCTCCCCGCTCTCTTTCTCCTTCTCCCTCGACTTGGACCACGCCCACGCACACCGCAGACAACCCTCGCCCTCCCTCCTAGCCTCCCGAGTCGTTGTCATGGCCACCCGTGCACCGCGTCCATGGTGAGCCACGGGCCGGCTACTTGAGGCCGCCGTAGGCCCCACTCTGGATCCCCTTCGCTCTCTCACCTTCCCATTCATCCCCCGGGCCAAGCTGTTCTCCTTCCCGTGCCCTCCTTGCTCCTCCATGGCCGAAGCTGAGCCGCGGGTCTCCTATCAAATTCCCGCGAATGAGGCCTCCTCCTCCCCTCCTTTCTCCACTGGGCGAACCCCATGGCCACCACGGAGCCCCTCACCACTCCTCCCTTTTGCTCCGGAGCCTGTAGCGCCAATGCTGCCATCACCATCGGCCTCGCCCGCCGGGGTCGACGCCCTACTCAACCCAGAGGCCCTGGGTGGCCGTGCCACCCACACCTGGATGCGGTTGGGTCCCCTGATCACGCCGGTGGGCGGGGCATCGCCGGAGATGCCCGGCAGCGCCGGCAAGCCACCGTCGACTCCGCCCCTGCCTCTGCTCTGTTCGAGTGGGAGGTTGGGGATGAACCCGACAGGCGGGTCCCGCATGTAAGCGACCTTGCAGCCAGACCCGCGTATAAGTGGAGGCTGTTTCTGCTTGGTGCACCTCCCTGCAGTGAACACTCCCAGGCGGAATATGCCTTCGACGTCGCCCCTGTTGCCCGCTCACCTGAGCCGCTGGGCCGGCCCACTGCTATCTCCCGCCCAGTGTGCAGGGTAAGGGTAAAACCCTTTCCCTCTTCTTTTTATTTTTCTGTAAACTTGTAAAAATGCTTAAACAATTCATTTGAACTCCAAATTAGGTGGTTCAAATTTCCAGTGACTTCGTAAATCATGATCTATCACATGGTGCTATTTGCACATTTTTTCAGAAACATTTTCTTCACAAATATTTATGAAAACCCATATTTCCATTTCTGTGATGAACTTTAGAAAATCACAGAGAGCCCACTATTGATCCAAATACAATGATTCAAATTTCTAGATACTTATATGTTCCTAACTTAGTTACTTAACATTTTTCCCAATGTTTTCTGTACCACAACAAATATTAATCTATTTCTCCATGTATTACCAACTTTGCAAATTCATAAGAAAATCATTTGAACTCGAAATCCAGTGAAACCAACTCCTAGATACTTCTAAAATCATTCCTTGATAAATGGCTGCCTTTGCTCATTTTTCAAAATAATTATTCTGTACACTTCTTGAAAATCCACAAATCCCTTGATTCCATCATATTGAAATGTTCAGAAATATCCATGGATCCAATCCCAATGAAACCAGTTTGGTCATTTGTTATATGACCAAAGGTATCCTAGAAAAGTCCAACTCCTATTTTTTGAGCACTTTTAGTTTTGCCTTGTTGTGTTACTTATTGTGATTTGTTTCCGACGTTAGTTGACGAAGTAGACGGAGTACTTGGAGATGGACAAGAAGCTTTGAAGACTTTGATGAACAAGGCAATTAGCGCTTTAACCATGTTTGAGAAACCTTTTTATGCATGTCATATAACACCCTATTATCGATGCATTGGAATCATGTTGAGGTGGTGACCATTTTGGTTGTTTCCTTTGTTACTTTCCTGTTGAAACTTGCATCAAGCATGACCTACCTTCCTATGAGGGTTATGCTGGCAGGAGTAGATAGGATGTTGTAGTAGTAGCTATGCAAATGGGATGGGGATATGCATGGTGATGGAGGTAGAGTACTTTTAAAAGAATTTTCAAAAACCTCGTCGGGTGCCACTCATGCCCGAGGGAGATGATGAGTTGGGTAACCACTTGATGACGAAGTGGTGTACCGAGGCAAGTATGTGTGTTGTTTTGAAAACAGATTGGTTTAAGTTGCGACCGATATTCCAATCATACATGCGCAACCACTCTACCCTTATATGCGATAGGGCATTATTGATTACCTAGGCCGATACTAGCATGGTGCCTGCATTACTAGTGACGGGGGTGACACGAGGTCACTCTTGGGACGGAGTCGTGCTTGGATAGGCGGCCATGACTGTTTTTACAGGGCACCGGACACACCGTTGGTACCCCGTGCCAGTGGTATGTGATGAATATGGGAGCAAGGCTCCACAATTTTAAGATGTGAAATGTTGGGCACGAGGGTTGCTACCAATCAAGTGGACTCTATGTCAGTGTCGTCTAGGGAAAGATAGTGATCGGGTGCTTACCCCGGGTACTTGAGGTACTGCGGGTCGTGGATGACACAGAAGTTCCCCGGATCTTGTGGATAAAGTGCGCAACCTCTGCAGAGTGTAAAACTATTCGAATAGCCATGTCCACGGTCAAGGATAGTTGGGTAACCGCTCTTGGGCTACGTCCATTGCTTGCGAAACCTGCTGTGTGTCTGAGGAAAACAACACTGTTTGGTAAATATGTTGACGTGATTCCAAATGAAGTCACGATGAGCTTGAGCATGAGTTGTTCATAGCTCTTTCTCGATGTGATGTCTGTAACCCCCTGATAGTTGTTACAGACACATTCATGTCATTGATATATGTTGATCATACTTCCATATGAAAAACTGGCTTCACGCAAAAATGCCACTTTAGTAGTAGAGCATTGCATAATTATTCTGTCATCACACTTGGGCTGCTTGCGAGTACATTCAAAGTACTATCAGGACCGGTCCTTCAGTAAAATAATTACCGAAAGACCGACCTTTTATTTAAACCAGTGAGGAATATAATTACCTACTGGCAGACAAATCCTTGATACAGAATTCCAGTACACTGAATATTATACAAGGTTGAGCTGGGGGTTGCTCAACAATTTTTATTACAAGCGCGCCAATATATTACATAGAGGCGGATATGACACAAGGCAGGGTGGCATACTACTAACTCGTAATAAAAGGTGGTGGAATATGTCACAGTGAAGTGGGTGGTGTGACTCCAATATATTACAGCTCATAGAGTATCGGAGTGTGACCCGATGAATTTATTTGGTGGTAGGCGGAAGCGGTTATAAACCAGTGATCAACTCCAGGACCGCAAGGGACTGACTGGGACTCCACTAAGCGTCGGACTCGCTATCATATTCTTCATCCATGAGATCGCCTTCGTCCACATCTGGCCAAATCAACAAGCCAGGTGAGTACTTTGAATGTACTCGCAAGACAATTTGGACTTAAGATATAACAAATGCCAACATGATGCATATGAGTACTCCAGCAAAATGCGACCAGAATAAAAATATTAATGTGTTGTATGCAACGATAGAAGTCGAGCGGTAATCCTCCCGAAATCCAAAAGGTAAAATAGAAGGAGACCAAACGAGTGTCTGAGTGACGCCTCGTAGGAAAATAATAAATGATAGCAGGCCACAGTCGGGCGTCTTAGCGACACCACATAAAGGGCTTATAGCAAAGATCAATAACAAGAATGCCTCAGTCGGACGTCTGCGCGACATCGCATAAAGGGCTTATAAATAAAAAGAATGCCACAGTCGGACGTCTGAGCAACATCACATAAAGGGCTTATAAAAAGGATGCCACAGTCGGACGTCTGAGCGACATCACATAAAGGGCT
>LR738709.1:229957037-229995663 GCA_902687465.1 Secale cereale | reverse complement strand
AAGGGCTTATAAATAAAGAGAATGCCACAGTCGGACGTCTGAGCGACATCTCATAAAGGGCTTATAAATAAAAAGAATGCCACAGTCGGACGTCTGAGCGACATCTCATAAAGGGCTTATAAATAAAGAGAATGCCATAGTCGGATGTCTGAGCGACATCTCATAAAGGGCTTATAAATAAAGAGAATGCCATAGTCAGACGTCTGAGCGACATCTCATAAAGGGCTTATAAATAAAGAGAATGCCACAGTCGGACGTCTGAGCGACATCACATATGTCACATCCCTTGTTTTGTCTTGCACTTGGGTTGGTCTTGCATGTGCATCATGCTTAAATTTTGTTAAACTTGAATTGGGGATGTTCAAATCCAAGCACCTTGAAATCCAAATAGGTCTAGCTTAAAAAAATGCATTCAATGAACCCAAAATGCCTTCATCAATGTTTGATAATTTTGGCAAGGCTTTGTGACCAAACCAAAATTAAGGAACATTTTTAAGGATTTATTTCTGGGACTTTGAATTTAAATCATTAGCTATTTGAATTTGAATTATATTCATATAATTAGAATATAATTTCAAATACCCCTGAAATGTTTTATGAGCTTCTGGAAAAGTCCATCTAGCAAAATAAAAATATTCAGAGGAGTTTTTGGCAATGTTTGAAATTGTTTAATTTCAAAACAGTGGCAAAAGAAAATAAAAGAAAGAAAAAGAGAAACAGAATTAAAATAGAAAACAGAGCGAGAGGAAATTACCTGGATTACCTAGCAGCCCGCCTGGCCCAATCCCTGTTTAGGCCCAGCCCACCAGGGGCAAGGTTGTCTTCAACCTTGCACCTACTGGCAGCCAGCGCCGAGCGCCACGTCCTGCTTCGCGCTGTCGACGTCTCCTGCGCCCTCGTCTGGTGCCGTGGAGCTGCCTTGGACGCCCAGAACCCCCTGCACCTCTCCCTCGAAGTCGTTCCCCTCCTCTGCTCTCTCCCTCTCATCACCGAACGCGCCTGCCGCCGCCGCGGAGAACCACCGCGCTCCCCGTCCCTCCCCTGTCTCCCCGGTGTGTCCCGAAGGACTGCCGCGACACCCTCTTCCTCCTCGATGAGCCACGCATCACGGGAGGCCCTGCACCGCCTCCATATGGTCGTCTTCAACCTCGGGAACCGCCGGATGTCGCCGGTCGATTCGCGCCGTCGAGGACGCCCCCGAGCACGCTGGCCTTCCCTACAGAACCGCTGTGAGCCTCTGAGTGTTCTCCCCCTCCTCCCCGCGGTCAAACCTCCCTCTAGCATGCCTTGCCGCCGGAGCCGTGAGCTCACCGCTGCCGGCCATGTCGCCGCCGTGGCCACAGGCCCTGCGCCTCGCAGCCAAGCATGCCACTGTGCTCAGCACATTCCCAGCAACCCAAAACCATGATCCATACCCCGTTTAATGCACTGCAGCCGTCGTTGCCTCGAGCCCGTGGCTCTGCCGCCGCCAAATCTCGTCGCCCGCGAGATTCTGGCCGCCCCGCGACCCCGTGCCTGGCCCTTTGGATGCGCATGAGCACGAGCTCCCTATAGAACCACTCCGCGCATGGAATGGGCGCCAGAATAGTCGTTCCGGCGAGCTTCCGCCGCGGGTTTGGTTGCCGCCGGCCAAACTCCGGCGACTGCTGACGTGGCTCTGTCATTAGTGCTAACCCCAGCCGTTAAACACCCCTAATAGCCATTGACAGTGGGCCCTGTTCCTGGTCAAACCCCAGTCAGCACATAGTTTGACCGGATTTAGTCCATGTGTCACTGACGTGTGGACCCCACACGTCAGGTTTGACCCTGGCCGGTCAGTTGACCTGCTGACCTCAGCCTGACGCAGTGCTGACGCAATAAAGCCTTTCTGGAATTTAAATAAAGAAAAGGTTTAGAAATTCCAGAAAATGCTTTAAACTTCTAAAATTCATATAAAATCAACCGTAGCTCAGATGAAAATAATTTATATATGAAAATTGATCAGAAAAATCCAAGGATTCTGTTTATGGCATTTTCGTGCATGTTTGAATAACTTACAGCCACTGTTTAGGACAATTTGAATAAATGGCATTTGAATAATCACATATGGAGTTTGAATTTGAACCTTTGGTTCAAATCAACTTCATTTAATATGGTTGCTAGGTGCATCAGCTCAAATCACAGCATAATGCCATGTCATGATCATGCATCATATTGTGTATTGCATTGATTGTGTTCTTTCTTTGTTTGCCAGTTTTGTTCCCTCTCAGTAGACGACGTTCCGACGAGGAGTTCGATGACACCGATGAAGAACTAGTACTATCTCAAGAAGTGCCAGGCAAGCAAACCCCCATTGAGCATTCCGATACGATCCCACTCTCTCGCTCCTGCTCTCTTTTACTGCATTAGGACAACAACGATTGAACTGCTTTTTGCTGCGGTAGCTGAACCCCTTCCCTCTGCATGACCTGTCATTGCCACAGTAAATAGTTGAAACCCACCGGCATCAGTAGGAGTTGTTTGAGCCATGTTGTGCCTACGCATTCATGCTTTCTGGTTATGCCTGCAATTGCTTAGAGTTGTGTCAGATCTGATTCATCGGGGATGAATTGGAATGGGGATGAACATGTCCTACTATTGAGAGCTAAGTGTGTGAACACGATTTGGTAAAGGTAGCGGTGAGAGGCCATGTAGGAGTACGTGGTGGGTTGTCTCACTGGAATCATCCTTAAGAACCGAGTTCTGTGTAAGTTGTCCAATGACTAGCTACTACCACACATTGGGTTCCGGTAACTCGACCCCTCTCGACTTATTAATCAACTAGATCTCTGTCCAGGAGATGCAGCTAGTTTCTGGTGTTTGTAGGTAGTGCTAGTATTCTACCAAGTGGCACACGGTACATGTGGGATTGGGTCAGACTAGGCACCGTGGCACAGTGTACCAAGCGTAGATCCATCCGTCGAGGTGGGCTTGGGAACCCTGCGCACATCGTTGGGGGCCGTGAGCGACACCCCGGCCGGATCTCCCCACGGATGGAACCCGAATAGGCGATAAACCTGGACTAGAGTCTTGTGTGGTTAGTCAGGTCGTGGCCGACACCCTCGCCAGGCTTCCGCTTGAAGGTTGCCGAGATACACGACGTGTACATGGCGGTAAGTGGCGAGAGCGTGTGTGAAGGAGTACACCCCTGCAGGGTTAACATGATCTATTCAAATAGCCGGGTCCGCGGATATGGACTTCTTGGATGCTTACTTGGTACATAGATAAGTGGAAGTGGATACTCTAAAACACGCAAGATAAGCGTGAGTGCTATGGATGGCCTTCTCGTAGGGAGACGGGAGCGGATCCATAGTGGTGTATTGTTTGGTGAATATGTGGACTCGTGTGCGCCACCTCAAAAGAGTTACTTGCAGTTGTAGTTCAGGATAGCCACCGAGTCAAAGCTGGCTTGCTGCAGTCAAACTCCACCACCCCTTTGTTGATACTGATGCATATGTAGTTAGTTCTGATGTAAGTCTTGCTGAGTACCTTTGTACTCACATTTGCTTAATTTATGTTTTTGCAGAGAGACTTCAGTCTCGCTAGTGGTTCCGCGTGGACTTCGACGTTTAGCTTGTTACCTCAGCTACGGTCTTGTGCCCTTGGGAGGGTCTTGTAGATAATCATGCTTCTCAGCCTTTTTCATTTGTAGTTGTCTGTACTCAGACATGTTATGCTTCCGTTGCATGTATGCTATGTATGTTGGGTCATGTGACCTCTGCTTGTAATAAATGTTATGATGGCTCTTCTGGGCCTTTATGTATATGAGTTGTTGAGTTATGTTGTGATGCCTTGTTGTACAACACATACCTGCATGTTATGCATACGTGTAATGTGTATTGCTATGTGTGGGATCCGACACCTAGTTGTTTACCCTCGGTAGCCTATCTTACAAGGAAATGTCTCCTAGTGCTTCCACTGAGCCTTGGTAGCTTGCTACTGCTCCGGAACACTTAGGCTGGCCGGCATGTGTCCTTCTTCGTTCCTGTGTCTGTCCCTTAGGGGAAATGTCACGCATTGTTCCTTTAAGTCCTTGTAGCTTGCTACGACTTGGGTTCATACGTTGATGACCGACACGTTCGTTGCTGGGTCATGTATGCCTGTCTCTGTAATTTAGTGCCACTTTTGGTTTATAACTAGTCATGTCGGCCCAGGTTCTCTGTCATATGGATGCTAGCGACACTATCATATACGTGTGCCAAAATGCGCAAACGGTCCTGGGCCAGGAAGGTGGCACCCGTGGGGATACCATGCGTGAGGCCGCAAAGTGATATGATGTGTTACAGGCTAGACCTATGTGACTTAGGATCGGGGTCTCGACAGCTTTGGTATCAGAGCCTGACTGCCTGTAGGATTAGCAAGCCAAACTGGTCGAAGTTGTGTCTAGAAATTCTTTAGTTATATAAGGGAATTGATTGTGGAAGGGAACGTAAGGCTCTTTTTACTCCTTAACCCTATGACCTTCTGATCTGAGTCACCTTCTTCTTTCTACGGGGATTAAGAACTAGGTTTCCTCTTCTGTTTATCAGGATCACGTTAATTGTGGATTCAACTCTCAGTTCAGTTTATTATATTTCTTTGTGTTCAACTGTTGATCTCAGAACCTTGACATTATGATGTTGAGTGGTTATGCTATCTTTGTGCATGAGTCTCAACAGTATTTTCGAGCATTTACAGCCGTTATGCTGTCCGAGTCATCCCAGGTCTCTAAACAATCTGATGCATTTGCTAATCTTTCCTTCATGTTCCCGATGCTCCTTTGGGCCAGATTACCCACACTAACTAGTGTGTTGAGGTACTCTGTTACCTCGACATATATGTTGGAGTTATTATTATGACCCTAGGTGTCTAGGGTATCACCCAGTAATCTAGAAATGCCTTATATTCCCAGTGTGATGATTCTGGCCATTATTCTAGAAAGCATCCCGTGATGCTATTTAGTTAGTAGGTATTCCATTCCGGGTTCCTGAACCCAAGATTCATCCTACTTACTTCATGTTGATAGTGTTTGCTCGTTCCTTTAGGATATTAGTAACTTTGTGATAGTCCTCGAGGTCCGTGGTTATCGTTCTTCCAATAGCATGAACCATCCTTGGCAGAAGTTCTTCTGAACCAAAAGATCACAACCAGAGTGCTCCTGAGTAGTACTCCATTCATATTGTGACTCTGCCAGTCCTACCTTTCTGCATGGGTTATCCGGAAGAAATATGTTGAACTCGTCCGACATGCTAATCTATGCATCCACAACTCAAAAAGCTATATGTTCCTTTGAGTTGTCCCTTTTTAGTTGTATTTTGACCTTCGTCTATCGATTGATAGTCAAGAGTATGCGTGCATTCGTTCATCGATGCCTATTACTCTTGCGGTCTGTCAAGCCATTCTATTCTGGAATGACTAGGAGAAACAAACTCCAGTACCTTATCCATATCCTGGATTGGGTCAAAGAAGTTGTACTTCGCAGATGAAGAATGCTAATCCAGCTTCTAATCTGTTCTATCTTGGAATATTACCATCTTTATGTCAAGAATGTCATGGGAATTGCACTACCTCCTATGAACTCTTGATACAGTGATACTTCTCGCCCTCATTATTCATTTCTCAGTCCCCGTGTTATTGTAACTGGAATGCCGACAAGTGAATCATGATGTGAAATCAATACACCTAGCAACTTCGTTGCTTGGTAGTTAAAGGACAACAATATCATTCTTAGCGTGTTGATTACTGCATCATCATTCTAAGATTGATCGTGCTTCTAGTCCATCTTTCCTGGTGCACTTCTCGATCAATGAGTTAGGATTGTATCAATCTCTCGCTCTTTTGATCATATCATCTTGCCCCGAAAAGCAAGATTGATCTCGAGCTTCCTAGCATATCGGTGGATCGTGATTTTCCGAATATCTTCTCGGAAGTATTACTAGGTTGATCCCTGACCGTTATGTTGAGGTCTTGATCAAGTTGGTTTACATATAAACCACCCTTTCTCCAAGAATCTGTGTTGGATACCCTGAACTGGTTGGTTAAGCTAAACAACAACCTGGAGAGTTGGAAGATAAAAGCTTGTCCAACTCAGTTCATTCCAGAGGGATATCTTTGTGTGTATGTGTTGAAGAAAGATGATATCTTCATTAATTGATCCCCGTGGTCAATTGTTGGACCTATTGTCTTGCCAAAACTTCGGTTTGAGTGTGGGCTATCCTCAAATCAAATCAGAACCAATGATATTTGTAACGTTGTCTTACTCTTGGTTGATTCCTCGAGCATACACTGTTATATCTCTTGGTCTGACCAATGCTAACACCGTGTTCACTTAATTGTGGAATTCCACCTATATGGAAACCTGGATGATTTATTGTTGAGCCCATCGACAAACATCCTTATCCTCTCCATGATTTTGTTGGACATTAATCTAGTGTTGGAAACTTTGTAAGCATTGTCTTCATGTTTTGTTCATGAAGCATACGTTGGATGAAAGAAGTGACTTTCTCTGATTCACGTACATTTGGTGCAAGTTGCCGCCATGAGTTCGAGAAAGATTGTTTTTGGTTTCCATGGAATCATCCCAAGTCAGTCACGCATGTGCGATGTATTATACGGTTTGATAGGCTCGCTACCTCCATTCCATATGTATTCCCTAGCAACTAAGCCACTGGTTGACTTGTTCAAGGAGAAGAAGTTCCTTCTTAAGAGCTAATCCAGACTTATGTAAGGACTTCGTTATCCGCAATGATGGTTCCCCACCTGAACCCGGTAGTGATTTATCGTAAGACTTCTACGTGGTCATGCTTGTCTTGGACAACGTGTTCATATGTATGTAGCAGAACCAGCTCATGTTTTGGAGCTTGCTATCGTAGTTCACCCCCCCCCCCGAGAATCTCGCAACGTCGTCTCGTCGATTTGTGTTGCAAACTTTCATTTTTCTTCCTAGACTTGATGAGTCTGGAATATCCTGACACCAACCAGAACTGAATCTCAGGCAGATATGTTGGTTGGAGCTTTTCCAAGAACTATAATATTGGTCTCTTGATAAACGGTAAAGTGGATGTCGTGGCCAACACACCCAACCGGAAGACCTATTGTTGTAGTATCTTGATTGAAGAAGTTGGCCACCTCCCCATAAGGACTTCGTAGGACTTACTCCCTAGTTGTTCCTTATGGACTTTTGTGCTCCTGAAGTCCGACCTTTACTTGATGTTCAAGATACCAAACATATCTATGAATGGATTGCGCTAGCACATCAAGGAGAAAATTAGAAGCGGAGTGCTAAATGTCTCTCGGTCGATCATCCAGATTTTGCCCTTTGACTCCGCTAAGGTGAAATCTGAGAAAATGTTGTCTTCCTTTGCATCTGCATCGTCCATCATTATTCATCATGGTAGTATGTGGTGTTTCCAGGATCCTTGACACGGATATTAGTAAAACCTTGATGAATATGGAAATGCTCAAGTTCTTGAGAGCACGCACAAGCACTAGGTCTTATCACTGGCACTAACCGGGATTGCTCCCAGTGTTCTTGGTTATGTTATAACCTCTCAAAGAGTAGATTCACTCTCTACTGTTGGGTTTCTTCCCAGTTACCAGAATCATTCTCAGTATTTGCATTTTGTTCCTAGCTTGCACTATCAATGTGCCATTTTACCATGGGTTCCATCCATTTCCGATGATAAGCAAAATCATCCGTTGTGTTGTCTTCAACAAGGTAGTCCCCATCATCTATTCTAGATGGAGTATGTCGTTCCTTCAAACTCCTTCAAAGTATCGATTGTGATTTGCCTCAGGCTGGTATAGGGAATTTCAATGGTCTCTATATCAAAAGTAATTCTTTCTGCTACTAAAGGGAATAATTCTATGTGTCACCTTCTCTAAGGTGCCCCGTCTGGTGACTTCGATCACCATCCTCTTGGGTGTGGAATTGGTTGCCTACCAAGTGAACCTTCATCATTTGTTTCACTCCATCCTTTTGGATGAGTGTTCCGTGTCTCAGCTCAAGAGATGTTTCAATGTCTCACTCCATGAGTTGATCTCGAGTTCCTCGATCTTCGGGAAGATCGATTTCTGTAGAGTATGTCTCCGTTATCATCTGGTTGGATGAAGATCTCAAAGCAAGGATGACAAGATCAATATGATGCAATATATCAACATCTCTGAGAAGGAAAATTGGATCGTGAAGATTGTGTTAGTTGGTATCCCCTCTGATTTCTTACCTCACGTCTTGAATCTCGGGACGAGATTCTTGTTTTAGTGGGGGTGAGTTGTCACATGCCTAGTTTTGTCTTGCACTTGGGTTGGTCTTGCATGTGCATCATGTTTAAATTTTGTTAAACTTGAATTGGGGATGTTCAAACCCTAGCACCTTGAAATCCAAATAGGTCCAGCTTAAAAAAATGCATTCAATGAACCCAAAATGCCTTCATCAATGTTTGATAATTTTGGCAAGGCTTTGTGACCAAACCAAAATTTAGGAACATTTTAAGGATTTATTGTCACATCCCTAGTTTAGCACTTGCATTAGGACTAGCTAGAGTGTGCATCATGTTTACTTATCAAAGAAACTTGAAATGGGAATGACAGAAACCCCAGCACCCCTCTTCTAACAACTAGGGTTTGATAAAATCTTTTCCAATGTACCCAAAATGCCCTTCAAAAATGTCCATCATTTCTGCCTTGGTCTTAAACCTCTGCCAAAAATAGTGCACAACTTTCTAGGACATCTAAGGTCTCTGGATTAAATCATATGGTATTTGCATTTGGGCATTTAAATGCTACAAAATATATTATGTGCCCAAATAATCATAAACTATAATGTCCCATACTGTTCATATTATATACAGTGGGCATGACTAGTTTTATGAGTTATAAAAATGTTCTGGCATTTTTATTAATTAAAATAAGTTGCAAAAGAAATGAAACAGAAATGAAATAGGAAAAGGGAGAGAGAGAAAGGTTACCTGATGCCCAACCAGCCCACCTGCCGGGCCAGCCCAGCTGCAGCTCCAGCGAGCTGCTTGGCTCGGCCAGGCAGGCAGGCAGGTGCTCGACGGCGGCCGCAGCGCGCGCCACGCAGCTGCCCGCCGCCCTGCTTCCTCCCCTCGCCGCCCTAGAGGCTTGGATCGATCGTCCACCTCGCCCCCGACCTCGTAGACACACTCCACTCTCCCCAGCTCATCTCCTTCGCCCTCCCCGCACCATGGCCGACGCCGCCGTGCTCGCACCGTCGTAGTTGCCGCGCCCACCGTCGTCCCTGAGCCCTGTCGTCGTGTCCGTCGTCTCTGCCGTCCTTGACTACATCGAGCAGGCCGAGCCCCGAGCGCTCGCCCGCCCTGGAGACGCCCCGACCCCTTCTTCCCCAACTCCGGCCGCGGAGATCCCCCTCTCCGTCCCGCTCAGCTCCGACCGCCCCAAAGCTCGCTCCGGTGTCTGCTGCAACCTCTGTGAGCCCAGCTTCGTCCTCCCCCTCTCCGTTGGCTCTCTCCTACCCTGGAACGCACCGCACGTAGCTCACCTGCACGCACCGCCGCGGAGCTCGTCGCCGACGAGGCTCCGGCCATCCAATGGTCCGGTCATCGTGCCTATCAGCTGCACTGTCACGCCTAGGTGCTGTAGGACCACTCCACGCACCTCTACGAGCACCGCACCGTCGTTTTCGACTTCGCCGAACTCCGGCAGCCGCTGGACTCGTCGCCGGCGTCATCTCCGGCGACCCCAAGGCCAGCCACCATCTCCATTCGATGCGGTTTGCCTCCAGCTACCCGTAGGTGTGCTCCGCCGTCGTTTTGGCAGCCGGAGCACAAAACCCGCACCTCACCGCCATGTTGGGCCTTGCCGGCGGCTAAACGCTGGCGAGTTGGGCCTGTTTGACCACGGGTTTGACCCCCTGGGTCACTGACATGTGGGCCCTGCCTGCTAGTCAAACCTAGTTTAAGTGTTAATTTAATTCAAATTAGCTAATTAGTTAACTGTGACACTGACCAGTGGGTCCCACTGGTCAGGTTTGACCTGGGCCGCCCTGTTGACTGACTTACGTCAGCATGATGTCATGCTGACGCAGTAAAGTATTTTCTGGGATTTTTAGATTTAAAAATAATTCAGGAAATTCCAGAAACTGCCTAAACTTCAAAAAATCATATAAATTAAACAGTAGCTCAGATGGAAAAGATTTATATATGAAAATTGATCAGAAAAATCCAATCTTTCCAATGGCACTTGTTTCATGCATGTTAGAGCAAGTTAACCTTGCTGTATACATTAAAACATGATAATGCACTTAATTAAATAATAGCTAAAGTGCCAATTTGAATCTTTGATTCAAAAATAGGCTCAAACCCTTCTGGTTATAGTTGCATTAGCCCAAAACACTTGCATCTTGCCATGTCATGAGCATGCATCATATTGTTGCATTTGTTTGTTTAATGATTGTATCGCCGGTATTCTCCGTGTTAGGTCCTGCTCCCGAGGATACTGCCGCGTATCAAGCTGAAGAGCAGTACCCGACAACCACTTTGTCAGGCAAGCAATCATTGATCATTCCGATACAAACCCATCTTCTCGCTCCTGCTCTCTTTTACTGCATTACGGCAACATCGTGTGAATTGCTACTTGCTGCGGTAGTTGAACCCTATTCCCTTGCATGACCTGTCATTGCCACAGTAAATAGTTGAAACCCACTAGCATGTGTAGGAATTGATTGAGCCATGTGATGTGTGATCCACCATGCTATTTGCTTATGTTGCCTGCTATGCTTAGAGTTGTGTCTGGTCTGGTTCATCTGGGTGATGGATCAGAGTGAAACAATCATATCGATAAAGAGAAAGAAGTGTGGAACACGTTTGGTTAAGGTATCGATGGAAGGCCATGTAGGAGTATGTGGTGGGTTGTTTCATTGGAACCGTACATAGGACCCGAGATCTGTATGTGTGGTTCAAGTTCCAGTTACTACCATGCATTGGGCCCGAAACCAATGGACCCTCTCGGCTTATTAATTACCCTCGATCTCTGTCCAGGAGTTGCAACTAGTTTCTGGTGTTTATAGTTTACTGGAGGTCGTCCAGAGCGCTGACCCTCGGGGTGGGTTGTGATGCGACAGGTACGTGGCACGGTGTACCGATTGCCCGTTTGGTGACTCGGGAACCCTGTACACATCGTTTGGGGCCGTGAGCGACACCCCGGCCGGATCTCCCCATGGATGGAACCCAAATAGGCGATAAACCTGGACGAGAGACTTGAGTAGTTAGTCAGGTCGTGGCCGACACCCTCGCTGGGCTTCCGCTTGAAGGTTGCCGAGTACATGTCAAGTAAACGGTGATAAGTGGTGAAAGCGTGTGTGAAGAGGTACACCCCTGCAGGGTTATCAATCTATTCGAATAGCCGTTGTTCGCGGTACGGACTACTTGGTTAATCTTACAGTTCATAGACAAGTTGATGGATACTACTAAAAGCCTCAAGATAAGTGTGAGTACCATGGATGGCCCCTCTGTAGGATGACGGAAGAGGATCCTCGGTGGTGTATGGTTGTGGTGAGTAGAGGACTCGTGTTCGTAACAACATCTGGCAATCCATTAAGAGTTGTAGTATAGGTTAGCCAAGAGTCAAAGCTGGCATTCTGCTATGAACTCCACTACCCCTTTTGATAATGGTGCATGTATGATAGGTTCTGTGGTAAGACTTGCTGAGTACGTTTGTACTCATGTTTCTTAATAACTGTTGCAGAGGAGAACCCTGCCCCTGCTGATGGGTTCTACATAGACGTTGACGTCGACGAGTAGCTTGTCACCCAGACGGAGATCTGGAGCTTGTGAAGGGCCTTGTAGATAGTCAGGCTACACCAAGCCTGTTTTATTTTCTAAGTTGTCTGTACTCAGACATGTAGCTTCCGCTTGTGCTTGTATGACTGTATGACTTGAGTGTTGGGTCATGTGACCCCTACCTGTATGGATATGTTATGTATGGCTCTTGGAGCCTCTTAAATAAAGTACTTTGAGTCATAGAGTTCTGTTGTGATGCAATGTTGTATTTGCACATATTGAGCATATTGTGTGTATGGTTGAAATGCTTGGTATGTGTGGGATCCGACACCTAGTTGTTTTCCTTTGGTAGCCTACCTTACAGGGAAATGCCTCCTAGTGATTCCAATGAGCCTTGGTAGCTTGCTACTGCTCGGAACACGTAGGCTGGCTGGCATGTGTCCTTCTTCGTTCCTGTGTCTGTCCCTTAGGGGAAATGTCACGCGTCGTTCCTTTAAGTCCATGTAGCTTGCTACGACTTGGGTTCATACGTTGATGGCCGACACGTTCGTTGCTGGGTCATGGATGCCTGTCTCTGTAATTTAGTGCCACTTTTGGTTTATAACTAGCCATGTCGGCCCGGGTTCTCTGTCATATGGATGCTAGCGACACTGTCATATACGTGTGCCAAAATGCGCAAACGGTCCCGGGCCAGGTAAGGTGGCACCCGTGGGGTTACCGTGCGTGAGGCCGCAAAGTGATATGACGTGTTACAGCTAGATCGGTGTGACTTAGGATCGGGGTCCTGACAGCGTTGGCATCAGAGCTGGACTGTCTGTAGGTTTCTCAAGCCAAACTGGTCGATGTTGAGTCTAGAAAAATTCTTAGTTATATGTTGGGGAATTGATTGTGGAAGGGAACGTAATGCTCTTTTTACTCCTTTACCTTATGCCCTTCTGATCTGAGTCAGTCTATTCTTTCTACCGGGATTTAGGACTAGGCCTCTCATCCTTACTAGGTTCACGTGTTACTAATCCGTAGACTCTTAGGATTGTTGGTTTCAAGCCTCAGTTCAGTTTCTATCCTTTTAGTGTGATGATTGTTGGACCCGGAACCTTGATATGGAACTGTTGAGTGGTTATGCTATCATTTGTATGATGTCTCAAATCTTTGTTTGAGCATTTACAGTTGTTATGCTGCCCGATTTCTTCCAGAAACACTAATTCCTTTGCATTACTTTGTGTTTCAGATGTCTGGCCGCACCCCTCACCAAGTGGTTCGTTTGACTCGGTGCATTAATGTGCCCGGTTACACGGCCATGCTAGTCCGCGTGCTGACTGAGACCGGTTATCGCTGGTATCCTAAGTACACCGTGGAGGAACAGTATCGGGATTTCAATCAGAGTCAGTATTTCTGCACAATCCGGATATACCCCTCATATCCCGGAGCTAACGACCCTATCCATTGGTCTTATGGACTCGGGGTTACCATCGAGATGGCAGTACATGATGCCGCCTATTCGATGATGACCATTCTCCGGGCTAGGCATGCCCTGTTGCTGAACACTGAGTTCTGTTACATGCCAGCCTCACTTCCCGGAGAGGAAGGCTACTACACTGGTCTGTATACCGATGCTGCTCATGAAGAGCCACTGCTTCAGACTACTGTTCAGATGCTGGAGGATAGGGACCGTGAGGTCCGTGCCCTCCGAATGGAGCTGTATAACACTCGAGCCGCCCACTGGACTACTTTGACACGGCTTGCACCTGCTGTGCACGCCGGATATCTGGACATGCGGGATTTGTACCCCGTGCGGACTCGTTTGCCTGATCGCATGGATTGGCGTGGCATTGGGGGTATTACACCTCCACGTGGGCGTCGGCTACCACTAGCATCGGGACCGAGGCCATATCCATGTCCCTATGGTCCACAGCCTTCGAGTGCTCGCGAGTTTCAAGATCCGTCTGTTCCACTTCCAGGCTACGGTGGTAATCTTTACGAAGATTACTACGGGAATGTCTGAGCTAGACCGTGGTAGTAGTAGTATTGTAGTAGTTGTATTCCCACAGTCCTGCGCGTCTTGTGGAATATTACTTAGTGCGTACTGAGTTCCGGAGGTGTAGTTAAATAATGTATAGGAGCTTGGAATGCCTCTGATGGGATGTATCGTCTTTCACCGCAGTTGTAATTTAGCCTTGGCTTGTACTAAACTATGTATGGTGTGTATGACCACTGGTGTATATATAGCAGTTTCTATATTACCATGTCGTACGGATGAACATCTCTGCATTCCGTGCCATCCATTACATTCTGCACTCCTATGTCAAATTTTGCCATCCTTGTCTAAACCGTTGTTTTGCTTCTTTAGGATGGTCAACACTCGCAACACTCCTGCTGCTCAGGAGCAGGGTGAGGCTAGCGGGGCTACAGATGGGAATCTGCCCCAGCCACCCTCCTTGGCTGAAGTTATGCTCGAAGCAGAACGGAACAAGAGAGAGACCAACCGTCTGCTGGAACGCATAGAGCAGAACACTGGGTTCCGCCAGAGGAATGACGTGGTGTCAATCAATGATTTTATCAAGATGTGCCCACCGAAGTTCCATCACTCCACTGAACCTCTGGATGCGGATGACTGGCTACGTAGTATCACCCACAAGCTACACTCTGCCCGTGTGGCCGAAGCTGACAAGGTTACCTATGCCGCCTACCATCTTGAGGGCCCTGCCAGTCTTTGGTGGGAGAACTTTGAAGCTATGCGTCCTGCTGGCCAAATCACAACTTGGGTTGAGTTCAGTGAGGCATTCCGTGAACATCACATTCCGGAAGGTCTCATGGATCGCAAGCGGGAGGAATTCTGCAATTTCACCCAGGGCCGGTTAACTGTAGATGGCTATAGTCGCGAGTTTGGCAACTTGGCACGCTATGCACCTGAGGAAGTATCCACCGATGCCAAGAAGCAGGCAAGGTTCCGCAAGGGACTCAGCCCTGAACTCTGCCGAGATCTATGTCTCCACGAGTGCACTTCCTTCCAGAAGTTGGTAAACAAGGCTATCAGTGCTGAGATGGGCCAGACCGACTTCGAGGCCACACGCAAGCATACTCGAGACTTTGGCTCCTCATCCGGCTCTGGCTCTCACAAGCGCCGTGTGTGGGTTCCTAACACTGCTCTGCCACCCAAGTACACACCGAGGCCATCCTATGAGGTGCCTCGCCCAACTCAACAGTATGCACCTGCTAAGACCAATGGAGGACCACCTTCCAACTTTGCTCCACGCACTAGCACTGTGACATGCTTCAAGTGTGGAGAATCGGGACACTTGTGGGGACCCCGACTTAGAAGTCGAGATCACCGAATGCACGTGTACAGTGATCCCAAAGATCAATGCTCACTGAACACACAGAAGCTGAAATAACAAGAGTCTTACATCCATACAAATAGTCTTACACGAATTAAGGCCATTATGGCCAAGTCTTACATAGATAGAGCCTTACGGGCTGAATAGGAAATAACTCAATAGCGGAAGTCTTCGATAAACGGGTAGAACCCATGCCATCTGCCTTAACCCTACAGGCATTCTGACTGGGATAGCGTCCTAGTTCGCATGTTCGTCTCCAAAGAATTCTTCCTCATAATCCTGCTCTTCGATGCCTGGCCAATTAAATAACCAGTGGCAAGCCAATGAGTACTTTGAATGTACTCGCAAGCAACCCATGATGTGGTAACAATGCAATGGAACAATAATGAACAATCTAGCAGGAAGCTAGAACAATATGCTATCATCAAGTTTATGCATCAATAACCTCGCGTAACCTCGAAGACAGGTTACCGACATCAACATGAATATGATTCATCTCATCGAGTCAAGTCACCACCTTGACTCACATACACACGCATGGTTTCCCAAACATTGGACGTAGCCCAAGAGCGGTTACCCAACTGTCCATGACCGTGGACACGGCTATTCGAATAGTTTGACACTCTGCAGAGGTTGTACACTTTACCCACAAGATCCGGGGAACTTCCGTGTCATCCACGACCCGCGGTACCTCAAGTACCCGGGGTAAGCACCCGGTCATTATCTTTCCTTAGACGACACTAACATAGAGTCCACTCGTTGGCACACGGCCCTCGGGTACAAACAATAGATCACGGGACTTGCCCTAATTTCAATGTCACGCGTACCCGAAGGGACCAACGGTGTGTCCGGTGCCCTGTGAAAACAGTCATGGTCGTCTATCCAAGCACGACCCCGTCCCGGGAAAGACCTCAAGTCTTCCCGTCACTAGTAATGCGGGCACCATGCTAGTATCGACCTAAGTAATCAATAAAGCCCCGTCCCATAAGGGGTAGTGTGGTTGCACATGTATGGTTGGAATAACGGTCGCAACTTCAACCAATCCGTTTGAAAAACACACACACTTGCCTTGGCACACCACTTCGTCATCAAGTGGTCACCCAACTCATCATCATCATCTCCCTCGGGCATAAATGGCACCCGACGGGGTTTTATGCAAAGACTTCAACCATGAAGGTTCATGTCACTCATGCATCACTAATCATAACCACTAACCATATGCATGTCATCTAGCACATAGCAAGAACAAGATCATGTCTTGCATCATATAAGCATCATGACCACCTATTGCATGTCATCTAGCATATAGCAAGATCAACAAATAAGCATGCATCATGTGGTGGTTCATCTAGGTTACCATCGTAACCCTAATCATCATGCATCGGAAACAAACGGGTTCCGAAGAACAAGTGTATCATGGTCAAAGGGCTGCTTGCCTGGATTGGCTTGGTCTTCAAAGTCTTCAATTCCTTCTCCTTCTTCTTCCACAGCAACTTCATCAAATACGGGATCTATACGTCGCATAATAACCACGGAAAAATAAGAATACAAATAAAACAGAAAAATCAAAGTGCTCAGAAAAATGTCAATTCATTTTTGTAAAATACTAGAGGGATTTCTAAGATGGGGAAAAAATCTTAGTTGGAGTTTTGGAGTTACAGAATGGAATAGATTGATTTTTGAACAGGAGTATTACTGCCCAAATTTGAATTTAAATTTGAACAGTACAGCAAAGTTTCATGGATTTGAGTGAAAGTAGTACCATTAAATAGGTTGGAATATTGCAAGATTTTAGGGGTTGGAATTATTTAATTTGGATCAATATTCTTTTCTGTATAAATGTTTAAAACATCAACAGAAAAGAAAAATGAAAAAGGGTCCTATGCACTGGGCCAGAGAAGGCCACAGTGCACGGCCTAGACGGACTGGCCCAGCCGCACGGAGCCAGCGCGCGCGCATGTCAGGTTTTCAAACCTGACTGGCGGGGCCCGTGGGTCAGCGGCACAGAGGAGGGGGAGAGAGGTGGGGGGATGACAGGCGGGGCCCCCCTGTCATCTCTAACCCCGCGGCCACGGCGGAGGCGAGCTCACCGGCGAGGACTCCGGCCACGGCGACGGCAACGGAGGCCAGGGACGTGACCAGCGTCGTGTCGCGGTTGCAGTGGTGGTAGTGCGGCACGGCGGGGAGGCCTGGTTCGCCGGCGACGAGGTGGGGCGGCGGAAGCTCGCCGAAGGGTCGTGGTCGAGGTCGTTTCCGACTGCCACAGAGAGGGGAAACGAGGGGGAAAGAGTCAATGCGGTGCGGCGGTTCCGAAATGAGTGGAAGGAGAGCCAGGGGAGGCCCGTACCTCGAGATCGCCGGCGGCCCGACGCGGCGGAGCTCCGGTCGATCCCGAGCACTGGGGCGTCCTGGGGTTGAACTGGAGGTGCTGGGGGGATCAGTGGAGTGGTGTGAGGCTTGTGGTGGTGTTGGAGAGGCTCGGGAGGTCCTATTTATAGGGGCTCGACGGAGACCCGTGGTCCAGTGCGCCGGCGAGCTCCGGCTCGGGGCTACAGCGCACTGGAGGCCAAGGGAGTGAGTCTGGGGAGTTCCTGGACGAGCTCCACGTCCAGTAGAGGTGAGAGGAGGAGCGGGGGAGCGTCAGGGGCGCGCGCGCGTGTGAAGCAGAAGAATGGCCGAAGCGGGCGGCCGGTGCGCGTGCAACGACGTTCACTGGAGGGCGCAGGAGGAGGGGGAACAGCGCCGGGGAGGTCGCGGACGTCGAGGCGCCTCGACTGGCGCGAGGGGGAGGCTCGAGGTTGTCGGGGGAGGCCGATTGGCCGGAGCCAGCGTGCGGAGGGCACTGTTTGCACGCTCCATTGCATGCGTATTGCTGGCATCAGCGCGCTCTCGCCGGTTTGGTCCGATCCAGCGTGTCCAACAGTGTCCAGCATGTAGAGGGAGGAGTAAAGAAATGCCCTGAGGCCTTGGATGCCCCGGGGATGCAGAGAGAGAGTGAGAGTGTTGGTAAAAATGGTAGAAGCTGGTTGTACAGCAAGGTAAAACAAGGGTTTCACCCTTCAATCATGGAGCTGGGGTGCTGGGGGAGTTACTGGAGGTGGCTGGTAACTCAATGAGCCTGTGGTAAGGAGTTGAGGCCATGGAGAAAAGTGAAAGTGGTCAAGTTGGAGGTTTTAGAAATTCTGCAGAAGGTGTTTGATCTGTGTTTGGTTAAGTAAATGAAGTCCACTTGACATGGCACTTGACAGGGTTGAAAGACATGAGAAAATAGGGTGCTTCACCAAATTTGGGCTCATTTGAAGAAACTAGCCAATGTATCTTTGGTGAACCCTAGAAATCAACAGAAACAGTTTCATCTTGATTGAGTCTAGCTAATCATCTCCCCTTGATGCACCACTTGGTGTAGCATCATCATTTGGGGTATTGGTCATGCCCACAAAGTTTGAAGCTCCAGATAAAAAGTTGGTAATGTAAAGTTGTTCAAATTTGCATTTGAACACAGAGGGTTTTGAGGTGATCTGATCAAGTTGCTCTATTCAAATTCTTGGGCCATTTGGTCTAGGTGCCTTATTAGGCCATTCTAGCATGTGCACCAAGTTTGAGAGTATTTGGACAAGTTTGGCAATGTAAAGTTGCTCAAACTTCAAATATGGACAGAATGGTTATGAAGGGGTTTGAGGAGGTTTTCTTGCTTCCCAAGGCATGGGACTTGGCAAGATCATCAAATATGTCATATATGACAGGATAGAATTTCCCTGGAATTTTTGGAGAAAAATTCCTTTGTAAATATTTCAAAAGCTTGAAATATCCAGAAAGAGTTTTTAGAGGGTTTAGCCCATTATTTTGAACATGACCAAGTGTTGAAACTCTTATATATGGACAATATATGTCCTATGAGTCTCTCTGAAATTTGGCAAATATTTTTGAAACAGTTAAATAATTTTTCTCTATTAAATACAATTTCTGGGCTTAAGAAAAAGCTTTTAAATAAAATAGGAAAATAACTTTTAAAATTATACCTTTGTGGTTTCTGGAAGTCCTATGGCTACTAGGTCTCAAATAAACCTTTTGAAATAATTTTCTCACCCTAAATCAAGTACTTGCAGTGCAAATCTCAATTCAGGGGTTTTTGGAAAACTAAATTTATAAAAATACTTTTTGGCCAAATTAATTTGTAAGAAAATACTATACTGTTATATAACACTTGGCATGATCATTGGGCAGATGTTTTGAGTATAGAGATGAAATCTACAAGAGATCATAGTTGACTTTAATGAGCACATGAAAAAGCAAATGAAGAAAACTCAATTCCAAATAAAAGCCAAATGATGCTAAAAAATTTTGCTGGTCCAAATTTTCATGCTCCAAAGATACAAATAGCATGTTACAAAATGCAGGGTGTGACAGACCTACCCCCCTTACAAGAATCTCGTCCCCGAGATTCCTAAACTAGGGCTTAAAAGAGATCGGGAAACTCGGATCTAAGATAGTCTTCTCATTCCCAGGTTGCTTCTGCTTCGGTGTGGTTGCTCCACTGGACCTTGAAGTACTTGATGGTACGGCTCCGCGTACGTCGTTCTGCTTCGTCCAGAATACGAATGGGCTTCTTGCGGTAGGTCAAATCAGGCTGCAGATCAATGGCTTGGTGATCCACATCCTTGTAGAGACTGGGCTTGTCTGGAACCTGGAGACATTTCCGGAGTTGTGACACATGGAATACATTGTGCACATCGGATAGCTCAGGTGGTAGTTCCAACTGATAAGCCACTTCTCCTCGTCGGTCGGTGATCTTGAAAGGGCCAATGAACCTTGGCGCGAGCTTCCCCTTGACGTGGAAACGCTTGGTTCCCTTCAGAGGAGTTACCCGCAGGTACACATGATCTCCGACACGGAAACTCATGTCTCGGCGTCGAGCGTCAGCATAGCTCTTCTTCCTTGACTTGGCTGCCTTTAATCGCTCTCTCACTAGTTGGACTTGCTCTTCTGCTGCGCGGAGAATATCCGGTCCAAAGACTAGTCCTTCTCCAGTCTCCGACCAATTGAGGGGTGTGCGGCATCTGCGCCCGTACAATACCTCAAATGGTGCCATCTGAAGGCTTGACTGGTAACTGTTGTTATAGGAGAACTCGACAAAAGGGAGACAGTCTTCCCACTTGGCTCCATACGCCAAGACACAGGCTCGGAGCATGTCTTCGAGAATCTGATTGACTCGCTCAGTTTGACCTCTGGTCTGTGGGTGGAAAGCTGTGCTGAAAGACAACTTGGATCCCAAGGCTTCTTGGAATCTCTTCCAGAACCTAGAAGTGAACTGGGTGCCTCGATCTGACACAATCTCCTTGGGAACACCGTGAAGACTTACGATTCGGTTGATATAGAGAGTCGCCAGCTGGTTGCCTGAGTAGGTAGTTTTGACAGGAATGAAATGAGCCACCTTGGTCAAATGATCGACTATGACCCAGATAGAGTCATGCCCTCTATTCGACCTTGGTAACCCAGTAATGAAGTCCATTCCGACTTTATCCCACTTCCACTCAGGAACCTTGAGTGGTTGAATCAATCCAGCAGGTCGATGATACTCAGCCTTGACCCTTTGGCACACATCACACTTTGCAACATAGGTTGCAATCTCTCTCTTCATACCGTGCCACCAGAATCGTGCCTTCAAGTCTTGGTACATCTTGGTTCCTCCGGGGTGGATGGAATACGGAGTGTTGTGGGCTTCTTGCAGAATCAGCGTCTTCAGCTCGGTGTTGTTTGGTACACAGAGACGACCTTTGTACCAAACAATCCCGTGCTCGTCTTCGGAGAATCCTGGGGCCTTGCCCAGCTTCATCTTCTTCTTGATGCCTTCGACGCTTGCGTGTCCATCTTGAGCCTTCTTGACGTCGTCCAGCAGGGTCGGTCTGACTTCCAAATGATCCAGAAATCCGGGGGTGACCAATTCCAAACTGAATTGTTCGATCTCCTTAAACAAGGTTGGCTGCCTTTCTTGAATAACGACATTCAAAGAGCAAGCCTTCCTGCTTAAGGCATCGGCCACCACGTTAGCCTTCCCAGGGTGATACTGAACACTGAGGTCATAATCTTTGATGAGTTCCAACCATCTCCGCTGCCTCATGTTCAACTCTTTTTGGGTGAAAATATACTTCAGACTTTTGTGGTCTGTGTAAATCTCACACCGTTTCCCTAGGAGGTAATGCCGCCATGTCTTCAAGGCATGAACTACTGCCGCTAGCTCAAGATCGTGAGTAGCGTAGTTCTCCTCATGGGGTCGTAGCTGCCTGGAGAGGTATGCTATGACGCAGCCTTCTTGCATCAGAACGCTTCCCAATCCGGTTCGAGAGGCATCACAATATATCACGAACTCCTTGTGAATATCAGGTGTTGCCAGGACTGGAGCGGTGGTCAATCTCTTCTTGAGCTCTTGGAAGCTCTCTTCGCATTTTGGCGTCCACTCAAACTTCTTGTCCTTTTTGAGGAGCTGAGTCATTGGTCGTGCAATGCTAGAGAATCCTTCCACGAACTTGCGGTAATAGCCCGCTAATCCGAGGAAGCTTCTGACTTCCTTGACGGTCGTTGGAGATTGCCATTGGGTCACAGCTTCGATTTTTGCAGGATCAACAGATAATCCTTCCTCGGTCAAGACATGACCTAAGAATCCAACTTTATGCAGTCAGAACTCACACTTGCTGAATTTGGCATACGGTTGGTGCTCACGAAGCTTGTCTAGGACCATCCTCAGATGTTGCTCATGCTCTTCCTCCGACTTCGAGAACACAAAAATGTCATCAATGAAGACAACAACGAACTTGTCCAAATATTCCATGAAGACTTTATTCATGAGATACATGAAGTAGGCCGGGGCATTGGTTAACCCAAAAGACATGACCGTGCACTCGTACAGGCCATATCTGGTTACGAATGCCGTCTTCGGAATATCTTGGGGTCTGATCTTCAGCTGGTAATACCCAGATCTGAGGTCGATCTTGGAGAATACCTTGGCTCCGCTGAGCTGATCAAACAGATCTTCGATCTTGGGAAGTGGCTACTTGTTCTTGATTGTAACTTCATTGAGGGAACGATAGTCAATGCATAAGCGGATGGTACCGTCCCTCTTTGCCACAAACAGAACAGGAGATCCCCAAGGGGAGGCACTCGGGCGGATAAATCCCTTCCTTAGCTGCTCTTCTAGCTGCTTCTTCAACTCGGCTAATTCTTCCGTCCCCATTCTATAAGGCTTCTTATAGATGGGTCCTGCTCCGGGCACGAGCTCGATGATGAACTCAATGTCACGGTCAGGGGGCATTCCCGGTAGTTCATTCGGAAAGACATCAGGATACTCACATACCACCGGTACTTGATCTAGCCCAACTTCAGACAGACAGTTGACCTTAGCGGCTTGAGCGGAAGAGGAGTTGGGGGCAAACTTGACTTCGACTCCTTGGTCATTGGTCACAGTGACTGTCCGATTGGCACAGTCTAACAAGCCTTGGTGCTTACTGAGCCAATACATCCCTAAGATCACATCCAAGCCTTGCGATCTCAGGATGATAAGGTCTGCTAGGAAGTCTACACCGTTAATGGTAATACCGACTCCTTTACAGCCTATCTTGGCTCTCATCTCGGCTCCGGGGGTTTGTACCACCATAGGGTTATTCAGGGGTGTAGGGGTCATGCCACTTTTTAATGCAAATCTTTGAGTGACAAATGAATGCGTTGCTCCAGAATCAAACAAGACAGTTGCAGGTGCTGAGTTGACAAGGAACGTACCCAGCACGACGTCCGGGTCTTCCTGGGCTTCTTCAGCAGTGACGTGATTCACACGCCCCTTCCCATAGTTCGGTGGATTGCGAGGAGCTGGGTTCCTTGGTGGCATTCCACGGCCTTGTCCCTGGTTCTGCGCATTGGGGCGCGGGGCATCAGGCTTCTTGTTGGGGCACACCCTGGAGATGTGTCCGGGATGACCACATCCAAAGCAAGTGACTTGGTTTGGAGTGTTGATCTTGTTGCTACCATTGGTATTGGGGTTGAAAGCTGGCCTGGGGTTGGCATACTGCTGAGGCTGAGGATTGGCACGAGGTGCAGGAGCTCTTGGCTGCTGATAGGTTGGCTTGGCCAGGGCTGACTGCCACGGACGAGGCTTCTGGTTGCTGGAACTTCCCTTACTGACCAACTTGCGCTTGCGAGTGTCTTCCAAAGCACGCCACTTGTCTTCAAGCATGAGTGCCTTGTTCACCAGGTCAGGGAAAGACGGGCAGTCGCACACGACAAGCGAGTATTGCAGAGTCTGATTAAGGCCTTCCATGAAGCGCTCCCTTTTGGCAGCATCAGTGATGACATCTTCAGGGGCATACCTTGATAGAATGCTGAACTTCTGCATGTACTCCTTGACAGTGCCACTTCCTTGCTTCAGGGCTCGGAACTCGCGCTTTTTGATAGCCATGATTCCGTAAGGAATGTGGGCCTTGCGGAATTCTGCCTTGAAGTTCACCCAAGTGATGTCTTGTTCAGCATGCATGACCTTGAATCCATCCCACCAAGCTCTAGCAGTTCCCCCGAGGCAGTGGGCTGCATAAGCCACCTTCTCGCGGTCTTCGGTGCATCCGACTAGTTCCAGAATCTCCTCAATGGAACGGACCCAGTCGTCAGCATCCAGGGGTTCTGCAGTCTCGATGAAGGTTGGCGGTGCATGCTTCTTGAACTCTGCCAACGTGGAACGTCCATTGCCATTCCCCGCCGGCTGGCGGTTGTTGGTGACAGCTTGAGGAATCAGCTGGAGAGCTGCAGTGTTGGCTTGGCGTTCCTCTCGGAAAGCTTGGAGAAGCTGAGCCATGTCCATGCTTGAAGGAGGTGGTGGTGGAGCTTGGTCGTTGGTTTGGTCGTGGCCTGCCTCTGGCTGAGAGGATGCTCCGGCTTTGGGCTGCTGGGTAGAGGTACCAGTACGAGTTACAACAGGCATCCTGTTGGAGCGGTAAAAGGTCTCATGACTCGGAAGAGGGAAAGCAAGATAGATGGGTGCCTAGTAAGGGGGTGGGTGTGACACTAAATCAAATCATGCAAGGGCCGTAAGGCCAAAACACATCCATTAAAATCCAAATGGGTGATGTAGTCGTTTACAAATTCCCGAAGGAAGATTACGACTTACATCCAGACACAACAAAAGCAAACACTAGATGGTTTCATATGAACCATACAAGGACTCGACTACGCATAGGGGTTACACGACCTATCCTATCGTAGGGGTTACAACTGGCATATCCGAGTAGCGAATAATGCCTAAGCGGCGGAATGCTCGGTCGCGTATTCCGGCTCTTCTGGGTCTTCCTCCTTGTCTTCATCTGTCTGGGCTCCCTTTTCGCTGGAGGGAGTGGGGGAGTGGAGGAGTTGGATACGACGGTGCTTCCATGATGGTCCAGGGAAAAGCTTGCGGTATTCCCTTGCCGTCATCCGGCGTCGCCGAGGTGGTTCTTCACCCTTGGAAGACACATCCTCGGAGGGCCTTCCGCCTCGATATGCGATAGCAGATTGTCCAGAAGGGGCTCCTTCCTTCTTGATCCTGTTTGCCTTCTCTTGAGCTCGACGAAGAAGTGCCTTGGTCTTGTAAAGTTCTTCTCGAAGCTTCATTGATTCCGAGGCCAAGTCTTGCGCCAGGCTGTCGGCACATAGACTGAAGTAGGTCTGGAACCGAAGCGAGAGTCCTTCCTTCAGTGGAGGGGCTAGTGCGCTGCTTTCTTCGTCACCTTCCTTCCGGTAAGGTAAGAAGCGAGTTGCCATCTTGGCTGCCATCTCCGGAAGAAGCTCGCGGAGACGGGTTAATGCCTTGAGTGCAGCAGCCTCGACAGCGAGTGGTAGTGTCGCCATCTGGGGTCCCTCGAAGAACCAACTTGTGGGAGGATCGTTTGCCTTCACGATCACTTCCACATGGTACTCCACCTCAGTATCGCTCACCCAATGCTCAAGGTAGGTGAGGATGGGTATCCTCGAGAAGTAGGGGAAACCCAGTGGTCAGGTGCTCTTCGGGAACAGTGGCCATCTACAAAGGTGGAATAGGAGGGGTTAATAAGCTGAGGAAATCTCAGGTTTAGAAAAGAAGAGAGGTTCAGAAGGTTTTTGAAAAGGGGTCTCAACTAACTAATGCCCATGCTAACTAAGGCTTCCTACAGTCAGGATGGCTCTGATACCAGCTCTGTGGGGACCCCGACTTAGAAGTCGAGATCACCGAATGCACGTGTACAGTGATCCCAGAGATCAATGCTCACTGAACACACAGAAGCCGAAATAACAAGAGTCTTACATCCATACAAATAGTCTTACACGAATTAAGGCCATTATGGCCAAGTCTTACATAGATAGAGCCTCACGGGCTGAATAGGAAATAACTCAATAGCGGAAGTCTTTGATAAACGGGTAGAACCCATGCCATCTGCCTTAACCCTACAGGCATTCTGACTGGGATAGCGTCCTAGTTCGCATGTTCGTCTCCAAAGAATTCTTCCTCATAATCCTGCTCTTCGATGCCTGGCCAATTAAATAACCAGTGGCAAGCCAATGAGTACTTTGAATGTACTCGCAAGCAACCCATGATGTGGTAACAATGCAATGGAACAATAATGAACAATCTAGTAGGAAGCTAGAACAATATGCTATCATCAAGTTTATGCATCAATAACCTCGCGTAACCTCGAAGATAGGTTACCGACATCAACATGAATATGATTCATCTCATCGAGTCAAGTCACCACCTTGACTCACATACACACGCATGGTTTCCCAAACATTGGACGTAGCCCAAGAGTGGTTACCCAACTGTCCATGACCGTGGACACGGCTATTCGAATAGTTTGACACTCTGCAGAGGTTGTACACTTTACCCACAAGATCCGGGGAACTTCCGTGTCATCCACGACCCGCGGTACCTCAAGTACCCGGGGTAAGCACCCGGTCATTATCTTTCCTTAGACGACACTAACTTAGAGTCCACTCGTTGGCACACGGCCCTCGGGTACAAACAATAGATCACGGGACTTGCCCTAATTTCAATGTCACGCGTACCCGAAGGGACCAACAGTGTGTCCGGTGCCCTGTGAAAACAGTCATGGTCGTCTATCCAAGCACGACCCCGTCCCGGGAAAGACCTCAAGTCTTCCCATCACTAGTAATGCGGGCACCATGCTAGTATCGACCTAAGTAATCAATAAAGCCCCGTCCCATAAGGGGTAGTGTGGTTGCACATGTATGGTTGGAATAACGGTCGCAACTTCAACCAATCCGTTTGAAAAACACACACACTTGCCTTGGCACACCACTTCGTCATCAAGTGGTCACCCAACTCATCATCATCATCTCCCTCAGACATAAATGGCACCCGACGGGGTTTTATGCAAAGACTTCAACCATGAAGGTTCATGTCACTCATGCATCACTAATCATAACCACTAACCATATGCATGTCATCTAGCACATAGCAAGATCAAGATCACGTCTTGCATCATATAAGCATCATGACCACCTATTGCATGTCATCTAGCAGATAGCAAGATCAACAAATAAGCATGCATCATGTGGTGGTTCATCTACGTTACCATCGTAACCCTAATCATCATGCATCGGAAACAAACGGGTTCCGAAGAACAAGTGTATCATGGTCAAAGGGCTGCTTGCCTGGATTGGCTTGGTCTTCAAAGTCTTCAATTCCTTCTCCTTCTTCTTCCACGGCAACTTCGTCAAATACGGGATCTATACATCGCATAATAACCACGGGAAAATAAGAATACAAATAGAACAGAAAAATCAAAGTGCTCAGAAAAATGTCAATTCATTTTTGTAAAATACTAGAGGGATTTCTAAGATGGGGAAAAATCTTAGTTGGAGTTTTGGAGTTACAAAATGGAATAGATTGATTTTTGAACAGGAGTATTACTGCCCAAATTTGAATTTAAATTTGAACAGTACAGCAAAGTATCATGGATTTGAGTGAAAGTAGTACCATTAAATAGGTTGGAATATTGCAAGATCTTAGGGGTTGGAATTATTTAATTTGGATCAATATTCTTTTCTGTATAAATGTTTAAAACATCAACAGAAAAGAAAAATGAAAAAGGGTCCTGTGCACTTGGCCAGAGAAGGCCACAGTGCACGGCCCAGACGGACTGGCCCAGCCGCACAGAGCCAGCGCGCGCGCACGTCAGGTTTTCAAACCTGACGGGCGGGGCCCGTGGGTCAGCGGCACAGAGGAGGGGGAGAGAGGTGGGGGGATGACAGGCGGGGCCCGCCTGTCATCTCTAACCCCGCGGCCACGGTGGCGGCGAGCTCACCGGCGAGGACTCCGGCCACGGCGACGGCAACGGAGGCCAGGGACGTGACCAGCGTCGTGTCGCGGTTGCAGTGGTGGTAGTGCGGCACGGCGGGGAGGCCTGTTTTGCCGGCGACGAGGTGGGGCGGCGGAAGCTCGTCGGAGGGTCGTGGTCGAGGTTGTTTCCGACTGCCACAGAGAGGGGAAACGAGGGGGAAAGAGTCAGTGCGGTGTGGCGGTTCCGAAACGAGTGGAAGGAGAGGCAGGGGAGGCCCGTACCTCGAGATCGTCGGCGGCCCGACGCGGCGGAGCTCCGGTCGATCCCGAGCACTGGGGCGTCCTGGGGTTGAACTGGAGGTGCTGGGGGGATCAGTGGAGTGGTGTGAGGCTTGTGGTGGTGTTGGAGAGGCTCGGGAGGTCCTATTTATAAGGGCTCGACGGAGACCCATGGTCCAGTGCGCCGGCGAGCTCCGGCTCGGGGCTACAGCGCATGGGAGGCCAGGGGAGTGAGTCTGGGGAGTTCCTGGACGAGCTCCACGTCCAGTAGAGGTGAGAGGAGGAGCGGCGGAGCGTCAGGGGCGCGCGCGCGTGTGAAGCAGAAGAATGGGCGAAGCGGGCGGCCGGTGCGCGTGCGACGACGTTCACTGGAGGGCGCAGGAGGAGGGGGAACAGCGCCGGGGAGGTCGCGGACGTCGAGGCGCCTCGACTGGCGCGAGGGGGAGGCTCGAGGTTGTCGGGGGAGGCCGATTGGCCGGAGCCAGCGTGCGGAGGGCACTGTTTGCGCGCTCCAGAGCATGCGTATTGCTGGCATCAGCGCGCTCTCGCCGGTTTGGTCCGATCCAGCGTGTCCAACAGTGTCCAGCATGTAGAGGGAGGAGTAAAGAAATGTCATAAGGCCTTGGATGCCCCGGGGATGCAGAGAGAGAGTGAGAGTGTTGGTAAAAATGGTAGAAGCTGGCTGTACAGCAAGGTAAAACAAGGGTTTCACCCTTCAATCATGGAGCTGGGGTGTTGGGGGAGTTACTGGAGGTGGCTGGTAACTCAATGAGCCTGTGGTAAGGAGTTGAGGCCATGGAGAAAAGTGAAAGTGGTCAAGTTGGAGGTTTTAGAAATTCTGCAGAAGGTGTTTGATCTGTGTTTGGTTAAGTAAATGAATTCCACTTGACATGGCACTTGACAGGGTTGAAAGACATGAGAAAATAGGGTACTTCACCAAATTTGGGCTCATTTGAAGAAACTAGCCAATGTAACTTTGGTGAACCCTAGAAATCAACAGAAACAGTTTCATCTTGATTGATTCAAGCTAATCATCTCCCCTTGATGCACCACTTGGTGTAGCATCATCATTTGGGGTATTGATCATGCCCACAAAGTTTGAAGCTCCAGATAAAATGTTGGTAATGTAAAGTTGTTCAAATTTGCATTTGAACACAGAGGGTTTTGAGGTGATCTGATCAAGTTGCTCTATTCAAATTCTTGGGCCATTTGGTCTAGGTGCCTTATTAGGCCATTCTAGCATGTGCACCAAGTTTGAGAGCATTTGGACAAGTTTGGCAATGTAAAGTTGCTCAAACTTCAAATATGGACAGAATGGTTATGAAGGGGTTTGAGGAGGTTTTCTTGCTTCCCAAGGCATGGGACTTGGCAAGATCATCAAATATGTCATATATGACAGGATAGAATTTCCCTGGAATTTTTGGAGAAAAATTCCTTTGTAAATATTTCAAAAGCTTGAAATATCCAGAAAGGGTTTTTAGAGGGTTTAGCCCATTATTTTGAACATGACAAAGTGTTGAAACTCTTATATATGGACAATATATGTCCTATGAGTCTCTCTGAATTTTCGCAAATATTTTTTAAACAGTTAAATAATTTTTCTCTATTAAAGACCATTTCTGGCCTTAAGAAAAAGCTTTTAAATAAAATAGGAAAATAACTTTTAAAATTATACCTTTGTGGTTTCTGGAAGTCCTATGGCTACTAGGTCTCCAATAAACCTTTTGAAATAATTTTCTCACCCTAAATCAAGTACTTGCAGTGCAAATCTCAATTTAGGGGTTTTTGGAAAACTAAATTTATAAAAATACTTTTTGGCCAAATTAATTTGTAAGAAAATACTATACTGTTATATAACACTTGGCATGATCATTGGGCAGAAGTTTTGAGTATAGAGATGAAATCTACAAGAGATCATAGTTGACTTTAATGAGCACATGAAAAAGCAAATGAAGAAAACTCAATTCCAAATAAAAGCCAAATGATGCTAAAAAAATTTGCTGGTCCAAATTTTCATGCTCCAAAGATACAAATAGCATGTTACAAAATGCAGGGTGTGACAACACTACATGCGTGAGTGTCCTCAGAACCAACCAGGAAAACCTGTTGGCCGTGGTAAGCCAACCGGCAAGGTGAATTATGTCAAGCCAATCCCCACTGCACGTGGTCATGTCAACTATGTCTCTGCTGAGGAAGCTTAACCAACTAGCTCGGGGTATCCAACACAGATTCTCGGAGAAGGGGTGGTTTATAAGAAAACCAACTTGATCATGAACTCAACATAGCGGTCAGGGAACAAGCTGGTAATACTTCCGAGAAGATATTCGGAAAATCACGAACCATCGATATGTTACTAAGCTCGAGATCAACCTTGCTTTTCAGGGCAAGATGATATGATCAAATGAGTGAGGACTTAACAAAATCCTAACTCATCAATCAAGGAGTGCACCAAGAAAGTGGACTAGGTAGCACGATCAACCTTAGGGTGATGATTCAATAATCAACTTGCTAAGGATGAGGTTATTGTCCATTTAACTACCAAGCAACAGAGTTGCTAGGAGTATTGATTTCACACATCACAATTTACTTGCCGGTATTCCGGTTACAATAACACGGAGACCGTGGAATGAGCGATAATGGCGAGAAGTTTCACTGTATCAAGAGTTCATAGGAGGTTGTGCAATTCCCATGACATTCTTGACATAAGGATGGTAATACTCCAGGATAGAACAGATTAGAAGCTAGATTAGCATTCTTCATCTGCGAAGTACAACTTCTTTGACCCAATCCTGGATATGGATAAGGTACTGGAGTTTGTTTCTCCTAGTCATTCCAGAATAGAATGGCTTGACGAACCACAAGAGTAATAGGCATCGATGAACGAATGCACGCATACTCTTGACTATCAATTGATAGACGAAGGTTTAGAATACAACTAAAAAGGGACAACTCGAAGGAACATATAACTTTCTGAGTTGTGAATGCATAGGTTAGTATGTCGAACGAGTTCCACATATTTCTTCCGGATAACTCATGCAGAAAGGTAGGATTGGCAGAATCACAACATGATTGGAGTACTACTCAAGAGCACTCTGGCTATGATCTTTTGGTTCGGAAGAACTTCTGCGATGATGGTTCATGGTATTGGAAGAACGATAACCACGGACCTCGACGACTATCACCAGGTTACTAATATCCTAAAGGGACGAGCAAATACTACCAACATGAAGTAGGTAGAAAGAATCTTGGGTTCAAGAACCTAGGAGTAGAATGCCTACTAACTAAATGGCATCACGGGATGCTTTCGAGAATAATGGCCAGAATCATCACACTGAGAATATAAAGCATTGCTGGATTACTGGGTGATCCTCTAAGACAGCTAGGGTCATAATAATAACTCCAACACATGTGCCGAGGTAACGAAGTACCTCCACACACCGACTAGTGTGATTAATCTGGCCTAAAAGGACATCGGAAATAGGGATGAAAGGTTTGCAAATGCATCAAACTATTTAGAAACCTCGGATGACTCGGACAGCATAACGGCTGTAAATGCTTGAAATACTTTTGAGATCCAAGCAAAATGGGTAGGATATCCACTTAACATCATAATGTCAAGGTTCTGAGACCAACAGTTGAACAAACGGAAGTAGTAGAAACTGAGCTGAGGGTAGAATACACCATTAACGGGATCCTGATAGACAGAAGAAGAAGCCTAGTTCCTAATCCCCGTAGAAAGAAAAAGGTGGCTCAGATCAGAAGGTCATAAGGTAAAGGACTAAAAAGAGCCTTACGTTCCCTTCCACAATCAATTTCCCTTATATAACTAAAGAGTTTCTAGACACGACTTCGACTAGTTTGGCTTACTAATCCTACAGGCAGTCAGGCTCTGATACCAAAGCTGTCGGGACCCCGATCCTAAGTCACATAGGTCTAGCCTGTAACACATCATATCACTTTGCGGCCTCACGCGCGGTATCCCCACGGGTGCCACCTTACCTGGCCCGGGACCGTTTGCGCATTTTGGCACACGTATATGATAGTGTCGCTAGCATCCATATGACAGAGAACCCGGGCCGACATGACTAGTTATAAACCAAAAGTGGCACTAAATTATAGAGACAGGCATACATGACCCAGCAACGAACTTGTCGGTCATCAACGTATGAACCATAGTCGTAGCAAGCTACAAGGACTTAAAGGAACAACGCGTGACATTTCCCCTAAGGGACAGACACAGGAACGAAGAAGGACACATGCCGGCCAGCCTAAGTGTTCCGGAGCAGTAGAAAGCTACTAAGGCTCAGTGGAAGCACAAGGAGACATTTCCCTGTAAGATAGGCTACCAAGGGTAAACAACTAGGTTTCGGATCCCACACATAGCAATACACATTACACGTACGCATAACATGCAAGTATGTGATGTACAACATGGCATCATAACATAACTCAACAACTCATATATATAAAGGCCCAGAAGAGCCATCATAGCATTTATTACAAACAGAGGTCACATGACGCAACATACAGAGCATACAGGCAACGGAGCATAACATGTCTGAGTACAGACAACTACAAATGGAAAAGGCTGAGAAGACTGACTATCTACAAGACCCTCCCAAGGGTACAAGATCGTAGCTGAGGTAACAAGCTAAACGTCGAAGTCCACGCGGAACCACTAGCGAGACTGAAGTCTCTCTGCAAAAACATAAATTAAGCAAACGTGAGTACAAAGGTACTCAGCAAGACTTACATCAGAACTAGCTACATATGCATCAGTATCAACAAAGGGGTGGTGGGGTTTGACTGCAGCAAGCCAGCTTTGACTCGGTGGCTATTCTGAACTATAACTGCAAGTAACTCTTTTGAAGTGGCGCACACGAGTCCACATATTCACCAATCAATACACCACTATGGATCTGCTCCCGTCTCCCTACGAGAAGGCCATCCATAGCACTCACGCTTATCTTGCGTGTTTTAGAGTTTCCACTTTCACTTGTCTATGAACTGTTATAGGCAACCCAGAAGTCCATTTCCGTGGACACGGCTATTCGAATAGATCATATATAACCCTGGAGGGGTGTACTTCTTCACACATGTTTCCACCACTTAGCGTCTGGGCACGACATGTGCTCGGCAGACTTCAAGCGAAAGCCGACGTGGGTGTAGACCACGACCTAACCAACCACTCAAGTTTCTCGTCCAGGTTTATCGACTATTTGGGTTCCATCCGTGGGGAGATCCGGCCGGGGTGTCGCTCACGGCCCCAAACAATGTGTACAGGGTTCTCGCGTCACCAAACGGGCGACCGGTACACCGTGCCACATACCTGCCGCGTCACAGCCCACCCCGATGGTCAGCGCTGCGCACGACCTCCAGTAAACTACAAACACCAGAAACTAGTTGCAACTCCTGGGCAGAGAACATGGGCAGTCAATAAGTCGAGCGGGGTCATATTTCAGGGCCCAACGTGTGGTAGTAGTTGTTCATGGATCAACCAACACAGAACTCAATTCCTGAGGACGGCTTCAATGAGACAACCCACCATGTACTCCTACATGGCCTCTCATCGCTACCTTTACCAAATCGTGTTCACACACTTAGCTCTCAACAGCAGGACATGTTAACCACATTCCAATTCATCCCCGATGAATCAGACCTGACACAACTCTAAGCAATAGCAGGCATAACCAGAAATCATGAATGAGTAGGCACAACATGGCTCAAATAACTCCTACTCATACTAGTGGGTTTCAACTATTTACTGTGGCAATGACGGGTCATGCGGTGGAAAGGGGTTCAACTACCGTAGCAGGTAACAGTTGAAGCGTTGTTGTCCTAATGCAGTAAAAGAGAGCAAGAGCGAGAGAGTGGGTTTGTATCAGAATGCTCAATGGGGTTTTGCTTGCCTGGCACTTCTAAAGATAACATTGGGTCTTCATCGGTGTCATCGATCACATCGTCGGAACCACGTTTACTAAGAGGGTACAAACACCGGCAACAGAGAAAGAACACAATCAATGCAATGCGACAATATGATACATGATCATGACATGGCAGTATGCTGTTGATTGAGCTAATGCAACTAGCAACCGTGTTAAATGAAGTTCGTTTGAACCAAAGGTTCAAATTCAAACTTCATATGTGATTATTTAAATGCCATTTAATTGATTTGACCTGATCAGCAGGTTTAACTTGTTCAAACATGCATGAAAATTCCATAAACAGATTCCTTGAATTTTTCTGATCATTTTTCATATATAAATTATTTTCATCTAAGCTACGGTTGATTTTATATGATTTTTAGATGTTTTGAATATTTTGTGAAATAAATAAATCATTTCTGATTTATTTAAAATTCCAGAAAACACTTATTGCGTCAGCATGACGTCACTGTGATGTCAGCGGTCAACAGAGGCTGGTCCAGGTCAAACCTGACGTGTGGGGTCCACACGTCAGTGGCTCTGCTAATTAACAGGGTTAATTAGCACTAACTAAATTCTAAACTAATCTTATACAGGACAGGGCCCACACGTCAGTGACTAACTAACTAACCAATTAATTAAAACTAAACTAGGTTAATTAGCAGGGTGAGTCCCACTTGTCAGCAAGTTAGTGGTTGACTAAGGGCGTGGGGCCCATACGTCAGTGACTCGGGGGGTCAACCCACTGGTCAAACCTGTCAAACGCGCCGGCGGCTCGTCGCCGGCGGTGACAGACGCGGTGGAGGGCTCGGAAAATGCCCTCCGGCGACCAAAACGGCAGTGGAGAGCATCTACGTGCTCCTGGGACTCTCGTGCATCTAGGGGTGCAGCCGGATTCGCCGGGGATGGCCGGAGTCGACGGCAACGACTGCAGCAGCGGCGACCGGAGTACGGTGGTGACACGCGCGACCACTAGGGGGCACGGGAAGGCAAGGTGAGGTGCGCTATGTGTTTGTGAGGTCATTAGGAGCTCGGTGGTGCACTCAGGTGGAAGCTCCAGTGGCTATAGCCACGGCGGTGACATTGCCTGCGGCGAGGGGTTCTTGGGCACGGTGAGGGGTTGGAGCTACAGCACGCGCGTGAGTAAAGAGATAGGGGAGGAGCAAGAGTGGCTCACGACGGTTGCAGTGGTCATCGAAGCGGACTCGGGGAGGCACCAGCCACCGCGAATTCGACGGTGATGTCGTCCACGGCCGAAGAGGGGAAAGGCGGCGCAGACGGCGTTCGGAGACGTGTGGTGCCGCGTGGCTCGGCGGAGGGGTATAGGGCGACGAGGCAGAGCTCTGGGGCTCGTCGGAGGGGCGAGGGGGAGGCTGTGGCCACGGTGGTGCTCGGCGGCGCGACCGTGGTGGTTTCGGCCATGGCGAGGAGGAGCTGGGGAACGATGGGGAAAACGAGTGCGGGGAGGTGAGATAGAACGAGGGGGCCGTGGACGTCTTTGTGGCACGACTAGAAGGTCGGAGGCGTCGCGGTGGAAGCAGGAGGTGGCCGGCGTGCCGCGGGCACGCGCCCTCCGTCCCTCTGGCGAGAGGAGGGGGATGACTGGCATCGGCCAATTGGGCTGGGCCGTGCTGGGCCGGTTGGGCGCTAGGTGGGCTGCGCCAGGTAAGCTACAGGTAAGTTCTCTCTCTCTCTCTCTCTCTTTAATTTATGTTTTCTATTTTCTGCATTTGTTTTGGCTTTATCTAAAATACTAAAACAAGCTCAAAATTCATGAAACTGCTTGAGGATACTATTTGGATTATTTCCAACAGTAAACATTTTAGTTCATGAATAATGGGACATTTAAAATAATTAGTAGCATTTAAATGCCCGATGCAAATACTTTAAGATTTAATTCAAAAATCCAGAATGATCGTAGAAATATGTGCAACATTTTTGGCAGAGGTTTTTAATCAATCCAAAAATGATGAACTATTCCAAAGGGCATTTTGGGTTCATTGAAAAAGATTTTAAATTTCTCCCTAGTTGAATTCATTTGGTGCTAGGGTTTGAACATCCCCATTTCCAGTTTCTGAGGAAATTAAACATGATGCACATGAAGACCAAGCAAGACAGGCAAGGGCTGATCTAGGGCTGTGAAAGACAGTCCGTCCAGGAATTTCTCCATCTTCTTATTTTCCGTCATTCGCTCTTCGTTGGCATAACGTGATAGCTGCGCAAACTGACTGTTGTACTCCTGTACTATCATGCCTCTTTGCTTGAGGTCATCAAATTCTCTTTTCTTGATCTTCATAATACTCTTAGGGATGTGTGCCCCATGAAAGCCTTCCTTGATATCCTCCCAGGTGATATTATTTATGTCGGGATGCATATGCAGGAAATTTTCCCACCATGACGCGGCTGCTCCAGTAAGATAATGCGGTGCGTACAGCACCTTTTCACGGTCTGATCATTGTGCCACAATTAATTTCTTTTCAATATCTCAAAGCCAATCATCGGCCTCAAGAGGTTTGTCTGTGTGCGAAAATGTCGTTGGACGTGTCTTCTGAAATTCAGACAGTTTTGAGTGCGGTTGGTAAGGCTCGCGGTGATTTCCCATGTTAATGACATGGTTCATCATTTCTTGGTGTTGTTGCTGACTTTGCTCGTAAAGACGGCACACTTGAGAAAATGCCGTCTCACTGCCCTGCTGACTTGACTGCCCTTGTGGGAAATTGTTTCATGTCTGTGTGCCATAATTTTCTTCTGGCGGACTTGGCATGGAACGTGTCCAGGGACGAGTCATTTCTTACTCTGGGGTAATAAAGCAGAAATCCTAAGAAAAACCGAGCAGCAAAATAAACCAAGATTTTGCAAAAGCGATCAAACACGAGCTCGAAAAAGATTTTTGAAAATAACTGGTTGATTGCGCACGGAGAAGGGCTGCTAGTACATATTTTACACGCATGCTCTATTTATACATACGTCACTCAGGGTGTGCGTACACATCCTGACATGTTATTAAGACTAGTGCACTCCTCCAAGATCTTACATGATGCGCAAACAGACTACTCCCATCAACCTATTTTACATAACACACAAATATTACAGGCGAGCGCGGAGCGTCGCGGAATAACGCGCTAGTCGGAGATGTTGAAGATTTTCCTCGGCCTGCCGAGGGTAAGGCCCAGTGGTGCTGGAGACTCAACTTCCTCATCACTAATGGGCTCCAGGCGCGGAGTAAGGGTACGAGGTGTCGAAGCAGGTGCAGCAGGCGGTGCAGCTCTGACTGGAGTAGGAGCAATGACTTGGTCAAACTCCTCAGTGGTAGGCAGACGGCGAGCGGTGGCTATGATGGAAGGTGCATAGGATGCGGCGGACGAGACAAATGTCATTGGTGGTGCAGTATGGAGTAGCTCCCTCCTGTTGGCGGAGCCACTCTGGACCAACTCCATACGGGTGGCCACCAAGTCGTCCACCAGATTATCAAAGGCTGCCTCAAGTGCCTTGAGGTACTCAACCATTGATTCAATGGCTTCGTCACGCTCCCCATTTGCGCATGCAAATGCATAGTGACACGTATATGGCATGTGGCATGGAAGGTAACGGAAGCGACGAGTCTTCATCGAAGGCAGAATGTCCCGGAGACGAGCTATCGCCTCACGGGCTGCCATCTGCATGGCATGCCTCTCCGTAGGCATGGCTCTGCCCACAAATCGAAGGCGGTGTGCTTCGGAACGCCCACCTTTGAAGTGCACCACGGCCTGATACATAGACACGCTGTCGTTGAGCTTGTGACGGTAGAGTGTGAATTCGGGACGGGGGGATGGCCCGATCGCGACTTTGGTGATGGCGAAGAGGAGCTTGACAAACCCCTCAGGAATGTTGGCGAACACCTGTGCATCACAGTTGTTGCTGGCCATCTACAAAAGTAGACAAAAATTCCGAATAGTCAGGCCATAAATTTTTGCTGACCAACAGAAAATTGCTACAGATGTAAAAATGTTGAAAAGCAAATTTTTCGCTAATAACCGATTAGCGAGCGCACCTAGTGGCTTCCTACAGTCAGCCTCGCTCTGATACCAAGGTTGTCAGGACCGGTCCTTCAGTAAAATAATTACCGGAAGACCGACCTTTTATTTAAACCAGCGAGGAATCCTTGATAAAGAATTCCAGTACACTCAATATTATACAAGGTTGAGTTGGGGGTTGCTCAACAATTTTTATTACAAGCGCGCCAATATATTACATAGAGGCAGATATGACACAAGGCAGGGTGGCATACTTCTAACTCGTAATAAAAGGTGGTGGAATATGTCACAGTGAAGTGGGTGGTGTGACTCCAATATATTACAGCTCATCGAGTATCGGAGTGAGACGCGATGAATTTATTTGGTGGTAGGCGAAAACGGTTATAAACCAGTGCTCAACTCCAGGATCGCAAGGGACTGACTGGGACTCCACTAAGCGTCGGACTCGCTATCGTATTCTTCATCCATGAGATCACTTTCGTCCACATCTAGCCAAATCAACAAGCCAGGTGAGTACTTTGAATGTACGCAAGACAGTTCGGACTTAAGATATAACAAATGCCAACATGATGCATATGAGTATTCCAGCAAAATGCGACCGGAATAAAAATATTAATGTGTTTTATGCAACGATAGATGTCGGGCGGTAATCCTCCCGAAATCCAAAAGGTAAAATAGAAGGAGACCAAACGAGTGTCTAAGTGACGCCTCGTAGGAAAATAATAAATGATAGCAGGCCATAGTCAGGCGTCTGAGCGACACCACATAAAGGGCTTATAATAAAGATCAATAACAAGAATGCCTCAGTCGGACGTCTGCGCGACATCGCATAAAGGGCTTATAAATAAAAAGAATGCCACAGTCGGACGTCTGAGCGACATCACATAAAGGGCTTATAAAAAGGCCACAGTCGGACGTCTGAGCGACATCACATAAAGGGCTTATAAATAAAGAGAATGCCATAGTCGGACATCTGAGCGACATCACATAAAGGGCTTATAAAAAGAATGCCACAGTTCGACGTCTGAGC
>LR738709.1:229890694-229956858 GCA_902687465.1 Secale cereale | reverse complement strand
TTCGGACGTCTGAGCGACATCTCATGAAGGGCTTATAAATAAAGAGAATGCCACAGTCGGACATCTGAGCGACATCTCATAAAGGGCTTATAAATAAAGAGAATGCCACAGTCGGACGTCTGAGCGACATCTCATAAAGGGCTTATAAATAAAGAGAATGCCACAGTCAGACGTCTGAGCGACATCACATAAATGGCTTATAAACAACAATAGTATAATGATGAAATACTTCTGAAAGTAAATCAATACAGAGATAGTTGGTGAGTTCATCTACCAAATGAACTTGACGAAAACACTATTCTGGTTACCAACAAGATTATACTAGAGACGGTCACCGGGTTGACATGAAGATTGACCCTAGGCCATAAACATGGCTACTGAAGGAATTTAACTCTGCAGAGCTTGTACTATTAACTCATAGCCAACGGGTTGAACTAGCCACGTGGGCTAGTCCCGTCTACGGTGTTTTAGTAGAAACCCAACTAACCGGTACACACCCATTTAACATCCTGTCGTCCGGAATCACCCGCGACGACATTCACGAAAAACTTTAAGACGGGGAGGCTACAACCTCGAATAGCATGGGATCAAATTTATATATGCGCGCTCTAAGGGGTGCCCCCCTCTCGGTCCCAACCGGAAACACACATGACCCCTGACCGGATGACGGGCTTTAATCCAGGGCCATGGAACCCTCATCCCGGCCCCTCTACTTGGTGTGTACTCGGGAAGTGGTTTACAACTGACTAGACCGTAATCCCAACGGACGGCCTATGATAGTACCGAAAAAGGAGACGAACGCAATCATGACATGATCTCCGTTGATACTGAGTTAACCAACTACTGGCATGCTCCAACAATACCAGCATTCCACCCATCATATCACCATATGATCGAGGTGGTTCAAACATCATCCTTCGGGGCTCACTCGAAGCTTGCTTGCATGAAATATAACCATACACATATGCTTATATGACCATGCTTATGAAACGAACTACTCGAGCGAACATGCAACACACTCATCATATCAAAAGTTCAAACATGCTTGCCTGGTTCTGAACAGTCGGAGCCTAACTCGGTGTGGTTCGCGTCTCCGTCACGGCCTCCGGTATCTATGTATTCAAACAAATACATACTAACATAAATACTGCGCGTGCAAATAAAGTTGCTCCAAAAATTTCCACAAAAATGTGACAAAAAACTAGGCAGAAAACTAAAGAGGACAAAAAAAGAATCAACTCAAAATCATTTTTAGATTAAAAGATATTAGAGTTTCTGTCCAGGGACTCATCTGTAATGAAACAAAAAAGTTCCAGGGGCTAGAACAGAAAATGGCAAAGCGAACCGGTACGCAGTACGTCAACCGCAGAGGGAAAACGTATTCTGCCCGAATGCGCTTACAGAAAACGGTTCGGAGGAGAGAGGCGTGAGACTGACAAGGGGCCCCACGCGCCAGGTTTAAAAATGGAAACAAAGCTGCGCCGGCGCCGCTGCTGCGGTGATCGCCGGCGTTGATCCAGGGCGAGTTAGGAGAGGGGAGTGATACATACGGCTTCACGGTGGTCTTCCGCGTCGAACGGTGGTGGAGTTGGGTGTCGGTGAGCCCCTCGTCGACGGCGACCCTGTCTCCGGCGGACGGCGGCTCGGGTGGTCGTGGACCTCGTCGGAGAGGGTTCCTGGGGTCAAATTAAGGTGGGGGTTAGGTCTAGGTGGTTGCTATGGTGCTACGCTCGAGTCCACGACGTCGGAGAAGCTCTCACCGGAGTGAACGAAGCTGGAGGCCGAGGCGGAGGGAGTTGGCCGGAGTTGGGGAAGAAGGGCCCCTCGAGGCTCTTCCAGAGGCTGGGCGTTGTCTAGGGAGGTAGTGAAGGTGTGCGGGCTCGAGCACGAGCTCTGGGGTGCCTTATATAGGCGGCCCAAGGTGGCTGCCTTGAACGGATAAGTCCGGCGAGTCGATTACGGTGCTGTAGTGGTCGGACGGCGGAGTTAGGGGCTTGAGCATCATCTAGGAGTTGTAGTGATCCATTCCCGCGCCTAACTTAGCAGGGGAGGGGGAGTTACGGGCTGTCCCCGACGGAACAGCCGCGCGGCCCGTCGGCGGCAGAAACCGCGCTCTGCGCGTGCCAGGCCACGGCGACGGTGCGGCAGGCGTGCGTTGGCGCTGGTGGTGGACACGCGGAGCGCTGGGGTGGTTTGGGCGGCGCGAAACGGCGTCGAGCTGCGTGGTTGCTTCTGTCAGCCGCCACGGGCGGCGCTGTTGCCGTGGCAGTCGCCGGCGCGGTCGGGCCAGGGCGCCACCGACGCCCAGATGCAGCCAAGCAACCGTGCGGCGCTCTGGATAAGAAGAAGCTGCAGTGCAGCGTCGAGCCAAGGAGGTACTAGCGAGGTTTTGTCGATGTGCCTGAAGGAACTGATGAAACTGACGAAACTGAAGAAGAGTCTGTCGACAGTTTCAGTTAGCAACTGATAGTACAGTGTAGGTTAAGTGCTTGATGAAATGTTACTGGCATGTGTGCAATGTTTCTGGGGCTGATTTTTGGTGGAGTGGCCTCTTGATGTATCTAGAGGCTGCCTGATTTTTCACAGAATTTTTGGAAGAAGATAAATATGAATTGCACCAAATTATGCAATTCTGGTCCAAACTTGCAGCAGGTGAAATTTGAAAATTTTGAACTATGGACCAGTGAAACAAGATGGATCTAGGTTGTGGGTACTAAGGACTATCTAGGAGAGTTGGTTTGGAATCAAACAACAAGCTAGGCATGGTGGTTCCTTTGTAAATCACCAAGGTCCACTATAAAAGACAGAATTAATTTTTGGAGTAAAATAAATAGAAGAAAAATCCCAATAAGGTTAAAACATACTGGAATTGATGAAAGACTTGTCCTAAGGTGTGAAGAGGGTCTTGGAGAGAAGTATTTCTGTTGGGGTCATGGCAAGATGGAGGATGGAGAGGGAGATAAGTCCACGGTTAAACTTGAGAGGTTTAAATCAAGAAGGGGAGAATTCAAACAACTTCTTTGGAACTCAACTTGGGCCTTAGCCAACCCAAGAGGAAATCTTCAAGGTCAAAAACCAAGCTTGAGAAATCTCCAAAAACCTTGGCCAGAAAGATTTTAGAAGAGGTTTAAGAAAAGATAAAATAACCCTCTTCAAAAAGGCCAAAATTTAAAAAGAAAACCAACTCAAAAATTTGGGGTGTTACAAGTACTCATTGGCTTCCACTGGTTATTTTATTGGCCAGGCATGAAAGAACAGGATATGATGAAGATTTCTTGGTGACGAACATGCGAGCTAGGACGCTTCCCAGTCAGAATGCCTGCAGGGTTAAGGGAGATGGCATGGGTCCAAGTTGTTATTGAAGATTTCCGCTGCGATGATATACTCAAGACTTGACCACAAAGGTCCTACTTGTGTAATACGGTATGTATGGATATAAGACCCTTGTTATTCAGCTTCTGTGTGTTCAGTGAGCATTGATCTCTGGGATCATTGTACACGTGCATACGATGATCTCGACTTATGAGTCAGGGTCCCCACATCAACTCTCACCGGTACCATACACCCACCATATACCTTCCTCAAAACAGCCACCATACCTACCTATCATGGCATTTCCATAGCCATTCCGTGATATATTGCCATGCAACTTTCCACCATTCCATTATTATGACACACTTCATCCTTGTCATATTTCCATGCATGATCATGTAGTTGACATCGTATTTGAGGCTAGGCCACCATGCATAATTTTTATACATGTCTGTCTTGATTCGTTGCACATCCCGGTACACCGCTGGAGGCATTCATATAGAGTCATACTTTGTTCTATTATCGAGTTGTAATATAGAGTTGTAAATCAATAGAAGTCTGATGATCATCATTATTAGAGCATTGTTCCAAAGAAAAAAAAGAAAAAAAAGAAAAAAAAGAAGAAAGGCCAAAGAAAAAAGGAAGGCCCAAAAAATAAAAAAATAAATAAATAAAGGAAAAGAAAAGAAAAAGGGACAATGCTAATATCTTTTTTTCCACACTTGTGCTTCAAAGTAGCACCATGATCTTCATGATAGAGAGTCTCTTGTTTAGTCACTTTCATATACTAGTGGGAAATTTTCACTATAGAACTTGGCTTGTATATTCCAACGGTGGGCTTCCTCAAATGCCCTAGGTATTCGTGAGCAAGCAAGTTGGATGCACACGCAATTAGTTACTTTTGTTGTGCTTTCATACATTTATAGCTCTAGTGCATCCGTTGGTTTGCAATCCCTACTCACTCACATTGATATCGATTGATGGGCATCTCCATAGCCAATTGATACGCCTAGTTGATATGAGACCATATTCCTCTTTTGTCTTCTCCACAACCACCACTCTATTCCACCTATAGTGCTATATCCACGGCTCGCTCATGTATTGCGTGAAAGTTGAAAAAGTTTGAAAAAAAATTGAAGTATAAAACAATTGCTTGGCTGACACCGGGGTTGTGCATGATTTGAGTATTTTGTGTGACAAAGATGGAGCATAGCCAAACTATATGATTTTGTAGGGATGAACTTTCTTTGGCCATGTTATTTTGAGAAGAGATGGTTGCTTTGTTAGTATGCTTGAAGTTGCTGAGGATGAACTACAAGATAAGCTGTCCAAGAAGCCTAAAAAGAAGGGGCAGGAGGAGGTGGCCAAGGTGTTCAAGGCCACTCGAGCTGACTGCAAAACAAACATGGTTTGATGATGAGAAGACCAGAACAAATGAGATGGAGTAGCAGAGTTTCATGCTGTTCTCTTTTGGAGTGCCCTTGCTATATGGCTGCAGTAAATCTTATTATCAGAAACTATTCCACATTGTATGATTACCATGAGAGACATCTCTTGTTAGTTGGTTGTAATGGATTGGTATGTGATATATGCTACCTTTTTGTGGGAATTAAATATGCTATGCCTACTGCTACCAAGGCTTTAATTATGCATCATATGTTGCATTGTCATTGGATTACTAGTGTTTTATTGCAATGTCTGTCTGAGGTGTATACTTGTATTAGCTCTGTTCTATTTGAGGTTCAAAGAAGACTCAAGTATTGGGATAAGCACCAGGGGTTGGAACTTGGGGTTCAAAGACATATACTTTTGGTTCACAATGAATAAAAACAGAACCTGGAATATACTCAACTGGAATGTTAGAGGTATTAATACTTCAGATAAGTGGCTAGCTATTAGACAAAAAGTGGAAGAAAGTGCTGCTGGAATTGTATGTTTACATGAAACCAAAAGAGAGAATTTTGACTTAACATATATACATAAAGTTTGCCCACAAAGATTTAATAAATTTGAATACTTACCTTCCATTGGAGCATGTGGTGGCATCCTCACTACTTGGAATGGAGCCTTATTCTCTGGAGAGTTGATGTTCCAGAACAAATATTCACTTTCTATTCAGTTCACTTGCAACACTTCCCACATGTCTTGGATTCTCACAAACATCTATGGACCTACAATCATCAAGATAAGATAGAGTTCATTGAATGGTTTGGTAATATTTAGATGCCTAGTGATGTGGACTGGATTATCATGGGTGATTTTAATTTCATTAGAAAACCTAAAGACATTAATAAACCTGGGGGTGATGTCTATGAAATGCTCATGTTTAATGAAGCTATTAGTGAACTTGGCCGGATTGAGCTACCTCTAAATGGCAGACAATTTAGTTGGAGTAACATGCAGGACAACCCTCTCCTTGAGAAGCTAGATTGGTTTTTTACATCTGCTGCTTGGATGACCAGCTACCCAGACTCCACTGCTCTCCCAATGGCGAAACCTATTTCTGATCACCTTCCTTGCATGATCAAAATTGGTACAAACATTCCAAAGTCAAAAGTGTTCAGGTTTGAAAATTATTGGTTAAATCATAGCTCCTTCAAGCAAGTGGTACAGGCTGCATGGAACATTCCAGTAGGACACACTGACTGTGCATAGATGATAAATGCAAAGTTCAAAAATACTATAAGAGCACTCAAGCTATGGGCAAAAGACTTATCTTGTCATAAGAAGCAGATTGCAGAGCTGAATGATATTATTTTCTTTTGGGACTTAATTGAGGAATACAGGGATCTTAGAGTGTTTGAAACAAACTGCAGAAACATGCTAAAGGAATTTCTATTAACTGTGCTCAACAACCAGAAGATTTATTGGAAGCAAAGAGGAAAAATTAAAGGTGTGAAGTTTGGAGATGAAAGCACAAAATTATTTCATACAAAGGCCTCTATTAATCACAGACATAATCAAATTGCCATGTTGGTAAACAAAGACCAGGTTGAAATCACTGATCATGAAGGGAAGGCAGCAATTCTATGGGAAGCATTTAAATCCAGACTAGGACAGTCCAATGGCCATTCTATGCATTTTGATCTAATTGATTTGTAAGAAAATACAGTGGATCCACACATATTCATTGATTTGGAAAAGCCTTTTACCTAGGATGAAATTGATGATGTGGTTAAGAATCTGCCAACAAATAAATCACCTGGCCCAGATAGTTTTAATAATGAGTTTCTAAAAAATTGTTGGGATATAATCAAAGCTGATGTCACTGAACTTATTAAAGGGTTTCATGCAGGGACAGTAAACCTTGAGAGTATGAACTCTTCCTTCATCACCCTAATCCCTAAAAAAGAAGTGCCACTTTCTCCAAATGACTTTAGACCAATTTCTCTACTTAATGGAGTTCTGAAGATCATTACAAAATTTCTGGCTAATAGATTGCAAAGTGTTATCCTACAAATGGTGCATATCAATCAATATGGCATCCTTAAAGACAGGGTGATCCAGGATTGCCTATGATGGGCTTATGAATATATTCACCAATGCCATAAATCAAGGGAGGAAATCTTAGTTATCAAGCTAGACTTTGAAAAAGCTTTTGATACAATTGAGCATGAAGCAATCATTGATATTTTTAAAGCTAAAGGCTTTGGAGACAGATGGATTTCCTAGATGAAAGCTCTCTTTTAACTGCATCATCTTCTGTTTTGCTGAATGGAGTACCTGGGAAAAAAAATTACATCAAAAGAGGAGTGAGACAGGGGGACCCGTACTCTCCTTTAATATTTGTTCTAGCTGCAGATATGTTGCAATCCATTCTCAACAAAGAAATGAGGTTAGATCTACTCTCTGCTCCACTTCAAGTCAACTCTTGCCCTCACTTCCCAATAGTACAATATGCAGATGACACTCTGGTGATTATGCAAGCAGATACTAGGCAGCTATTCTGTCTGAAGGCCTTACTCAATACTTTTGCTTCTGCAATAGGGCTTAAAGTAAATTATGGGAAGTCGTTCCTGGTTCCTTTGAACATTGCTGAGGATAGAATTGAATTATTTACACACACACACTACAATGTGCTAGAGGGGAATTCCCTTTCACTTATCTTGGACTCCCATTGGGAATATACAAACCAACTATGGAACAATGTTTACCTCTTGTTAACAGGATTGCTAAGAGACTAGCATGACTCTCTATTTTCATGACCCAAGCAGGTAAATTGCTCCTTGTAAAGTCAGTGCTCACATCTCTGTCAGTATTCTGCATGAGTTGCCTGGATATCCCAATAACTATAAAGAAATAGATAATTAAATATTTGAGACACTGCCTTTGGAGAGGCCCTAACAAGGAGGATCGTAGACCTGCGCTAGTAGCTTGGCACACTGTGTGCAGACCCAAGGAGCAGGGAGGATTAGGTGTACTAGATATATACGCACATAACAAAACCCTGCTAATGAACAACTTGCATAAATTTTTCAACAGACATGACATACCATGGGTCCATCTGATATGGGAAAGTTACTACAGGGACGGTAAACTACCAGGCGACAATTTGGTAGGATCTTTTTGGTGGAAATCAAATCTAGGGCTCATTGAACAATACAAAGCTATTGGTAGATGCAATGTGGGAGATGGGGTCAGTGCATATTTTTGGGATGATCTATGGCATTAGGAGGTCCTCAAACACAAGTTCCATCACTTATACTCTTTTGTAAAAAAATCCTCAATTAAACATACAACAAGTGTTGCAGACAGAATACCTTCAGGATCTTTTCTATCTCCCACTGACAACAGAGGCATATGAGGAAATTTTACAAATGGACGACATTTGCATCTCTAGGAGACAATCTGAATTCATAGACTGCTTGGACACATGGAGCTACATTTGGGGAAATGCAATTTATTCATCCATAAAAGCATACAAAGTTTTAATTGGACACAAATAGACCCCTCCTCACTTCAACTGGATTTGGCAGAGTTCATGTCAACCAAAGCACAAGATATTCTTCTGGCAACTGCTTCATGACAGATTTAACAGAAGGAATCTTCTTAGAAGAAAAAAATTTGTTCTAGAAGCATACAACTGAGCAGTTAGTGGATGTCTGCAAGAAGACACACTACATCATTTATTATGGGGATGTCCCTTAGTGCAACAATGCTGGGACTTTATTTGCCCAACAAGAACACCAAACCTGTCTGTGTTGGAAGCATTTCAAGACCTCAAGGAAAAGATAAACTACCCCTTTTACATGGAGATCATCATCCTTGGAGCATGGGCCATCCTGAAGCCTCTCTAACTATTTGTTACTTTGCTCTTTATTTATTTATAAAAATTGCAGTAGGGTTTAACCTACTGTTTATATTAAAAAAAGTATGCTTGAAGTATTATTATTCTTATGTCAATATAGACTTTTGTCTTGAATCTTTCGTATCTGAACATTCATGCCACAATAAAGAAAATTACATTGAGAATTATGTTGGTTACCATTCCACATAAAAAATTCTGTTTTTATCATTTACCTAATCGAGGACGAGCATGAATTAAGCTTGGGGATGCTTGATACGTCTCCAACATATCTATAATTTTTGATTTCTCCATGCTATTATATATTCTATTTTGGATGTTTAATGGGCTATATTATACACTTTTATATTTTTTTTGGGACTAACCTACTAACCCAAGGCCCAGTGCAAATTGTTGTTTTTTTCCTATTTCAGTGTTTCACAGAAAAGGAATATCAAACGGAGTCCAAACGGAATGAAACCTTCAGGAGAGTTATTTTTGGAACGATATCAACACAGAAGACTTGGAGTACACACCTGGAAGCGAGAGAAGCGGCCATGAGGGCACGGGCGGGCCCAGGGGCGTAGATGCGCCCCACCCTCGTGGGTCCCCTCTGGCTCCCCCGACGTGCCTCTTCAGCCTATATATACTCTCATACCCTGAAAACAATGAGGCAATCGACGAAACCCTAATTCCATAGCCGCAACCTTCTGTACCCATTTGATCCCATCTTGGGTCCTGTTCCGGAGCTCCGCCGGAGGGGGCATCTATCACGGAGGGCTTCTACATCAACACCACAGCCTCTCCGATGAGATGTGAGTAGTTTACCACAGACCTTCGGGTCCATAGTTATTAGCTAGATGGCTTCTTCTCTCCCTTTGGATCTCAATACAAAGTTCTCCTCGATCTTCGAGGAGATCTATTCGATGTAATCTTTTTGCGGTGTGTTTGTCAAGATCCGATGAATTGTGGGTTTATGATCAAGATTATCTTCGAACAATATTGGATTATTTTTTGAAATCTTTAATGTACGAATATAATATCCTTGCAAGTCTCTTCAAATTATTGGTTTGGTTTGGCCTACTAGATCCATAGTTCTTGCAATGGGAGAAGTGCTTGGCTTTGGGTTCAATCTTATGGTGTCCTTTCCCAGTGACAGCAGGGGCAGCAAGGCACGTATTGTATTGTTGACATCGAGGATAAAAAGATGGGGTTTATATCATATTTCTTGACTTTATCCCTCTACATCATGTCATCTTGCTTAAGGCGTTACTCTGTTCTTATGAACTTAATACTCTAGATGCATGCTGGATAGCGGTCGATGTGTGGAGTAATAGTAGTAGATGCAGAATTGTTTCAGTCCACTTGTCACGGACGTGATGCCTATATATAATGATCATGCCTAGATACTCTCACAAATATGCTCTTTTCTATCAATTGCCCGACAGTAATTTGTTCACCCACCGTAGAATTCTGCTATCATCAGAGAAGCCACTAGTGAAACATATGGCCCCCGAGTCTATTCTCATCATATTAATCTACCATCAACTATTTACTTTATTTTGCATTATTTAATTTCAATCTCTATACCAAAAATACCAAAAATATTATTGTATCATATCTACCAGATCTCACTCTCGTAAATGACCGAGAAGGGATTGACAACCCCTTTTACCGCGTTGGCTGCGAGGTTCTTATTTCTTTGTGTAGGTGCGAGGGACTCGCGCGTGGTCTCCTACTGGATTGATACCTTGGTTCTCAAATACTGAGTGAAATACTTACGCTACTGTGCTGCATCACCATTTCCTCTTCGAGGGAATACAACGCAAGCTCAAGAAGTGGCAACCCACAATGAGAAATTCTTAGAAGGGTGTCCTGCGCGGCTCCAATGGTGATCCGAGCGGCTGCCGACGTTGAGCAGCAGTTCACCATGCGTGCCGTGGTGGACACCCACAGAAGGTTCACGGACCTCTCGCACCAATGACCCAGTCTGGGTGGAGCACTCCATCCACATCATGGAGCTGTTGCTTGTCGGGGAGAAGTACAAGGTGGTCGGGTTCGACCTCTAGTACACCTGCGCTCATGCCGGGTCTCGTCCCAAGATCGCCGTCGCCCAGATGTGCGTGCACCACCACGTCCTCGTCTACCACTACTGCCTGGCCACAAGGCCTTGCGGGCGTTTCGCCAGGTTTGTCAACAGACCCCCCCCCCCCTACATGTTCGCTATGGTGGACATCATCATTGATGTAAAGATGCTCGAGAATTCGGGCATCGCCTGCCAGAATCTTGTCGACATCCAGGGCCAATACAAGATCTGGGGCAGCAAGGAGCATGAGAAGGACTCACTGGTTCACCTCACCGAGGCCATCATTGGCCCCTACTACAAAGAAGTAAAGGATTCCTACAACAAGGACAAGCTTGCCTGGCACTCGGCCTGGATGGAGAAACTTGACAAAGCTCACGTCGTGTACGCGGCCAAGGAGGCGTACATGAGCTACGACATGTACAGGCGAATCGTTGACATGAGGAAGTGCCTCCTCCCCAAAACGGCCAGGGATCCAACTGAAAGCAGAGCAATGGCAAGCGTCATTGCAACAATAAGTAGATGATTAGATCCTCGTTTCTCCTAGTTTAGTATGCATGTAATTGCTTACTTTGGTGTGTGGAAATGTTATGTGTCTAGTCCCTTGTGTAATTGTATGCTTCATTTGGTTTTGCAATGCTGTCCTTTTAAGTATATATGTTGATGCTCTATAGACAGAGCAAATCACATCGCACACGAACTAAACAATGGAACACGTCGTGATGATTTCATAAATAACTGACAATTGTATACAAACGATCGTTTACTCACAACACACACGGCTTGTTAACAGGAATCATCGGTGTTGTCATCGGTCTTCCCACACATTTCCGATTCCAGACCTATTTGCCGCATATCACACACATCTTGTTATATTGAATTGTTTCTGTTCTCTTGTCTCAATGCAAACGGTTCATCCGAGTGAACCGCATGCCGTATATTGCACACACCTCGATCTGGCTGACCGTTTCTTTTGTGTTTCCTAATCACAAACAGTTCATCCGAGTGAACCGTATGTTATTTATCGCACACACCTTCATCTGACTGCTCGTTTCTTTTTTTGCTCCTCATTGCAAACAGTTAATTGAACTGAATCGTATGCCCTGCATCGCACACGCAACTAAAATCTGAACCGTGTTTGATGCATCCTTCATCGCAAATGTTTTGCACCTTTTTGATGGTTTTTTACACCACCGTTTGCGATTATTGCATCGCACATAGTTTCGTCGAAGGGTCTGTGATCGTAGTGTCACATTAGGAGCATACTACAGTAGTGTTGTTAGAGGTCGACGGACGACCGTGTCTATCCGCTCTATTTTGGCCGGACTGCTTCAGGTCTGTTCATACAAGAGTCAGGTTTACAGAGGACAAAATGTTGCGGCCGAAAGATAGGGCCCACCTTCGTCTACGTGGTTGTCATGAGACTAATCCAAGTCCTTTGATGGTTTTGATGTGCATGCACGCAAGGCTTTGCCTTGATCCTTTGGCTATTTGAGTTGATGCATCCTCACATGCATGGCTAGCTAGAGCACCTGTATGGTACATACGGAAGTACACACAAGACACATGCATGTCATATTTTATTTGAAGAGCACACACACGATGCATGGATGCATCCTACTTGTACACATGCATGCCTCTCTCTATATATACATACTCTTCTTCCGCGTCGCATCTTGACACGTGGCTTGTATAATTCCTTAATTCTGCATATAATTAGAAGAGTTGTTGCATCTTTGTTTTCAACCATAAAATAATTCATGAAATTATTATTAATAGAAATCACCTACGAAATATGTAATTTTGTGTTATTTTTGGTTGTATCGGAGGTACCCATGTCCACAACATCTTCCCCTTCTTGAAAAGAAATCCGTCGTCGGCGTTGCTTATTCTGAAAAAGTACTAACCAAGAAGATAATGTCTATGCATGGTACATGAATGTATCATCCGTGTTAATTCCTCTAAATTGTTGCACAATTACTACCTCTATGTCAGAGTGATGAGCATACCTGGTGAGATTAAAAATCAAGGAATCATGACAATAAATATATCGATGGAACAAATTACAACTTACTTTGCACATATAACTGGAGCTCATTTCATATAAATTGCAGTGATTATCATTAAACGATCCCAACATAGGTATATAATTATTAGGAATATCCAAATTAGCATCTGTATATAAGCAATCATGCAACATGCTATTCGACATGTAATCAACAATGATGTTGGATGTCCTGTTAAAATGATCAAGCATTGAGTTATTAATAGTTTCTTTCAAGCTAGCGTGATCATCACACGTCATGCAAATTCTATGCACCACAAGTTCACTATCTCTGCATTCCTCACCAATCAAGTCAAAAGTAAGATTAGGTGCATAAACACTTTTCATGGAACTCAAACATGTTATTTCTCGCATGCGACAAAGACATAGGTGGATCCATCAAAACAGAATACAAAGAATTGGCATGAGAAATTGTAGCTAATACAAGTAAGTGATCCAAACAATATTTAATTAGTAAATCACATGGTTTAATATCAATAGTATTTAATTCATTGGGTGCACTCAAATCAACGGGGGAGTCAATTTTAGTAGTTGGTGAACGCAAAATAATGGGTGTTTAGGTTGTTTGATCACACAAGTTAGCCAATGTAGAAACACAATTATCCATCACAAATTGTGTGATCAAAACATATGTCATTTGATTCAACTCAACACATGAAGCTTTTAATTTAGCATGACATGGAACAATCTCACATGGAAGGGTAGATTCAATACCTTTCTTATTACCTTCGATGGATAACTCAGAATATGTAGGCATTGTCAATGGAATCATGCCACAAGCCGGGGGTGTTGTTGTGGCACCCCGGCTCAAATAGACCGGAACACCCCATATTCCAGCTTAGAGATCGTGTCTTTTGGAATATCTCACTGCTTGGCATAGAACAAATCAGCTCTTATTACAAATGATATAGATACAATGGTTCCCATATCACAAGAATTACATCGGCACGGTGACACTACGCCTGCTCAGGTAGTTCTATGCTAGGAGCAGAACAACTCGAAGCAACATAATAATTTATAGCAGCGGAACAATGACGACAGCGATGGACTCCACTCCGCAGGGACTCTGGCTGGAATGCGTATCCTAGTTCATAAACTCGGTATCCTCGACAAGCATGCAATCACGACATGACCTGCAAACTGGCATGACATGCCAGGTGAGTACTTTGAATGTACTCGCAAGCTCACAACAACCAAAGCAATCAAGACAAACAGCATGGAAATTACAGATTAATCATCCCTGATGAGCATGATACTACTAGAACAACATAAACATGGCATGAATATATGAAGATGATATGATAATACTACCATGCAACATGTCTACAATATCAAGCACCAAATTACTCTGTTTGGAGGTTAACTCGTAACCACCACATGTATTCACTTACCAGTGTTAACATCACATGATCACCTCAGGATCAACCAAGCTTCGTATTAGCAATACCATAGTGATCATCACATAACCACAAGGAGCTTGATTTTTACCCGAGATCATCACATGACACTATAACCAAGTTCGGTATCCACGATACCCTTGTGATCCTCTCACTACCACATAAAGATACACCAACTTCTTTCCGCATCGAACCATGGTGGTTATTTAGTCAGGTTATCGTTACAGTTGACCCAAGTTTGACCTACTATGAACTAGGCCCATATACACGGGCATGGCTATCGCTAGATTATACACCCTACAAAGGTTAGTACACTGACCCAGACTATGGAACCCAAGGCCTTGAGCTCCCATTCAGGTGGACCAATGACGTTCAGACAAAACTGATCTATTGTATGGCACTCTACCGGCCTCTCGGACAAACTGCCCTTTGGGCTAAGTCATGGGTGGCCCCGATGCCACTCTCAATATCCAACGGTAACCATTATGGCAAAACAAAACAAACGGTCCCAAATGGGGACAAAAGCGCACAAACAACTCAGGCAGACAAGGCTTATGGCCGCCTACCTGATCAGGGTAGCGCGCGCACATAACCTGCCCTAGTAGGAGGCTCCGGTGAGAGGCATGGCAATAGACCGCATTAAGGCCTTCCCATGCAGGTAAGTGTGGTTGCACTCGTCAGCTTGACAAGATGGCACTATGACTCAGCTAACAGTTGTTCAAGTTTGATGAAAGTCCGGTTAAGCTTGAATGATAATTAGCCGAGCCATAATAATAAAATAGGATGATGCACTGCAGTGCATATGAGCAGGATATCGACATGAACATGGATGAGCAACATAACCATTAATCATATCAACAATAGAAAAACATTTATTCTACTAATTGCAAATGAGCATGGCATACCGATGATCATAAAATAGCACATGTATAATGAATAATAACACCTCAGATGAACATAGCATGATCACTAGCATCGTAAATAATTAATACAAAAGAACATGATAATAATATTAGAAATAATCATTTAACTCACCCGAATCTGATAAGATTCGATATCTCTGTACTCACTGTGCTAGTCCCTGGATCGACTCGCTAGCACACACAGTACATATGAATATCAAATAACAAGTGCATTATTTACTATAACGTTTGATCCAAAAATAATAAGTGCGCATGACTAACTTAATTCAATAATAGCAGCGGAATTGTAGCATATACAAATGATGAGTCCCATCAATGCCCATGGCGAAAAATGCTGAGTGGAGACTCGCAACCCTACCGTATCTCACTTATCATCTGAAAATCCTGCAACATGATAAGTTGCAGCCACAAGGGTTAATACATTGAATGTATTGGCAAATCACACATAGAGATGTAGCAAACCTACATCCACAAGCAAAGTATGACAAACAAAACACTCAAGTTAATTTGGAGAAGAAAGTCTTCACCTACCTCCACTATCTGAACGTACAACCGACTCTAATTTATTAGTCCATGATAACCCAAAGATTCTAGGTAAACATGACAAGAACTTCAGAAGTGTCTCAAGTGCGCTCTGTTAGTGGCACATTCTCTGGGAACAATAGATCGCTCTACCAAGGACGCTCCCACCTGATTTATGTTCCGAAAACTATACCTCGCCTCTAGTGCGCTCTGTCAATGGCGCATTCTCTAGGGTCAATAGAGCGCTTTTCCAGTGACACATTCACCTGGATAATTATCTCGAGCCTATGGCTATAAACACTGACCACTTTCATTGATCACTCAACACAAGCATGCATCTATCATAGCAAGTTGACCACACCATCACATACCACAATCAACAACAAAACATGACAACATGGGATATACATATGAACCCAAACATTTATCATAGCATAAAACCACACATGCATAACAGAATATTGGATGTGCAAAATGAAAAGTGCAAACTTGCCTCATAGCCGATGAAGAAATAATATCTTTTGACGCGACAATGCTCTCAGCAAATTACTCGCAAGGTGTAGATACGATGCTCATTGAGTTGGACCCACAATTTAGATGATCTTCGGTTGAGAAAATAGAAGAACAGGTAATGTTCCCAAAAAATTCGGACATCGGTCCTCTGGATGGATCTGCAGTTGAAAAACATTTGTTTGCATGGGACCACATGAGTAGGTGCGCCTCGTCGAACAGAACAAAAGGACATCTGAGGCTTCATCGAAAAATCACCGAAAGGGCATTGTGTGAGATTTAGATAGCTCCAGTGTAGGTTGACTCAAACTAGATAGATCCAACTTTTCAAATCAAAAAAGTCTAAACATGAATATTGTGTGCATGGATTATTTGAATCTACTAGTAAAAGGAATTGGGAAAATAATGAACAAGCACGACGAATTTGATGAATTGGTGCAGGAATACCTCTGAACTATATAGCAAAATTGGAGAGGTGAAGTTGACGGAAGTTGAATATCTTTATCTGAATGGATTCGCGTTGAAGAGGAGAATTTTTTTCATGTTGAAGCATCGACGATTCGATGAACATTTTGCATGTAGATCTGATGGATCTTTGTAATCCACGGAGAGGTATCCAGCGAGGGTTGAACAAAGGAAAGTAGCATCAGCTTCATCCTATAGTACACGTAAGCAGAGGTTGGGTATGTTTAGGAGCGAAAAATATTTGGCGTGCTTTGGCTTCGATAGTTTTTTTTTAGAACCGCCCTTAAAAGTCTTTTATTCAATATTAAGACGGTTTACATACGATTGCGCTAGGGCAATCAATGAAGCAGGGAAAACATCAAAAGAGATTACACTCGGAGTACTTGCCAGACTTTCTCTGGCGCACCAATGAGCTACCTCATTGGCCTCCCTTCTAACATAATTGAGTCATAACCCCTAAAATTTTTGGAGATAGGATTTGATCTCGCTGATGATCGGGCTTCCTGTCGACCTGCACTTTGTTTCCATGTACTCATCTATAACAGTTTTGCAGTCCGTCTCAACAGTCACCCTCGTCTAGCCCTTCTCCATAGCCAGACGCAGAGCCTCCTTGACAGCTAACAATTCAGCGCAATACAGATCAGTCACCCCGGCCAGCTTGCGGCCCCCCGCTTGTATGAGCTCGCCGTCGTGGCCCCGAGCTACCAAACCGATCGCTGAGGAGACCCCCTTCACATCCACCGCAGCGTCCGTATTGATTTTGCACCATCCTTCTTGCGGTGGTTTCCACTTCTCCTTTGCAAGATTCCCCCCTCGACAGCATCGGTCAGGATATACAAAGCTTGGATGAGTTCCTTTACTAGGACCATTGACCTCCCGGGGTGATATTTAACCTCCTCATGAGTATATTTGTTTCGACTTGACCAGATTGTCCACATGACAGAGATAATGATGGCCGCCCGGTCTCTTCCAATAAAGTTGGAATCAAGCAAGTCCCTCGACCACGTGGCTGGGTGTAGTCGTGGTACCTTAAACTTGAAGAAATCTTCTGCCTCTCTCCAAAATAATTTTGCATGATCGCATGTAACCAAAGAATGAAACAGCGACTCCTTTTGGTTGCCACACATTGGACATGTGTGATCTTCCCCTATATGTCGTCCGTATAATTTTTCCTTCGCTGGTAGGAATCCTTTAAGAACCCGCCACCAGAAGATTCGTATCTTGGGCTGCACCTTCAGGCTCCATAGTGATTTCCACACCTCCTCCCCTTGGCAAGAGATGCCAACCTGATTCAACTCATTTTCACGGGATTCCAACAGCATCCTGTATGCAGATCGGACCGTGAAAACTCCAGACCTCTCATAGCCCCATGCCCAAAAATCAGGTATAGCTACCCGCGGCCTCGGCATGTTAAGGATGGCTAAAGCATCCGGGCCAATGAAGGTTCTCTCAATAATTTCCTCATTCCAATCCCCATCTTCCGTCATCAAGTCGGATGCAAGGTGTATGGGGTCACTTCCCATATTACACACTAGTTTGAAAGTATTGCTCCCTTGTATCCAATTATCATGCCATACCTCCGTAGTAGTTCCATCACCGATTCTACGGATTAACCCCTTCTTGAGCACCTCCCTGCTAGTGATGATAGCCTTCCAAGTCGTGGAAGCGATAGCAGGGCAGCCTTCCTGTAAGATATCTCCATCTGCATAATACCTACCCTTGAGAACACACGCGCATAGACTGTCAGGTCTATCCAACAATCGCCACGCCTGTTTTGCGAGCATTGCATCATTGAACAGCTCCAAATCCTGGAAACCCAAGCCTCCTTTGGATTTAGAGATAGCCATCTTCTCCCATGATTGCCAGTGCATTCTTCTCTTATCAAGAGATTCATCCCACCAAAACTTTGACATCACTGCCGTGACTTTCTGGCATAAGCCTTTATTGAGCTTGAAATAGCTCATAGAATAGGCCGGTAGGTCTTGAATCGCCGCTTTGAGAAGAACCATCCTAGCCGCAAATGACATTAGCCTCTCGCAGTATCCTTGCACCCTGGACCGTGTTTGCTCTTTCAAATGTACAAAACTTCCTTCTGTTATCCGGCCTGCCGCCGTGGGCAAGCCTAGGTACTTCTTTGCAAGAGTTTCTCTGTATATTTGCAAGTTGCTTCTGACCCCTCCCTTCGCCGACGCCCTTGTATTCGGGCTGAAAAAAACCGAACTCTTAGCCTTGTTTACACACTGCCTCGAGCCCAGATGATAGGCTTTAAGAATTTCATTCAACCTTTGTGCACTCCTTGAATCCGCCTTCATGAAGACTAGACAGTCATCCGCAAATAAGAGATGCAAAATCCAAGGGGCTCGCAACCCTGGCCGTATCCCTCAATCAACCCAACCAGCATCATAGTTCTTCAACAAACATGAGAAACCTTCCCCACAAAGTAGAAACAAATACGGGGAGATGGGGTCGCCTTGCCGAATGCCTTTGGAGGGCGAAAAGAGGGCAACAATTATCCATTCATCTTCACTTGAAAAGTAACAGAGTTGGCACATCCCATAACTAGAGATACCCATTCCTCCGAAAACCCCAGCTGCAACATGATGCCTTGGAGGTACGGCCACTCCACATGGTCGTACGCCTTCATCATATCCAACTTAACCGCACACCACCCTTGTTTAGTTTGCTTTCTTTTCATTGCATGGATACACTTGTAAGCTGTGACGGCGTTGTCTGTAATCAACCGCCCATGAACAAAGGCGCTTTGCTCCTCCGCGATCATCTCATCCTGGATCTCCCTCAGCCTATTAGCCAAAACCTTGGAGCAGATTTTGTAAATGACATTATAGAGGGCGATTGTTCTGTACTGTGAGATGTTCCTCGGATTTTTAACCTTTGGTATGAGCACTATTACAGTTTTGTTAACAACTTCCGGCATGTGACCGCCGTTTAAAATGTTTAGAATGGACCGGGTAACATCCTCCTTTATAAGTGATCAGTGGTGCTGATAGAATCCTGCATGGAATCCGTCCACTCCCGGTGCCTTCGACGGTGACATTGCGAACAAAGCTTTCTCTACTTCATCTGCACAAAAGGGCCTATTCAGCCGGTCATTAATCTCGTTAGTCACCATGGTTGGTACATGGTGCAACACTTCGTCCATGATCACCTCATCTTGAGCTATGTATAGCTGTGTATAAAAACTTTGCACCTCAGCTCTCACCTCCTCCCTACTCTCAGCAATCGTTCCATCCGCTTTCTCGAGCACCAGGATTTTATTCTGATGCTTCCTCCTTGATGCTTGAGCGTGGAAGAAACCCGTATTCCGATCGCCCGACTTAAGCCATTCAGCTCTCAAGCGCTCTCGCCATAATTTCCTCCTTCAAAAGAAGATCATTCAGGTGCCTTGCTAACTCCTTCTCCCTTCTGGACAAGCCGCGATACAGCGAGTTCACCTTCTCCCTCTCAAACTCCTTCCTCACTTTCTTCAATTTACGCTTTATATCCCCAAACTTCTTTTGTTTCTAGTCCGTTAGGTGGCCCTGCATGCTATTTAACGAGGAGTTGACGTCCTCCAGTGTAAAAGCTCCCTTTTTCCATGCAGCCACCACCGTTGGCTCATACGACTCTTCTTGCCTCCATGCTTCCTCATAAACAAAACGACGAGGACCGCTGTCCTCCCACTCCACCAGCTTCTTGATTTTAATGACTACCATACAATGATCAGACTGTGGAGATGGTACATGCCTCACCCCCGTATATCCATACACCTGGATGAAGTCAGGGTCGGCCAAGTACGTGTCCAAGTGCACCTTTACATTTGCGGCGCCGTCTTGATGATTATTCCAAGTATACGGGACCCCGGAGAAACCCAGATCCTGGAACTTGCAATCATTGATGGCCTCACGAAATCCTTGCATTTGCCATTCCGCTCTTTCGTTGGCCCCGAAATAGTCCATATTATCCGTGATCTCATTAACGTCCCCACCACACAACCAAGGGACATCACTTTGACACCTTAGCCACTTCAAAAGTGTCCAACTCTCCTTCCTTTCACTCCTCTATGCTTTGGCATAAAAGCCAGTAAAACGCCACTCTTTCTGGTCACTGCCCACATTCCTCACCATAACATCTATATGCCAATTAGATAAATTGTTGAGCTTTACATCCACCTCCCTAGACGAGAAAAGGGCAAGTCCTCCGCTCAGCCCGTTACTGCTGACAGGATACATCCTTCAATCCCAAGTCTTGCTCTCATCTCCGCTACCTTATTTCCTTCCATCTTCGTCTTTGATAAGAAGACTAAAGTGGGCGCTTCAACACTCACCAAATGGTGGAGTTCACGAACTGTCTCTGGGTTCCCAAGCCAGCGACAGTTCCATGTTATGCAATTCATTGCTCCCGGCGGGGCTGCACATCAGCCACCGCCTGCTCATTAGTGGTTCCTTCTTCCACTGGTTTTTTCTTCTTTGATTCCCTACTATCCTCCTTGGATGCGCTCGGTTCATCGCCTTCCATGGATCTCTTATTATTCCAAGTACCCTCGTCCAGGATCATGAGATGGTGTGATGTACTTTTGCGGCCCTCAGGCCCCAATTCCACTCGTGGATACACCCTCCCACGGCCTCTACCACTGCCTTTGTCATAGCCCCTCCCCGGGCCAGCACGACCAGCAGCTCCGCCTCGGGCATTAAACTAGTGAACTGCGCTCCTGACCAAACCTTGCTTATTTTTCAGTGGTGATGTTACCTCCTCACCCTTCTCTACTTCTTCTTCTTCAGTATCACATTCCACCTCTCCCCGGGCGCCCTGCCTTCCCCCATTACTGCTCATTGGGGGTGCATTCACCTAGTTCTTGTGTGCTCCAGCCCATCTAAGCTTCACTCCGTACGACAGGCATCCATCATCATCCCGTTCCCCTGGATCCGGGAAAAACGCATCTGCATGTCCAAGACGGCCACATGAGAAACAGAAATACGGCAGACCTTCATACTGGATAACATACAGTACAGATTCCGTCGTCCTCGCCGATTCTAACTGCACCCACCTCATTAGGGGTTCCTGCACTCTTATCCATATTCGCGCTCTAAGGGACTCGCCAAACGCAAAACCCCTTGAGTCCACATCCAACTTGATTACCTCTCCCAGCATCCCTGTAATTCGCTTAGGCCATGGCGGGTATGGGAGATTAAAGGGTAGGTTGATTACCCTCACCCAAATCTGCATCTTCTCAAACTTCCAGTCAGATGGCTGGGCCCTAAAGTCATATAATTCCAAGATCACTGCGTGTTTCCCCACCATCCACGGTCCACCTCCAAAGATGCGATCACATCTCGTTGATTCTCCAGGTTTGCAACAAAAGTGTTCTCCCCTACCGGATTAAAACTCAACCCCCTCGGGTTTCCCCAGGCCAGTCGGAGGGCATCTGCGATAGAGTTTACATGTATGAACTTACGATGCAAGACCCTACCCACCAGAGCCAATTGAGGTGCCTCTCCTTCAACCTCCTCATCATCAACTACCAACTTTTTGTTTTCCTTATCTGTCAGCTTCATCTTCTCCATCATATGCTCCACTCTCTCCCTCGATTTCCTCGATTCCTCTGACGCCATGTCGCCACTCCCACAAACCCTAGATGCCACCTCCCCTTCGTTCTCCAAGGGTGGGTAGGGGTGCCAAGACCCCCCCTTAATCACCCCGAGAGCAGCCGCAGAGGAAGCGCCGATCGGAGCTCAGGAACAGCGCGGGGGTCATCTAGGTTTGGTGCGGGCGCGTGAGAGATCGGGATCGCCGCCGCCGCCGCCTTTCCTGCCACTAAACCCTAGAAAACGGTTCGGGCCTCATCCTATCTCAATCGACATCCTGGTTTGGCTTCAATAGTTATGGATGGACTTCATTGGGTTTGGAACGTTGGAAATAGATGCGATGGAAGCATCATGGTCATTGTTGACTCTGTGCGAATGAAGGAAAAACAAGGAGCGTACATGGACCTTTGTTCGGCCAATAGCAAATAGTCCAATCAGAAGAGAACAGAGAAAAGGGGGAAATGTGGCTCAGCCCAACTAGGTAGGAAATAACGGTTCTTGGCTGCTGCTAAGTTCCACTGTTGAGTGAATAATAGGAATGGTTGCGCTGCTGGGCGATGTGCAACCCAGTGAACAAAAAATCTGGGAACCTTGTTTACTCATTACTAACATGAGCCATATCTAGCCAAATACAATTATCAAATGAATTCAAAAAATCACCAGACATTTACTAAAACAGTGCTACCAAAATACGTAATAGCGAACAATTTTCTAACCCAAATACGAAATAAAATACACATAACATTTTCTTAAAAAACATTGGGGCTTTATCAATGTTATATAATAATATTAGGGTTATAAATAATTCTCGAAAAATGTTTGAACGCATAAAAATATATTCAAATTATATTTAAAACATTTCCCTCCATTGATTTTCTTTTTGAGTTGGATTTGTCTTAAATATCAAAACCCAAATGATATGAACAAGGAATATTTTGGAATGTCCTTTTATTCCCTCTCATTTGAATATTCAGTAAACTTACAAACAATCCCATCCAAATATAGAGCTAAAAGCAAACTACATAAGAATGTTTTATTAAACCCTATTTAAATAATTAACATTAAAAATTAATAAATTTGGGATGTTACAAAATAACCAAGACATAAAGATAAGCATGGATTCACCAACATGTAAATCATTCACGAAAATATTAACATGCACAAATTATTTAAATATTGAAGTAGAAAACCATGGCTACTACAAGACCATCATGCAAAGTGGCTGTCGTGGCTTGCCTGTGGTGAAGGGTTCTCCGGGAGGATGTGCGAGAAGCTGGCGGAAACATTCGACGGACATGTTTCTCTCTCGAAGGGGGTTGATTAAGGGAAAGGGAAAAATGGTAATTTTCAGTATGTGAAATCATAGTTAAAATGGCACCAAGCTTACAGGCTCGACGAGACGAGAACGTGGGCTTTGGAATCACCCGATTGAGAGCTATGGTCACAGAGATACTGATAGTTGAAGTCCAGGGACTAATTTGTAAAAATATCCTCACAAACCGGCACCTGACTAAAAAATAGAAAACACCTTTTCAAAAATATGTTTCCGTAGTAGTGAAAGCATATCTTTAATAGAAGATATATTGGAGTACCCTTTTTGTACACGAAAACGTAGTTTATCCAAACATGCTTCCACTTATGCATGTCAGCGCGCGCCTTGTTCGGCTGACAGGTGGCCCCGCGTTGACATTCTCTCTCCTCCCTCCTCCTTCTTCTACCTCCCGATGCGGGGAACAGAGGAGGCCGTGGTTGATCATGTGCCGATGCTCCCCTATGACTCAGGCCGCCTCCCGTAGTGCTTTGACCACCAGCGGGTTCAGGAGGAAACACCGTACTCACCTGGCCTGGACACGAATGACTAGGGGGACCATGGAGGAGACGGCGCAGGCTCCGGCCTAAGCGACCTCGGGCTGATCTTGGGGACCGGGCCACCTGTATCCTGGCGACGAATGGAGGGTCTAGGAAGGGCTCTAGGCTATGGCGCTTCTACATGTGAGGTCGGGAGGTAGGGGAAGACTTCGGTAGCCAAAATTTAGGCCAAGGGTTGCAGTAGATACGCCGACCATGGAGGGGAACGGGAGCTGCTCGAGCTTGGTTGAGTGATTGGGGCAGCTTCTAGGAGGATGGAGAAGAGGCTGGTGAGGCCGAAGAGGGTCGGAGGGCTATATATAGCCGGATGTTGAGGAGGGGTGAACACGAACACTACGAGGCATGTGCCGTCTCTCTAGCGCGTTGAGGGCGAGTCCAGAGATCTCAGGGCGATGCAGGAGAGCTTAGGTGTGCTCGAGAAGGCTCGGGTTTACGCGGGCGACAAGCCGAGGTGAAGTAGATGCGGTCTGCCCACGGAGGTATCCTGTGCACCGCGTAGGATGTGACCGGAGCGTGGGAGAGTGGTTAAGGGCGACGGCGACGTGAGAGGGGAGCTACTAGACAGTGCAAGATAGCGATGGCTTGAGGGAACAGACGAGCACAGTGGACAAAATTTCCAAAGCGCGCAAACGGGCATGCTAGTGGCGTGATCACCGCGTGAACGCGATGATGACCCATGCTCCGGTCAGCTTAACAAAGTCTTGCAGATAAACCATTCAACGGAGAGTGCCAAATAGCAAAGAAATGATAAAATGGATTCTTGATATGACTATAGCTTGCTCAAAGACAAATCATCAGGAAGGTGTTTGTTGTCTGGTGAGGGAGATTCACTTGGGGAATTATGCTGATATTTAGCTGGGGTGGATCAATCACTAAGATGACTGTTGAGGATATAACTACTAGGTATAATCCGCCCAAGAGGGTGGGTTATACCCCTGGTCATTCACCGATGAAGATGGCGGATCATATGAGCTTGTCAGACAGCCCAAGACCCAAAGGCGATTCAAGGCCCAGGAGAGTGAGCCGCCATATATGTATGACTTGTATTGTAAGGAAAACGTAAATAGTCACCGAGCATGACACGTTGTGTATGAGCCGGCCGGGACTCCGTAAGCTGTCGGGCATCAACCTGTGTATATAAAGGGATGACCCGGCGACAGTTTAGGGCAAGAAATAAGAGATCGAAAACTAGGCCAAGCGTATTCGCTCCTTGGTAATCGAAACCCTAGCAATACCACCTCAAAACTTGATTAGGCTTTTACCTTCACCGCAAGGGGCTGAACCAGTACAAACTCTCCGTGTCCATTGTCCCGATTAACCCCTTTAATCTAACCTAGGCATGATGGGTCCACGATTAAGTCCTTAACTAGGACATCTGCCATGACAATCCCACAATAGTTGGTGCCCACCGTGGGGCCTACGCACGGTGGTTTCGAGTTCTTAAAGGGCAACTTCGAAGGGATCAAGGTATACACTGTGGGCTGGATGACCAAGAGTCGTCTCAGCAGGCTCTACATCGACGATGCAGGCTGGGGCCCAAAGGCCGGCTCAGTGGAGTACGGGTACCGGGTCCCCTTCGGCGGAATCCACGTCTTCATCGGCAAGATCGGTGAACCGGGCCCTGAGATGGACACCTGCACTGCCATCACTCAGCCAGCTTAGCATGCATGACCCGCCTGGGTTCAGCCCGTCGTGAATGACGCCTTTGTTGGTTTCATCCATGGGGCAGAAGGCGAGGAAAAATCTTTGTCTACCGGTGAGACAGCCATCTACTCTGATGGTGTGTCATCCACATGTGCGACTAATTCATTATAACAGCTGCAGGATGACCGTCTTGGGGGCTGTTCCGATGGCGATAGTATTCCGGAACCCTATGATCCGCCGAACAGGGTGGCAATTTTTATGGCCGGCACACAACCGGCGCTCAGTTCCACAACCACCACAGCTATGCCATCTGGTTCAGCGGCAGCGGCGGTGGCAGGTGCTGGAGGCTCGGCGCGCCTGCCGGCTCAGGTTTTGACAGAGTTATTGGAGGCTTTGGCGACATTGATGGGGGTAGAGATAACCCTAGATAATCAGGAACAACATAAGGTGGACGTTGCAAACTTATGGGATGAGATAGCTCAGGCTAAGGAGGAACTGGCGGCTGAGAACGTTAAGATGGACGGGGAACGAGCTGCTTTAGAGGCTTGGGTGCAACGCATTCAGGCAGTCTCTTTCCGGCTCACCTTGGAGGCACCAGACTTGTTTGTCTCTGGTTTACGAGGCAATGAACCACTTCAACATTCCTGGAGCAGGGACTAGTGACCCGCCAGCGGTGAACTGGGCAGTTGAACCGCCCGTGACTGGAGCGCCGGTCCAACCGCGCGCGATGGATCCACCACGGTTGAATAATACTCCACCTCAGCATGTTCTGACACCTCCGGGTCATTATTATAATCCTATGGACAATATGATTGCTACAGCAACACGATTGGCGGCTCTACCAGTTAAAGGCGAGTCTCCAGCAGCGATAGAGACACGGAGGGCTAGAGAGTTTCTTCAGAGAACTGTGGCTCAATAGGCGGCTTATTCTTACAGTCGCTAACAGATTCACTCAACCCCTCGTCCAAGCCGGAGTTATAGAAGGCGCATTGATTCACCGGTAGTTTCAAGCTCTGAACAGCACCGTAACCAGCCTCATGGGCATGACCCGACGCATGGCGGTGCCAATGTTCACGCATTGGTAGAACATGACAGAGCGCGTCGGGAGGCTAAGCTGGCGGCTCAGCGAGCCGCTCATCAATATTCACCAGTTTATCCGTCAGCTTCACTGGATGTAGGCGTAACCTCTAAGACATTGGGTGTACCCTGTTTAGTGCCGGCTCTGTGCAATGGGCACTTGCCCAAATATTTCAAGGGTCCTCACAAGGTCCCTAATTACATAGCGGATCAACCCTAGAGGCTTGGGTTGAAAGTTATGAGATGGCCATGGAGATGTTGGATGTTAGCGATGCTGCTCGTTCTAAGTATTTCACCATTATGTTGGACGGGACGGCTCGCTCTTGGTTAAAAGGGTTGCCCGCCAACTCCATTGGATCATGGGCGGAACTGAAACGCCGATTTATCCAAAATTTCAAAGACACATGCAAGTAGCCTCTGTCAATCCTGGATTTGGATGCATGTGTTCAAGGTGAGGGCGAGTCAACAACCCATTGGGTGCATCGGATCTCAACTAGTATCAATGTCGATTCAGCCATTCTGATGTTGGAAAAAAATTGTCATTTCCTCCCCCTCAATTAGAAACTTGGACGGCTTAAGCGCAAATGCGATACAATGGGGGAGCTTATGGCGGCTCTTATCAAGTACGCCAACTCTGATAGCACCAAAGACCCAGAATCTGATGAAGAAAAGGCTGGTAAGGGAAAGAGGAACGACAATACAAAGGGGCAGCAGCAAAATACGGCAAGCCAGGGTGGTAATTGTAAACGTAAGGTTGACGACAGCCTCGACTTTGTGGCCAACACCAGTGCAGAGAATAATAACCAGCGTCGCAAGGGCAGGCCGACCCAGTCTAAAGGACGAAGATTCAACCTCGAGGCGGTGATGAATCATCCTTGTCCGAGGCACGGCACACGTGAGGAGTCGTCCACTCATTGATGGAAGGATTGCTTTGTCATGAAGGAGTTCAAGGCTTCAAATCTTTTCCAGAATAATCATGGTCCAAACGGTGGTTCAAGATCTGTCTCTCATGGACTGAACTTTGGTGGTGGCGGTTCTAATGCTGGTTTCGAGGGCCAAGGCAACCAAGGCGGTTTTAATCAGCAGTCCGGTCAAGGGAATCATCAATAGTCTAGTCAAGAGAATCATTAGAAGCAGTTTGGGTATCAGAGTAACCCAAAGCAGTTGAATAGTGGACAGTACCATGTTTTCACCACAAGTTTATGCAAACGGGATCAAAAGCATGGAGTCGTGAGGATCACCCGCCTCGGGTTGATAATCCGGGTCATTTGGCTTTAGTGGTGGTTCCTCAAGTTGGAAGGTATAGGTTTACTAAAGTACTCATGGATGGGGGCAGCAGCATCTACATTCCGTATGATGAAACTTTCTGTCGCATGAGCTTGACTGACAAGGATATTAAGCCTTCAAACATGGTCTTTCATGGCGTGGTGCTTGGTAAGCCGGCATATCCAGTGGGCAGAATAGCTTTGGAAGTTCCGTTCAGAGATGATCAGGATTCAAGAGCTGAGACGTTGAATTTTGTAGTGGTTAAGATCAAGAGCCCTTATCATGCTCTGTTTTGGTGGCCGGCTTATGCTAAGTTCATGGCAAGGCCTTGTTATGTTTATCTACAGCTTAAGATGCCGGGTCACAAGGGTACCATCACAGTGCATGGAAGTCGGAAAATAGCCTTGGAGGGTGAAGAAGGCGATGCTGCTTATGCGGAGTGTGTCTATGCAACATAGGAATTCAAATTTTACAAGGGTAATGTTGACCCGGCGGATATGACATCTTTGAAGAAGCCAACCACGGAGGATGACCACCTGCTGAAATTTAAGTCGAAGGATGACGCCAAGCTGGCTAACTTTGTTCCTGGCAATTCATCCAAGCAGTTCAGCATCAGTGCTAATCTGGGTCAGAAATAGGAAAGCATGCTCATCGAGTTCATCCGTGAGAATCGGGACATCTTTGCATGGAAACCTTCAGACATGCCAGGTGTACCGAGAGAACTCGCTGGCACACTCTCAATATTGATCCAAAGTTTAAACCAGTCAAGGAATTCCTCCGCCGCTTCAACAAGGTGAGGTGAAAAGTCATTGGTGAACATGTGGCCTGACTCTTCGGAGCAGGGTTCATTGTTGATGTCTTTCATCCTGAATGGTTAGCTAGCCTGGTGCTGGTGCTGAAGAAAAATAGCACTTGGCGCATGTGTGTGGATTATACAGATCTTAACAAGGCCTGTCGGGCTGATCCCTTTGTTATCCCCCGTATTGATCAGACCAGGATGCTTATTCTGGTTACCATTAGATCAGGATAGCAGTTAAGGACCACGAGAAGAGAACCTTCATCACTCCCTTTGGAGCCTTCTGTTATGTGTCTATGCCCTTTGGGCTCAAGAGTGCACAGGCGACTTACCAGCGGTGTGTGCAAAATTGCCTTCATGATCATATTGGGCGCAATGTTCATGCTTACATGGATGATATTGTAGTAAAATCCAGGAAGAAGGAAACCTTGATAGATGATTTGAAAGAAACATTTGACAATCTCCGGGTCTACAAGATGATGCTTAACCCGGCCAAGTGTGTCTTCGGCATACCAGTGGGTAAGCTTTTGTATTTCTGGTTTTAGAGAGAGGAATTGAGGCTAATCCGAAGAAAATAAAGGCCATCACTTCTCTAGCTAAACCGGCATGTATTAATGATGTTCAGCGTCTGGCGGGTCGTATTGTGACCGTAAGCCGGTTCATAAGCCGGTTGGGTGAAAAGGCTATCCCTCTTTACCAGATGATGAGGAAGACATATCACTTTGTTTGGAGTGATGTCGGATTCGTGGGTTCCAGCAAACCCTTGAGGTTCGAACACTGGGGTGCGCACGAAGATCTCTCCTTTCCGCTCTAGCTCGCTCTCGCACCGATTCCAAGGCCTAGCTCGTCAAATCTGAAGAACAAGAGACACAAGGGTTTATACTGGTTCGGGTCACCATTGTGGTGTAATACCCTAATCCAGTGTGGTGTGGTGGATTTCCTTGTAGGCTGAGGATGAACTAGTACACGGGAAGAACATCCTCCTGAGGAGAGGTGTTCTAGGGCTCTGTGAGCTAGTGGGTGTAATGGTGGAGTGAATCTTCTTAGATCAGGATCCGATCAGATGAGCTGAGATCAAGATCAGATGCCCCTCTGTGGTAGTAGCTAGGTCCTATTTATAGAGGCCCGGGTCCTCTTCCCAAATATTGAGCGGGAAGGGATCCCACAATGGCGATGGTTGAAGGGGGGCAGCTAGTACAAGCTATCCTGACAAAAGTTGGTCTTCGCCTGCCAAAGGCTCTGTTGGTGACGTCGTCGTGGGCTCCATGGTGACCTTCCCCCTGCTGTCCTGCTGGTCTTGGTCTTGTTGCACCGAAATGGAAACGCCTTAGGACTCCTCGCCTACGCTTGCCGCTTTAGCACCAAACAGGAAATTGGCTCCCTGTGCCCGCTGGAGCCCGCATGGCCTTGGTCGTCATGGCTCACGTCACGTGACCCTCACAAGGTGTCCCTTGACTTGATATCTCCGCTCCTCGGGAGCCAGCTTAGTGAGGCTGCCCCAGGGGAGGTCTTGCATCATCCGCCTCACGAGTCTTGGCCCCTTGCGAGGGTCTTGAGTGGTTACTAATGAAGGTGGGCCGTACAAGGCCGCTGGATGAGCCATGCTCTGGGCCGCAGGCAGGCAATTCGGGGTACCCCCGTTCCCAGAACACCGACAAGTGATGCTGCTGATCAAGCATTTGAAGCCTTGAAGAAACAGTTGGCTGAGCCGCCTAATCTCGCCGCTCCCAATGATAAAGAACCTTTGTTGTTATATGTGGCTGCCAATAGCCGAGCTGTCAGTGTGGCCATTGTGGTGGAAAGGAAAGAGTTAGGCAAGGAATATCCGGTTCAGCGACCGGTTTACTACATCAGTGAGGTGCTCATTGAGTCCAAGCAGAGGTATCCACATTGGCAGAAGCTTGTGTATGGGGTGATCATAGCTAGTCGAAAACTCAAGCAATATTTTCTGAGTCACCCCATCACTGTGGTTAGTTCTGCTCCTTTGGGGGATATTATTCAAAACAGAGAAGCCACATGCTGGGTAGCCAAGTGGGCCATTGAGCTTGGACCCCATGGTTTGAACTACATTCCTTGCACAGCTATCAAGTCTCAAGCACTTGTGGACTTCATAAATGATTGGACAGAACTGCAGATGCCCGAGGAGAAGCCGGATATCACATATTTGACTATTCACTTAGATGGATTCAGGCGGTTGGAAGGCTCGGAGGATGGAGTTATCTTGACTTCCCCACGAGGTGATAAATTTTGTTATGTTTTAAGGTTGATGTTCCCTTGTACTAACAATGCAGCAGAGTATGAGTCCTTGCTCCACGGTCATCGGATGGCTAGGTGATGAACTTAAGCCGGGTGAGGTGTTTTGGCGACTAAGATTTGGTAGCTCAGAAAGTCTCTGGTACTTGGGATTCCAAGGACCCGCTCATGGCGGCTTATCGCGGAGAGGTTGATTCTATCGCTGGTCACTTCAAGGGCTATCAAGTAGACCATGTTGATCGGAGGAAAATCGAGGCGGCTGATGCGTTGAGCCGGTGCCACCCAGTATTTTCCTTGATATTTTGCATAATCCTTCGGTCAAACTGCCTATAGAGGAAGATCTTGCTATTCCTGACCCGGAGGCACAGCTGGTGGCGGCTCTTCATGCTATTGCTGATTGGACTATTCCATATTTGGCGTATATGACCCGGGGTGAGTTACCTGAAGATGAAACTTTGGCCAAGCAAATAACCCGGTGGTCCGAGTCAATGTGTAACACCCGAGGTGTAACAATTCCCTTTATAGCAATATATTCATCGTTGACTTAATCAATTCCATTCTGGGCTCCTCCTTCATTTCGGGTTTTTGTGTTTTTGCTTGGAGCATGTCTTGCATATCACCATGTCATTTCCATCATGTGCATTGCATTGGAATAGTCTCACTTGCATCCGTGAGTAGTTGCATCGTCTCTGTCCATTTCAGATTTCGACTCTCTCACATGGCACCCTACGCACCTCTCAACTCTTTTTTCATGAGCGGGAGAAAAACATCCTCGGAATGGGCCGAGAGTTGTCGAGGGGTCTTGGTATATCACCGGTAGAGCGCCTGTCAAATTTCGTTCCATTTGGAGGTCGTTTGATGCCCTAACGGTTAACCACGTTAACTGTGGGGAGCCTCTTCTCTTTTAGCCCAGCACCCCACCACAACAGCCCACAAGCCCATCTAAACCCCATCCGTGCTCTTCACCATTGGATCACGATCATGTGCTCGAAAACTGCACCTTATTTGGACTCTCCTAGCTCCCTCTACCTATAAAAACAGCCCCCACGTCCATTTTCGGGCAAAACCCTAGATCCAACTCTCCCTCACCGCATCGGACACGTCCGCCGGCGGCCGGACGCGTCCAGCCGCCACCTGAGCCAATCACAGGCTGCCACATCGCCCCTACCGCCGGCTTCTCTGTCCTCCTCCACCTAGGGCCCCCGGACCCGAATCGGGCCCGCCCGACCTGAGCCTCCTCCGTCGTGCCAGCCCACGCATTCGCTGCCACCTACGCTGGATCGCCGCCGCTCCGGCCGGTCGCCGCCACTGCCGCTCCGCCACGCTGGCCTCGACCCGCACCACCACCGTCGCGCCTACAACGCCTCCTTTCCGGCACCTTGCTGCACGGCCACGAGCTCACCGCTCTGGCGCTCTCCGTCGCCGGCGCCGCCTCACCTCGCCTCGGACCCTGCCGCCGGCCACGCCATCGCTGGAGCCCGCCGCCGGACCTGTCCCGATTTGGATCTGGAGGTGGACCAGATCCACCGGTCCCTGATCCAAACGCCACTTCACTAAGTCCCGAAATTCTCATATTATGATGCCTCCTTTGCCATGTCATATCTCCGTGCTCGTAGCTCCGATTTGCATGTATGATATATGGAAATGTCCGTCTCGAAGTGCTCTACGTGTTTGAATGAGTTTTGTGCATGTTATAGTCAACCTAGATGTCTTATTATTCGTTTCCAAACTGCTATGTGATGTTACTGGTCAGCTCTAGTTGTGTGTCAACAATATGTTAGCATGTTTGTGAGGTCGTATCTTTGTGCATGTTGGTCCATATGGAGTGTATGATATGTCAAAATGTTCGTCTTATGAAGCTCTTCATGATGGATGCATTTGCATACATCTTAGGTTGCATTATAGCCTGATTATCCCAGTTACAAAACTGCTAAGTCTGGAATCTGTTATAACATGTTGCCATGTAAACTTGATGCCTCAATCTTTTCCATGCATTGTTTGGAATAACTAGTGAGCATGTCTTGATGTCCATGTATCTGTCTATCAATCCATGCCTTTGTTTGCATTTATGCCCTGCTGTAGCTTGTTGTTATCTTGCTCTCAAAATGCTTGAAATCTAAACTGTCAGTCTGTTAACAAACATTCATTTTGGCAAAGCCCAGGTTAATCAACCCTTGCATGGAATGATTTGTTTCCTGGGATGAATTGGAAGTATACTATGTATTCTTCATGCTAATGTAATTTTCATGCTTGTTATGATTGTTTGGTTTGCTGTTATGTGCCTCCAAAGGAAGCAACATATTGTTCCTGGTTGCATGCCCAGTTACACTAAGTCTGAAAAACCTGTTAACTTATTGAATCTTGCCATGCTTGTTTAATTGTGTTCCAGTAAGTTTTTGGGTGTGCTCTGAGTGCATTTATGTTGAGAATCATGTTTACTTCACATCCATGCCTTTTGTCATCATGTTTGGGTGATGTAGCATATTTAAACCTTGCTACAAAGAGGCGATGTTGTTGTTAACTTCAGTTTTGCATTGCATCTTGTTTTGCTTGCCATTTGCAAACTGTCCATCCAATTCCAATGATGTTTATATCGATTTCGACCCAAATCTTTCAGTCTATCTAGTGCCATGCTTGGTTTGCCAAGATCTTGCCCACATCCATCATGTCTTCACATGTCCTTCCCGGCTTCATGTCCTTCCTTACCGGTAGCTCCGTAGCATCATACTTGCATCTCTCTTGCATAGCATGTGTTCTTTTCTTGTCAAATGTGTTTATTTGGATGCTTGTTTATGTTTGGTAGCACCGGGAGACAAGTTTGAGTCCGAGCTTGAGACAGCCACTGAGTACGATTACGAAGAGCAAGGCCCCGATAACACTGAAGACTTACCAGGCAAGATGACCATTCCTTGATATCACCTCTATTGTTGCTATACTAGATGCCTCGCTCTATTGCTTTGTCGCGATACTTATCCTTTTGCATGTCAGCCCCCACCTTCCCATGAAACCTCTAACTACCGACCTAGCAAACCGTTGTTTGGCTAAGTTACACTTTTGCTCAAGCCCCTCTTATAGCGTTGCTAGTTGTAGGTGACCATGAAGTTTGCTCCATGTGGATTGGGTTTTTGGGAATAAGACAATATCCATTATTTACATTAATGCACCTATATACATGGCAATCGGTGGAAGGCTTGGCCTTTTGCTCGGTGTTTTGTTTCACTCATACCGCCTTAAGAACCAATAAACCGGTGTTATGTCCCTTGATTTTGCATTCCTAACATGGTTGGGTATATAGGGACCCCTTCATAGTTTGCTTTGAATAAAAATCCTCCAGCAAGGCCCAACCTTGGTTTTACCATTTGCCTAATAACAACTAAAATTTGCATAGGGACTAGCTGCCCCGCGGATTCTTAATTAACAACCCATGCGAGTGCTCCTCATGAGTGTTGGTCCAAACTGGGCAGCCTGCGAGGCCGCCTTGGGGAAACCCGAGGTATTTGGTATTCACCCGTAGCATGTCGCATCTGATCGTGGACTGAGACAAGATATGCGCGGCTCCTATCGGGGTGTCGGCATGTCGGGAGGTCTTCCTGGACTTGTTTTACCATTGCCAAAATATCTTGTACACCGGGACTGATCGGGTAGTCCCTAAGATAAGGGGTTATTACCTGTGTTGATCGCGAGAGCTTGTGATGGGCTAAGTTGGGACACCCCTGCAGGGTTATGATCTTTCGATAGTCGTGCCCGTGGTTATGTGGTGGATTGGAATTTGTTAATATCCCGTTGTAGATAACTTGACATAAAACCACAAACATAATACGCTACCGTGTGAGTAGTCGTGATGGTCTCTTTTTGAGGGAGTTCGGGAAAAGAACACGGCTGGGTTATGGATGACTCGTAGGTAGACAGGATCATCTAGTGATCATGACTTAGTTCACGACCAATGGCTTTCACTTCTCTTCTCGCTCTGATGTTATGTAAGCTAGCCACCTCATCTATGCTTAGCACTTGCAGCAGCCCACTTATACACTTACTCCTTACCCAAAGGCTTTGATAGTTTTGATACCCTGGAATGGGATTGCTAAGTCCTCGTGACTCACTGTTTACTACAAACACAGGTGCAGGTACAACCGAGTTGGATTTAGTTGATGACCGAGAACTCAAGTGGGAGTTCGATGAGGAACATGGGCGTATGTACGTGACGTTTCCCAACGATCAGTTGTGGTTCCTACTAGGGCTGATCGGGCATAGTGGGTGGTTATCATATTTTATTTGGATTTTTCCGTATCCAGACTATGATTGTAGTTGGATGAATGTATGCCTTTTTTATGTATTGTGTGAAGTGGCGATTGTAAGCCAACTATGTATTTTTTCTCCTTTGTTCTTGGACACGAGAATGTGTGAAGATAACCTTCTTGCGATCATACCAAAATGCGATTATACCTCTAAGTCGTGCCTCGACACGTAGGAGATATGGTCGCATCTTGGGCATTACAAATTGGTATCAGAGCCTTCCCTTACCTAGGAGCCCCTGCTTGATCGAACCGCTGCTGATGTTGAGTCTAGAATTTGATAAAAAATGAGTCTGAGGATTATATATATATCGGAGAGTAGGAATTTTTTTCTTCTGATCCCCTTCGTCGCTTTGGTGAGGACTCCTGACGTAGAAGTTTTGACTTACTACCCTCTTTTCCACTAATTTTTTTAGGATCACGCGGGTATTGTTGGGATCGTTTCGATATCTTTGTGACGAGAACATTGTTCTTGGTGCCTCCTGTCATTTAGGGGTTGTGGCAGTGTCCCAGGGAGTTGAGCTCGGAGGTGTTGTCGTCACAATTGTATCGTTGCAGTTCTGGAATACCAAAGGTGGCCGACATTGAAAACGCTTATATGCATGTCTGGTGGTGAGATAACCCCGACGTCATCCAGTACTGGGGGATAGTTCGGGAGCATTGCGACAGCTAGTATAGAGGATGCTTTTCGAAGGTCGGACGTAAACGGTTTCTGAAGGTGCCTGGTTATGTGTTGATGGATGGATACACCTGGATGTAGGACTAATTAGTTATGTGTTATGCGGTGCTTCCCCTGTATCCCCAACACCAAATTGCATAACAAGAAAGCTTCGGGAATTAATACGTGGGAATTCAAGTAGATCTTAGGAAGTCTTCCAACAGATGCATGATATGAGGTTGGGGTCTGTCATGTATTTGTTCCAGCTGTTACCTTGTTGGTTTTATTCTTCAATATCATTCATGTGGCTTCTCAAAAAGTTGATGTGTCATTTAAGCTTATGGAATTCATTCGTTCATTTCTCTGTTCGGATGATTTTGTGAAGATTTATGTTGCAACATGTCATGCCTTTGTTTCAGCTTCTCTATCTTAGAATTGGGATTCTAACGGTTGTCGTCATCTCCAGGATGGCACCTAAAAGATTTCCCATCCAGACCCCGGAGGTTGATGATGAACCGCCACCATCCCCTCCTCCTCCGCCTGAGGCATGGGAGGCTGTGATGCAAGCCACCACCGCCAATACTCGGATGATGCTTCATATGATGCAAGCTTTTCAAGCTTTTCAGTACAACCAGAACAACCAAGGGAATCAAGGCCAAGCTAACTTCAACAACCAGCCTCACTTTGCGACTCTGAATCAATTCCTTGCAAATCAGCCCAAGTCCTTCAGCCATTGTGTCGATCCGCTCGATGCCGAAGATTGGCTCACTGACATCAACAAGCATTTCGAGTGCAGTAATGTCAATGCATTGGACTATGTCAAGTTTGCATCCTTTCAGCTCAAAGACCAAGCCACAGAATGGTGGCAACAATACAAAGACTCAAGAGCGGGTCATGAGATCTCTTGGACTGACTTCTGCCGTGATTTTCGTTCTCATCACATTGGTACAAGTGTCATTGAAGGCATGCGTGAGCAGTTATGCAACCTCAAGCAAGGCAACATATCTGTCTACCACTACAATGTCAAGTTCTAGAATCTGGCCTGTTATGCTAAGAAAGACATTCCCGATGCCAAGAGCAAGATCTACCAGTTCCGAGGTGGTCTGAAAGATGAACTCCAGCTTGCTCTCACTCTCTTCGAGCCAGCCGAATTTGATAAATTATACAACATGGTTCTCAAACAAGAAGCTGCCCAGCTCAAGTGTGAGGCTTCAAAGAAAAGTATCAGGGATGCAGTCAGCTCCTCTTCCTCCTCACAACTGGTTGCTAAACAGCAGAAGTTCTGGCTTCCGCCACCTCTAGTGTTCCGTCCTCCAAGTTAGAACAAGAACTTAGGTGGTCATGGATCTTCCCACCCACCCAACCCAAGCAGCCAGAACAAGTCTCAGTTTCAAGCTACAAGGCCAAGCGGTCCTTATCATCGGCCACTCTCTGAGGTTACTTGCAACAAGTGTGGTCAAACAGGTCACTATGATAATAAGTGCACCCAAAGGCTCCTTCCGCCTCCTCCTCCTATCAAGCCGTCAAGTAATGATATTTTCAAGTACAATCCTATGTATGCAAGAGTGAACCTAATGAACTCAGCTCAAGTAGAAGATTCCTCTTATGTGATCATGGGTACTCTTCCAGTTAACTCTATTCCTCCAAATGTGTTATGTGATTCAGGTGCATCGCATTCGTTCATGTCTTTCCCTTTTGCATCGGTCCACAATTTTCACACCGAGGCAATACCAAGGGCATTGAGTGTGCTTTCTCCGGCTAACCGGTTGAGCTCTAGTATGATGGTTCCGGATGTTTCCATCAAGATGGGCAATTATAAATTTTTGCTTCCCCAGTTGTTCTCGGCAATTCGGACATTGATCTCATTCTTGGAATGGATTGGCTCTCTAAGCATGATGCTCTTATTGATTGTGCAAACAAGGAGGTCAATCTTACTCATCCTTCTGAAGACGTGATTATCTTCGCAGCTCCAGATAACACAATTAGGCTATTCACTCTCAATAATAATGGCGAGATTAATGCCATATCCCATATTCCGGTGGTTTGTGAATATGAAGATGTATTTCCTAAATAATTGCCAGGGATGCCACCCAACCATCCAGTTGAATTCATCATTGAACTTGAACCTGGTGCGGAGCCATCCTGTCGGCGTCCGTACAAGCTATCTCCTAAAGAGTTGAAGGAGTTGAAGAAGCAACTCGACGAGCAAGAACGCTTGGGTCTGATCAAACCGAGTCCTTCTCCTTGGGGCTGCGGTGTTGTTTTATCAGGAAGAAGGATGGCACGGAGCGGCTTTGCGTTGATTACCGGCCATTGAACAAGAAGATAATTATGAATAAGTACCCTCTTCCCAACATCAATGAACTATTCGAGCAGCTCAAAGGAGCCAAGGTTTTCTCGAAGCTTGATCTCCGAATGGGCTACCATCAAATTCGTATTCGTGAGCAAGATATTCCCAAGATCACATTCAGGACAAGTTATGGCTCCTACGAGTACACAGTCATGTCCTTCGGGCTTGCAAATGCACCTCCTACCTTCTCTCGGATGATGCATTTCATATTCAACCAATGAGTTCATCCTCATCTGTCTTGATGATATTATGGTATTCTCCAAGACAAAAGAAGACCACGCCAAGCACCTCCGTTTGGTTCTTTACAGGCTCAGAGAGCAACGCTTTTATGCAAAATTCTCAAAGTGCAAATTTTGGCTTGATGAAGTTCTCTATCTTGGTCACATTATCTCTGCCAAGGGCATTTCAGTTACCCCCGAGAAGGTTGAAGCTATTGTTAAGTGGGAACCTCCTCAAAAAACGTCAAGTAGATCCGAAACTTCCTCGGGCTTGCAAGCTATTGCAGAAGGTTCGTCGAGAACTTCTTCAAGATTTCCAAGCCCCTGTCCAACCTATTGCAAAAGAATGTCAAGTATTCTTGGAATCCTGAGTGTGATGTGGCATTCAATACACTCAATGAGAAGCTTGTCTCAGCTCTAGTTCTGACTCCTCCTGATTCCAAACCATACCAAGTGTTTTGTGATGCCTATATGCAAAGTCTGGCTGGTGTCCTTATGCAAGAGAAGAAGATAGTGGCATACACTTCACGGCAGCTCAAGCCAAACGAGAAGAACTACCCCACTCACGATCTTGATTTGGCGGTAGTTGTCCATGCCTTGATCAAGTGGAGACACCTCTTGTTGGGCAGGCAAGTTGACATCTTCACCGATCACAAGAGTTTGAAGTATATCATCACACAACCAAACCTCAACCTCCGGCAGACTCATTGGGTCGAGACGATTCAAGAGTACAACCCAAGTATTGGGTACACTCTTGGCAAGGCCAACGTTATTGCAGACGCCTTGAGCAGAAAGGCTTATTGCAACAGTATCATCCTCAAACCGTTCCAACCGGATCTCTGTGGAGCATTCCGGAAACTCAACCTTGAAGTTGTCCCTCAACGATTTCTTGCCAACCTTCAAGTCGCTCCTACCTTGGAAGATCAAATCCGTGAAGCTTAACTTCTTGATGCTATGGTGAAGAAAGTGAAGCATGGTATTGCCAAAGGTACTCCAAAGTACAAGTGCTACCGCATTGATGACAAGGACACCTTATTCTTTGAGGACCGGATTGTGGTTCCAAAAGGTGACCTACGGAAGGTCATAATGAATGAGGCTCATAATTCCCTTCTCTCGATACATCCAGGCAGCTCCAAGATGTATCATGACCTCAAGAAATCCTATTGGTGGACTCTAATGAAAAGAGAAATTGATCAATTCGTGAACGAGTGTGATGTCTGCCGCAGAGTCAAAGCAGAACATCACCGTCCAGTCGGACTTCTCCAACCTTTGCCTATTACCGAGTGGGAATTCGATCACATTGAGATGGATTTCGTCACCGGCTTCTCCAAGTTCAAGCGAGGAAACTACGCTATCTTTGTGTTCATTGATAAGCTCACAAAAGTGGCTCATTTTTTTCCAGTCAAGGAATCCATAAACGCAGCACAACTAGCACAGCTGTATACCTCCAGAATTGTCTCTTTGCATGGTATCCCTCAAGTAATCTCCTCAGATCGTGGAAGCTTGTTCACTTCCAAATTCTGGGATTCCTTCCAGATAGCTATGGGTACCAAGATTCGCTTCAGCACAGCTTGCCATCCCCAGACAAGTGGTCAAGTCGAAAGAGTGAACCAGATTCTCGAAGATATGCTTAGGGCATGTGTAATATCCTTTGGTATGAAATGGGAAGATTGGCTTCCATTTGCGAATTTTCCTACAACAACAGCTTCCAAACAAGTTCAGGAAAATCACCATTTGAAATTCTCTATGGCAGAAAGTGCCATACCCCTCTCAACTGGCCCGAGATGGGTGAAAATCATCTCCTTGGCAATGATTTGATCTCAGAGGTCGAAGAAATGTGCATGGTCATACGTGAGAATCTCAAGGCCACACAATCGTGCCAAAAGAGCTACTATGACGGCAAGCATCATGACTTGGCTTTCGACATTGGTGATCATGTGTATCTCTGTGTTTCTCCTATGAAGGGCACTTAGAGGTTCGGTATCAAGGGAAAGCTAGCTACAAGCTACATGGGCTTTTTCAAGATTGTTGGGAAAAGAGGCGACCTCGCCTACCAACTTGAGCTTCCTCCAAAATTATCCAATGTGCACGAGGTGTTCCACGTGTCACAACTCTGCAAGTGCTTCAAGATGCCCGAGCGCACCGTCACCTTCGAAGAAATTGATCTTCAAGCCGACTTGTCCTATCATGAGCACCCCGTTGCTATCCTTGAAGAGATCGAGCGCAAGACTTGCAACAAATCAATCAAGTTCCTGAGAGTGAAGTGGTCACACCATACCGATCGAGAAGCTACATGGGAACGCGAGGATCACCTACGTTCTGAATATCCGGAGTTCTTTCAGTCCTAGATCTCGGGACGAGATCTTTTCGTAGTGGAGAAGAATTTGTAACGCCTTAGATGTAATAATTCCCTTTATGGAAATATATTCATCATTGACTTAATCAATTCCATTCTGAGCTCCTCCTTCATTTTGGGTTTTTGTGTTTTTGCTTTGAGCATGTGTTGCATATCACAATGTCCTTTCCATCATGTGCATTGCATTGGCATAGTCTCACTTGCATCCATGAGTAGTTGCATCATCTCCGTCCATTTCAGATTCTGACTCTCTCACATGGCACCCGTCGCACCTCTCAAGTCTTTGTTTCGTGAGCGGGATAAAAACATCCTCGGAATGGGCTGAGAGTTGTCGAGTGTCTTGGTATATCAATGGTAGACCTCCTGTCAAATTTCTTTCCATTTGGAGGTCGTTTGATGCCCCAACGGTTAACCACATTAACCGTGGGAAGCCTCTTCTCTTTTAGCCCAGCACCCCTCCATGCTCTTTGTCGTTGGATCACGATCGCGTGGCCGAAAACCGCACCTCATTTGGACTCTCCTACCTCCCTCTACCTATAAAAACAGCCCCCCCCCGTGTCCATTTTCGGGCAAAACCCTAGATCCAACTCTCCCTCACCGCACCGGACACGTTCGCCAGCGGCCGGACGCGTCCAACCGCCCCCTCAGCCATGCACAGGCTGCCACGTTGCCCCTGCCGCTGGCTTCTCTCTTCTCCACCGCCGTGGGCCCGCGGACCTGAATCGGGCCCGCCCGGCTCGAGCCTCCACCGCCACGCCAGCCCGCGCCTCCGCAGCCTCCCGCGCTGGATCACCGCCGCTCCGCCACGTCGGCGCCGACCGCACCACCACCGCCGCGCCTACACCGCCTCCTCGCTTGCGCCTTGCCCTGCCACCGCGAGCTCGCCACTCCAGCGCCCTCCATTGCCGACGCTGCCTCATCCCACCTCGGACCCCGCTGCCGTCCGCGCCATCGCCGGAGCCCGCCGCCGGACCGGTCCCGATTTGGATCTGGAGGTGGGCCAGATCCACGGTCCCCAACCCAAACGCCACCGCTCCGTCCCGGATCTCCCGAAATTCTCATATTATGATGCCTCCTTTGCCATGTCATATCTCCGTGGTCATAGCTCCGATTTGCGTGTATGATATATGGAAATGTTCATCTCGAAGTGCTCTACGTGTTGGCATGAGTTTTTCCCATGTTGTAATCGATCTAGATGTCTTAATCTTCGTTGCCAAACTGCTATGTGATGATACTGGTCAGCTCTAGTTGTCTGTCAACAATATGTTAGCATGTTTGTGAGGTCGTATATTTGTGCATGTTGGTCGAAATGGAGTGTATGATATGTCAAAATGTTCATCTTGCGATGCTCTTGATTAAGGATGCATTTGCATACATGTTAGGTTGGATTATGCCATGATTATCCCTATTACAAAAGTGCTTGTTGATGTTAAGTTGCTGAAATTGTTATAACTTGGTAATTTGTCTTTTTCGTAGCATTTTGTGTGATTTCATTTGAGCCACATGTCCACATGTTTTAGGAGCATAATCATGTTATATTTGAAGTGGTGTAATTGGTTTTTCATGATATGCTCTGTGGTGACTTGAACAATCTTCTAAACATGCCATGTCGTTGTTGCTGTTTTTACACTTAGTGAAAAACTGCTAAGTCTGGAATCTGTTATAACATGTTGCCATGTAAACTTGATGCCACAATATTTTCCATGCATGTTTTGGAATAACTAGTGAGCATGTCTTTATATACATGTATTTTTATATCAATCCATGCCTTTGTTTTCATTTATGCCCTGTTGTACCTTATTGTTATCTTGCTCTCAAAATGCTTGAAATCTAAACTGTCAGCCTGTTAACAGAACATTCATTTTGGCAAAGCACATGTTAATGAACCCTTGCATGGAATGACTTGTTTCTTTGGATGTTTTGGCAGTATATTATGTGTTCTTCATGCTCATATAATTTTCATGCTTGTTAAAATTGTCTGGTTTGCTGTTATGTGCCTCCAAAGGCAGAAACATATTGTTCTTGGTTCCATGCCCAGCAATTTTCAGTAAGTCTGATAAACCTGTTAACTTATTGAGTCTTGCCATGCTTGTTTAATTGTGTTCCAGTAAGTTTTTGGGTGTGCTCTGAGCACACTGATATTGAGAATCATGTCTACTTCACATTCATGCCTTTTGTCATCATGTCTGGTTGTTGTAGCATATTTAAACCTTGCTCCAAAGATGTCATGCTGCTGTTAACTTCAGTTTTGCATTGCGTCTTGTTTTCCTTGCCATTTGCAAACTATGCATCCGATTCCAACGATCTTTATATAGATTTCAACTGAAATCTTTTAATCTATCCAGTGGCATGCTTGGTTTGCCAAGATCTTTCCCACATCCATCATGTCTTCACATGTCCTTCCCGGCTTCATCTCCTTCCTTACCGGTAGCTCCGTAGCATCATACTTGCATCTGTCTTGCATAGCATGTGTTCCTTTCTTGTCAAGTGTGTTTATTTGGATTCTTGAATATGTTGGGTAGCACTGGGAGACGAGTTCGAGTCCAAGGTTGAGACAGGCGCTGAGTACGATTACTAAGAGCAAGGTCCCGATAACACTGAAGACTTACCAGGCAAGATGACCATTCCTTGATATCACATCTATTGTTGCTATGCTAGATGCCTCGCTCTATTGCTCTGTCACGATACCTATCTTTTTGCATGTCATCCCCCACCTTGCCATGAAACCTCTAACTACCTACCTAGAAAACCGTTGTTTGGCAAAGTTATGATTTTGCTCAAGCCCCTCTTATAGCGTTGCTAGTTGCAGGTGAAGATGAAGTTTGCTCCATGTGGATTGGGGTTTTGGGAATAACACAATATCTATTATTTACATTAATGGACCTATATACATGGCAATGGGTGGAAGGCTTGGCATTGTGCTTGGTGTTTTGTTTCACTCATGCCGCCTGAAGAACCGATAAACAGGTGTTATGTTCCTTGATTTGGCGTTCCTAACACGGTTGGGTATGTGGGGACCCCTTGATAGTTCGCTTTGAAGCAAACTCCTCCAGCAAGGCCCAACCTTGGTTTACCATTTGCCTAATAACAACTAAAATTTGCATAGGGACTAGCTACACCGTGGATTCTTAATTAACAACCCGGGCCAGTGCTCCTCATGAGTGTTGGTCCAAACTGGGAAGCCTGCAGGGCCACCTTGGGGAAACGTGAGGTATTTGGTATTCACCCGTAGCTTGTCCCATCCGATCGTGGCCAGAGACGAGATACGCGCGGCTCCTATCGGGGTGTCAGCACGTCGGGAGGTCTTGTTGGACTTGTTTTACCATTGCCGAAATATCTTGTACACCCGGATTCCGAGTCTGATCGGGTAGTCCCTAAGATGAGGGGTCATTACCTCTGTTGATCGCGAGATCTTGTGATGGGCTAAGTTGGGACACCCCTGCAGGGTTATGATCTTTCAAAAGTCGTGCCCGCGGTTATGTGGCGGATTGGAATTTGTTAATATCCGGTTGTAGATAACTTGACACAAATCTTCAAGCATAATACACTACCGTGTGAGTAGTCGTGATGGTCTCTTTTCGAGGGAGTTTGGGAAGAGAACACGACTGGGTTATGGATGACTCGTAGGTAGACAGGATCATCTAGTGATCATGACTTAGTTCACGACCGATGGCTTTCACTTCTCTTCTCGCTTTGATGTTACGTAAGCTAGCCACCTCATCTATTCTTAGCTCTTGCAGCAACCCACTTATACACTTACTCCTTACCCAAAGGCTTTGATAGTTTTGATTCCCGGGAATGGGATTGCTGAGTCCTCGTGACTCACTGTTTACAACAAACATAGGTGCAGGTACAACCGAGTTCGAATCTGTTGATGGCCAGGAACTCAAGTGGGAGTTCGATGAGGAACATGGGCATATGTATGTGAAGTTTCCCGATGATCAGTAGTGGTTCCTACTAGGGCCGATCGGGCATAGTGGGTGGTTATCTTCTTTTCATTTGGATTTGTCCGTAGCTAGACTATGATTGTACTTGGATGAATGTATGCCTTATTTATGTATTGTGTGAAGTGGCGATTGTAAGCCAACTATGTATTTTTTCCTTTGTTCTTGTACATGGGAATGTGTGAAGATAACCTTTTTGCGATCATACCAAAATGCGATTATGCCTCTAATTTGTGCCTTGACACGTAGGAGATATAGTCGCATCTTGGGCATTACACAATGACTATTGTCAATGGAGAGTTACATCATCGCATTGTTACGGGGGCATTCCAAAATTGGGTCACTCTTGAAGAAGGTTGTGAGATCCTACAAGCAATTCATGAAGGAGATTGTGGTCATCATGCCGGCTCTAAATCTCTCGTGGCAAAGGCTTTTCTTCATGGTTTTTATTGGCTAACGGGTCATGCTGACGCTGAGGATTTAGTCAGTAAATGTAATGGTTGTCAGAAATTCTCAAGACGAACTCACGTGGTAGCTCAAGAATTGAGGATTATTCCAATTGCTTGGCCATTTGCAGTCTGGGGGCTTGATATGGTTGGACCTTTCAAAAGGTCCAAAGATAAAAAGACCCACCTTTTGGTGGCGGTTGACAAATTCACGAAGTGGGTTGAAGCAGAATCGGTCAGTAAGTGTGACGCGGCAACAATGGTTCAATTCATCAAAAAGGTGATTTTCCGTTTTGGTTTTCCCCACAACATTATAACTGATAATGGCACCAATTTGTCCAAGGGTGCTATGAAAGAGTTTTGTCAACGCGAGCATATTCAACTTGATGTATCATCAGTGGCTCACCCCCATTCCAATGGTCAAGCTTAGAGATCCAATCAAGAAATCTTGAGAGGCATCAAGCCCCGGCTTATGGTTCCTTTGTAGAGGACGCCGGGTTGTTGGGTGGAGGAATTGCCCTCAATGTTATGGAGCATCAATACCACCCCCAACAGATCTACGGGTTACACACCTTTCTCTATGGTTTACAGAGCAGAAGCGGTTCTCCTGATTGACATCCATCACGATTATGCTCGTGTGGTGGCATATGTTGAAGTTGATAATGAAAAGGCATGTCAGGAAGATATTAACCTGTTGGATGAGGAGCGTGACCTTACGGCGGCTCGTTCGGCGATTTACCAACAAGATCTACGCTGTTTTCATAGCCACCGGGTTATAACCAGGATCTTTCAAGAAGGAGATTTTTTGCTCCGGCTTATCCAGGTTCAAACGGATATGCACAAGTTATCCCCACCTTGGGAAGGGACCTTGTGGTTAGCAAATATCTGAAGAACGAGTCATACTACCTTATCAATGTTCGAGAACACAATGACTCGCGCACGTTGGAGGGGGAGTCCCGCCGGCCGTGGAATATTTCTTATCTTCGGCCTTACTACACCTAAGCCACAGGCACTTATGTACATATATTGGTAACATATATATTATGATGAATATAATAAAACCGACATGCCTATTAATTCAGGACCTCTGTCGTTTCATTTCTAAGAATAATGAGTCTTTATTGTCACTTCATATGATCATTTCGAGGCTTGATGCCTAGTTTAAAGGGACTGAAGAGAGTCTGTTGCACAGCACAGCTCAAACATTGGTACCCGGTGAGCACAGCTCAAAAACACATCATGTCGAGGCTTGACGCCCGGTTTAAAGTGACCAAAGAGAGCCTCTTGCATAGCACAGCTCAAACATAGGTACCCAGCGAGCACTGCTCAAAAATATCCCTTGGGGGATCCCCGTTCACAGAACATAGCTTTAACCCCTTCTTGGCTTGAAACGCCAGGTGTATAACACCGAAAAATTTCAGTTATCCCACCCTGTATGTCTGCCATTGTGCCGAGGTAATCCTGGAATGACCCGCAGATCTCTTGAGCAGTCAATCTTATTAAAGACCCTGAACTTGTCAAGGTTGAAATGGCGGTTGATCATGGGACGTCGGGCTACAGGGCTAAAGGATTAGCTAGCGGCTTGTGCAAGCCCATGAAAAGCACTTGGGTTTTAGGCCTGGCCGCCTATGTGTCGGTGTACAAAAAGAGGGGTACACTTTTTGTACCCCTATGACTATGCACGGGCAGTCTGAGCCACGGGCACCACCACACCAAGCACGGCGAGGGAGGTGAGCCAGGGTAAGACCGAAGCTCGATGGAACTGAAGCCCAAGAGAACAAGACCACAAAGAGCAAAGGGACGAAGCATATTCCCCGGGCAAGATCCTTGCCGGGAGCCAGTTTCAGTAGCCCCGGCAAGATCCTTGCCGGGGCTGGCTTTAGCAGCCCCGACAAGACCCTTGCCGTGGCAACTCGCCCCACATATACTGAGCGATTCACCCTTGAGTCCACTGCCCCTATGGGGCAAGTATTCGGGAGACATCCCCGTAGTGGCATGTAGATCTTTGTGAAGACATTCAAGGTTAGACATGTACGAAGAAGATGATGACCCTTGGCGGGATCCCAGCCAAGGAAGACCACAAGACCTCCGGCAAGCACCTTGCCGGGGATGACAGCAGGCGCCGCGGCAAGACCCTTGCCGGGTCCTCGGCAAGGCCCTTGCCGAGGACATCTGCAGAGCCACCATCAGGCCCACGCCAACTAAACCTCCACCGCCATATGCAGCTGCCGACCCAACCAGCTGGGCAGGCACCTAGGTGGTGACATGCAGATCTTCGTGAAGACCCACCATTGCGCCATCTCAGCTGCCTGCCTGCCTACATGGCATCTCAGGCATCGCAGTCCAGGGTGCGTGTCGACACAAGAAGGAGCGGCGACGGACAAGACGGATGTCTCCCCCGTCGCCGATAAAGCAAGGACACCTAAGCAAGAGGCATTAAATGCGCTTTGTCATCTAATGCGAGGGATAACCTCGCATCACTATACCCTTTCCACCTCCTGTGTGCCACTGTGGAAACCCCTTTTCCCTATAAAAGGAGGCCTGAGGCGACCAGGAGGAGGATTCGGCTTTTTGGAGCTCCTCACGCCCCATAGCTAGCTGAAGAACACAGATATACAATCCACCAAAGCCGGAGTAGGGTTTTACGCATCCTCGTGGCCCGAACCTGGGTAAAGGAACCGTGTGCTATCTGTTTGATTCGCTCTTCTCTCAACCCCACACCCCGCAACCGTAGTAGGGATTCTTGTGATCCCATAGGTGTCGTTCCTAATACACCGACATCTTTGGCGCGCCAGGTAGGGGGCGCGCAGTTGTGAGAATCTGCTTTAGCAGTCAGTCCGATGCTTCTTCATCATCATGGCGCCCAAGAAGAAGACGACGGTGGCAGTTGGCTAGTCGGAAGCCGGACAGCCCGTCCCGACGCGGGCGAGCAGTGGACCGGTCGCGGAAAGGACCTGGGGCGCTGCTCGCGAATACCAACGCCGTCCCAGCAGCCGGAGTTTGGGAGGTGGCGATGTTTGTGCTCGGTAACGGGCCACACACCGCCAGATCCAAAGACGGAGACAGGCCCTCCGCGAGTGGCGCAGGGCCTTCCAAGATTGCTGCCACATCACCCGAATGCGACGGAAGGGCCTCCAGGACTCCCACGCCGGCGCCCACAACAAGCTCATCCCAAGCAGCGCGCGACGAATGGCGTCATCACGCTGAAGATCCCGGATGTCGCCATGGGAAGAGCCACGAGCGCCACTCCCGATACGTAGAAGACCTGCCCGCCCGCCGAAGCGCTGGTGGAAATGGCATGCGACCACGGGATCGTGACGGAGCTCCTCCTGACATGGTCGGGGGTCGATGCACGTTGCGGTCCGTGCAGTTGCTCCTCGACTTTCCTCCCGTTACGGGGAAACTCGACGAATGGAGAGCCACCATCCAAAGCCTTGTCACAGTCGCCAACAAGGATGAACCAAGTCCAGCGGAACTCCTAGGTCGACGCCCCGATGGGGTCCCACACACCGGTGGCGGGAGGACTGGCAGCACTGTGGCCACGGTGCATTCGCCTCCTCCTCGCCCGGTACCGCGTGTGTCGACTAGTCGGGACGTCGCGGGTGACACCATCTCCATAGCGTCGTCCGACCCATGGACCCACGGCGACCAGCGTCATGTTCTTCAGGAGCGATCTCATGATGACGCTCGAACCACCATCGACCGCCGGCGCGGAGCGCGCCACCAGTCAGACAGGCGAGCAGGGCCTGCTGTGAATTGCCCTGCACCGGAGAGCCCTGGAGGTCTACCTTACGAGGTAGGTTGTCCGGCTTTTACCCGTGAGCTGCGGCAGTTCTAGTAGCCCACTCACCGCACCTTCAAGCCTGACGTTGGCGAGAAGTACAACGGCAAGACCCACCCGTCGGAGTTCCTCAGCATCTACACCATCGCGATGCAAGCTGCCGGAGCCTGCGACGATAAGGTGCTTGCGAATTACTTTCCATTGGCTTTTAAACCCAACGCCATGTCATGGTTGATGCACTTGCCGGTGGAATCTATTTCCTCCTGGTCGGATTTGTGCCATGAGTTTGTTGGCGCCTTTACTGGAGGTCACCAAGCCCATGGCCAAGCAAGCGACCTGCACGTCATTCCCCAGAAGGAAGGCGAGAGTTTGCGCAAGTATATACAGAGGTTCAGCCGGGTACAGTACAATATCCCTGATGTTCACCCTGCCGCCATCATCAGCGCGTTCCATCAGAACGTGCGTAACCGCAAGATGCGTGATGATCTGGCGATGACCAAGGTGAAAGATGTGGCGGAACTCTATGTTCTTGCTGACAGATGTGCTCGGGCTGAGGAGGGAAGGAAGTACCCCGGCGAAGATGCCGACGCGGAAACCGACTCTTCAGATGAGGATACTGCCGCCCTGGCGAAGAAATGCCGGCACCGCAACAGGAAGCGCAAAGGTAAAGCCGTGCTGGCCGTCGAGGGATCTGATGACACCGGCTCCGCCAAGAAAACCAGGGCGGGTGACCCCGGCAAGGAAATTGCCGGGTGTGTCGCCTGCCGGGCCTTCGTGGCTGCCGAGAAGCCAGGAAACTCCGGCAAGCGATACTGCAAGATCCATCCCACCAAAGGCCATGATCTCCAGGACTGCCGACAGGTTGAGCTCCTTGCTAAGAAGTAGAGGGCTGAATATGAGAGGCGGAAGAAGGAGAAGGGCCAAGACGGTGCTGAAGGGTCCGGCAAGAAGCGTGACGGCCAAGCAGGCCATCGCAGCAAGGATAAACAGCAGGAGAGGCCCGCCCGGGGCGATGACAGAAGGCCCGAAGACGACGATCACGAAGAGGACAACGAGTTCGGCGACCAAGAATTTCAGAAAGCTACGGAGGCCATGTGCGTCGATGGCGGCGCCTCGCTGCATACTTCTCACCGCCAACTTAAACACTGGGCGCGTGAGATTATAGCGGCGGAGCCATCGTCCGGTGCCCAAAAGCCACTGAAATGGTCCAACACACCTATCATTTTTGACACTGAGGATCACCCTGATCGCACTACTGCGGTCGGGTGCTTGCCATTGTTGGTTTCACCGACAATACGCAACCTCAAGGTGACAAAGATGCTAGTCGATGGCGGGGCCAATCTGAACCTACTCTCGCCCACCGTGATCGAGAAGCTGCAAATTCCTGATGAAGACCTCGAAGAGACGGGCACATTTCAGGGGGTCAACCCAGGGAGAAGTCAACCAAAGGGAAAGGTCACGCTGCCCGTGACTTTTGGAAGTGATCTGAACTACAGGACAGAAAGGAGCGTGTTCGATGTTGCGAGGATCCCCTTGCCTTACAACAGGATCCTTGGCCGCCCAGCGCTGGCCAAGTTCATGGCAGTGTCACACTACGCCTACAACACCCTGAAGATGCCAGGGCCTGTGACGATCATCACCATCCCCTCCGATAAGAAAGATGCGCTGATTTGTGCTGGCCAACTATACCAGCAGGCAGTTGCAGCAGCTGCCACCACGAGGGCACTTGCTCCTACCACTGGAGCCCCGGGAGGGAAGAAGAAGAAGAAGAAGACTGGTGAGACATCGGACACACACTCCGGCAAGCGCACCTCTTCGGAGTGTAGTGCTCCCGTCGAGGACGTGCCAGAGAGCTCCGCCGGAAAGAAGAAGAAGAAGACCGGTGAGACCTCGTACACCCACTCCGGCAAGCGCACCTCTTCGGAGTGTAGTGCTCCCATTGAGGACGTGCCAGAGAGCTCCACCGGCAGAAACAAGAAGTCCAGGGCCACACCGTCGGGAACCAAGAAGGTTTCTGTCAAGGAGGATGGCACAGGACGTGCTTTCACCATAAGCTCCACCCTTGACGACAAATAGGAAGACGCGCTCGTCACCTTCCTGCGGGCAAATGTCGATGTGTTTGCATGGCAAGCATCCGACATCCTCGGCGTTCCCAGGGAGGTGATTGAGCACCACCTTGCTGTCTGTCCTCATGCGCGGCCCGTCAAGCAGAAGGTCAGAAAGCAAGCTTTGGAATGATAAGAGTTCATCACAGAGGAGATCCGGAAACTAGAAGCAGCGGGTTTGGTAAGAGGAGTTCTCCATTCGACGTGGTTGGCCAATCCAGTGGTAGTGCGCAAGGCAAGTGGGAAGTGGAGGCTGTTTATTGATTACGCAGATATCAATAAGGCTTGTCCCAAGGACCCCTTCCCGTTGTCGTGCATTGACCAGATTGTTGACTCCACGGTTGGGTGTGACCTATTGTCATTCCTCGATGCCTACTCCGGCTACCATCAGATCTTCATGGCAAGAGAAGACGAAGAGAAGACAACATTTATCACCCCATGTGGCACGTACTGTTTCGTGCGAATGCCTTTCGGGTTGAAGAGTGCTGGCTCGACGTTTGCAAGGGCAGTCCAGATTGGTTTTGAACCCCAGCTCCATAGAAATATGGAGGCTTACATGGATGATATAGTGGTCAAAACCAAGAACAGGGCAACCCTTATACCAGATTTACGAGAAACATTTGTAAACCTACGCAAGATCAACCTCAAGCTGAACCCTGAGAAGTGCGTTTTCGGCGTCCTGTCCGGCAAGCTTCTCGGGTTCTTTGTGTCACAACGTGGGATAGAGGCCAATCCGGAAAAGATCAAAGCTATAGAACAGATTGAAGCACCCAAACGGGTCAAGGATGTGCGTCGGCTTGCTGGCTGCGTTGCCGCCATGAGTAGATTCATTTCCAAGTCTGCCGATCGCGCCCTTCCCTTTTTCAAAATTTTGAAAAAGGCGGGCCCAATGGAGTGGATGCCAGAAGCTGAAGCAGCATTGCAAGATTTGAAGAGGTATCTTTCCTCCACGCCAGTACTACTTGCGCCTAGGCCACAAGAACCGTTGCTGCTATACTTGGCGGCAACAAACCAGGTGGTCAGTGCCGCACTAGTGGCGCAGACAGAAATTGATGATGAGGTGATAGCAGCGACAGAGCCTGATTCCATTGGTGCAGAGACGACACGGCCGGTTGGAGTGCAGCCAAGGAAGAAAATGATGCAGCACCCGGTCTACTTTGTTAGCTCCCTCTTGCAGGGGGCTAGATCAAGGTACTCCGGTGTGCAGAAATTGCTCTTCGGCCTTCTTATGGCCTCGAGGAAGCTGCGTCACTACTTCCAGGTGCACGAGATCACTGTTGTCACTCGCCTCCCTCTGCAGCGGATATTGCACAATCCAGATGCAACGGGAAGAATTGTAGAGTGGGCACTGGAGCTGTCCAGCTTTGGCCTCAAGTTTGAAAGTACCTCGACGATTCAAAGCCGAGTCCTGGCAGAGTTCGTTGCAGAATGGACCGCGACGCCTGATGAAGAAGTCCAGGAAACTGCTCTCCCTGGGAAAGAGGCGAGTTGCGATTGGATCATGTACTTTGATGGAGCTTTCTCCTCACAGGGCGTCGGGGCTGGCGTACTGCTTGTCGCGCCCACCGAAGAGCACCTCAAGTACGTGGTCCAGATGAACTTCCCCAGGGAGGTATCAACGAACAACACTGCTGAGTATGAGGGGCTGCTTGCTGGTCTTAGGATCGCGGCAGACCTCGGAATCAAGAAACTCATTGTCAGGGGCGATTCGCAGCTTGTCGTCAAACAACTCAATAAAGATTACCAGAGGACGTTGATGAAGGCCTACGTTGATGAAGTGAGAAAGCTGGAAGAGCGCTTTGATGGTATACAGGCGGAGCACGTTCCCCGAGCGGAGAACGACATCGACGATTACGTGTCAAAGCGCGCTGCCCTCAAGTTACCTATGGAACCAGGTACCTTTGTGCTCTAGCTTTCTCAGCCATCCATTGATCCATCAACAGAGCAAAACAAGAGGAGGAAATCAGGGCCCGGCAAGTAATTTCCCGCCGAGCTCCCCGGAGCTGCCGGCAAGGATGTTGCCGGGGAAGCTGAGCCCGCCACGGGACGGCTAGCTCCGGCGGAGCGTCAAGCTCTTGCCGTCGAGACAGCCGCTCCCATGGCGGAGGATATGCCTTTAGTCCTCGCCGTCGAGCCCCAGGCTCCAGCGTGGGAACAGCATACCGTCTGATTCCTTCAGACTGGGGAACTTCCTGAGGAGCAGGAAGAAGCGGAAAAAGTAGCCCGTCGGTCTGCTATGTACCAGTTCGTCGATGACGTCCTGTATAGAAATAGACCGACCGGCATGAAATTGAAGTGTATCCCTCGAGAGGAAGGACTGGGATGTTGGCAGAGATACATGGAGGCATATGTGGATCCCACATAGGGTCAAGAGCCCTTGTCGACAAAGCATTTCGGCAAGGCTTCTTCTGGCCCACTGCCCTCCAGGATGCAACGACACTGGTCACCAGGTGTGAAGCGTGTCAGTTCCATTCAAAGAAACTTCATCAACCAGCTCAAGCCCTTCAAACCATTCCTCTCTCCTGGCCCTTCTCGGTCTGGGGGCTCGACATACTGGGCCATTTCCCCCGCGCTGTCCGGGGCTTTGAGTACTTGTACGTTGCAAATCGACAAGTTCACAAAGTGGCCGGAGGTGGAGGCAGTGAGGAAGGTCACAACTCTGTCAGCCGTCAAGTTCTTCAAGGGACTAGTGTGTCGTTTTGGTGTACCCAACAGGGTCATCACCGACAACGGCACGCAGTTCACAAGCCGCACCTTCATGCAATATACCCAAGACCTCGGCAACAAATTCTGTTTCGCTTCCGTTGCTCACCCACGAAGCAATGGTCAAGCTGAGAGGGGAAACGCTGAAGTGTTGCGAGGCTTAAGGACAAAGACCTTTGACAAGCTACACAAGAGTGGAAGGCGCTAGATTGATGAGTTGCCGACAGTTCTTTGGTCGATCAGAACGACGCCAAATCGAGCCACCGGCCAGACACCCTTTGCCCTAGTATACGAGGCAGAAGCGGTTCTCCCCACTGAACTCATATACGGGTCACCTCGAGTGCTCGCTTACGATGAGCTTGAGCAAGAGCAACTGTGGCAAGATGACGCAATACTCCTTGAGGAACATCGTCTTCGGGCGACTGTGAGAGCAGCACGCTACCAGCAAGCCTTGCGCCGCTACCATAGCCACAAGGTACATGCCCGAAGCTTTGAGGAAGGCGACCTTGTTCTTCGGAGCGTTCAATCGGCCAAGAATACCAACAAGTTGACGCCGAAGTGGGAAGGCCCTTATCGGGTAATACGAGTCACCAGGCCTGGCGCAGTCCGCCTGGAGACCGAAACTGCCATTCTGGTGAGGAATTCCTGGAATATTGAGCATCTTTGCAAGTTTTACCCATAAGGCGCGGCTTGCCGGCCCCCCCGGCAAGCCACCTTTTGTACAAGCCTTGCCGGCAAGGCATGTAACCCTTTGTACAAAGCCAGGCGCAGACCCTGAGCATAAGTAAATGAAGCGCTGGCGCCCTAAGTTATAGCATGCATGCTGAGTCGAGTCTCGTCCTTGGTTAGTGTAGGATCGAAAGTATGTCTAGAGGGGGGTGATTAGACTACTTGTAATTATAAAAATTCTGCCTTTTGACAAAGAACAGTTTTTGGTAGTTTCACAATTATGATCAAGTCAAGCATCACCCTACACATGCAATTCTAGAGTATAGGCAGCGGAAAGTAAATTGCACATGTAGTAAAGAGAGGTGGAGAAGAGCAAACGCAATTTGGAGACGCGGTGATTTTTCCCGTGGTTCCGATAGGTGGTGCTATCGTACATCCACGTTGATGGAGAATTCAACCCACGGAGGGTAACGGCTGCGCGAGTCCACGGAGGGCTCCACCCATGAAGGGTCCACGAAGAAGCAACCTTGTCTATTCCATCATGGCCTACGCCCACGGAGGGCTAGCCTTACTCGGGGTAGATCTTCACGAAGTAGGCGATCTCCTTGCCCTTACAAACTTCTTGGTTCAACTCCACATCTCGATGACGGAGGCTCCCAAGCGACACCTAACCAATCTAGGAGGCACCACCCTCCAAAAGGTAATAGATGTTGTAGATGATGATGAACTCCTTGCTCTTGTGCTTCAAATGATAATCTCCCCAACACTCAACTCTCCTCACTGATTTGGCTGTGGTGGAAGAAAGGATTGAGTGGAAAGCAACTTGGGAAGGTTAGAGATCAAGTTTCATATGGTAGGAGTGGAGCAACTTGATCTCAACACAAGGGTAGGTAGTTCTCTTCTCAGAAAGTGTAAGGTAGGAGTGGTAGTTCTTTCTGATGGCTCTCTCCACGAATGAAGATGGGGTAGAGGGGTATATATAGCCTCCACACAAAAATCCAACCGTTACACACATAATTGAGCAATCTCGGTGAGACCGAAGTGGACAACTCGGTGAGACCGAAAGTTCAAATAATGTGAACGTTGGGGTTTTCGGTGGGACCGAAAATACCATCTCGGTTATTCCGATTTGAGCAAAGACAGGAGCTTGCCAGTTTCGGTGGGACCGAAAATATCATCTCGGTTATTCCGATATGATGACAGAAGGTTACAGAAGCTTGGCAGCCCATGTTTCGGTGAAACCGATTGCAAACTCGGAATGTCTGATTTTTCTAGGGTTTGGCTTATGGCTGAGGTGGTTCATCTCGGTGTGACTGAGTTTGGAAAATTGGTTGGCCCGAGATTACTTATGAGTGTGTATTGTAGTGAAAGTTGCTGATAGTTAAAGGAGATATATCACTAAGCACTTGAGCAACCAGATCATCAACACAACCTCATCCCCTTTTAATAGTATTGGCTTTTCCTATGGACTCAATGTGATCTTGGATCACTAAACCAAAAATGGAGTCTTGAGCTTTTGCCAATGCTTGCCTTAGCATTTTAAGGGGTCCACTTCTTCAGTCCTTGCCATACCCATATCACTGAACTTCTCTGAAATGATTCTCAAGTAACTATTAGTTCAATGATATATATGTTGTTATTAATTGCCAAAACCACCCGGGGATTAGTTCCACTTTCAATCTCCCCCTTTTTGGTAATTGATGACAACATATAGATCAAAGCTTCGACAAAGGATATAATCAATGAATAATATCGTCGCTTTGAGAAGTATGTGATAAGCAAGAGCTCCCCCTAAATTTGTGCATTATTTAAAATTTGCGTTTGAATGCAAATGCACAATCGATTAGGATCATGGGTCACTCTTCCATGTCACATACATCTTGGTGGAGCGCACAAAATGATAAGAATGAATAGCATGCACCCAAACACCAAGACATGAGTAAATAGTCATACAAGATAGGAATAGCATATGATAAGCATTAAGCACAAATTAAAGCATAGTATGACCAAGCACTCATTAAGGTAGCATCAAACGTAGTATCAAGCACACTGAAAGTTTCGAAAACCAAAAGTAAGTATCTCAAGGAAACCGCAAAAGAACGAAAGAGCAAAAGCGCAAAGACAACAGCACTCTCTCTCTCGAAGCCCTATGATCTATACAATTTCTCCCCCTTTGGCAACAAGTTACCAAAAAGTTCGAAAAGGCATAGAGCTAAACGTCACTGTGGGCTCTGCTGGCGGCTCCCGTCTGGGTTGATGTCGGAGTAGATATGACGGCATCGGCGAAGACTTCAGCTGAAGTCTGTGCTGGAGGAGTGGATACTGGAGCTGTGGCTGGAGTGACTGCTGGAGCTGCAGGAGGTGCTGAAGTTGTGGTCCTGGAGTCAGTCACTGGAATAGCAGCTGATTGGGATCCTCTGGGAATCGGAGCAGTCTGTCGCTGAGAATCCTGGACTAGGTCATCCTGCACAAGCTCTGCCTTGTCCTGCTTTGCTTCCTCCATGTCTGCTTCAAGCTTGTTGATGGTCACCTGAATTTCAGTCAGCTTCACGTCCAGAGCATGGATCTTCTCATCAACAATCCTCTCTAAGCTCTCCTGAGATTGTTCAATGCTGGCCAGGCATTGTTCAATCCTTTGGGTAGCTTCAAGAATCTGTTCTCCGAAACTCTTTGGTTTAGCTGCTGCTGCTGCTGCTTCTTTATCAGCCTTGGCTTTCTTAGCAGCTTCTATCTTGGCTTGACCTTCGACAGATGTAGGATCCTCCTCGTCCATCACAACAACATTGTCTTCATGCTCTGGCTGCAGGGGTAAGTGTTTCCTATCCAACAAGAATTTGCCCATGCCAAACTTGGCATTGATAAGCATCTGAATCTGTGGGGCAAATCCACATGACCTTTTCTGGTCAGCTGCAGTCCTCTTAATGGTCTCTACCATTAAGTCCATCACCTTGAAAGGTGCCTTCTCATCAAGTATATGCAGCATGTTGATAGAATACCCTCTAATCATGCGATGATCTCCAGACTTGGGCATCAAGGTATGCCTCAGAATAGTGTTAGTGGTAGGTAAACCTGCCTGGAGATAGTACACTGAGCCGAGCTTCCATATTTCCAAATCTGCTCCGGGGATCTCCTTGTACATGTTCTTCATGGAATCATGATTCTTCTTTGGAATCCCATAGACATCAATGTCATCCTCTCGTTGCACTGGAGCATTCAGAAGTTCTGCCCATTCTTCAACAGAAGAAGAGAACCTTTGACCTTTAGTCATCCAGGTGATCTTCCCATCAGGATAGAAATGAGCTGTGGCATAGAATTGCATAATCATCTCATCGTTCCAATCTGTCAATTTTTGACCCACAAACTCAGCAACTCCACATGCAGTGAAGCTTTCATGCACATGGGGAAAGAAGTCTCTGTGCTCTTCGCTGTCAATGTATTCCAGTCAACGTATCTGGTGTCTGCGACTATAGGCTTCTTGTCCATCAGCACAGTCTCATAGAAGTCCTGCTGCTCTTTGGTGTGGAATCTGGGGTCTACAGTAGTTCTTATCCTCACGGCATATGGGTCAGCTTGTCTCCATAGCCCGAGACCTCTATCTTTCCTTGCCTTCATATCCTCGGCTTGAGGATGAGCATCATTGTGAAGTGGCAGTTTTGGACGGAGTTTCAGCAACACTTGTTCTTCCTCATCAGACTCAGCTGGTGGCACATCACCCTTGTTCTTCTCAGATGCTGGAATGTTTCTGGTTGTCCTCTTGGGCTTGGCAGCAGGCTTTGCTGGAGCTGCCTTGGCTTGAGCAGATTTCTTGGGCTTTGAAGTGGCTCCGGCCTTAATGGCATCACCCATGAGCTTCTGCTTCTGAGGAGCAGGCTGGGGTGCTTCTTCTTCTTCTTCCTCGACTGCTGCATCTGCATGAGGATCACTATACACAACCCTCTTTCTCTTGGAGGTTTTCTTCACTTTGCTTGGGGCTGGCTCTCCCAAGTTCAGCTTCTTGGCAACAGCTGACTGCTTGACTTTGCTGGTGCCCTTCTTTGACTGCTAACCTTGTTGCTCTTTGGCAACAACCTTTCTCTTAGGCTTGGAGGACACCTCTTCCTCAACAATGAAATCAGAATCCTCATCATCGGAGTTCTTCTCTTTTCTAGCTCTGGTGGCTGCAGGAGGCAAGCCACTAGGTGTACTCCTCTCACCATCATCAACTGGACTACTAGCCTCAGGACTAGTGTCTGCCTCAGGAATGTCCGCAAAAGGTGACTCCGACCTGTTCTGACTGTCACTGGCATCTGACATGGCTGACAACCTGTGAATAGATAAGGTATAGGCAGAGAAGAAGAGTTATCACAAACTGCAGAGGTTTTTGCAAAAAAAATGAGTTCAAATTTTAGTTTGAAGTTTTCACAGAAGGCATTTCGGTCAGACCGATTTTCAGTTTCGGTGAATCCGAAGTGTGTAACAGAAGCTTACCACACCACTTTCGGTTAGACCGAAGTGGGTTTCGGTCCTGCCGATACACTAGGGTTTCACTAAAACTATATTTCGGTCACACCGATTTGCACAACTCGGTTGGACCGAAAGGTGCTGTGCAATGGCCAGAGGGCGAATCGGTCACACCGAAATTTCAAAATCGGTTTCACCGAGATGTATTCCGTGGAAACCTAACTCTAAGAATTTTACTCGAAACTAGTTCAAACGAACCGATCTGGTGGAAAAGAAGATTTCAATCGTGGCTAGAAATTGAGTAAACCAAACGTGCATTGAATCGGAGATGGGAGCACGAGTGGGATCGAGACTCACCCTAACTTGGTGGAGTCTCTCTACGGCGGCAACGGCGCGGAGGAGAAATCCGTTGACGGTGATGGAGACCTGCGGCGAGGGCGCACAGGTGACGACGGTGACGATCCGGAGATCAGGGCGACGGTAGCAGGGGACGAGGGAGCGAAAACGTTTGAAGGAGTAATCAACGCGCGCTGCCCTCAGTATATATATCCCTTTGCTGTCGGTGGGACCGAGTTGAAAAACTCGGTGGCACCGAGATGGATAACTGCTAGGCAGTTACGCATTTCGGTCACGCCGAGATTTAGAACTCGGTTTCACCGAGATGAAACCTAGATCAGTCTAAATGCTTTCGGTTTGACCGAGTTTGAGACAGTTGGTCTGACCGAAAATCACTTAGAAGGTTTTGGAAGTCAGCCTTTGACGGATCGGTGGCTCCGAGTGCTCCTCACTCGGAGGGTCCGAAAATGACTTGTTCAAAGTTTGTGATATAAGCATGAATAGAATTTGAGACAAGAAAGCATAGATAGCTAGGGGAGGTACTTAGGCATTCTTGTCCATCCATTTGGCCAGAAAAAAATCAAAACAACCAAAACAACAAATGGATGTCCTCGAATGGATAAAATCATGCATTCAACATGCTCACACAATAAGATAGCAAATGAAATATGTGTCAAACATGCACAACCAAAACTCTAGCTACTAGCACACAATTTGTCGATGACTAGGTCATCTTTATATGAGTACTTTGACTTAGGAGCCAAATGAGAACATTTGACATACTCATCGTTTAAGCACAAGTGGGGTTACCACTTTTACATAAAGAATTGATGTGTTCACATCATTTGAAGATGCTTTAGCTCAATTTTTAGAGTAAAGCTCCCCCTAGATGTGAGAACCCCTTTTAAAGGGTCAAACTAACCTTGGGTTGTCGTAGAAGACTTCATGTAGATGTTGAAGATGTGGATGCTCAATGTTGATGGAGATCATCAAGAGTTGGGAGCTATCCTTTGGATTAGGGCACTTTCAATACCTACATGGGTTAGTCCCACAAGGAACAAACAAGGATATCCATAGACATAGATTGAAGTTCACAATAGATGATGTCCATGAAAGAAATGATTACCTTGTCCCTTTACTTACCAACAAGAGGGTTTGTGACTCCATGAACTAGTGCATGATGTGGAAGTTGATTGCACAAGTTCTTTGCCAAAATGAATGTGAGTGAAGTATGTTGGCGGAGTCACCCTCAAGAACCATCTAGTTCTTCTTCTTCGGGATCCACATCATCTTGATGGGAATCCTTGGGGTTGTAGTTGAGCTTGACGAAGTAGAACTTGACGTTTCCTTGGGAACCCACTTGACCATGGCTTGAGGTGCTTCAATGAATGCATCAATCTCCTCTTGAAGCTTGTCCTTGGCTTTCAGCTTGTGGTCTTGTGGTGGAAGGTCATCTTGAGCTTGTTCCACATTGGAAGAAGTAGGATCATACTTCTCCTTTTGAGAAACAAACTGTGGAGTAGGGTATTGACCTTCTTCCCACTCAACACCTTCGGCGTTGAACTTTCGCTCAAAACCAATTCCTTGATTCTTCCGGTGCCTTCCTTGCTTGCGAACAATTTCCTCAAAGTTCTTGCTTCCGGCAAGACTCTTGTAGACACCTTTCTCTATGATTTCCTTCAATAAGCTATTCTCTTGCTCAAGTGTAACTTGGCTTGAAACATTGTTAGTGGAATCAAGAGAACTACTAGAAGCAACAACATTGGATTTAACATGGTTATTGTTACTACTAGAGGAAGAATTTTTCTTATGCTTGTCATGCTTAGTCTTAATAGGTGGCAAGAAATTAGATAAGAGAAGTCGTTTGGCAAGATATGAAGAACTCTTCTTTCGAAGATCGTCATTGATCGCTTTTAGAAACTCATGTTCTTGCTCTAGTGTGAGCTTCTCGAAGCGTAGCTTCTCATGAGATCTTAGGAGCTCTCTATGATCTTCTTGAGTTGTTTCATGAGCTAACTTAAGAGTGTTTTAGTTCTTTAGTTAGACGCTCAATCTCCTTCATAGCATTGTCATTCGACTCTTCTCGACTATAAAGACTACTAGCATTTTCATCGTTACTAAGCTCACTAGATTTATCATGCAAGAGCTCATCTTCACCAAGCAAGTCATCCTCATCACTATTGAAGTCAATGAATTCAGGGTGTGATACCTTGGGGCCTTTAGCCATGAAGCATCTTCCAATTCCCTCATTTGGTGAATCAAATAAGTCGTAGGAGTTGGAGGATACGAGAGCAAGATCGGCAACACCTTCATCTTGACTGTAGTCGGAGTCGGAGTGATAGCTTCCATCGGATTGATTGTCGGAGTCGGAGCCGGAGACCCATTCACCTACATGAGCTTGATGTCTTCTTCTTGTGTAGCTCATTGATGACTTGTCTTTCCTCTCCGAATCCTTGCTTCTCCGAGAGGGTCTTCGTTCATAACGATCATCTCTACTCCTTCTCTCTTTCCGAGGTGACTCATCTCTTGATCTTCTTCTTGGAGATTCTTCTCTTCTCTTGTGGGGAGCCGTACACCCATTTGAGTAGTGTCCGGGTCTTCCACAATTGTAGCAGTTTCGATCACGACTAGAAGATATCTTTTCATCATATGATCTAAACTTTGAGCTTCTCTCTTTGCCTCTATTCTTGTAGAATTTGTTGAAGTTCTTAACCATTAGGCTTATCTCTTCATTGGAAACTAACTTGTCACTTGAGGTTGTGGGAACATCACTTGTAGCTTTGTAAGCATCACTTGACTTGTTGTGAAGCTCTTCCTTATCCTTAAGTGTCATCTCATGAGCAACAATTCTTCCAATGACTTCAGTTGGCTTGAGAGTCTTGTAGTTTGGCATCATTTGGATCAAAGTGCACACGGTGTCATACTTTCCATCCAAAGCTCTTAGAATCTTCTTGATGATGAATCGGTCGGTCATTTCTTCGCTTCCTAAGCCGGCAATCTCATATGTGATGAGAGCAAGCCTAGAGTACATTTCAGCGACTCCTTCACCATCCTTCATCTTGAACTTGTCAAGTTGACCTTGAAGAATATCTAGCTTTGATTCCTTCACAGACTCGGTACCTTCGTGCATTTCAACCAAAGTATTCCAAATCTCTTTAGCATTCTCAAGACGGCTGATTTTGTTGAACTCCTCAGGACACAAAGCATTGAAGAGAATGTCACAAGCTTGAGCATTGTTTTGCAACATCCGCAACTCTTCCGGTGTAGCTTCACGATCCAGAACTTTTCCTTCCTCGAAGAATTCACCTTGCATGCCAACACAAATAATGCCCCATGCGGCTGGGTTATGACCAAGAATATGCATTTTCATTTTATGCTTCCAACTAGCAAAATTTGTACCATCAAAGTAAGGACCTCTACGATAATTACCCTCACTAGACGCCATACTCTCCTAGGTTGTGAAACCAAGCTTATGGAGTCCAATGCAATGGAAACCAATACAATGGAGACCAAAGCTCTGATACCACTTGTAGGATCGAAAGTATGTCTAGAGGGGGGGTGATTAGACTACTTGTAATTATAAAAATTCTGCCTTTTGACAAAGAACAGTTTTTGGTAGTTTCATAATGATGATCAAGTCAAGCATCACCCTACACATGCAATTCTAGAGTATAGGCAGCGGAAAGTAAATTGCACATGTAGTAAAGAGAGGTGGAGAAGAGCAAACGCAATTTGGAGACGCGGTGATTTTTCCCGTGGTTCCGATAGGTGGTGCTATCGTACATCCACGTTGATGGAGACTTCAACCCACGGAGGGTAACGGCTGCGCGAGTCCACGGAGGGCTCCACCCACGAAGGGTCCACGAAGAAGCAACCTTGTCTATTCCATCATGGCCTACGCCCACGGAGGGCTAGCCTTACTCGGGGTAGATCTTTACGAAGTAGGCGATCTCCTTGCCCTTACAAACATCTTGGTTCAACTCCACATTTCGATGACGGAGGCTCCCAAGCGACACCTAACCAATCTAGGAGGCACCACCCTCCAAAAGGTAATAGATGTTGTAGATGATGATGAACTCCTTGCTCTTGTGCTTCAAATGATAATCTCCCCAACACTCAACTCTCCTCACTGATTTGGCTGTGGTGGAAGAAAGGATTAAGTGGAAAGCAACTTGGGAAGGTTAGAGATCAAGTTTCATATGGTACGAGTGGAGCAACTTGATCTCAACACAAGGGTAGGTAGTTCTCTTCTCAAAAAGTGTAAGGTAGGAGTGGTAGTTCTTTCTGATGGCTCTCTCCATGAATGAAGAGGGGATGGAGGGGTATATATAGCCTCCACACAAAAATCCAACCGTTACACACATAATTGAGCAATCTCGGTGAGACTGAAGTGGATAACTCGGTGAGACCGAAAGTTCAAATAATGTGAACGTTGGGGTTTTCGGTGGGACCGAAAATACCATCTCGGTTATTCCGATTTGAGCAAAGACAGGAGCTTGCCAGTTTCGGTGGGACCGAAAATATCATCTCGGTTATTCCGATATGATGACAGAAGGTTACAGAAGCTTGGCAGCCCATGTTTCGGTGAAACCGATTGCAAACTCGGAATGTCCGATTTTTCTAGGGTTTGGCTTATGGCTGAGGTGGTTCATCTCGGTGTGACTGAGTTTGGAAAATTGGTTGGTCCGAGATTACTTATGAGTGTGTATTGTAGTGAAAGGTGCTGATAGTTAAAGGAGATATATCACTAAGCACTTGAGCAACCAGATCATCAACACAACCTCATCCCCTTTTAATAGTATTGGCTTTTCCTATGGACTCAATGTGATCTTGGATCACTAAACCAAAAATGGAGTCTTGAGCTTTTGACAATGCTTGCCTTAGCATTTTGAGGGGTCCACTTCTTCAGTCCTTGCCATACCCATATCACTGAACTTCTCTGAAATGATTCTCAAGTAACTATTAGTTCAATGATATATATGTTGTTATTAATTGCCAAAACCACCCGGGGATTAGTTGCACTTTCAGTTAGGGTTGATAGTGCTTAGCGGCGGCTAACCCCTAGCTTAGAGGTCGAGTCTGCATCCCTGTGTCTTTCTTTTATCTTCTTTGGTTCACAGGACACACAGATATCCTTGCCGAAACCACTTGGGGAGAAGAAAAAGGAACGGACCAGCGTCTAGGCCCCGGCAAGCCAGTATTGCCGGGGGCTGCAAGAGCAAAGATTCACCCACGGCAAACCAGGGTTGTCAGGGGCTGCAGCTTCAGATAAGTTCTTCATCCCTTATCATGCATTCCATTATGGACTGAGGTATGTGAAACCTCGTTTCTTTCCTTAAAACTACCGTGCTCCCATGACTCTAGGCCCTAGGGCTCGTCCCTGTGACCAAGTTTGGTCGTAGTCGGGGCAGCGAAAGGACGAAACAAGGAGCCTAAACCCACTTCATCCCCGCCTCCGCCAAAGGCGTGAGAAAGGTCGAGCGAAGTGGGGGGATGGCGAGGCCTGTTGCCGGGCAAGAAAATGTTTATCTTAGAGATATCAGGGATTTGTTCCCTGTTGTGGGTTCTACCTACGAACAAATGACCCGGCAAACATCCCTTTTTCATTAAAAACATTCCACTCAGGTACAGTCCATAGGGAATGAAAAAAATGAACAAGGGGATTACAAGTTTCAAATTTAACAGATGCCCGAAGGCTTACAAACTAAAAAGAGATAAGATGCCCGTAATGCCTTTCTTGTCCCTCTCCTCAGGAGGTAGGTCAAGGAGGCGAGAAGGGCAAAAAGAGCGCCTAGGCGAGCTACGGGTGGCAGAAGACACCAAGAGGACATCTTGGTGGCCGCCCAAAGGCTGGATGGTGATGGCGGCGCCGGAAGTAGAGCTCGAAGACGAGGCGGCAGGACGTCAGTACGCGACGAAGGCGTCGGTGCCCGCGTACTTCGACATGGCGACCTTGCCGCCCGCCCTCTTCCTATTCCGCGGCCTCCCAACGCCAGCCGCCAAGGGGACGCCCCGAGAAGTTCAAGGAGCCGACGACACGGATGATGGGGTCGCCGGTGCCACAAGGAGCGGCGCCCGACGCCTAGTCGGACCCGTCATCCTGCCGCCTACCGCCCTCGTCGTCGCTGCCGCTGTCCTCCTCGTCACCCTCGCTCGAGGAGGAATCTTCTTCATCGGAAGAGCTCTCCACGCAGCACCTTGCACGAGTCACAAAGTGCCCGAAGACCTTGACGGAAAGAAGGCCCCCCTCCATCAACTTAAAATGGAGAGTGATCCCATCCGTCAAACTGTGGATACGAGCAAACGTCTTCCATCCCTGACGAAGATACATCACATGAGGAGCAGGGAAGTCGACGCGGACCCGCGTGCCACTGATCCCACAGCCCCTCATGTGCAGCCGCAATGACTCCGGTGGATCCAGCTCCATCTCCCGCGCAAATGGAGTCGGGAGACGAAGGCGACGGCGCGGCGGCTGCCGCAACCTGACGAAGAACTCGCAAGGGTCATCCCCAATATGGCCCTCCACTGGAGGAGGAGCTGCTGGCTAGGGCGAGGCCGGCGGGCCGTCCCGTCCTCCTCTTCCCCGAGCGCCCCAGCCTCGCCCACGACATCGCCCACTCCCCCTTACCCTCGTGGCCGGCTCTACCACCGTAGGTGTAGGAGAAGGAGGGACGCGTTGTCGAGCGGCGACCCTCGCCGCCACCGTTGAAGGGCCGGGATTTCCTCTCTCCATGACGAACGGAAGAGAGGAGCAGAATCTGAAGGAGGAAGAAGATGGAAGAGTGCGAGACGCCGTCCCTCCCCCCCCCCCCCCCCCC
>LR738709.1:229793627-229890540 GCA_902687465.1 Secale cereale | reverse complement strand
CCCCCCCGCTCTTTATAAAGGAACGGGGTTGCGGCTCGACCGCCCCGCTCGGCCAATCAAGACACGGAAGGCGCAGGGAGCTAGGACCGACCCGCCGCCCCAACCAGCGACGGCCCGGTTTCCCGCCTCCACCGTGCGCCACCCCAAGCGCATGGGAGGCACTTGGCAGACGTGCAGAACCGAGGGGACGGGTGAGGCGACCTCTCCCCACCCCGTGATCGTGGGGAGTGGACGCCTTGAAGACCGCGCCTCGGCCCCATTCAGTAAATGGGCCGCGCCTGCACGCCTCCCCCCGTTTACGGGGAAAGCACGAAGCTCCCTCTTTACTGTGATGTGACGCATGCCTGCGGGAACCGCCCCGCGTATGCCGCCCACGTCACGCACGCCCCTCCGCACCGTGCCACGCGCGCGAATCATGGGAGGCGCAGCGCGCGGAAAATCTTACCACGGTAAAAACCGTCCCGCCTGCCCGCACACTGTTCTGGGCCTAGCCCAACAACGCGTCGCGCTTATGTGTGGCCCAGGCCCGGGGGCTCCTGTCGGTGTACAAAAAGAGGGGTACACTTTTTGTACCCCTATGACTGTGCACGGGCAGTCTGAGCCACGGGCACCACCACACCAAGAACGGCAAGGGAGGTGAGCCAGGGTAAGACCGAAGCTCGATGGAACTGAAGCCCAAGAGAACAAGACCACAAAGAGCAAAGGGACGAAGCAGATTCCCCCGGCAAGATCCTTGTCGGGAGCCAGTTTCAGCAGTGGATTCACCCTTGAGTCCACTGCCCCCATGGGGCAAGTATTCGGGAGACATCCCTGTAGTGGCATGCACATCTTTGTGAAGACATTCAAGGTCACACATGTACTAAGAAGACGACGACCCTTGGCGGGATCCCAGCCAAGGAAGACCACAAGACATCTGGCAAGCACCTTGTCGGGGATGACAGCAGGTGCCGCGGCAAGACCCTTGTCGGGGCCACGGCAAGGCCCTTGCCGAGGACATCTGCAGAGCCACCATCAGGCCCACGCCAACTAAACCTCCACCGCCATATGCAGCTGCCGACCCAACCAACTGGGTAGGCACCTGCGTGGCGACATGCCGATCTTCATGAACACCCACCATTGCGCCACCTCAGCTACATGCCTGCCTACATGGCATCTCAGGCATTGCTGGCCAGGGCGCGTGTCGACACAAGAAGGAGCGGCGACGGACAAGACGGATATCTCCCCCGTCCCCGATAAAGCAAGGATACCTAAGCAAGACGCATTAAATGCGCTTTGTCATCTAATGCGAGGGATAACCTCGCATCACTATACCCTTTCCACCTCCTGTGTGCCACTGTGGCAACCCCTTTTCCCTATAAAAGGAGGCCCGAGGTGACCAGGAGGAGGATTCGGCTTTTTGGAGCTCCTCACGCCCCATAGCTAGCTGAAGAACACAGATATACAATCCACCAAAGCAGGAGTAGGGTTTTACGCATCCTCGCGGCCCAAACCTGGGTAAAGGAACCGTGTGCTATCTGTTTGATCCGCTCTTCTCTCAACCCCGCGTCCCGCAACCGTAGTAGGGATTCTTGTGATCCCATAGGTGTCGTTCCCAATACACCGACACTATGAAAGCCTTGTTTTTTGGATTTACTTTTGATGTGAGCATTTTTTTGAGATTCTTTTCTTATGACATGTTAACGTGGTTGAAAACCAATGAGGGTTATGTTGCCGATAGAGGAAAAGGTGTCCCGTCTTTCGATGAGATGGTGGCTATCATTTTTGGTGGAGTAGACTTCGACGATCCGACTACGAACGTGCAAGGACGTCGCTCTTTAGCAATCGCTAAACCAATTCCGGGAGGTTATTGACCATACCTGAGCACGATCAACCTGACCACGAGGGTCTATTTCCTGCAAGCAAACAAAGAACAAACAAGAAACTAATATTGCAATCTGGATATTGCGAATATAAGACGAAAGCTTTATTGATCAAGGCGGGGTTCTGTGACGTCTTTGTCTGGTTGTTGAACACAAACGAAGTACGCGAAGTTGCAGCTACGGCAAACTTTAAACTAAACAAAACCCAACGTCCAAACGATGCCCTAAGGGCTGTATATATGGAGGAAGAGGGGGAATTTTGTGGCCCTTGGAGGAGGTGTCCGAAACCAACCTTAAATCTTTTTTTCCCACACATACGGACTCTAAAGACATCCTATACTCAAGTATTTCAAAATTACATGGGCCTGGCCCAATAATAAGGTGACGCAACACCCATAATAGCCTCTAGAGGATATTTATGAAGTGGCATCTTGTATATTTTGTCCAAGGCTTCAAGCACTCATTATGGTGGCTTCAAAGTCCTGAAATCATCACTTGTAACTCCGTTCTTGTTCCCCTTGCGCATGCCATCATCTCCATGCTTGATCTTTATCCAATGATCATCCTTCTTGTCCAAGCTAGGCCCTTCATTTGTAAGCAATAAAAATGTATCCAATTTAGGCAGTATCATATTCTCATGAACATTAGAATCATTACCAAGAAACGAAAGTACCTGGTAATTTAATTGGCGTGCGTGAGCTATAGTAATTGGTCATGTATATGTATCAGTAGGGGCTGTGGGTGTAACTTTGTTAGTGATGTCATCATCATCCTCCCCTTCTTGATTGCAGTCATCCTCGACGGAAGCTCATCTTCCTCACCCAAGTAAGGCTTCAAATCTGCAATGTTAAAAGTGGGACTAACCCCAAAATCTGCAGGCTGCTCAAGTTATATGCATTATCATTTATTTTCTCTAACACCTTAAAAGGATCATCAGCACGTGGCATTAGCTTTGACTTGTGCAAATTAGGAAACCTATCCTTACGCAAATGTAACCCAACAAGATCTCTAGGTGCAAAGACAACACGTTTTCTACCTTTATCTCCAACAAGTTTATATTTAGCATTCATGCAGTGAATATTTTCCTTAGTTAACTCATGCATTTTTAAGATCAATTCAGCACGTTGTTTAGCATCAAAATTAACCTTCTCTGAAGATGGAAGAGGCAACAAATCAATAGGTGCACGAGGTAGGAAACCATATACAATTTCAAAAGGCACATCTTAGTAGTAGAATGCAACAAATGATTATAAGCAAATTCAATATGAGGCAAGCATTATGCACACATTTTCTTGTTATTCTTCAAATCATCCCTAAGCATAGTAGACAAAGTTCTATTGACTACTTCAGTTTGTCCATCAGTTTGGGGGTGACAAGTTGTACTAAAAAGCAGTTTAGTCCCAAACTTAGCCCATAAACATCTCCAAACGTGGCTAAGAAATTTAGTATCATGATCTGAAACAATAGTATCTGGCACACCATGCTATCGAATAATTTCATGAAAGAACAAATCATCAACATTAGTAGCATCATCGCTTTTATGACATGGCATAAAGTGTGCCATTTTCGAGAACCTATCCACGACAACAAATATGCTATCCCTACCCTTCTTTGTTCGAGGTAAACCCAAAACAAAGTCCATAGATATGTCCTCCCATGGAACACTAGGTACAGGCAAAGGCATATATAATCCATGAGGATTGAGTCGTGACTTAGCTTTTTGACATATAGTGTAGCGAGCAACCAAACGCTCAACATCCCGTCTCATCTTTGGCCAAAAGAAATGTGTAGCAAGTACGTCCTCCGTCTTCTTCACACCAAAGTGTCCGTCCCATTAATCCACCTATAGGTGCCTCCTGCAATAACAAAAGACGAACAGGGCTAGCTGGAATGCATAGCTTGTTAGAACGAAACACAAATCCATCATTAACTGCGAACTTGTTCCATGTTCTCCCTTCTTTACAATTCTGCAATACATCTTTAAATTCAGCATCATGCACATATTCATCTTTGATGGTCTCCAAACCAAATATTTTAAAGTCAAGTTGTGAATGCATAGTATAACGACGAGACAATGTATCAGCAATAACATTTTCTTTACCCTTCTTGTGTTTAATGACATATGGGAAAGTCTCAATGAATTCAACCCATTCATGATGTCTACGGTTCAATTTAGCTTGACTTTTAATATGCTTCAAAGATTCATGATCAGAATGTATAACAAATTCTTTGAGCCATAAATAATGTTGCCATGTTTCCAAAGTCCGAACGAGAGCTTATAATTCCTTATCATAAGTAGAATAATTCAGACTAGGCCCACTCAATTTTTCAGAAAAGTATGCAACAGGTTTACCATCTCGTAATAACACACCTCCTAACCCAATTCCACTAGCATCACATTCAAGCTCAAAAGTCTTATTAAAATCAGGAATTGAAGTAAAGGAGCATGTGTCAACTTATCTTTCAATATAGTTAATGCTTCTTCCTGTGCAGTACCCCAAACAAAAGGCACATCCTTCTTTGTAAGCTCATTGAGAGGTGCAGCAATGGTGCTAAAATCTCTCACAAAACGCCTATAGAATCCAGCGAGGACAAGGAAACTCCTCATGTGTGTGACTATTTTGGGTTGTGGCCAACTCTCAATAGCTTTAATCTTGGCTTTATCAACCTCAATTCCCTATGGAGTAACAACATAGCCATGAAAAGATACTCGTTCGGTGCAAAAGGTGCAGTTTCCAAGGTTACCAAACAAACGTGCATCACATAGAGCAACAAAAACAGCAAGTAAATGTTCCAAATGTTCCACTAAAGATCTGCTATAAATCAATATATCATCAAAGTAAGCTACCACAAATCATCCAACGAAAGCACGTAAAACTTCAATCATTAATCTCATGAAAGTACCAGGTGCATTAGTTAACCCAAAAGGCATGACTAACCACTCATATAATCCAAATTTAGTTTTAAATGATGTTTTCCATTCATCTCCCAATTTCATACGATTTTGATGGTATCCACTACGCAAATCAACATTGGAGAATATTGTAGAGCCACTCAATTCATCAAGCATATCATCTAGCCTAGGAATAGGATGACGATAATGTATAGTAATATTATTAATGCCTCTACAATCAACACACATACGTGATGTACCATCCTTTTTTGGCACTAGAATAATAGGAACATCACAAGGACTAAGGGATTCGTGTATATAACCTTTGTCGAGTAGCTCCTGTACTTGATTCATAATCTCCTTCGTCTCCTCTGGATTGGTACATTATGGTGCATGGTTGGGTAGAGATGCACCGGGAATTAAGTCAATCTGATGCTCAATCCCTCGAATAGGTGGTAATCCCAATGGCACGTCTTGTGCAAAGATGTCCTCGAACTCCTGCAAAATGTTAGTGACAACAGGAGGCAAAGAGGAAGGCACGTCCTTGAATGAAAATAATGCTTATTTGCACACAAAAGCATAGCAAACATATTTGTTGAAATCTAGATCATCAATATCAGATTTGGTGGCAAGTAAACATCCACTTTTTAATTTAATCTCAGATGCAACATGATATGATGGTGTGTTATTAGGCTTCATTTGTTTCTCAAATTCTTGTGCCACAATCTGATTTTCACTCTTATTTTGCTCATGTTTCTCTTTATTAGCTCTATTCATATCATCTTTCAAAATGAAATAAGGAGACATATGAAGCAATGTAATACATTTATCCCTATGAACAAGAGTATACTGATTGTTTCTACCATGGTGTACAATTTTTATATCAAATTGCCATGGTCTACCAAGTATTAAGGAACATGCTTGCATGGGTACCACATCACAATCAACATAATCAGCATATGTAGAGATACTAAAATGTACACGAACAGTATGTGTTACCTTAACCTTGCCGCTGTTGTTGAACCATTGGATGTAGTAAGGATGTGGATGTGGTCTTGTGGTGAGAGATAGCTTCTCCACCATCTCAATGCTAGCCAAGTTGTTGCAGCTCCCTCCATCTATGATGACGCGAATAGAACGTTCCTTCACAACTCCCTTTGTACGGAACAAATTATGCCTCTTATTTTGCTCCGCTTGTGTGACCTACACACTCAAAACACGTTGCAACTAAAAATTCATACCTATCAGCATCTTTAGGAGCCCTGTATTGCTTCTCATTTTTAGAATCATCTCCACCGTGTTCTTCACGTGTAATAATGAGCGAAAGTCTTGTCATCATAGTCACTAGCGAACACATAACCACCATCCTCAGTAGCACTCATGGCCCACTGAGATGGGCATTTGCTCGCATAGTAACCATGAACAGTGCAACGATGACAAATAACATCATGTGTTGGCCCTGTGGATGCCATGGATGAAGAAGAGCTCTGCGCAAGACCGAAAGGTGTACTCATGGTTGTTTGTGGTGGTGCATGTTTGCCTTTATCATGGCTAGAAGTGACGGATGAAGTAGGCGGTGGTGCAGCCGGACGTGTCGAAGTAGAGGATGCACACGGTGTCCATGATGAAGGTCAACCTGCAGAAAACTTAGTTCACGGCAAGGCCTGTCGATCCGGCACTTAACGTTGAGCTTTGCAAGCCAGATGGAATAAACGAGTGATATTATTATATGCCTTATACTCTAGAATTTTCTAAATCTCTCTATTTAAGCCACCCATAAAACGTGCAAGCATAGCCTCATTGTCCACAACAATACCACATCTAATTAGACCAGTTTGTAATTCCTGATAATATTCCTCTACAGAATTTTTCCCTTGTCTTAAACGCTACAACTTTTTTAATTAATTCACGTTGATAATATGGTGGAACCCAACGAGTATGCATAGCAGTTTTCAAAGGAACCCAAGTAGTTGGAATATTATTCGGATATAATCTATGATATTCAGACCACCACACACACACAAAACTAGTGAAAGCACAAAGAGCAGCACCAACACGTCTATCCTCGGGATATTCTAAACATGTAAAATGTTGTTCGATTTCTAACTCCCAAGTAAGATATATATCAGGAAAATATACCCCCTCAAATTGTGGAATATTCAATTTTTCTTTAGGGAGATGGTCATGATCTCGTACCTGAGGGTATGGTGCAGCCCTACCATTGCGATTATTTGCATGTGGACGACCTGGTTGTGGTGGTGCTGGTAGTTGCACGTAGTTTTGATTTTTAATCAACCTCATCCTCGTAATCTCCGGCGTAATCGTCCTCCTCCACAGCAGCAGTAGGAGCCATAGAAGTATCAACAGCAGCACCAACAGTTTGGCCAGGCTCAAGAGGATCACGACTCACTTTGCGGAGGGCTGTTTTGCGATGTGGAGCTGGTTGTTGTTGTTGTTGTTGTTGTTGTTGTTGTTGTTGTTCTTATTGTTGTTGTTGTTGTTGTTGTTGTTGTTGTTGTTGTTGTTGTTGTTGTTGTTGTTGTTGTTGTTGTTGTTGTTGTTGTTGCAATGGTGCAGCAGGTGGAGGTAGATGCGCAAGCACTTCAGCGAATTTGGCATCCATCTTTGTGTCAATTGAGTTCTCAATGCCATCCATCCTCGCTAGTGCGTCGCTGAAACTGTTCATCACATCTTCTACCTGTTGACCCATCAGTTGCTGAAATTTATCATGCAACTCCTTGTTCGTCATGTTCTCCCAGTCAGTCTCGTCAACTTGTGATCCTGGCATGGTTAGCTTCAACAGAAACAAACAAAAATATGATCCTACATACTACTAGAAAATGGTGGTGGTGGGGCGTCATAAATCCGTCAAGAAAATCTCAAATTCTTACCAGTTCTTACCCAGCAGCAGGTGGTGATCGGCAACCGTTGTAGTCAAAACTCTCAAATATTAGATAAAGCGATTGCCAGGCGGTGTCAAATGCATGATGTAGATGTATGTGGAGCTGGGAAGGCTTATGATATGGTAGCAAAAATGTCAGCAATAATCAATTCAGAGATGCAAAGGTGAATAAACGCTCAACGACGGTACTATGCTGGTCCTAGGCTAGACCGTACTAGAGACGCGAGCCTAGAGTACAAACAAAATCACGGCGATGCACGTAACCAAGGGAGGAGCACACTCTAATTTTTTTTTTCTTTTTTTGCACTTTTTTTTCCTCCGCAACAATTTTTTCCGACAAAGTCTACAAATGGTTTAGAAAATGCCTAGCTAGAATTTTCCAGACTGGAACTATTTTTCTTTTGCTGGTGGCTCCGAAGTTGGGATGTCTGACTTGGCCACGACACGTAATATCGGGTGATCCCAAACTCGAAAACAAAGTATCAAATACTGGACTCGGACTAGGACTGATGGCAGAGATGAATCTGGTGGAACTCGGACTGGTGGTGGAGATGAATATGGTGGAATTTGGACTGGTGACGGATGTATGTTGGACGTGGACTCGGATTGGTGTGATCGCAGCGAATATGTGGTGGCGTATTAGGACTCGGATTGGCAGCGGATATGTGGTGGTGGTATATGGCGGCGGCGATGAAGATGGTGCGGCGGCGGCGTGACAACCTGTGACCAGTACTTGAAACTCTAAGGTAACTAGACGCTAAGACCAGCAATTGGACACGACGAGGCAATCGCAAATTCAACAAAGAAAACACGTAAAAGATTATGCAATGGCTCAGACTTGTTCGGATATGATGAACTAACCCTAAATATTTTTTTTGCTTTTTCATGGACTATAGGTATGAAGAACAAACTCGATCTAAACTATGAAAAACTGTAAAATGTCACCGAGCAACTGATGGCTTCTCGCCCCTCGTTGGTTACCCCAAGTGGAAGGTTGAGATGTAGCGTAGCGGCAAATTTCACTTGGCAAAGATACCAAGGATCGAATCCCGTGTGACTCCGAGGGTCGACAAGTAGGTGTCAACGGCGCCAGAAACTTAGCGGTTAACGGGACCTGCACACAGATACAGATAACTTTGCTCCCAACCAGTACAGAGAGGTTGTCAATCCCTCCGGCCTTGTTGTTTACAAAGGATCAAACACAAGAGATGATAATGATAGCTATGACTGCAACTAGGAAATAAAAACAGGAAGTAAATAGAAGGTGTGATCAGCAGTGGTAATATGGACCGGGGTCCCATGATGTTCACTAGTGATGTCTCTCTCCCGAAAGACGATAAAACAGCAAAGCGAGGTAAACAAATTACAGCTGGGCAATTGACAGGATTATGTGCGCAAACCAATGCTAACTATGCTGCAAAGAAAGGTAGAGGCTCAAAAGCATGGGCGGTACGCCAAGGTAAGTAGACCGAAATCCATCTGCATCTACTACTAATCATCCACCTTGAGATATCTATCCAGAACATCTCGCTGGTATTAAGTTGCGAATCCCACCCAAAGTGTAAACTCAAAGCAACAGACAACTACATTAAAAGAACTTTGCGTAAAGTAAACAATACTTGCACCCGCAAGTACAAGCACCGTTGTTTTTCCCTTGTGGCAACAGCACATCCCCTAGACTCATGTTTCTGTCACTCAAGCTAGTCATCAGGGGGCATGAACCCACAATCAAGCATAACGCTCCCTCTTGGAGTTACTACCTACTACTTGGCCAAAGCAATAAACAGCAACGGAGAACATGCAAGAATTACTCAAGAACAAAGATATAAAAGAGGTGAATGAAATATATTACTCAAACACAATCTGAACATAGTCTCATAATCCATCAGATCCCAGCAAACTCAGCAAAGCAACAGCAGAAAGATTACATATGTGCCTCGATCATGTAGGGCAGCTCACGAGGTCTAAACCATGAAGAGCAAAGAGGGGAGGAGAACATCACATAGCTACTGATCATGGACCCATGGTCCAAGGTGGACTACTCACATCTTATCCGGGAAGCGTCCATGGTGGTGGAGAAGCTCTCGGTGGTGGTTCTCCCCTCCGGCAGGGTGCAGGGAAGAGTTCTCCTGATGCTCCCGATCTTGGAAGCGCTGCGGCGGCAAAACAGAGGCGAGATCGCGAAAAAGGGTTTTGTCCTCGAGGGTTTCGGGGTGAGAGGGATATATATGCGAAGGGGGGCAGCCAGAGGCGGAGCAAGGGCCCCAGGCGCCCCCCTGGCGCGGCCAGGGGTGGGGCCGCGCCAGGTGGCCGCCTGGGCCTCCCCTGGCTCCCCTCTGGCCCATCTTTGGTTCTTCACGAAGCTTCCTGTACGCTGATTTTTCCTATATTTTCCTGGAATTTTTGGAGCACTTTTAATATGGGGGAAACCTGAAATAGAAAAATAGCAGAAAACAGGAACTGGCACTGTGGTGCACTGAGTTAATAGGTTAGTCCAAATATGGTCAAAAGTGTATGGAAGTGCATCAATATCATAGCAATATCACACAAAAGAAGCATGGAGCAAGCAGAAATTATAGATACATTTTGGACGTATCAACATCCCCAAGCTTAATTCCTGCTCGTCCTCGAGTAGGTAAATGATAACAAGCATAATTTCTGTGGTGACATGCTACCAACCATATAAGAACTTTTTAAGTAAAGCAATCAAGGCATGTAATTCAATTCAAGTCATAACAAGCAAGATTCTATATTACATTGTAACAAGCAACATAAGAACATAAAGGTGAAAGAGCTCTCGCTGTCAGTGACTCGAATGTCTCCAAATGGTGTTTGCGTGCAAGAAAGGGGATAGGGATATATGAGAGAGTAAAACATAGTTTTTGTATTGTTGAGAACTTAATCTACTAAAGTTTCACACTTGGTCTTCTTTGGAATCTTATCTTGACTCATCCCCAGACCACTAGCCAGGTACAAGTCAAAATGATCCACTCCCTTTCGATATTTTGAGCACTCATGCAATGGATGAGCGTAAGCAAGAAAGTTGACACTTAGGATGGCAAAGAGAGAAAAATGATGGAGGGGGAAGACAAAAAAGGTGTGAAAGGCTCACATCAATGAGGACAATCATAGGCGAGAGAAAGCCAAATGATAGATATGATGTGAGGAGTAGGGATTGCCATGCAACGGATGCACATATGAGCTAAGGTAAGCTCTCCAATGGAACTAGTGGGGGTGCATCCAACTTGCTCGCTCAAGAAGACCTAGAGCTCTTTTTAGGAGGCTCATCATTGGAATATACAAGCCAAGTTCTATAGTGTGAAGGTCCCCACATAGCTATATGCATGAATGATAATCTCTATGGAGTACAAGGTATAAGATGGAGTACAAGTGTGGATCTCTCAAAAGGAATAGTAGTGTGCCCCCTTCTCTCTTTTTATTTCTTTTTCTCTTTTTTCTATTTTTTTTATTTTTTTGTGGCCTCAATGGCTCTTTCTATTTAACTCTCATTTGTCCTCTTTGGGATCTTTTGATTTTGTCCTCTTTGGGATCTTTTCCTCACTTTAGGGGCAACACTCTATATATTACAAGAAGTATAGAAGATCTTTCACACTTTACAAAAGTACTCAACATAAAGAAAATGAAACTATCATGATGTATGCAAATGTATGCCTCTGCCGGTGTAGCAAGATATGCAATTATACTAGCACGTCATGTAGCAATGATTAGGGCAAGGCCCAACTAGCATGCGGCTCATCGATCAAGAAAAAAGCATGTATGACATGAAGATCAAGTCATGAGAAGATGGATGTTGCATGGCAATGTATCTCGGAAAGGCTATGGAAATGCCTTGATAGGTAGGTATGGTGGCTGTTTTGAGGAAGGATATAATGAGGCTTATGATGACAGAGCGTATCGTGCCAAGGATTTGGATGCACCGTCGAAGTATGCGCCAACTCTCGAGGTGAGAAAGGGCAATGCACGGTACCGAAGAGGCTAGAAAAATATGGCTATGTGGAAGTGTCAACTTTTGAATACTCACATTAGTCCGAAGAACTCATGCACTTATTATCGGTAACTCTCAATCTAATTAGGAGGTTCACAAAGAGACAAGTACCCCGAGGAGGAGTGTATGGGGGTTTGGTTATCCTTGCGCATCCTCGACTCATGGTACGTGAGTGTACTCTAATATTCGATCCCTCCAAAGATTAGTGATCCATCTAGTAGCTAAAGTTCTCAACTATTTTGTAGGTTTTCGAAAATAAACACGGATTGCCCAAAATACGACATCTATCACTATTAGGCTAAAGCTCTTGACACCAAAAGTTCAGACATTACTCATGGCAATATCTCAAAACTATTGCAAGTTACTACTAAAATTAAATAGCAACCTCAATTACCTACTTTAAGTTAAGACACACAACTCAGTGCAACAGGCAAACTCTCTTAACAAGATAAACATGAAAACTCAAGAGAGTTCAGCAACCAACTAAACAAAAGCTCTTTAAAAAGAAAAACATGAAAACTAAGAGCTAAACATGACAGCAGCTATGGAAAGACAAAGAACACACACAGCAAAGATAAGCATGAAAATCCTATGTTGTGTTCTAGGTTGAAGTGGAGCGTGTTTCTCTCCCACACAAAGAAAGCTGGGTTCTAACTTGTTATGAACAGCAAGCTAATCTAAAGAAAACTATAAAAAACTAAGAGCAAGACGCTCCAAGCATAGCACATAACGCATGAAGTGATAAAATTATAGTGGAATGAAAGACGAACTGATAATTGTTGATGGAGAAGGGGATGCATGGGGGCATCCCCAAGCTTAGACGCTTGAGTCTTCTTCAATATTTCTTGGGGGTGCACGGGGGCATCCCCAAGCTTGATCGTTTGACCCTCCTGAATCTTCTTTTATCATCTTCCCTCGCACACTTGAAAACTCCCTTCATACATAACTCATCATAATCTGATTAGCGAGGTTAGTAACCACAATAAAATAATTTTTCCCTACTGGAAATAAAGATAATCTTGAAGAGCTACTATTTCTCAAGATTGCCAAAAGGTTTTTGCAAAGAAAAAGCAAGCTCAAGGTTTGCAAAACGAAGAAAAGGCAAAACAGGACAGAATCTATGAAAAACAGACCAGCAGGTAGTAAATAATTTCTTCGGGGCACTTCTGCAACTCAAATCAAAAAACTCAGAACAGATGCTCGAAAGCCAATTGTATAGACCATGCTGTCAAAAAAATTCAGATCAAAAAGATGATCTGGTGATTTTATTCGAATTTTTCTGTCCAAGGATAGAATCTGTTTTCTGGACAGCACGTCACAACTTTTGAACTTTCTTGCAATCGGAGGCTAAACTTGGCACAAAGCTGAAAAGAAAAGATACAATGATGATGCTACTGTAGTAACAAACATAAAGACACAACAAAAGCAAAATAAAACCTAATTCGTTGTGGGCTGCCTCCCAAAAGCGCTTTCTTTTATGCCTTTAAGCTAGGCATGATGCAAAAAGGAGGAATCAAAAGTCATCATAATAATCGGAGTTATAAATTGCTTCAAATGGTTCCTCAACAAGTTCATCCTTATTCCTTCTAGGAAAGGGGTACGTACCTTTTTCCTTCCCGTGTAGGCGGATTTGTCCCTTACCTATATCGATGAAGCCTTTTACGGCTCGGTGGAAGTCCCTTCCAAGCACTATATTTCCTTGGTTTGGCTTCATGATGAAGAAATCAACCATTGCAATCCCTTTAAGGAATGTAACTGGTATGTCTTTTATTCTTCCCTGGATCTCAGAAATATCTCCATTAGCATGTTCATGATAGGATGATAATTTGTCCATGTTAAATTTTAAAGAATCATGAAAAATTTTTGGCATAGTAGAAACCATAGATCCAATATCACAATAAGCAAGGAAGTCTTGATTAGAGATGCTAATCCTAACAAAAGGCTCCCAATCATTGTCTATTTCCAAAATATCTCTCATATTGGGTTTGGGTTTCTCTACCTTCATCAAGTCTAGAGCATCCATTCTCTTCTCAATAGTAGCAAGTCTATCTATGACAGTATCAAAACTATGATCATAAACAAAGTAACTAGATAGACCATGTATAATTTCAAGAGCTCTAGCTTCATCACACTCTAGGAAATCTCCTTCAGCTATAATATCAAGAGAGTGTTTACACCATTTAAAAAGACCATGGTAAAAATTTCTAAGCACATTTTTTATAGGTATCCAAGGCATAATTCTCCTATGTGCATCAGAAATTCTGTCCCATGCCTTCTTCATATTTTCTCCATCCCTTTGATGGAAATCTAGAACTTCTGATTCCCTCAAAGCACCAAGTCCTAACATGCTTGACTAAACAGAAAGGACTACTAACAGAAAAGCAAATAATTTTTTTGTGATTTTTGATAAAGGACACTAAAGCAAAAACTGCAAGGTAAACTAACAAGACTAAAAAGCAAAGATAAAAGATAGCGTGCAACTCCCCTATCTTGAAGAGTGGAGTCCCCGGCAACGGCGCCAGAAACTTGCTTGATGGCTTCTCGCCCCTCGTTCGTTACCCCAAGTGGAAGGTTGAGATGTAGCGTAGCGGCAAATTTCCCTTGGCAAAGATACCAAGGATCGAATCCTGTGAGACTCCGAGGGTCGACAAGTAGGTGTCAACGGCGCCAGAAACTTAGCGGTTGACGGGACCTGCACACAGATACAGATAACTTTGCTCCCAACGAGTACAGAGAGGTTGTCAATCCCTCCGGCCTTGTTGTTTACAAAGGATCAAACACAAGAGATAATAATGATAGCTATGACTGCAACTAGGAAATAAAAACAGGAAGTAAATAGAAGGTGTGATCAGCGTTGGTAATATGGACCAGGGTCCCATGATGTTCACTAGTGATGTCTCTGTCCCAAAAGATGATAAAACAGCAAAGCGAGGTAAACAAATTACAGCTAGGCAATTGACAGGATTATGTGCGCAAACCAATGCTAACTATGCTGCAAAGAAAGGTAGAGGCTCAAAAGCATGGGCGGTACGCCAAGGCAAGTAGACCGAAATCCATCTGCATCTACTACTAATCATCCACCTTGAGATATCTATCCAGAACATCTCGCTGGTATTAAGTTGTGAATCCCACCCAAAGTGTAAACTCAAAGCAACAGACAACTGCATTAAAAGAACTATGTGTAAAGTAAACAATACTTGCACCCCGCAAGTACAAGCACCGTTGTTTTCTCCCTTGTGGCAACAGCACATCCCCTAGACTCATGTTTCTGTCACTCAAGCTAGTCATCAGGGGGCATGAACCCACAATCAAGCACAACGCTCCCTCTTGGAGTTACTACCTACTACTTGGCCAAAGCAATAAACAGCAACGGAGAACATGCAAGAATTACTCAAGAACAAAGATATAAAAGAGGTGAATCAAATATATTACTCAAACACAATCTGAACATAGTCTCATAATCCGTCAGATCCCAGCAAACTCAGCAAAGCAACAGCAGAAAGATTACATATGTGCCTCGATCATGTAGGGCAGCTCACGAGGTCTAAACCATGAAGAGCAAAGAGGGGAGGAGAACATCACATAGCTACTGATCATGGACCCATGGTCCAAGGTGGACTACTCACAACTCATCTGGGAAGCGTCCATGGTGGTGGAGAAGCTCCCGGTGGTGGTTCTCCCCTCCGGGAGGGTGCCGGGAAGAGTTCTCCTGATGCTCCCGATCTTGGAAGCGCCGCGGCGGCAGAACAGAGGCGAGATCGCGAAAAAGGGTTCTGTCCTCGAGGGTTTCGGGACGAGAGGGATATATGCGAATGGGGGTAGCCAGAGGCGGAGCAGGGGCCCCAGGCGCCCCCCTGGCGCGGCCAGGGGTGGGGCCGCGCCAAGTGGCCGCCTGGGCCTCCCCTGGCTCCCCTCTGGCCCATCTTTGGTTCTTCGCGAAGCTTCCTGTACGCTGATTTTTCCTATATTTTTCCTGGAATTTTTGGAGCACTTTTAATATGGGGGAAACCTGAAATAGAAAAACAGCAGAAAACAGGAACTGGCACTGTGGTGCACTGAGTTAATAGGTTAGTCCAAATATGATCAAAAGTGTATGGAAGTGCATCAATATCATAGCAATATCACACAAAAGAAGCATGGAGCAAGCAGAAATTATAGGCACGTTTTGGACGTATCAGCAACCTGGAAATCTGATACCACTTGATAGAGGCAAAGGTGTCCCGTCTTTCGATGAGACGGTGGCTATCGTTTTTGGTGGAGTAGAATTCGACGATCCGACTACGAACGTGCGAGGACGTCACGCCTTAGCAATCGCTAAACCAACTCCGAGAGGTTATTGACCATGCCGGAGCACGATCAACTTGACCACGAGGGTCTATTTCCTGCAAGCAGACGAAGAACAAGCAAGAAACTAAGATTGCAATCTGGATATTGCGAATATAAGAGGAAAGCTTTTTTGATCAAGGAGGGGTTCTGTGATGTGTTTGTGTGGTCGTTGAACACAAAAGAAGTACGCGAAGTTGCATCTATGGAGGACTTTAATTTAACCAAAACCCGTAGTCTAAACGATGCCCTAAGGGCTGTATATATGGAGGAAGAGGGGGGAATTTTGTGGCCCTTGGAGGAGTGGTCCGAAACCAACACTAACTCTTGTTTCCCCACACATACGGACTCTAAAAACAGCCTATACTCAAGTATTTCGAAATTACATGGGCCTCTCCCAGTAATAAGGTGACGCAACACCCATAATAGCCTCTGGACGGAATTTATGAAAAGGCATCTTGTATATTTTGTCCAATGCTTCAAGCACTCATTATGGTGGCTTCAAAGTCCTAGAATCATCACTTGTAACTCCGTTCTTGTTCCCCTTGTGCATGCCATCATCTCCATGCTTGATCTTGCTCCAATGATCATCCTTCTTGCCCAAGCTAGGACCTTCATTTGTAAGTAGGACAAATGTATCCAATTTAGGCAGTATCATATTCTCATGATCATTAGAATCATTACCACGAAACTAAAGTACCTGATAATTTAATTGGCCTGCGCGAGCTCTAGTAATTGGTCCTGTATATGTATCAGTAGGGGCTGTGGTTGTAACTTTGTTAGTGATGTCCTCATCAGTTGCCTTATGGTTCATATCTGAATCTATCCGGCGTTTTTGAACCCAGCCTGGCTTTGGACTATAAGTCGCTAGTGTATGATGATTTTCGGAGTGTTGTGCTCAAGTTTCGGGATATTACCCCTTCCTGCATACGGCGTCATAAGCCGGAAGTGTAAATCAATTGAACAGGGCATTGTGCTCTCAACCTTTGGGTTGTAACCTTTACTGCACAGGTATGATAAGCCGGCAGTGCAAGCAAATATCATAAGTATGATATTTTGATTATGATTATATAAGATTATGATTAATCCGGCCCTTGCTATTAACTTTTTTAATCGTCAGTGGCTTTTATCTAGGGTATTATGACCCGCCCTGGGCTAAACCGCCAGGGCACTTGTGATCTATTTTATTTGTAGGGAAAATGATAAAGCTGGTTTGCATAATAAATGATATTATAAGTGGCAGACTTTCAACGCGTAGATCAGAAGTGTTATGCTAGTATAAGGTGCACGATGGCATGGTAGATCAATAGTTTAACTAGCCTATTACAGGGCATTCGATGCCCAAAGGGTTTTGGAGACATAAAAATATTATGCTTCGTACAACGGCTCATGGCTGCTGGCGGGTTGAAGACTTCGGGTCATCCTGTGCTTCTTCTTCCTCTTCGGCTACTTGGTTATCCTTCAGCTGGAAGTCAGGCGTAGCCCAGTTGATACCGGTCAACGCTCTAAATACAGCTTCATCATCAATAAGGTTGGATGGATCAATATGAGGAGAAAAGGTATGCTTACGAATCGGCGGGATGAGATCTTGCTCATGATGAACCGACGCCTTCATTTTCTTGTTTTCGGCATCATAAATAACCTGCCTGGGATGTGGATAGATAGGTTTCTTCAGCCAACTTACTAGCTAATGGATGCATTGCTCTTGAAGTGAGATCTGTCCTCTTTAACACTTGGGCAGCCATTAGCAAAATCTTCAGGATCAAGATCTGCTTGCCACACTTTTGCATGGCTTAAGGCAGTTAGCTCGCCGGCTCTGGCAGAGGCTCGCTTTAAATCATCAATTCTTTGGGGCAGCACTGACGGTTTCTCTAGTGTATCTTGGATGAGACTGGGAGCGGATTTCTTGTGCATAGTAGCAGCAATGGTACGTTGGGTGCAAGTGTATAACTGTTCTATGAGGGTATATACAGCTTTAAGACTGACGCACATATCTGAGCCAAATTTACCGCTCCGAGAACCTATGGCAGAAAAATGTACTGGTTAGATGGCATGTGTTTCTAATGCGATTACTAAGATGCAACTGAGTCATGTTTCCTATTTACCGAAGATGGCCGACGACATATTAATGATTTGCTATCTTAAACGGGACAACTCATCAGTCACCGGTTTAAGTGCGGCTTCAGCGTCCTTCGCTCTCTGAAGTAGAGCCGTTTTTTCGGTCTCTCAGCTGTTCTTGTTAGTGTTGAAGTTTTGTTTAAGCTGCTCAATGTTTTCTAACGCAGTCTTCAGTTCTGACTTGGCCTTGGATGCTGAGTTTTAATGTTGGTCTTTAGATCATCCAGCTATGCATTTTTCTCAAACAATTCAGCCTGTAGCATAAACAAAGATGGAACGTATTATGATCATGAGTACTTTTCGAAAGTCCCAAGCACAATACAAGTATTATCCTTGGCACTTGGGGGCCAATATTTGTTGCTCTTAGAGAACTTTTGGTAGTCCCAAGCACAATACAAGTATTTACCTTAGCACTTGGGGGCTAATGCCTATTGCTCTTTTCAAATAAGAATTTATCTAATGACTTGGAGCAATGATATGATCTGGTTGTCAAGGTTACATATTGATGTGTTGATTAATCAATATTGGTAAGTCCCGATTTAACTATGCTAGTTAAATCATCCCTTGGGCGGCTATGGATTTGAAGTTCATTTCTGCGACTTAACTTCCCGGCTTAACCTGATCGTTAAAGCCGGCCCTTGGGGCTACTACTAATGATATTCAATTTCTGTATGGCGATTGGAAAGTCTACATCATATTCCATTCTATCATATCCTATAGACTTGGCGGCCGATAGACATATCATTATGAAGAAGGGATAATTAATTTGGTGCCCTTAGTTGTGTCCCACTCGGTAGGTTTACCCCTAGTTTCCGAAAACACTTGTTCCTGCCCAAACCACTTTGCTTCTCTTATGCTTTTGCCCTTTGACCGTTTGACCATCACTTTGAAAACTTCATAAAAATTCATACTAACTCAGAAAAATTTAAATAAGATATCTAAATGTTCAGAAAAGCATCACCTATATGTGCATGGCATTTGCATTCATGGAAAAAGTGTTGGCTAGTCCCCATGAATGCAAATGGTCAAAACTGAGATGGGGACTGGACAACACTTTTTTCATGAATGAAAATGACATGCACATATAGGTGATGCTTTTCTGAACATTTTGATATCTTATTTGAATTTTTCTGTGTTAGTATGAATTTTTTATGAAGTTTTCAAAGTGATGGTCAAACGGTCAAATGGCAAAAGCATAAGAGGAGCAAAGTGGTTTGGGCAGGAACAAGTGTTTTCGGAAACTAGGGGTAAACCAGCCGAGTGGGGCACAACTAGGGGCATAAAATCAATTATCCCTATGAAGAATATAGTGATTGGATTACCTCATAGCGTTCCTTCATCAAATTGATTAAGCCGGCTTCAAAGTCGCGTCTGGTGTATAGACGGTTCAAATAACCAAAGTGGATGTCTTGGGCACTGAACTAGGAGTAGCTCCCTAAGTCTGCTTTCCACTTGCCTTTATCAACAGCACTGATTTCTTCCTTGGTGCTATGCTTGGATAAAATAGTGGAGTTGCCCGGTGCTGTATAACCAAGCCCAGTGAAGATGACATCGTCAGTTTTTTCATCGGCAGGTTTAGTCGGGCTTGGAGGATTAGAAATAGCCGGCTCAACATCCATAGAGTCCATAGGGACTTCATGGTTTTTAGATAGCGGATCATCAATGGTAGCTTCTGCAGTTGGATGAGAGGATTCTAGCCATTGTTTTTGCGGTTCAGGCAGGTTGGAACCGTCGGCCGGTTTACTCAGCTTCGCCTTTTTGTTGGGTTTGGCCTAACCACTGAGAATAAGAAATGTGCAGATGTCAGCATGTGAAACAGGCAAGAAGTTTTGAATGATTAAATATATCCTTACCCAGGCACAATCTTGAAAGCGGGGATTTGAGTTCCCGTTGAATCGCTAGAGAAAGAGTGAGATGTTCCCTCATAATTTGAATCGGATGAATTAAGAGGTTGACGAACAAGACCCGCCTTGGGATATTCTAAGTTAGAAATTTTTGAGACCTCTGGTCGAACTTTGCGAGGTGCTGGGGTGTACGGTAAATCGGAGGATAAAACTCTACCGCCACTAATTCGGGTCATACGGCGAGCTTCCTGCTGCTGCTTCTTCAAAAGAAAGTCGGGATCCAAGTGAGCTAAAGGGTGAGAAAAGCTTACTTTCCGGCTTGCTTGTCGGGTTTTCTGTGTTGGCAATGGTTTTGTGCCGGAGAAAGAATAATTACCTCTGCATCAACTGCGCGGCTGGCGCCAGTTTCATCCTGATAATGGTCATTGTCAATAAGAAGTACAAAAAATGAGCCAAGGGAATCAAGTTCTACCTCCGACTCATTATCAGATTCATCATCATCATCCACATTATATAACTCGACAGGGTTGGTCTTCTTCTTGGTAGGCTTTTTGATAGCCTTGCACTTCGCCCGAGTTTTCTTTGGTTTCTCCTAAAGCTTCTTGGTCCAAAAGGACGAATCAGCCTATAAGCGTTTCAGTGAGTATAAGCAGACAGTAGAAATCAAGATAAGAATTAACTAAGAGTTTGCTTAAAAACTTACAACTGGTGGCTTATTCAGAGTATAGAAAGGACTCGATCCGAATTGACTCCAATCTTCCAAGCTCTCGTTTAGCAGAGTCTTGGTCATATTATTGATATCTTCTTAGTGATTTTAATCTGACAGTGGTGCTGAGGATCTGTTAGCTCGCCAGTATACTCACACATTAAACCAGGCCGGCAACTTAGAGGCAAGATTCTCCAGGCGACCCAGCATCAAACTAGATCGATCTCGGTTAAGCCATTGGACATAAAGGCTCGGACTTTTGCAAAAACAAACACATATTTCGTCCGTTCTACAATGCTGATACGATCAGGATCATGATGTCTGCTGTTAAGTCTGCTGGCACGATAACCCGGCAGGGGATTTTCCCCTTCTCGTTAGGTATCTTAACAATAAAACCAAGTCTGGTTACAATCTTTCGGGTGACTAGGAAGAGCAGTAGCTGGGAAGGTGGCCTCTTTTCGGTGCTGTATGGATAGGCCACCTAGCTCGAGGCTAGGACTGTCGGCGAAATCATTTTGCTAGTTCAAGTAGTAGAACTCACTGAATAGTTCTACAATAGGCTCTTATTGAAGGTACACCTCAGAAAACACTTGGAAGTTACAGATGTTCGAAACGGAGTTGGGGCTGATATCTTGTGGATGGAGCTTGAGAAAATGCAGCACATCACAGAAGAATTTTGAGCCAGGACGGCTGAAGCTCTGGTTTATACGGTCTAGGAAGACAATTACTTCACCATCTTTAGGTTCAGGGCGAGTCTCAGCGCCTGGGACCATCCAATGGATGACACCTTTTTGGCCAGAACACCTATTTGAACATATTTGTCCAAATCTTCCTCCACAACCCAGGAAACGACCCAAATAAAGGAGGTGACACTTTTTGCCTTCGACATTTTGTAACTACAAATGAAGATGTTGCCGATATTGAGAAAGATTATCAATTCAAAAGAAAGTGCTACAAACAGTTGAAGGTCTAAACCATAGGCGAAACATTTTAAGTGTGTAGATATTCATATTAGCGGCTTGAGTGGGGACTAATGGTACCCACCGGATTAAGAGTTCTACTGTAAAACATACTTTGCAGACGACGGGTGATGAGCTATCAGTTAAGCTTCCCAAATAGTAGTCATATTCCAAATCTGTAAGTGAAGAATGGTGAAGTGTTGGACAAACAAAGTCTACAAATCCGTGCTGAAAATTTGGATCTACGGCAGTTTGGAAATAAAATAAAATTCTAGACCTAAAGTGAGGGAAGTAAAGGAAATCATGTGTTCAGATGGATCTTGTGCAGGGAAAGTATCTACTACTGTTGGGAAAAGGAGGATAAAATTATTGTTGTGTGCTTTTCAATATCATATTCAGGATCAACTACACGATCTAAAGAAGAGCAGAGATAAAATGAAGAAACCGCAAGAACATCGACGAAGAGTGGAACCCTAACGAAGATTTGTAGCAAGGGATAATGAATACCTATTGGCGCTTATTGACAGCGGGGAAGTGACGCAATTTCTGGACGCTTTTAGGTTGATGCAGCAGCCTAGCTTCGGACTGTGGAGGGAGTTCGATGGCAGCGACGGAGCTCTGGTTACGCTAACGTCAAGAACAAGGAGAAGAGGAAACAACGGTAGGGGTAAAAATGGAAATAGGCCCCCCTATCCCTATTTATAAGGCAGTGGATACAGGGCATGCGCGGGAATCAAGGAGGCCAAATCATTATATGGCTATATGGATGCCTCCATTTTTTGGGAGGTTCATTAAGATAAGGATCAATTAAAATGCTCTAGGCTTCATGCGATATTAATACGAAATGACGTCATGGCGGCTTAAGAAAATTCTACGATCTGATGTCAGGGAGGTTTACCGTGAAGTTTATCGAATAACGCGATGCAAGACTTTGACAAGTGTTGAATATTGATATGAACAAGTTCAAATAAACCTTGGGCCTAACGTTGAGGACATAACTACTGGGTATAAGCCGCCCTGGAGGGGCCGGGTTATACCCCTGGTGATTCACCGATGAAGATGGCGGATCATATGAGCCCGTTAGATGGCCCAAGTCCCAAAGGCGATTCAAGGCCCAGGAGAGTGATCCGCCATATATGTATGACATGTACTATAAGGAAAACGTAAATAGTCACCGAGCCAGGCACGTTGTGTATGAGCCGGTCGGGACTCCGTAAGCCATCGGGCGTCAACCTGTGTATATAAAGGGATGACCCGACAGCGGTTTAGGGCAAGAAAGAGGAGATCAAAAATTAGGCCAAGCGTATTCGCTCCATGGTAATCGAAACCCTAGCAATTCTAGCTCAAACTAGATTAGCCTTTTACCTTCACCGCAAGGGGCTGAACCAGTATAAACTCTATGTGTCCTTTGTCCCGATTAAGCCCTTTAAGCTAACCCAAGCATGATGGATCCACGATTATGTCCTTACACTAGGACATCTGTCATGAAAATCCCATGACAATGACCAATGTGGCAAGGTTTCTGATCAAATGGAGGCATTAAGCTAGCACTTGCTTTGCAATGTGTCAAACTGTACAGAAATGAAGAAATGGAAATAGCACTCACATGGACGACTTGATTGATCTGAAAATTGGAGGACTTGAGTAATTTGGGCATATGAATAGACTGTAAAAGTTGCATACCATTTGGACATACCAAAATGGTACTTGCTTCACAATGCTTCATTCAGGACAGTATTTTTGGAAACATCTTGAGAGCAATTGGCTAGATAAAATGAGCCCAAATTCTATGCAGAGAGGTTATATGCATAGGAGCACGTCCTGGTAAATTTTCAGAAATAATGAAGCAGCATAAAATATAGTTTCTGCACAAACTGAAAATCTGAGCAGAAACAATGATTTGATGTTGATCTCACATAGATTGATTAAATGATCTCAAATTTGGAGGAGAGCTATTATTTGAGCATATTGAAGTCATGGAAAAATTTGCAATCATTTGGATATGCCTATCTTGTACCTACTTCACAAAGTTCCTTTGTGGACAGAAATTTGGAAAATTGCTGAGAAATATTTACTAGGAAAATTGAGTTAAATTTTGGCATGAGGCAATGATATGGATAGCAAAGAGTACCCAAAAAGCATGGGAGCAATCTTAGTGTCACATCGCTGGTTGCCCGGCATGACTTGCCGGTCTATCTCGCCAGCTCCGCGCCTATCGTCTTGACACGTCGCTGGACGGGTGTCATCTACGGGTTTCTCCTGTAGGAATTGGCTGTCATGTGGCTAATGGCTGCCACTTTATCATCTTTCGGCTTTACATTGCATTGATTGACGACGTGGGTCATGCTTGGGTGTCTGATGAGGTGGTTTTGCCTCCATGAGCCCTCGGTAGGCCCTGCCAGGGAGTTTTTGTTATCTGCTTCCGAGGATGGCCTCGCCCCTTGTCGAGCTCGCCTTCCCGACAAGGGAGGCCCTTCTCTTGGTCATGTATTGATTCTTCGGCTTGGCCTTGATCTCTCTGATCTGCTTGTTGGTCCCTTGGACCTCTTAGTCTCTTATACTCTAACTTGGGTTGGTGCTTCAATCATGTTTTTGCGCCTGTGCACAGTATGGGCAACAGACCCAGGATTTGTTGCACCGACAGATGCTCCCAGGCCTGCCCCGATTGCGCTACTGAGCATCGTTGGGGTACGGCCTAATAAGTGCACAGACTGGGTTGCTGAAGAGGCTGATCACTTGAAGTCTTCCTTGCTGTTTCCTCAGCCTTGTTCCAGGCTAGTTTTCCAGTTTCCCTGCGCGTCATGTAAAGCCAATGGTGGTGGGGTCGCTCCATTGATGGCCCGTGAATGACTTTAACGCACGGGGTAGAAACTGCAATTTACTCTTCCCACTGTGTGCCTTTATCATCATCCACGTATGCTGCATGCACCGCGCGGGGTAGGTAACGGAGGCGCATGGCGTGGGAGAGCATCATGGCAAGGGCCCGGTCGTCTTGAGTTGGTGGAGGAGGACGGTGCCCACCCGTTGATGGGCTAGCCCTCCTCCTCATCCTGCCTATAAAAGGGAGGGTGGTGGAGGGCAGAGCCATCCATCTTTGCATTCTCCCTCTTCTCATCTTCTGCCTTTGTTGGCTATGTCGAAGAAGAGAGCCTGGGGCCAGTCCCCAGGCTCTTGCTTGGGGCTGTTGTTGCCTCATATTTGTGTTGACGCCCAGGGAGTGACCCTGGTCCTTGGCGTGACGGAGCACAGCAGCCGGTGTGTCTAAGGCATGGGAGGCGGCGAGCGATACTTTTATGGTGAGGTGCCTGCCTCTTTTGCCCGGACTGGTCGCCTTAGAATGTGCACCGGTCTCGGCTATGGGGTGCCGGAGCTTGTCTTCTCGACGATAAAATCCCCGAGGTTGCGAGCGTCATCCCTAGGTGCAGCGCTCGGGGATGTTGGCGTCCCCAGCACTACTCCTTCCAGTGGAGCCAAGGCTCTTGCGGAGGAAGGGAGCTTCTTCCTGCCCACCGAGGTAGGTAGCGGTGTTTCGGAGGTGTTCCGGATGACACTGCTACCGTTTCCTGCTTCTTCGAGGGAGGCACCGGTTTTCGCTCGTTGCTCCGCGCAGCTCCTGAGTGCATGACACCCGTAGGCCGTAGTGGGCACTCAGCCTTTGGTGCTTCTCCCCACCGTGGTGATGGCAAGAAGATGAAGGAGGATGGAGGAAGCGGGAGGCAGACGTTTGAGGCGGGATGCGACGTCACTGGTGGTCTTGTACTTGCGCCAGTGGCTCGTCGTCTTGGCTCCAACTCTTCCCTTCCTCCTTGGCGCTCTTTTTCCTCTTCCACCTGTCCTTTGCTCGGATCTCCGGCAGGCTTCCTCGTGGATTCCAGCTTCATCCACCTTGCCGTGTCTTGTCGGCCCTCGTGGCGGTGATGACGGAATCGCTATGGCTGATCTCTTCACCGCAACCTCTGCCTGGGCATTCCTTTTGTCCTCTTCCCCTCCTGCTGCAATATGTGGGGAAGGAGGGATAGAGAAAGGGATTATGGCGCACTTATATTTTTTCAATCTTAAATTTGTAGGCTCTTTCCAAAATTTTATTTAAATAATGTAATCCCTCGAGTCCATCTTTGTGTTATGTAATGCTTGTACGTGTATTAGCATATGACTGAAAAAGATAATCCTTGCCGGGAACCCGTGCATGTGTACGTCCCTGCAGAGGTGGAATGCCTCTTTATTGTAATAAAACGAGTTTTCCCAGCAAGCTACCTGGCCGGCACCCTCTTTGTCTGTCAGTGAACTAAGTTTGCCGGGGAACAGATAGAGAGACCAACCCCCCGCCAACTCCCTTTCAATGAAGGCCACTACAACCATCCCGCTCGGAGCACCGTTCGAGTCTAGGATGGGACCACCTAAGCTTCAACAGAGTGTGGCGAGGTTTCCTTATGATAAAGTTATAGCTTACATAACACTAAAGGACAGGAGGTCAAACTTATCTGTTTGGCTTGTCGGGGATTGTAGTGCCGGGGAATCTTCTCAACTTCTTGTTGAAGACAAGTTCACGGCAAGAACCTGCAACTTCATGTAGATGAGAATGAATGCAGGATGCAATCCTATCGATATGAATCTGCAAATGCTCATGAAATGCTTATGCAGTGATCTGGGTGTGATTGTGCATGCATGGAATCTTAGTTGAGGCCCCCCCTAGAGCACTTCTTTATTTTCTCTTGCACTGGGTCATCGCCCTAGCTCCGTACAATGGGGGCATGCAGCTGAGGCATGGCCTATACGGAGGGGTGGCCAACGGGCAGGGCCCGACAGCCTCGCCTTACGGGTAGTGCTTGCGGAGATGCTCAATATTCCATGAGTTTTACAACTGAGTGCCTTCTCTGATCTCCAGACGGACTGCGCAAGGTTTGGTGACTCGTACCACCCGGTAAGGGCCTTCCCACTTTGGTGACAATTTGTTTGTACCCTTGGCGGACAGAACGCGCGTAAGGACAAGGTCAATTTCCTCAAAACACCGGGCATGAACCCTGTGGCTGTGATAGCGACGCAGGGCTTGCTGGTAGCATGCAGCAAGCACAGCAGCCTAGAGACGACTCCCTTCGAGTAGCACAACGTCGTCACGCCAGAGCTCAACTTGCCCTACTTCATCATAGACAAGCACTCGAGGAGACCCGTAAATGAGTTCCACGGGGATAACTACTTCTGCCCCGTAGACCAGGGAGAAGGGAGTCTGCCCGGTATCTCGGTTAGGTGTCGTTCTGAGGGACCAGAGAACTATCGACAGCTCCTCGATCAACCGCCTGCCATGCTTCTACAGCCTACCGAAAGATCTTATTTTGAGTCCACGAAACACTTTAGCATTCGCCCTCTAAGCTTGTACATTGCTTCGGGGGTGTGCCACAAAAGCAAATGAGATCTTGCGTCCGAGGGTATGAACATATTGCATGAAGGCTTGGCTCGTGAACTAGGTGTCATTGTCGGTGATGATCCTTGCCGGAACACCAAAACGACACACCAATTCTTTCAAGAACATGATAGCTGACTGAGCAGTCACCTTTCTCACGGTAGTCACTTCCGGCCACTTTGTAAACTTGTCGATGGCAACGAACAAGAATTCAAAGCCCCCGATTGCTCGGGCGAAGGGGCCGAGGATATCGAGCCCCTAGACTGAAAATGGCCATGATAGAGGGATTTTTTGAAGAGCATGGGCAGGCACGTGTGTTTTCATGGAATGGAACTAAAGGCTTCACATGTCGTGATGAGCTCGGCCGCATCTTGGAGGGCTGTGGGCCATTAGAATCCTTGTTGGAATGCTTTCCCAACTAATACCCTTGACCCAATGTGGGAGCCGCACATTTCTCTCTGAATCTCAGCCATCAGTTCCTTTCCATTCTCTCGACAGACACACTTCAATTTCACGCTGTTGGGCCTCCTTCTGTATAGAGTGTCATCGAAAAACTGATACATACTGGCCCTCCGGGCTACTTTTTCAGCTTTATCTTGGTCGCCTGGGAGTTCTCCGGTTTGGAGGAAGTGGACAATGTGCCTTTCCCAACCTGGAGCCTGTGGCTCGGCAACGAGGACTAGTGGCACCTCCTCTGCTGTCGGAGCACCAGCCTCGTTCGTGGGGTCCATTGGTCCAGCTGGTGGGGGTGGTCCGGCAGGCTACGAGGAGTTATTTCCCGCAGGGTCTGTGCCGAAAGCGGACGGCTCTACCGGGAGAGGCTTACTGTAGTCCAACTTTCTCCTTTTCTGGGCCACTGTTGTTGGCGATAAGGAGGGCTGAGAGAGAAGCGGAACAAAAGTTCCTGGTTCCACAGGAAGCTTCTGCGCAGCACACTTTGACAGGTGATCAGCTATGCTGTTTTCCGCACGGGGTACATGCTCTGTTTGCAACCCATCAAAGTGCTCCTCCAATCTACTCACTTCCTCGACGTATGCCTCCATCAATGGATTTTGGTAATCCTTATTGACTTGTCTCACCACAAGCTGTGAATCTCCTCGAATGATCAGTTTCTTAATTCTCAATTCGGCTGCAATTCTGAGCCCGACGAGGAGCCCTTCATACTTTGTTGTATTCTTGGTGGCATCTTCCTGGGCAAGACGACGTACTTAAAGTGCTCCTCGGAGGGGGCAACAAGAAGCACACTAGGTCCTGCACCTTGTAGGGAAAAAGCACCATCAAAATACATAATCCATTCTTGGGGTGATTCCTAGACGAGGAGAGATGTCTCTGTTATCTCCTCGTCAGGGGTTGGCGTCGATTCTGCAATAAACTCTACCAATGTCGTGCTCTGGATAGTTGATGTGCTCTCATATTTCAATCCAAAGCTGGATAACTCCAAAGCCCACTCCACTATTGTGCAGTCGCCTCAGGGTTTCGGAGTATCCTTTGCAGCAGGAAACAGGTGACAACCGTGATCTCGTGGACTTGGAAGTAGTGGCGCAGTTTCCTTGAGACCATAACGAAACCAATGATCAACTTTTGCACACTAGAGTACCTCAATCTAGCCCCCTATAACAAGGAGCTGACGAAGTACACTGGGTGTTGCACCACATTCTTCCTTGCCGCATCCTTGGGGTTGCTCTCATTGCTGTGCTCATTGATGTCGTGATTCTTTTCTGACTCTGCTGTTTTCTGGTCGCTTTCTGCCTCATCCACTTCTCGCTGTGCTACCAAGGCTACACTAACCAGTTGGTTGGTTGCCGCCAAGTATAGTAGCAATGACTCTTGGGTTTGGGTGGAACCAAAGTGGGTACAGAGGAAAGGTAGGCCTTCAACGCTTGCAGGGCTGCATCTGCTTCCGGGGTCTATTTCATGTGACCTGCCTTCTTCAAAATCTTAAAGCTCGACACACTTGGAGATGAATCTGCTTAGCATCGCAATGCAGTCTATTAAGCGCCTCACATCCTTAACTGTCATTGGCACCTGGATCTGCTCGATGGCTGTGATCTTCTTGGGGTTAGCTTCGATCCCCCGGTGGGACACGAAGAACCCAAGTAGCTTGCCGGAGGGAACACCAAACACACACTTCTCCGGATTGAGCTACAAATTGATCTTGCGTAGATTGGAAAATGTATCCTCCAAATCCTGGATAAGGGTGGCCTTATTCTTGGTTTTGACCACGATATTATCCATATAGGCTTCTATATTTCTATGCAACTGTGCTTCAAAGCCAATCTGGACTGCCCTTGCAAGAGTTGACCTGGTACTCTTTAATCCGAATGGCATGCGGATAAAGCAGTACGTACCACATGGAGTGATGAATGATATCTTCTCTTTGTCTTCCTTGGACATGAAGATCTGATGATACCCAGAGTATGCACCCAGAAAGGAGAGCAAATCACAACCTGAAGTGGAATCCATAATTTAGTCGATGCGTGGCAAGGGAAATGGATCATTTGGACAAGCCTTGTTGAGATCTGTCAAATGAATGCAAAGCCTCCACTTCCCGTTAGCCTTACAGACTACCACTGGATTTTCTAACCACATAGGGAGCAGTACTCCTCTGACCAAACCATATGCCTCCAATTTCTTGATCTCTTCGGCAATGAACTGCTGCCTCTCCAAGGCCTGCCTCCAGACTTACTGCTTCACAGGTCGGGCGTGTGGGTAGACACCAAGGTGGTGCTCTATTCTCCCTGGGAACACTAGGGATATCAGATGGTTGCCAGGCAAACACATCAAAATTCGCCCGTAGGAAGGCAACGAGCGCGCTTTCCTATTTGTCATCGAGGATGGAGCTGATCGTGAAAGTAGCATCAACGCCAGCCAGCCCTGCTGGGACCTTCTTCCCTTTGGGTGCAGCAACCTTCGATCTCTTGCTATTGGAACACTCCGGCATATCGTCAATTGGTGTTGTGCACTCGGAGGTGGCACACTTCTTGGAATCCTTACCGGAGGTCCTACCACTCTTTTCCTTTCCCTTACTTTCCTTGGCGGGAGCTGCTGCTACCGCTGCCTCTACCGCGACTGCATCCTGGTACGTCTTGTCTGCACATATAATTGCGTCCTTCTCACCTGATGGGATAGTGATGACTCCAAGTGTCCCAGGCATCATCAAATTGTTCTAAGCATAGTGGGATGCTGCCATGAACTTGGCCAGGGCCGGGCATCCAAGAATCTCATTGTACGACAGGAGGATATCAACCACATAAAACACATTCCTCTCAGTCTGATAGTTTAGTTGTCCCCTAAACGTAACCGTCAGCGTAATCTTTCCCTTGGGATGACTCCTACTGAGATTAACTCCTTAGAACATGCCAGTAACCTCTAGCTCTTCTTCTCCTATCTGAAGTTTGTTGACGACTGCCGGGGAGATCAGATTCAACCCAGCCCCACCATCCACTATCATCTTTGTGACCTTGAGGTTGTGAATTGTTGGGGAGGCCAACAATGGCAAACACCCTACCGTAGTGGTGCGTTCAGAGTGATCTTCCTCGTCAAAGATGATGGGCGTGCGGGACCATTTGAGCGGCTTTCGGGCCTCTAGCGCTGGTTCCATGGCATTGAACTCTCGTGCCCACCGCTTGGGCTGGCGGTGAGAGGCATGAAAAGATGTACCTCCATCAATGCACAGGGTGTCAATGGCCTTCTAAAACTCCTCCTCACTGGTTTCCTCTTCATCCCCTCCATCACCTGCATTACCCCAGATTTCTTTCTCTTGACACCTGGCAGGTTTTCCTTTGTTTCGAAAGGGATTGCCGGGGCGGTTTGCTTCACCGCCTCGGCCCTTACCACCAGCAGTATTCTGACACTTATCATATTCTGCCCTCTGCTTCTTGACAAGCTGCTCAACATGGAAACACTCCTGAAGGTCATGACCCTTGGTCTGATGGATCTTGCTGTACGACCCATCACCCTTCCCAGCTTTCTCTGCGGCAACAGCTTCATGGCAGGCAGCACAAGCAGCAACTTCCTTGTTCGGGGCCTCTGCCTTGGCCTTCATGCCGATACTAGGTGTGCCTGATCCTTCCACAGTCATCACTACTTTATCTCTTGGATTTTTATTGCGCTTCTTGCCCTTTCTACGACTGGTTGATTCATCATCATCCTCTGAATCAGCAGTGGCACAATCTTCCTCTCCGGGCAACTTCCTTCCTTCCTCCATCCGAGCACACTTATACACCAGTGTGTATAGCTCCTTCACAGTCTTGGGAAACCTCATGATCATCTTGGAACGAATGCGACAGTTGCGCACATTGGACTGGAAAGCTGCTATGACGGTTGCCAAATGGATATTTGTAATATTTCTATAAATATTAATTAATCTCTGTAAATACTTACGGATAGGTTCTCCTTCCTTCTACTAAAGGAGTTGCATGTCACTGGGCCTGCCGGGCTCTTGGTGGCCACCGTTGAAAGCACTGATGAACTCTTGGCATAGGTCTGCCCATGACGAAATGGAGCCTTCTGGTAGGTGCATCAGCCAAGACCTCACGTTGGACTTGAGGGCCAAAGAGAAGTAGCTGGCGAACACCTTCTCGTCTCTTCCCACGGCAGCCTGAACGACGATGGTGTAAATGCTCAGGAACTTTGCCGGGTTCAGCCTCCCGCCGTACTTCTCAAGTATCTCTGGCTTGAATGTGCGAATGGACGGCCAACGGACTTGCTGCAGCTCTTGCGTGAAGGCAGGGCAACCGACCTCGAATGGTAGGCACCAGACAATACCCAGCGCGTGCCCGTCAACATTGAGGCCATCGCACCCGTTGGTCTGGCGGAGGTCGTCATGGCGTTGATCTGTGATGACACGCGCGACTCTCCGCCGCCTATCCTCCGGGGCTCGATCTTGGCTAGGACGCGTTTGGGGGTTAGATGTGGGGACCCCGACTTAGAAGTCGAGATCACCGAATGTACATGTACAGTGATCCCAGAGATCAATGCTCACTGAACACACAGAAGCTGAAATAACAAGAGTCTTACATCCATACAAATAGTCTTACACGAATTATGGCCATTATGGCCAAGTCTTACATAGATAGAGCCTCACGGGCTGAATAGGAAATAACTCAAATAGCGGAAGTCTTCGATAAACGGGTAGAACCCATGCCATCTGCCTTAACCCTACAGGCATTCTGACTGGGATAGCGTCCTAGTTCGCATGTTCATCTCCAAAGAACTCTTCCTCATAATCCTGTTCTTCCATGCCTGGCCAATTAAATAACCAGTGGCAAGCCAATGAGTACTTTGAATGTACTCGCAAGCAACCCATGATGTCGTTCAAAGTAACAATGCAATTGAATAATAATGATCAATCTAGCAAGGCAAGAACAAATATTCTACTAACAAGTTTATGCATCAATAACCTCGCGTAACCTTGAAGACAGGTTACCGATATCAACATGAATAAGATTCAACTCATCGAGTCAAGTCACCATCCTTGACTTATCACACACATTCCAACACCGATGAAGTAAAATTCTGGACATAGTTTAAGTAGCACCACCCAACTGTCCATGACCGTGGACACGGCTATTCGAATAGTTTGACACTCTGCAGAGGTTGCGCACTTTACCCACAAGATCCGGGGAACTTCCGTGTCATCCACGACCCGCGGTACCTCAAGTACCCGGGGTAAGCACCCGGTCATTATCTTTCCTTAGACGACACTAACATAGAGTCCACTCGTTGGTACACGGCCCTCAGGGTACAAACAATAGATCACGGGACTTGCCCTAATTTCAATGTCACGCGTACCCGAAGGGACCAACGGTGTGTCCGGTGCCCTGTGAAAACAGTCATGGTCGTCTATCCAAGCACGACCCCGTCCCGGGAAAGACCTCAAGTCTTCCCGTCACTAGTAATGCGGGCACCATGCTAGTATCGACCTAAGTAATCAATAAATCCCCGTCCCATAAGGGGTAGTGTGGTTGCACATGTTTGGTACGGACGGTAGTCACACATAAATCTAATCCATCATTCCACCATGCACATGATATTACCGGCACATCACTTCTTTCTCAAGTGATGACCTAACACATCATCACCCTCGGGCATTAGGGGCACCCGATGGGTTCATGCAAATGATTTCAACTATGAAGGTTCAAATCACACATGCATCATATAAGCATCATGACCAAATATTTGCATGTCATCTAGCACTTAGCAAGATCAAGATCAAGCATGCATCATGTGGTGGAATCAACTAGGTTACCATCGTAACCCTAACATCATGCATCGAAAACAAACGGGTTCCGAACAACAAGTGTATCATGGTCAAAGGGCTGCTTGCCTGGATTGGCTTGGTCTTCAAAGTCTTCAAGTCCTTCTCCTTCTTCTCCCACAGCAACTTCGTCAAATACGGGATCTATACGTCGCATAATAATTACAGAAAAATAAGAATACAAACAAAACAGAAAAATCAAAGTGCTCAGAAAAATGTCAACTTATTTTTGTAAAATACCAGAGGAATTTCTAAGGTGGGAAAAAATCTTAGTTGGAGTTTTGGAGTAACAGAATGGAATATATTGATTTTAGAACAGGAGTATTACTGCCCAAATTTGAATTTAAATTTGAACAGTAGAGCAAAGTTTCATGGATTTGAATGAAAGGGGTACCATTAAATAGGTTGGAATATTAAAAGATTTTAGGAGTTGGAATTATTTAATTTGGACCATTATTCTTTTCTGTAGAAATGTTTAAAACATTTACAGAAAAGAAAAAGAAAAATGTGACCTGTGCACTGGGCCAGAGGAGGCCATAGTGCACGGCCCAGGCGGTCCAGCCCAACCGCACGGGAGCCTGCGCGCGCACGTTAGGTTTTTAAACATGACGGGCGGGGCCCGTGGGTCAGTGACAGAGAGGAGGGGGAGAGAGGTGTGGGGATGAAAGGCGGGGCCCGCCTATCATCTCCAACCTTGCGGCCACGGCCACGGCGAGCTCACCGATGAGTTTTCCGGCCACGGTGACGGCAACGGAGGCTAGGGATGGACTCAGCGTCGTGTCGCGGTTGCTGTGGTGGTGGTGCGGCACGCCGGGGAGGTCCGGTTCGCCGGCGACGAGGTGGGACGGCGGAGGTTCGTCGGGAGGTGGTGGCTATGGCTGTTTCCGACTGCAAACGGAGGGGGAAACAAGGGGGAAAGGGTCAGTGAGGCGAGGGGGTTCCGAATCAGGTGAAAGGAAGGGCAGGGGAGGCCCGTAACACGAGATCGCCGGCGGCCCGACGCGGCGGAGCTCCGGTCGATCCCGAGCACTGGGACGTCCTGGGGAGGAGTGGGTGGTGCTGGGAGGCTCAGTGGAGTGAGGAGAGGTCGCTGATGCTGCTGGAGAGGCTCGGGAGGGGCTATATATAGCCGCGCCCACGGTCCACCGTGGACCCGTGCGCCGGCGAGGTTGCAGGCGAGGCTAGGAGGGGTTCTGGAGCCTGGGATCAAGCCGGGGAGGACCGTGGACTTGCTCCACGTCCAGCTGAGGGGAAAAGAGGAGCGGAGGAGTGTCTGGAGCGTGCGCGCGTGTGAAGCAGCAGAGTGGCCGTCGCGGGCGGCCAGCGCGCGTGTGATGACGACCACTGGAGGGCGCAGGAGGAGGGGGACAGCGCCGGGGAGGTTGCGGACGTCGAGAGGCCTCGACTGGCGCGAGGGGGAGGCCCGAGGCTGTCGGGGAAGGTTGATTGGCCGAAGCTACAGTGCTTGTCTGCACTGTTGCATGCTCCAGAGCGCGTGTTTGGCTGGCATCGCCGCGCTCTCGCCGTCCTGGTCAAAACCAACGTGTCCAGCAGCGTCTAGAAGGTCAGGGGGAGAGTAAAGAATTGGCCTGAGGCCTTGGATGCTCTGGAGATGCTGAGAGAGAGTGAGGGTGCTGGTGAATTGGTGAAAGCTTGCTGTCCAGCAAGGTAAAACAGGGCTTTCACCCCTCAATCATGGAGCTGGGGTGCTGGGGAAGTTACTGGAGGTAGCTAGTAACTCAATGATCAGGTGGTAAAAAGTACATGCCATGGAGAGGAGTAAAAGTGATCAAGTTGGATGTTTTAGTAAAAAGCCAGAAGGTGTTTGATCAGTGTTTGGTCAAGTAAATGACCTCCACTTGATATGGCACTTACCAGGGTTGAAAGACATGAGAAAATAGGGTGCTTCACCAAATTTGGGCTCATTTGAAGAAACTAGCCAATGTAACTTTGGTGAACCCTAGAAATCAACAGAAACAGTTTCATCTTGATTGAGTCAAGCTAATCATCTCCCCTTGATGCACCACTTGGTGTAGCATCATTATTTGGGGTAATGATCATGCCCACTGTCAGGACCCCAATCCTAAGTCACATCGATCTAGCTGTAACACGTCATATCACTTTGCGGCCTCACGCACGGTAACCCCACGGGTGCCACCTTACCTGGCTCGGGACCGTTTGCGCATTTTGGCACACGTATATGACAATGTCGCTAGCATCCATATGACAGAGAACCCGGGCCGACATGGCTAGTTATAAACCAAAAGTGGCACTAAATTACAGAGACAGGCATCCATGACCCAGCAACGAACGTGTCGGTCATCAACGTATGAACCCAAGTCGTAGCAAGCTACATGGACTTAAAGGAACAATGCGTGACATTTCCCCTAAGGGACAGACACAGGAACGAAGAAGGACACATGCCGGCCAGCCTACGTGTTCCGAGCAGTAGCAAGCTACCAGGGCTCATTTGAATCACTAGGAGGCATTTCCCTATACGATAGGCTACCAAAGGAAAACAACTAGGTGTCGGATCCCACACATACCTAGCATTCCAATCATACACGCAATATGCTCAATATGTGCAAATACAACATTGCATCACAACAGAACTCTATGACTCAAAGTACTTTATTTAAATGGCTCCAAGAGCCATACATAACATATTCATACAGGTAGGGGTCACATGACCCAACACTCAAGTCATACAGTCATACAAGCACAAGCGGAAGCTACATGTCTGAGTACAGACAACTTAGAAAATAAAACAGGCTTGGTGTAGCCTGGCTATCTACTAGGCCCTTCACAAGCTCCAGATCACCGTCTGGGTGTCAAGCTACTCGTCGACGTCAACGTCTATGTAGAACCCATCAACAGGGGCAGGGTTCTCCTCTGCAACAGTTATTAAGCAAACATGAGTACAAAGGTACTCAGCAAGTCTTACCACAGAACCTATCATACATGCAACATTATCAAGGGGGTTGTGGAGTTTATAGCAGAATGCCAGCTTTGACCTTGGCTAACCTATACTACAACTCTCAACGGATTGCAAGATGTTATTACGAACACGAGTCCTCTACTCACCACATCAATACACTACCGAGGATCCTCTTCCGTCATCCTACGGAAGGGCCATCCACGGCACTCACACTTATCTTGAGGCTTTTAGTAGTAACCATCGACTTGTCTACGAACTGTAAGAGTAACCAAGTAGTTCGTACCACAAACAACGGCTATTCGAATAGATTGATAACCCTGCAGGGGTGTACTTCTTCACACATGTTTTCACCACTTAGCGTCTGCACACGACATGTGCTCGGCAGACTTCAAGCGAAAGCCGACGTGGGTGTAGACCACGACCTAACCAACCACTCAAGTCTCTCGTCCAGGTTTATCGCCTATTTGGGTTCCATCCATGGGGAGATCCGGCCGGGGTGTCGCTCACGGCCCCAAACGATGTGTACAGGGTTCCCGAGTCACCAAACGGGCAACCGGTACACCGTGCCACGTACCTGTCGCATCACAGCCCACCCCGAGGGTCAGCGCTGCGCACGACCTCCAGTAAACTATAAACACCAGAAACTAGTTGCAACTCCTGGACAGAGTACAAGGGCAGTCAATAAGTCAAGCGGGGTCATATTTCAGGGCCCAATGTGTGGTAGTAACTGTAACTTGAATCACACACACAGATCTCGGGTCCTATGGACGATTCCAATGAAACAACCCACCATGTACTCCTACATGGCCTTTCATCGATACCTTTACCAAGCGTATTCCACACTTCCTTCTCTTTATCGGTAAGATCATTTCACTCTGATCCATCACCCAGATGAACCAGACCAGACACAACTCTAAGCATAGCAGGCAACATAAGTAAATAGCATGGTGGATCACACATCACATGGCTCAAACAACTCCTACACATGCTAGTGGGTTTCAACTATTTACTGTGGCAATGACAGGTCATGCAAGGGATAGGGTTCAACTACCGCAGCAAGTAGCAGTTCACGCGCTGTTGCCTTAATGCAGTAAAAGAGAGCAGGAGCGAGAAGATTGGGTTTGTATCGGAATGATCAATGATTGCTTGCCTGACAAGGTAGTTGTCGGGTACTGCTCTTCAACTGGATATGCAGCAGTATCCTCGGGAGCAGGACCTAACACAGGGAACACCGACGATACAATCATTAACAAACAAATGCAACAATATGATGCATGCTCATGACATGGCAAGATGCATGTGTGTTGGCTAATGTAACTAAAACCAGAAGGGTTTGAACCTATTTGAATCAAGGATTCAAATTGAAGTTCAAACTATTATTTAAATAAGTGCATTATCATGTTTTTGATATAAACAGCAAGTTAACTTGTTCAAACATGCATGAAACCAGTGCCATTAGAAAGATTGGATTTTTCTGATCATTTTTCATATATAAATCTTTTCCATCTGAGCTATGGTTGATTTTATATGATTTTTAGAAGTTTTGGGTATTTTTTTGGAATTTCCTGAATTATTTTAAATCTAAAAATCCCAGAAAAACCTTTACTGCGTCAGCATGACATCATGCTGACGTCAGACAGTCAACAGGGCCAGTCCAGGTCAAACCTGACCAGTGGGTCCCTCATGTCAGTGTCACAGCTAATTAACTGAGTTAATTAGAGTTAAACTAAAACTAATTAGCTGCCAGTGGGGCCAGGGCCCACGTGTCAGTGACTAAACTAATTAACTAATTAGAATTAAATTAACACCTAAACTAGGTTTGACTTGCGGGCAGGGCCCACATGTCATTGACCCAGGGGGTCAAACCCGTGGTCAAAACAGGTCCAACTCGCCGGCGTTTAGCCGCCGGCGAGGCCAAACGCGGCGGCGTGCTTCGAAAAACGCCTACGGTGCACGGTTCGAGCTGCGGCTGGGTGCGTTGGATAGCCCTTGCTGTCGCGCGTCGGATGGAGGTGGTCGCCGGACCTGGGGTGGCCGGAGACGACGGCAACGAGCTCCACGGCGGCGACCGGCGTCGGGCGTGTGTGGAGAAACGGCTGCAGGGGCCTAGGCGATGCGTGCGTAGCACCATTCGCATCTACGTGCTGTGGTGAGTACGTTGGACGGGTGCCAGTGACCAAATGGCCACCGGAGCATCACCGGCGGCGAGCACGGCGGCGGTGCGTGCGGACGAGCTTCGTGCAGTGTGTTACAGGGCAAAAGGAAGCCAACGGAGAGGGGGAGGAGGTAGCTAGGCTCACAGGGGTTGCGGCAAGCACCGGAGCGAGCTCGGGGGTGGTCGAAGCTGAGCAGGACGGCGAGGGGGATCTCCGCGGCCGGAGTTGGGGAAGAAGAGGTCGGGGGCGTCTCCAGGGCGGGCGAGCGCTCGGGGCTCGGCCTGTTCGAAGTAGTCGAGGACGGCGGAGACGATGGACACCAAGGCGGAGCTCAGGGACGACGGTGGACGCGGCTTCTACGACGGTGCGATCACGGCGGCGTCGGCCATGGCGCGGGGAGAGCGGAGGAGAGGAACTGGGGGGAGGTGGAGGTGTCTGCGGGGTCGAGGAGGACGTGGAGGGTCGAACCATCCCTCCAGGACGGCGAGGGGGTGAAGCAAGGCGGCGGGCAGCTGCGTGGCGCGCGGCGCGGTCGCCGTCGAGCACCTGCCTGCCTGCCTGGCCGAGCCAAGCAGCTCGCTGGAGCGGCAGCTGGGCTGGGCCGGCAGGTGGACCGGGTGGGCGCCAGGTAAGCTTCTCTCTCTCCCTTTTTTTCTATTTTCTATTCTGTTTCATTTCTTTTGCAACTTTGTTTAATTAAATAAAATGCCAAAGCATTTTTGTAACTCATAACACTTGTCATACCTGCTGTATATAATATGACCAGTAGGAAACATTATAGTTTATGATTATTTGGGCATTTAAAATATTTTGTAGCATTTAAATGCCCAAATTCAAATACCATATGATTTAATCCAAAGCCCTAGATTGTCCTAGAAAAATGTGCACCATTTTTGGCAGAGGTTTAGGACCAAGGCAGAAATGATGAACATTTTGAAGGGCATTTTGGGTACATTGGAAAATATTTTATCAAACCCTAGTTGTTAGGGGAGGGGTGCTGGGGTTTCTGTTAATCCCATTTCAATTTTCTTTGAAAGTAGACATGATGCACACTCTAGTCAGGTCCTAATGCAAGTGCTAGCTAGGGATGTGACAACTCACCCCCACTTAAAAGAATCGCGTCCCGAGATTCGGGTTCCTCCGGAAAGAGGGTGGGGTACTCAAGTCGAAGACGATCCTCCCTTTCCCAAGTAGCTTCACTCTTGGAATGATGTGACCATTGAACCTTGAGAAACTTGATGTTGTGGCGTCGAGTGGTACGCTCAGTTTGATCAAGAATACGAACAGGGTATTCTCGATATGTGAGATTGTCTTAGAGATCAAGCGTTTCGTGGTCCACTCCGCGGATAGGATCCGAGAAGCAACGCCTGAGTTGAGAAACGTGGAAAACATCATGAACTCTGGAGAGGTGCGGAGGTAGTTCCAATTGGTAGGCAACTTCTCCTCGTTTGGCAAGAATGCGAAAAGGCCCGATGTAACGAGGGGCCAATTTGCCTTTGATACCGAAGCGATGGGTTCCCTTAAGAGGAGTAACCCGAAGGTAAGCCTTATCGCCGACTTCAAAAGTCACAGCATTATGATGACTATCATATTGGCTCTTTTGGCGAGACTGGGCTGTTTTCAATCTCTCACGAACGATGCGAACTTGTTCCTCTGCTTCCTAGATCATATCCGGGCCAAAGAATTGTCTTTCCCCGGTCTCTGACCAGTTAAGAGGTGTTCGACACCTTCGTCCATATAGAACTTCGAAGGGAGCTTTGCCCAAGCTGGCTTGATAACTATTGTTATAAGCGAATTCGGCAAATGGAAGACGTTTCTCCCATTCCATACCGAACGAAATGACAGAGGCTCGAAGCATGTCTTCCAGAATTTGATTGACTCGTTCCACTTGACCACTTGACTGCGGATGGAAGGCAGTACTGAAAGAGAGATGAGTTCCCATAGCATTCTGGAAACTTTCCCAAAATCGAGAAGTGAAAAGACTTCCACGGTCTAAGTTAATCTCCAACGGTACACCATGAAGTGATACTATTCGAGAGATATATAAGTCTGCTAGCTGGCTAGCGGTAATACTCTCCCGAACAGGCAGGAAATGAGCTACTTTAGAGAGGCGGTCGATAACGACAAAGATAGCATTATTCCCTTTCCTGGACCTAGGAAACCCGGTAATGAAGTCCATACCGACTTTATCCCATTTCCATTCAGGAATAGCTAGAGGTTGAAGGGTGCCAGCAGGCCGTTGATGCTCTGCTTTGACTCGACGACAAACGTCGCAGTTTGCAATGAACTGAGCGATTTCTCTCTTCATCCTAGTCCACCAGAATCTTTGACGTAGGTCTTGATACATTTTAGTATTACCAGGATGAATCGTGAGAGGAGATTCATGAGCCTCCTTAAGGATTAATTGCCGTAGATGGTGGTTCTTGGGAACCACTACACGGTTCTCAAAGAAAACAACACCTCGGTCATCCATGGAGAAACTTTTAGCGAGTCCGCTAGCAATGTTCTCTTGGAGTCGTGATACACCTTTATCACGCTTCTGGGCACCTATGATTTGATCCATAAGGGTAGGTTTCGCCACCAAGGTGGAAAGGAATCCTCGAGGAACAATGTGAAGGTTAAGCTTACGAAATTCCTCGTGGAGAAGTGGTTGACTTTGTTGTAACATTAAATTGTTACAATATGACTTACGACTTAGTGCATCAGCCATGACATTGGCCTTCCCAGGAGTGCAAGTGATTCCTAAGTCGTAGTCAGTGAGCAACTCAACCCAACGTCTTTGCCTGAGATTCAAATCCGGTTGGGTGAAGATATACTTCAAACTTTGGTGATCAGTGAAGATTTCACAGCGATTACCAAGGAGGTAATGTCGCCATGTTTTGAGTGCATGGACTACAGCTGCAAGCTCTAGATCATGGGTAGGATAGTTATCCTCATGTGGACGCAACTGTCGAGATGCGTATGCAATCACTTGACGATCTTGCATGAGAATGCAACCTAGTCCTTGTCGCGAGGCGTCGCAATAGATTATAAAATCCTTGGAAAAGTCTGGTGGTACCAGTACAGGTGCAGATGTCAGGCGTCTTTTTAGTTCCTGAAAACTGGACTCGCACTGTGGGGTCCACTCAAACTTTTTATCTTTCTTGAGGAGTTCAGTAAGAGGTTTAGCAACCTTGGAGAAGTTCTCGACGAAACGTCAGCAATAGCTCGCTAAGCCAAGAAAACTCCTAACTTGCTTCACCGATTCAGGAGGAGTCCAATCAAGTACGGCTTGAACTCGCTCGGGATTGACAGCAATACCCTTGCCAGAGATCACATGACCTAGATAGGTTACTTCTGGCAACCAAAATTCACATTTATAGAATTTGGCATAAAGGCGGTGCTCTCGAAGCTTCGTCAATACCAGCGTTAAATGCTCGGCATGATCTTCCTTGTTCTTGGAGAAAATGAGTATATCATCGAGGTATACCACGACGAATTTATCCAAATACTCCATGAATATAGAATTCATTAACCGAGAAAAGGTAGCTGGTGCATTGGTTAATCCGAAGGACATAACGGTGTACTCATATTGGCCATAACGAGTAACAAAAGCCGTTTTAGGAATGTCCCCGTTCTTGATTTTGATTTGATGGTAGCCCAACCTCAAATCCATCTTAGAGAAGACTGAGGATCCAACGAGCTGATCATACAGGTCGTTGATCCTGGGAAGCGGATACTTATTCTTTATGGTGACCAGATTGACAGGTCGGTAATCTACAACCATCCGCTCCGTTCCATCCTTCTTCTTGACGAAGAGGACGGGGCAAGCCCAAGGGGAAGAACTAGGACGGATGAAACCTTTTTGCAAAGACTCATCGAGTTGTTTCTTTAGCTCAGCTAATTCTAGTGGTGCCATCTTATAAGGTCTCCTAGAGATTGGGACAGTTCCAGGAATAAGATCTATCACAAACTCGACATCTCTGTCAGGTGGAACTCCTGGCAGTTCTTCTGGAAAAACATCCGGGAAGTCACGGACTACCGGGATATCTTCGAGTTCTGGTAGAGGGCTGGCATTAAGAGAGTAGAGCTGACGTTCAGCCATTCGGGCCAAGACATTGACTATCTTGCCGGATGGATGTGTAAGTTGAACGGTCCTAGTAAAGCAATCAATCTTGGCATAATGAGTTGTCATCCAATCCATACCCAAGATGATGTTTATGTCCGAGGACTTGAGAGCGATTAGAGATGCAAGGAAAACAAGTCTATCGACAAGGATTTCATTTCCATGGCTTACCCTAGAGGTTTGCCACTTTGAACCAGGAGTTTGAATAACCATGGAAGTAGGCATGTCACAAAAAGTCATGTTGTGCAATCGAGCATAGCTCTCAGATATGAACGAATGGGATGCTCCAGTATCGAAAAGAACAGATGCCGGATGGCAGTTTACGAGAAGCGTACCAAGGACGACGTTAGGATCCTCATAAGCTTCTTCGGCAGAAACATAGTTGACATGACCACGTGCAGTGGGGATTGGCTTGACATAGTTCACCTTGCCGGTTGGCTTACCACGGCCAACGGGTTTTCCTGGCTGATTCTGGGGACAATCACGCATGTAGTGTCCCGGTTCTCCACACTTGAAACATGTCACAGTGGTGGTGCGTGGAGCAAAGTTGGAGGGTGGACCTCCATAGGTCTTAGCAGATGCAAACTGTTTAGTTGGGCGAGGCGCCTCATAGGATGGCCTCGGTGTATACTTGGGTGGCAGAGCAGTGTTAGGAACCCACACACGGCGCTTGTGAGAGCCAGAGCCGGATGAGGAACCAAAGTCTCGAGTATGCTTGCGGGTGGCCTCGAAGTCGGTCTGGCCTGTCTCAGCACTGATAGCCTTGTTAACCAACTTCTGGAAGGAGGTGCACTCATGCAGACGTAAATCTCGACGAAGTTCAGGGCTGAGTCCCTTGCGGAACCTCGCTTGTTTCTTGGCATCGGTGGATACTTCCTCAGGTGCATAGCGTGCCAGATTACCAAACTCACGACTATAGCCATCCACAGTTAAACGGCCCTGGGTGAAATTGCAGAATTCCTCCCGCTTGCGATCCATGAGACCTTCCGGAATGTGATGTTCACGGAATGCCTCACTTAACTCAACCCAGGTAGTGACTTGGCCAGCAGGACGCATAGCTTCAAAGTTTTCCCACCAAAGACTGGCAGGGCCCTCAAGATGGTAGGCGGCGTAGATAACCTTGCCAGCTTCGGCCACACAGGCAGAGTGTAGCTTGTGGGTGATACTATGTAGCCAGTCATCAGCATCCAGAGGTTCAGTGGAGTGATGGAACTTTGGTGGACACATCTTGATAAAATCGTGGATTGACACCACGTCATTCCTCTGACGGAACCCAGTGTTCTGATCTATGCGTTCCAGCAGACGGTTGGTCTCTCTCTTGTTCCGTTCTGCTTCAAGCATAACCTCCACCAAAGAGGGTGGCTGGGGCAGATTTCCATCTCTAGCCCCACTAGCCTCACCCTGCTCCTGAGCAGCAGGAGTGTTGCGAGTGTTGACCATCCTAGGAAAACAAAACAACGGTTTAGACAAGGATGGCAAAAATTTGACATAGAAGTGCAGAATGTAATGGATGACACAGAATGCAGAGATGTTCATCCGTACGACATGGTAATATAGGAACTGCTATATATACACCAGTGGTCATACACACCATACAAAGTTTAGTACAAGCCAAGGCTAAAGTACAACTGCGGTGAAAGACGATACATCCCATCAGAGGCATTCCGAGCTCCTATACATTATTTAACTACACCTCCGGAACTCAGTACACACTAAGTCATATTCCACAAGACGTGCAGGACTGTGGAAATACAACTACTACAATACTAGTACTACCACGGACTAGCTCAGACATTCGCGTAGTAATCCTCGTAAAGATTACCACCGTAGCCTGGAAGTGGTACAGACAGATCTTGGAACTCGCGAGCACTCGAAGGCTGTGGACCATAGGGGCATGGGTGTGGTCTCGGTCCCGATGCTGGTGGTAACCGACGCCCACATGGAGGTGTAATACCCCCAACGTCATGCCAATCCATGCGATCAGGCAGACGAGTCCGCACAGGATATAAATCCCGCATGTCCAGATATCCGGCGTGCACAGCAGGTGCAAGCCGTGTCAAAGTAGTCCAGTGAGCGGCTCGAGTGTTATACAGCTCCATTCGGAGGGCACAGACCTCACGGTCCCTATCCTCCAACATCTGAATAGTAGTCTGAAGCAGTGGCTCTTCATGAGCAGCATCAGTATACAGACCAGTGTAGTAGCCTTCCTCTCCGGGAAGTGAGGCTGGCATGTAACAGAACTCAGTGTTCAGCAACAGGGCATGCCTAGCACGGAGAATGGTCATCATCGAATAAGCGGCATCCTGTACTGCCATCTCGATGGTAATCCCGAGTCCATAAGACCAATGGATGGGATCATTAGCTCCGGGATATGAGGGGTATATCCGGACTATGCAGAAATACTGACTTTGATTGAAATCCTGGTACTGTTCCTCCACAGTGTATTCAGGATACCAGCGATAACCGGTCTCAGTCATCACACGGACTAGCATGGCCGTGTGACCGGGCACATTAATGCACCGAGTCAAACGAACCACTTGGTGAGGGATGCGGCCAGACATCTGAAACACGAAATAATGCAAAGGCATTAGTGTTTCTGGAAGAAATCGGGCAGCATAACAACTGTAAACGCTCAAACAAAGATTTGAGACATCATACAAATGATAGCATAGCCACTCAACAATTCCATATCAAGGTTCCGGTTCAACAATCATCATACTAAAAGGATAGAAACTGAACTGAGGCTTGAAACCAACAATCCTAAGAGTCTACGGATTAGTAACACGTGAACCTAGTAAGGATAAGAGGCCTAGTCCTAAATCCCCGTAGAAAGAATAGACTGACTCAGATCAGAAGGGCATAAGGTAAAGGAGTAAAAAGAGCCTTACGTTCCCTTCCACAATCAATTCCCCTACATATAACTAAGAATTTTTCTAGACTCAACATCGACCAGTTTGGCTTGAGAAACCTACAGGCAGTCCAGCTCTGATGCCAACGCTGTCAGGACCCCGATCCTAAGTCACACCGATCTAGTTGTAACACGTCATATCACTTTGCGGCCTCACGCACGGTAACCCCACGGGTGCCACCTTACCTGGCCCGGGACCGTTTGCGCATTTTGGCACACGTATATGACAATGTCGCTAGCATCCATATGACAGAGAACCCGGGCCGACATGGCTAGTTATAAACCAAAAGTGGCACTAAATTACACAGACAGGCATCCATGACCCAGCAACGAACGTGTCGGTCATCAACGTATGAACCCAAGTCGTAGCAAGCTACATGGACTTAAAGGAACAACGCGTGACATTTCCCCTAAGGGACAGACACAGGAACGAAGAAGGACACATGCCGGCCAGCCTACGTGTTCCGAGCAGTAGCAAGCTACCAGGGCTCATTGGAATCACTAGGAGGCATTTCCCTGTAAGATATGCTACCAAAGGAAAACAACTAGGTGTCGGATCCCACACATACCAAGCATTCCAATCATACACGCAATATGCTCAATATGTGCAAATACAACATTGCATCACAACAGAACTCTATGACTCAAAGTACTTTATTTAAAAGGCTCCAAGAGCCATACATAACATATTCATACAGGTAGGGGTCACATGACCCAACACTCAAGTCATACAGTCATACAAGCACAAGCGGAAGCTACATGTCTGAGTACAGACAACTTAGAAAATAAAACAGGCTTGGTGTAGCCTGGCTATCTACAAGGCCCTTCACAAGCTCCAGATCACCGTCTGGGTGTCAAGCTACTCGTCGACGTCAACGTCTATGTAGAACCCATCAACAGGGGCAGGGTTCTCCTCTGCAACAGTTATTAAGCAAACATGAGTACAAAGGTACTCAGCAAGTCTTACCACAGAACCTATCATACATGCAACATTATCAAGGGGGTTGTGGAGTTTATAGCAGAATGCCAGCTTTGACCTTGGCTAACCTATACTACAACTCTCAACGGATTGCAAGATGTTATTACGAACACGAGTCCTCTACTCACCACATCAATACACTACCGAGGATCCTCTTCCGTCATCCTACGGAAGGGCCATCCACGGCACTCACACTTATCTTGAGGCTTTTAGTAGTAACCATCGACTTGTCTATGAACTGTAAGAGTAACCAAGTAGTTCGTACCGCGAACAACGGCTATTCGAATAGATTGATAACCCTGCAGGGGTGTACTTCTTCACACATGTTTTCACCACTTAGCGTCTGCACACGACATGTGCTCGGCAGACTTCAAGCGAAAGCCGACGTGGGTGTAGACCACGACCTAACCAACCACTCAAGTCTCTCGTCCAGGTTTATCGCCTATTTGGGTTCCATCCGTGGGGAGATCCGGCCGGGGTGTCGCTCACGGCCCCAAACGATGTGTACAGGGTTCCCGAGTCACCAAACGGGCAACCGGTACACCGTGCCACGTACCTGTCGCATCACAGCCCACCCCGAGGGTCAGCGCTGCGCACGACCTCCAGTAAACTATAAACACCGGAAACTAGTTGCAACTCCTGGACAGAGTACAAGGGCAGTCAATAAGTCAAGCGGGGTCATATTTCATGGCCCAATGTGTGGTAGTAACTGTAACTTGAATCACACACACAGATCTCGGGTCCTATGGACGATTCCAATGAAACAACCCACCATGTACTCCTACATGGCCTTTCATCGATACCTTTACCAAGCGTATTCCACACTTCCTTCTCTTTATCGGTAAGATCATTTCACTCTGATCCATCACCCAGATGAACCAGACCAGACACAACTCTAAGCATAGCAGGCAACATAAGTAAATAGCATGGTGGATCACACATCACATGGCTCAAACAACTCCTACACATGCTAGTGGGTTTCAACTATTTACTGTGGCAATGACAGGTCATGCAAGGGATAGGGTTCAACTACCGCAGCAAGTAGCAGTTCACGCGCTGTTGCCTTAATGCAGTAAAAGAGAGCAGGAGCGAGAAGATTGGGTTTGTATCGGAATGATCAATGATTGCTTGCCTGACAAGGTAGTTGTCGGGTATTGCTCTTCAACTGGATACGCAACAGTATCCTCGGGAGCAGGACCTAACACAGGGAATACCGACGATACAATCATTAACAAACAAATGCAACAATATGATGCATGCTCATGACATGTCAAGATGCATGTGTGTTGGCTAATGTAACTAAAACCAGAAGGGTTTGAACCTATTTGAATCAAGGATTCAAATTGAAGTTCAAACTATTATTTAAATAAGTGCATTATCATGTTTTTGATATAAACAGCAAGTTAACTTGTTCAAACATGCATGAAACCAGTGCCATTAAAAAGATTGGATTTTTCTGATCAATTTTCATATATAAATCTTTTCCATCTGAGCTATGGTTGATTTTATATGATTTTTAGAAATTTTGGGTATTTTCTGGAATTTCCTGAATTATTTTAAATCTAAAAATCCCAGAAAAACCTTTACTGCGTCAGCATGACATCATGCTGACGTCAGACAGTCAACAGGGCCAGTCCAGGTCAAACCTGACCAGTGGGTCCCTCATGTCAGTGTCACAGCTAATTAACTGAGTTAATTAGAGTTAAACTAAACCTAATTAGCTGTCAGTGGGGCCAGGGCCCACGTGTCAGTGACTAAACTAATTAACTAATTAGAATTAAATTAACACCTAAACTAGGTTTGACTTGCGAGCAGGGCCCACATGTCATTGACCCAGGGGGTCAAACCCGTGGTCAAAACAGGTCCAACTCGCCGGCGTTTAGCCGCCGGCGAGGCCAAACGCGGCGGCGTGCTTCGGAAAACGCCTACGGTGCACGGTTCGAGCTGCGGCTGGGTGCGTTGGATAGCCCTTGCTGTCGCGCGTCGGATGGAGGTGGTCGCCGGACCTGGGGTGGCCGGAGACGACGGCAACGAGCTCCACGGCGGCGACCGGCATCGGGCGTGTGTGGAGAAACGGCTGCAGGGGCCTAGGCGATGCGTGCGTAGCACCATTCGCATCTACGTGCTGTGGTGAGTACGTTGGACGGGTGCCAGTGACCAAATGGTCACCGGAGCATCACCGGCGGCGAGCACGGCGGCGGTGCATGCGGACGAGCTTCGTGCAGTGTGTTACAGGGCAAAAGGAAGCCAACGGAGAGGGGGAGGAGGTAGCTAGGCTCACAGGAGTTGCGGCAAGCACCGGAGCGAGCTTGGGGGTGGTCGGAGCTGAGCAGGACGGCGAGGGGCATCTCCGCGGCCGGAGTTGGGGAAGAAGAGGTCGGGGGCGTCTCCAGGGCGGGCGAGCGCTCGGGGCTCGGCCTGTTCGAAGTAGTCGAGGACGGCGGAGACGATGGACACCAAGGCGGAGCTCAGGGACGACGGTGGACGCGGCTTCTACGACGGTGCGATCACGGCGGCGTCGGCCATGGCGCGGGGAGAGCGGAGGAGAGGAACTGGGGGGAGGTGGAGGTGTCTGCGGGGTCGAGGAGGACGTGGAGGGTCGAACCATCCCTCCAGGACGGCGAGGGGGTGAATCAAGGCGGTGGGCAGCTGCGTGGCCCGCGGCCCGATCGCCGTCGAGCACCTGCCTGCCTGCCTGGCCGAGCCAAGCAGCTCGCTGGAGCGGCAGCTGGGCTGGGCCGGCAGGTGGGCCGGGTGGGCGCCAGGTAAGCTTCTCTCTCTCCCTTTTTTTCTATTTTCTATTCTGTTTCATTTCTTTTGCAACTTTGTTTAATTAAATAAAATGCCAAAGCATTTTTGTAACTCATAACACTTGTCATACCTGCTGTATATAATATGAACAGTAGGAAACATTATAGTTTATGATTATTTGGGCATTTAAAATATTTTGTAGCATTTAAATGCCCAAATTCAAATACCATATGATTTAATCCAAAGCCCTAGATTGTCCTAGAAAAATGTGCACCATTTTTGGCAGAGGTTTAGGACCAAGGCAGAAATGATGAACATTTAGAAGGGCATTTTGGGTACATTGGAAAATATTTTATCAAACCCTAGTTGTTAGGGGAGGGGTGTTGGGGTTTCTGTTAATCCCATTTCAATTTTCTTTGAAAGTAGACATGATGCACACTCTAGTCAGGTCCTAATGCAAGTGCTAGCTAGGGATGTGACACCCACAAAGTTTGAAGCTCCAGATAAAAAGTTGGTAATGTAAAGTTGTTCAAATTTGCATTTGAACAGAAAGGGTTTTGAGGTGATCTGATCAAGTTGCTCTATTCTAAATCTTGTGCCATTTGGTCTAGATGCCTTATTAGGTCATTCTAGCATGTGCACCAAGTTTGAGAGCATTTGGACAAGTTTGGCAATGTAAAGTTGCTCAAACTTCAAATATGGACAGAATGGTTATGAAGGGGTTTGAGGATGTTTTCTTGCTTCCCAAGGCATGGGTCTTGGCAAGATCATCACATATGTCATATATGACATGATAGAATTTCCCTGGAATTTTTGGAGGAAGTTTCCTTTGTAAATATTTCAAAAGCTTGAAATATCCAAAAAGAGTTTTAGAGGGTTTAGCCCATTATTTTGAACATGACCAAGTGTTGAAACTCTTATATATGGACAATATATGTCCTATGAGTCTCTCTGAATTTTGGCAAATATTTTTGAAACAGTTAAATAATTTTCCCCTATTAAAGACCATTTCTGGCCTTAATAAAAAGCTTTTAAATAAAATAGGAAATTAACTTTTAAAATTATACCTTTGTGGTTTCTGGGAGTCCTATGACTACTAGGTCTCAAATAAACCTTTTGAAATAATTTTCTCACCCTAAATCAAGTACTTGCAGTGCAAATCTCAATTCAGGGGTTTTTGGAAAACTAAATTTATAAAATACTTTTTGGCCAAATTAATTTTGTAGGAAAATACTATACTGCTATATAACACTTGGCATGATCATTGGGAAGAAGTTTTGGGTATGGAGATGAATTCTACAAGAGGTCATAGTTGACTTTAATGAGCACATGAAAAAGCACATGAAGAAAACTCAATTCCAAATAAAAGCCAAATGATGCTAAAAAAATTGTTGGTCCAAATTTTCATGCTTCAAAGATACAAATAACATGTTACAAAATGCAGGGTGTGACAGACCTACCCCCCTTACAAGAATCTCGTCCCCGAGATTCCTAAACTAGGGCTTAAAAGAGGTCGGGAAACTCGGATCTAAGATAGTCTTCTCGTTCCTAGGTTGCTTCTGCTTCGGTGTGGTTGCTCCACTGGACCTTGAAGTACTTGATGGTACGGCATCGAGTACGTCGTTCTGCTTCGTCCAGAATGCGAATGGGCTTCTCGCGGTAGGTCAAATCAGGCTGCAGATCAATGGCTTGGTGATCCACATCCTTGTAGAGATTGGGCTTGTCTGGAACTTGGAGACATTTCTGGAGTTGTGACACATGGAATACATTGTGCACATCGGATAGCTCAGGTGGTAGTTCCAACTGGTAAGCCACTTCTCCTCGTCGTGCAGTGATCTCAAAGGGTCCAATGAACCTTGGTGCGAGCTTCCCTTTGACGTGGAAACGCTTGGTTCCCTTCAGAGGGGTTACCCGCAGGTACACATGGTCCCCGACATGGAAACTCATGTTCCGACGGTGAGTGTCAGCATAACTCTTCTGCCTTGACTTGGCTGCCTTTAATCGCTCTCTGACTAGTTGGACTTGCTCTTCTGCTGCGCGGAGATTATCCGGTCCAAAGACTAGTCCTTCTCCAGTCTCTGACCAGTTGAGTGGTGTGCGACATCTGCGTCCGTAGAACACCTCAAATGGAGCCATCTGAAGGCTTGACTGGTAACTGTTGTTATAGGAGAACTCGGCAAACGGGAGACAATCTTCCCACTTGGCTCCATATGCCAGGACACAGGCTCGGAGCATGTCTTCGAGAATCCGATTGACTCGCTCTGTCTGACATCCGGTCTGTGGGTGGAAAGCTGTGCTGAAAGACAACTTGGTTCCCAAGGCTTCTTGGAACTTCTTCCAGAACCTAGAGGTGAACTGGGTTCCTCGATCTGACACAATCTCCTTGGGAACGCCGTGAAGACTTACGATTCGGTCGATATAGAGAGCTGCCAGCCGGTTGCCATCATAAGTGGTCTTGACAGGAATGAAATGGGCCACCTTGGTCAAATGATCGACTATGACCCAGATAGAGTCATGTCCTCTATTCAACCTTGGTAATCCAGTGATGAAGTCCATTCCGACTTTATCCCACTTCCACTCGGGAACTTTGAGTGGTTGAAGCAATCCAGCAGGTCGCTGATATTCAGCCTTGACCCTTTGGCACACATCACACTTTGCAACATAGGTTGCAATCTCTCTTTTCATACCGTGCCACCAGAATCGTGCCTTCAAGTCTTGGTACATCTTGGTTCCTCCGGGGTGGATGGAATACGGAGTGTCGTGGGCTTCTTGCAGAATCAGCGTCTTCAGCTCGGTGTTGTTTGGTACGCAGAGGCGACCTTTGTACCAAACAATCCCGTGCTCGTCTTCGGAGAATCCTGGGGCCTTGCCCAGCTTCATCTTCCTCTTGATGCCTTCAATGCTTGTGTGTCCATCTTGAGCCTTCTTGACGTCGTCCATCAGGGTCGGTCTGACTTCCAAATGATCCAAAAATCCAGGGGTGACCAATTCCAATCTGAATTGTTCGATCTCTTAAACAAGGCTGGCTGCCTTTCTTGAATAACGGCATTCAAAGAGCAAGCCTTCCTGCTTAAGGCATCAGCCACCACGTTGGCCTTCCCAGGGTGATACTGAACACTGAGGTCATAATCTTTGATGAGTTCCAACCATCTCCGTTGCCTCATGTTCAATTCCTTTTGGGTGAAAATATACTTCAGACTTTTTGTGGTCTGTGTAAATCTCACACCATTTCCCTAGGAGGTAATGCCGCCATGTCTTCAAGGCATGAACTACTGCCGCTAGCTCAAGATCGTGAGTAGGGTAGTTCTCCTCATGGGGTCGTAGCTGCCTGGAGAGGTATGCTATGACGCGGCCTTCTTGCATCAGAACGCTTCCCAATCCGGTTCGAGAGGCATCACAATATACCACGAACTCCTTGTGAATATAAGGTGTTGCCAGAACTGGGGCGGTGGTCAATCTCTTCTTGAGCTCTTGGAAGCTCTCTTCGCATTTTGGTGTCCACTCGAACTTCTTGTCCTTCTTGAGGAGCTGAGTCATTGGTCGTGCAATGCTAGAGAATCCTTCCACGAACTTGCGGTAATAGCCCGCTAGTCCGAGGAAGCTTCTGACTTCCTTGACGGTCGTTGGATATTGCCATTGGGTCACAACTTCGATTTTTGCAGGATCAACAGATAATCCTTCCTCGGTCAAGACATGACCTAAGAATCCAACTTTATGCAGCCAGAACTCACACTTGCTGAATTTGGCATACAGTTGGTGCTCACGAAGCTTGTCTAGGACCATCCTCAGATGCTGCTCGTGCTCTTCCTCCGACTTCGAGAACACAAGAATGTCATCAATGAAGACAACAACAAACTTGTCCAAATATTCCATGAAGACTTTAGTCATGAGATACATGAAGTAAGCTGGGGCATTGGTTAACCCAAAAGACATGACCGTGCACTCGTACATGCCATATCTGGTTACGAATGCCGTCTTCGGAATATCTTGGGTTCTGATCTTTAGCTGGTAGTACCCAGATCTGAGGTCGATCTTGGAGAATACCTTGGCTCCGCTGAGCTGATCAAACAGATCTTCGATCTTGGGAAGTGGGTACTTGTTCTTGATTGTAACTTCATTGAGGGAACGATAGTCAATGCATAAGCGGATGGTACCGTCCCTCTTGGCCACAAACAGAACAGGAGTTCCCCAAGGGGAGGCACTTGGGCGGATAAATCCCTTCCTTAGCTGCTCTTCCAGCTGCTTCTTCAACTCGGCTAATTCTTCCGTCCCCATTCTATAAGGCTTCTTATAGATGGGTCCTGCTTCGGGCACGAGCTCGATGATGAACTCAATGTCACGGTCAGGGGGCATTCCCGGTAGTTCATCCGGAAAGACATCAGGATACTTACATACCACCGGTACTTGATCTAGCCCAACTTCAGACAGACAGTTGACTTTAGCGGCTTGAGCGGAAGAGGAGTTGGGGGCAAACTTGACTTCGACTCCCTGGTCATTGGTCACAGTGACTGTCCGATTGGCACAGTCTAACAAGCCTTGGTGCTTGCTGAGCCAATCCATCCCTAAGATCCCATCCAAGCCTTGCGATCTCAGGATGATAAGGTCTGCTAGGAAATCTACACCGTTAATGGTAATACGGACTCCTTTACAGCCTATCTTGGCTCTCATCTCGGCTCCGGGGGTTTGTACCACCATAGGGTTATTCAGGGGTGTAGGGGTCATGCCACTTTTTAATGCAAATCTTTTAGTGACAAATGAATGCGTTGCTCCAGAATCAAACAAGACAGTTGCAGGTGCTGAGTTGACAACGAACGTACCCAGCACGACGTCCGGGTCTTCCTGGGCTTCTTCAGCATTGACGTGATCCACACGCCCCTTCCCATAGTTCGGTGGATTGCGAGGAGCTGGGTTCCTTGGTGGCATTCCACGGCCTTGCCCCTGGTTCTGCGCATTGGGGCGCGGGGCATCAGGCTTCTTGTTGGGGCACACCCTTGAGATGTGTCCGGACTGACCACATCCAAAGCAAGTGACTTGGTTTGGAGTGTTGATCTTGTTGCCACCACTGGTATTGGGGTTGAAAGCTGGCCTGGGGTTGGCATACTGCTGAGGCTGAGGGTTGGCACGAGGTGCAGGAGCTCTTGGCTGCTGATAGGTTGGCTTGGCCGGGGTTGACTGCCACGGACGAGGCTTCTGGTTGCTGGAACTTCCCTTACTGACCAACTTGCGCTTGCGAGTGTCTTCCAAAGCACGCCGCTTGTCTTCAAGCATAAGTGCCTTGTTCACCAGGTCAGGGAAAGACGGGCAGTCGCACACGACAAGCGAGTATTGCAGAGTCTGATTAAGGCCTTCCATGAAGCGCTCCCTTTTGGCAGCATCAGTGCTGACATCTTCAGGGGCATACCTTGACATAACACTGAACTTCTGCATGTACTCCTTGATAGTGCCACTTCCTTGCTTCAGGGCTCGGAACTCATGCTTTTTGATAGCCATGATTCCGGAAGGAATGTGGGCCTTGCGGAATTCTGCCTTGAAGTTAACCCAAGTGATGTCTTGTTCAGCATGCATGACCTTGAATCCATCCCACCAAGCTATAGCAGTCCCCCCGAGGCAGTGGGCTGCATAAGCCACCTTCTCGCGGTCTTCGGTGCATCCGACTAGTTCCAGGATCTTCTCAATGGAACGGACCCAGTCGTCTGCATCCAAGGGTTCAGCAGTTTTGATGAAGGTTGGCGGTGCATGCTTCTTGAACTCTGCCAACGTGGAACGTCCATTGCCATTCCCCGCTGGCTGGCGGTTGTTGGTGACAGCTTGAGCAATCAGCTGGAGAGCTGCAGTGTTGGTTTGGCGTTCCTCTCGGAAAGCTTGGAGAAGCTGAGCCATGTCCATGCTTGGAGGAGGTGGTGGTGGAGCTTGGTCGTTGGTTTGGTCGTGGCCTTCCTCTGGCTGAGAGGATGCTCCGGCTTCGGGTTGCTGGGTAGAGGTACCAGTACGAGTTACAATAGGTATCCTGTTGGAGCGGTAAAAGGTCTCATGACTCGGGAGAGGGAAAGCAAGATAGATGGGTGCCTAGTAAGGGGGTGGGTGTGACACTAAATCAAATCATGCAAGGGCCGAGAGGCCAAAACACATTCATTAAAATCCAAATGGGTGATGTAGTCGTTTACACATTGCTGAAGGAAGATTACGACTTACATCCAGACACAACAAAAGCAACACTAGATGGTTTCATATGAACCATACAAGGACTCGACTGCGCATAGGGGTTACACGACCTATCCTACCGTAGAGGTTACAACTGGCATATCCGAGTAGAGAATAATGCCTAAGCGGCGGAATGCTCGGTCGCGTATTCCGGCTCTTCTGGGTCTTCCTCCTTGTCTTCATCTGTCTGGGCTCCCTTGTCGCTTGAGGGTGTGGGGGAGTGGAGGAGTTGGATACGGCGGTGCTTCGTCGGTGGTGCAGGGAAAAGCTTGCGATATTCCCTTGCTGTCATCCGGCGTCGCCGAGGTGGTCCTTCACCCTTGGAAGATACATCCTCGGAGGGCCTTCCGCCTCGGTGTGCGATAGCGGACTGTCCAGATGGTGCTCCTTCCTTCTTGATCCTATTTGCCTTCTCTTGAGCTCGACGAAGAAGTGCCTTGGTCTTGTGAAGTTCTTCTCGAAGCTTCATTGATTCCGAGGCCAAGTCTTGTGCCAAGCTGTCGGCACATAGACTGAAGTAGGTCTGGAACCGAAGCGAGAGTCCTTCCTTCAGTGGAGGGGCTAGTGCGCTGCTTTCTTCTTCACCTTCCTTCCGGTAAGGTAAGAAGCGAGTTGCCATCTTGGCTGCCATCTCCGGAAGAAGCTCACGGAGATGGGTTAATGCCTTGAGTGCAGCAGCCTCGACAGCGAGTGGTAGTGTTGCCATCTGGGGTCCCTCGAAGAACCAACTTGTGGGAGGATCGTTTGCCTTCACGATCACTTCCACATGGTATTCCACCTTAGTATCACTCACCCAATGCTCAAGGTAGGTGAGGATGGGTGCTCGGTGGAACTGACACTCCTGGAGGCTATCCTCGAGAAGTAAGGGAAACCCAGTGGTCAGGTGCTCTTCGGGAATAGCGGCCATCTACAAAGGTGGAATAGGAGGGGTTAAAAAGCTGATGAAATCTCAGGTTTAGAAAATAAGAGAGGTTCAGAAGGTTTTTGAAAAAAGGTCTCATCTAACTAATGCCCATGCTAACTAAGGCTTCCTACAGTCAGGATGGCTCTGATACCAGCTCTGTGGGGACCCCGACTTAGAAGTCGAGATCACCGAATGCACTGGTACAGTGATCCCAGAGATAAATGCTCACTGAACACACAGAAGCTGAAATAACAAGAGTCTTACATCCATACAAATAGTCTTACACGAATTATGGCCATTATGGCCAAGTCTTACATAGATAGAGCCTCACGGGCTGAATAGGAAATAACTCAAATAGCGGAAGTCTTCGATAAACGGGTAGAACCCATGCCATCTGCCTTAACCCTACAGGCATTCTGACTGGGATAGCGTCCTAGTTCGCATGTTCATCTCCAAAGAACTCTTCCTCATAATCCTGTTCTTCCATGCCTGGCCAATTAAATAACCAGTGGCAAGCCAATGAGTACTTTGAATGTACTCGCAAGCAACCCATGATGTGGTTCAAAGTAACAATGCAATTGAATAATAATGATCAATCTAGCAAGGCTAGAACAAATATTCTACTAACAAGTTTATGCATCAATAACCTTGCGTAACCTCGAAGACAGGTTACCGATATCAACATGAATAAGATTCAACTCATCGAGTCAAGTCACCATCCTTGACTTATCACACACATTCCAACACCGATGAAGTAAAATTCTGGACATAGTTTAAGTAGCACCACCCAACTGTCCATGACCGTGGACACGGCTATTCGAATAGTTTGACACTCTGCAGAGGTTGCGCACTTTACCCACAAGATCCGGGGAACTTCCGTGTCATCCACGACCCGCGGTACCTCAAGTACCCGGTGTAAGCACCCGGTCATTATCTTTCCTTAGACGACACTAACATAGAGTCCACTTGTTGGTACACGTCCCTCGGGTACAAACAATAGATCACGGGACTTGCCCTAATTTCAATGTCACGCGTACCCGAGGGGACCAACGGTGTGTCCGGTGCCCTGTGAAAACAGTCATGGTCGTCTATCCAAGCACGACCCCGTCCCGGGAAAGACCTCAAGTCTTCCCGTCACTAGTAATGCGGGCACCATGCTAGTATCGACCTAAGTAATCAATAAAGCCCCGTCCCATAAGGGGTAGTGTGGTTGCACATGTTTGGTTGGGACGGTAGTCACACATAAATCTAATCCATCATTCCACTATGCACATGATATTACCGGCACATCTCTTCTTTCTCAAGTGATGACCTAACACATCATCACCCTCGGGCATTAGGGGCACCCGATGGGTTCATGCAAATGATTTCAACTATGAAGGTTCAAATCACACATGCATCATATAAGCATCATGACCAAATATTTGCATGTCATCTAGCACTTAGCAAGATCTAGATCAAGCATGCATCATGTGGTGGAATCAACTAGGTTACCATCGTAACCCTAACATCATGCATCGGAAACAAACAGGTTCCGAAGAACAAGTGTATCATGGTCAAAGGGCTGCTTGCCTGGATTGGCTTGGTCTTCAAAGTCTTCAAGTCCTTCTCCTTCTTCTCCCACAGCAACTTCGTCAAATACGGGATCTATACGTCGCATAATAATAACGGAAAAATAAGAATACAAACAAAACAGAAAAATCAAAGTGCTCAGAAAAATGTCAACTTATTTTTGTAAAATACCAGAGGAATTTCTAAGGTGGGAAAAAATCTTAGTTGGAGTTTTGGAGTAACAGAATGGAATATATTGATTTTAGAACAGGAGTATTACTGCCCAAATTTGAATTTAAATTTGAACAGTACAGCAAAGTTTCATGGATTTGAATGAAAGGGGTACCATTAAATAGGTTGGAATATTACAAGATTTTAGGAGTTGGAATTATTTAATTTGGACCATTATTCTTTTCTGTAGAAATGTTTAAAACATTTACAGAAAGAAAAAGAAAAATGTGACCTGTGCACTGGGCCAGAGGAGGCCACAGTGCACGGCCCAGGCGGTCCAGCCCAACCGCACGGGAGCCTGCGCGCGCACGTCAGGTTTTTAAACCTGACGGGCGGGGCCCGTGGGTCAGTGACAGAGAGGAGGGGGAGAGAGGTGTGGGGATGACAGGCGGGGCCCGCCTATCATCTCCAACCTTGCGGCCACGGCGACGGCGAGCTCACCGGCGAGTTTTCCGGCCACGGCGACGGCAACGGAGGCCAGGGATGGACTCAGCGTCGTGTCGCGGTTGCTGTGGTGGTGGTGCGGCATGCCGGGGAGGTCCGGTTCGCCGGCGACGAGGTGGGACGGCGGAGGCTCGTTGGGAGGTGGTGGCTGTGGCTGTTTCCGACTGCAAACGGAGGGGGAAACAAGGGGGATAGGATCAGTAAGGCGAGGGGGTTCCGAATCAGGTGAATGGAAGGGCAGGGGAGGCCCGTACCACGAGATCGCCGGCGGCCCGACGCGGCGGAGCTCCGGTCGATCCCGAGCACTAGGACGTCCTGGAGAGGAGTGGGTGGTGCTGGGAGGCTCAGTGGAGTGAGGAGAGGTCGCTGATGCTGCTGGACAGGCTCGGGAGAGGCTATATATAGCCGCGCCCAAGGTCCACCGTGGACCCGTGCGCCGGCGAGGTTGCAGGCGAGGCTAGGAGGGGTTCTGGAGCCTGGGATCAAGCCGGGGAGGACCGTGGACTTGCTCCACGTCCAGCTGAGGGGAAAAGAGGAGCGGAGGAGCGTCTGGAGCGTGCGCGCGTGTGAAGCAGCAGAGTGGTCGTCGCGGGCGGCCAGCGCGCGTGCGACGACGACCACTGGAGGGCGCAGGAGGAGGGGGACAGCGCCGGGGAGGTTGCGGACGTCGAGAGGCCTCGACTGGCGCGAGGGGGAGGCCCGAGGCTGTCGAGGAAGGTTGATTGGCCGAAGCTACAGTGCTTGTCTGCACTGTTGCGTGCTCCAGAGCGCGCGTTTGGCTGGCATCGCCGCGCTCTCGCCGTCCTGGTCAAAACCAACGTGTCCAGCAGCGTCTAGAAGGTCAGGGGGAGAGTAAAGAATTGGCCTGAGGCCTTGGATGCTCTGGAGATGCTGAGAGAGAGTGAGGGTGCTGGTGAATTGGTGAAAGCTTGCTGTCCAGCAAGGTAAAACAGGGCTTTCACCCCTTAATCATGGAGCTGGGGTGCTGGGGAAGTTACTGGAGGTAGCTAGTAACTCAATGATCAGGTGGTAAAAAGTACAGGCCATGGAGAGGAGTAAAAAAGTGATCAAGTTGGAGGTTTTAGTAAAAAGCCAGAAGGTATTTGATCAGTGTTTGGTCAAGTAAATGACCTCCACTTGATATGGCACTTAACAGGGTTGAAAGACATGAGAAAATAGGGTGCTTCACCAAATTTGGGCTCATTTGAAGAAACTAGCCAATGTAACTTTGGTGAACCCTAGAAATCAATAGAAACAGTTTCATCTTGATTGAGTCAAGCTAATCATCTCCCCTTGATGCACCACTTGGTGTAGCATCATTATTTGGGGTAATGATCATGCCCACAAAGTTTGAAGCTCCAGATAAAAAGTTGGTAATGTAAAGTTGTTCAAATTTGCATTTGAACAGAAAGGGTTTTGAGGTGATCTGATCAAGTTGCTCTATTCCAAATCTTGTGCCATTTGGTCTAGATGCCTTATTAGGTCATTCTAGCATGTGCACCAAGTTTGAGAGCATTTGGACAAGTTTGGCAATGTAAAGTTGCTCAAACTTCAAATATGGACAGAATGGTTATGAAGGGGTTTGAGGATGTTTTCTTGCTTCCCAAGGCATGGGTCTTGGCAAGATCATCACATATGTCATATATGACATGATAGAATTTCCCTGGAATTTTTGGAGGAAGTTTCCTTTGTAAATATTTCAAAAGCTTGAAATATCCAGAAAGGGTTTTAGAGGGTTTAGCCCATTATTTTGAACATGACCAAGTGTTGAAACTCTTATATATGGACAATATATGTCCTATGAGTCTCTCTGAATTTTGGCAAATATTTTTGAAACAGTTAAATAATTTTCCCCTATTAAAGACCATTTCTGGCCTTAAGAAAAATCTTTTAAATAAAATAGGAAAATAACTTTTAAAATTATACCTTTGTGGTTTCTGGGAGTCCTATGACTACTAGGTCTCAAATAAACCTTTTGAAATAATTTTCTCACCCTAAATCAAGTACTTGCAGTGCAAATCTCAATTCAGGGGTTTTTGGAAAACTAAATTTATAAAATACTTTTTGGCCAAATTAATATTGTAGGAAAATACTATACTGCTATATAACACTTGGCATGATCATTGGGCAGAAGTTTTGGGTATGGAGATGAATTCTACAAGAGGTCATAGTTGACTTTAATGAGCACATGAAAAAGCACATGAAGAAAACTCAATTCCAAATAAAAGCCAAATGATGCTAAAAAAATTTGCTGGTCCAAATATTCATGCTTCAAAGATACAAATAACATGTTACAAAATGCAGGGTGTGACACTAGAATAGGCCATCGAGACATCATTGGGTTCTTGATTCTGCTGCGCCCACGTCGGCTGCAATGGAGAGGACTGCACCGTTGGGACGGCCCCCTCTGGTTGACCAGCGGTACGGGTGGTTGCTATTGCTTGGGGAGGTTGTGGCGGGCCAGCTTGTCGAGAGCCCCCAGCTTCGGCAAAACCTAGCAAGCTTTGGATGGTGGCGTTCCATTCATCCATCTGCTGGGCTGCTGGTGGAAACCTTAGTAGCAGCTAAGCTGGCAACATAGCCTCCGCGGCTATGCTTGGCATAGATGTTGATGATGTCATCCGCACCATCGTCTGGCTCCTTACGATTCCAATGGTAGTGGTGGCCGCGGTGCCACACCCACGCTGTTCTGGAACGACCACCTGGGTAGCGGGGTTGCGTGGCGGTGGTGCTCGAGGATCAGCGGCTCGTTCGGGAGGAGGTACATGCGTCGCATTCGCTCCCGTGGTGGGGACGACCGGGGGGCGATGGCTTGTCCTCGACTATCGGGGTAACGACACCTATGGGATCACTGTAATCTCTTCTACGAGTGATAGGCGCGGAGTTGTGCAAAGAGCGGGTCTAAGAGTCAGTACAAGGATCGTTTACCCAAGTTCGGGCCGCGATAATGCATAATACCCTAGTCCTGCTATGGTGTGTATTTGAGTGTTCTTGAGTTCTTGAACTAGCTACGGTGCATCCTTAGTCCAAAAGATCTGAATCCATCTCCAGTAAGTCTCGGGCCTCCTTTTATAGTCAAAAGAGGCTGCCACAGTGGCACACAGGAGGTGAAAAGGTATACAGTGCACAAGCTTATCTCATGCCATTACGGGACAAGGCGCATTAAATGCGCTACTTAGGTGTCCACTTACTTTATCGGGGAATGGAACGAGGCCCGTCCCGTCCGCTACCGCTCCGTCTGGTTGCGACGAGCGTCCAGGCCAACGGGGCAGGCAGCTGAGATGGCGTGGTGGTAGGGTCTTCACAAAGATCTGCATGCCACCACGCAGGTGCTTGACTAGCTAGATTAGGAACCACGTACTACCACGTGGGTACTTGCCTGGGCTAGCCACAGTCTTGCGTCTATTCCCGGCAAGGGTCTTGCCGGGGCCTTTGTGAGCACCCTCGGCAAGAGGCTTGCCGGGGCTTCTGGAGTATCTTCGGCAAGGAGCCTTGCCGGGGCCTCGTGGGCATCCTCGCCAAGGACCCTTGCGGTCGCCCTGTCTTCTGGTTCTCATCTAGGATCCGTAGACCCTTTGTCTTTACAAAGATCTGCATGCCATCACGCGGGCGCTTCCTGAACCTTGGTTCAAATATTGTCGATGATGTTGGAGCTCCTAGGCTCAAGGGTGGCTACAACGGAGGCATTGTGTGAGCTGCCCAGGCAAGGGTTCTTGCTGTGGTCATGCAGGCCCGCCCCGGTAAGGGTCTTGTCAAGGGTAGCCTATCTTCTGATTGGCCTTCTTGCACCACTGTCTTGGTGCTGCTCTGGTAGTCTCATGCTTCGGTTTCCATCCTCTGCCATTGTTACGTGTGGCCGCAGGCGTGGCTCTGACTGCCCGTGCACAAGTAAGGGGTACAAATGAGAGCCCCTACTTTTGTACACCGACAGGAGCCCCCGGGCCTGGGCCATACATAAGCGCGACGCGTTGTTGGGCTAGGCCCAGAACGGTGCGCGGGCAGTGGGGACAGATTCTTTTTACCGCAGTAACTCCTCCGGTGGTTGTGTTTCCCCCCACGATCTGCGCGTGACGTGGGGGTTTTGCGTGGGGTGACCGCAGCATGCTTGCATCACCCCGTGGTTCCAAATAGTAAAGAGGTGGTTCGCGTTCTCCTCAGAAAAATAGAGGAAGTTGCGGGGGTGCGGCTCATTTACTAAGTGGACTTGGGTCGCCCCATGATCACGGGGCGCGAAACGGTCGAACCAGGCGCCATCTGAATCCCGATCCGCCCGCCACATGTCCCTTATGCATCGGGGACGCAGGCGGCAGATGAAGAGGGTGCGGGCTTTAACGCCGGGGTGGAGGGCCGGGCACCGGTGATTGGGGCAGCGGGTCGGTCTTGTTTCCTTGCGCCTCCGGCGACTGGATTGGTCGATTCGGGCGGCCGACTTCAGGAGCGCTTGGTCTCGCCATTCTATAAAGAAGCGGAGAGGGACAGTGCTCCTCGTCCCGCTCATCCTCTTCCAGTCCAATCCCTTTCCTTCCCAAGTCATGGCCAGAGGGCATGGCTGTGGCCGTGCCCCTGCAAAGGTGACTAGGTCTTCCTCTTGTTAGAGTGCGGCGGCGGTCAAAGAAGAGCCGGAACCCCTAGCCGAGGGCCATGCTAGAGGTAGAGGCGCCGGCCGGGGTCATGGTCGGCGAGGCGGTTGAGGCAGAGGCAGGCGAGGACGGGGGACACCCGCGTCGTCATCATCTCCGTCTCCATCTCCTCCGTCGTCTCCTCCCGCTTCACCACGCGGCCATGTCGGGGACATGGCGCTGGAGTTCATTTTGCAACTGCGCGAGATGCCGTGCAGTTGCCTCTGTCTTCCCGAAGCGTTCGCGAGGGTGTTGGATGTCGACCGACCATCGAGGTTGAGGCTTCACATGGAGGGTGTTGCAATGGCGCCATGTGGGTGAACACCAAGTTCCCCGCTCCTCATGTAATTCTTCTCCGCCGGGGGTGGAAGTCCTTTGCGCGTGCCCAGTGTTGATGAAGGGGCACGTCCTCTGCTTCAAGTTAGTGGAGAGCTATCAGCTCTCCGTCAAGGTCTTCGGGCGCTCGGGACACATGCTAGGGTGATGCATGGAGAGCTCGGACGATGATGAAAACTCCTACCCGAGCAAAAGTGATGGGGAGGACAGCGACAATGACGATGAGGGCAGTAGGCGGGAGGATGACGGGTCCGACTAGGCGTCGGACTCACCATCCTTGGGCGATGCTAGCAGCACCATCATCTGCATCGCCAGCCCCTCGAACTTCTCTGGGTCGTCTCCTTAGGCGGCTCACATTCGGAGGCCGGAGAAGATGAAGAAGGTGGGTGGCGGCTGTCATGTCGAAGCACGCGGCGTCAAATGCCTTCCTCACGTGTTGCCGACCCGTCGCCACATCTTTCGGCTCTTCTCCCGGTGCCATCATCACCAGTCTTCTTCGGGACGGCCACCGGGATGTTCTCTTGGTGCTTTCTGTTGCCGTGCTTCGCCTAGGCGCTCCATTTGCCCTTTTGCCATCTTGTTTCATTTCCTGAGGAGAAGGACAAGAAAGGTATTACGGGCATCTTATCTCTTTTCAGTTTCCAAGCCTACGGGCCTTTGTAAGATTTAAATCTTGTAAACCCCTGGCTCATGTATGCATTCCGTACGAATTGTACTTGTTTACAACGTATTAGTGGAGAGAAGGGTGTTTGCCGGGTTTCTTTTGTGCGTGGGAAGGGGCCACACCAAGGAACGAATCCTTGTTATCTTAAGATAAACAACGTACCCCAGCAATAGCCCTTGCCGTCTTCCTGCTCTATAGCTCGACCACATTCACGCCCTTGGCGGAAGTAGGAGCATAGTAGGATTAGGCCCTTCGTCTGCTCCTTTCCCATCACACTACTACCGAGTTCTGGTCCAAAACAAAGTTTTTTGGACGCAGGGAAAACGGGAGCATGATGGTATAAGAGCAAGCAAAGTCTCGTACGTTCAAGTTTCATACAGAAGTAAGGAGTGGGGGGTGAAAGACTTATCTAGTCTTGTAGCCCCTGGCAACCTTGTCTTGCCATGGTTGGATCCTTGGATCTGCAGCCCCCGGCAACCTTGGGTCACCGGGGTCGGGGCGTCGGCCCGTCCTCTTTGTTCCAAGCAGCTCAGCAGAAATGGCCATGCATCCTGTGAATAGAAGAGGATGGAAAGGAAACAGAGAGACACATACTCGACATCTATGCTAGGGGTTAGTTGCCGCCAAGTACTATCAGCCCAAATAGAGAAAGAGAGTCAACCTAGCATGCATGCTAAAACTTAGGGCACCAGCGCTTCATTCATTTATGCTCAGGGTCTGCATCTGGCTTTGTACGAAGGGTTACATGCCTTGTCGGCAAGGCTTGTACAAATCGGCGTCAACTTGTTGGAATTCTTGGCCAAGTGAACACGCCGAAGAACAAGGTCGCCTTCCTCAAAGCTTCGGGCATGAACCTTGCGGCTATGATAGTGGCGTAAGGGTTTCCGGTAGTGTGTTGCTCGCACAACCGCCCGAAGATGATCTTCCTCGAGGAGTGTTGCGTCATCTTTCCGCAGTTGCTCTTGCTCAAGCTCATCATAAGAGAGCACTCGGGGTGACCCGTATATGAGTTCCGTGGGGAGAACTGCTTCCGCCCCGTAAACGAGGGAGAAGATTGTCTGCCGGTGGCTCGATTTGGTGCCATTCTAATTGACCAAAGAACCGCCGGCAATTCATCAATCCAGCACCTTCCGCACTTGTGCAGCCTGTCAAAAGTCCTTGTCCGGAGGCCTCGCAGTACTTCATCATTTGCCATCTCTGTCTGGCCGTTGCTTCGAGGATGCGCAACAGAAGCAAAACAGACCTTGCTGCCGAGGTCTTGAATATACTGCATGAAGGTGTGGCTTGTGAACTGTGTGCCGTTGTCGGTGATGGCTCTATTTGGTACACCAAAACGGCAGACTAGGCCCTTGAAGAACTTGACGACTGACTGTGCCGTCACCTTTCTCACTGGTTCCACCTCTGGCCACTTCGTGAACTTGTCGATTGCAATGTACAAGTACTCAAAGCCACCGACAGCACACGGAAAGGGGCCCAGTATGTCAAGCCCCCAGACCGAGAATGGCTAGGAAAGAGGGATTGTTTGGAGAGCTTGAGCTGGTTGATGAAGCTTCTTTGAATGGAACTGACATGCTTCACACTTGGTTACTAGTGCCGTTGCATCCTGGAGGGCAGTGGGCCATAAGAAACCTTGCCAGAATGCCTTGCCGGCAAGGGCCCTTGACCCTATGTGGGAGCCACATATGCCTCCTTGTATCTCTACCAACAACTCCAGTCCTTCCTCCTGGGGAATGCACTTCAATTTCACACCGTTCAACCTTTTTCGGTATAAGACGTCATCGACGAACTGGTACATCACAGACCGACGGGCTACTTTCTCCGCTTCTTCCTACTCCTCAGGAAACTCCCCTGCTTGGAGAAATCGGATGGTATGTTATGCCCATGCCGGAGCCTGGGGCTCGACGGTAAGAACTATAGGCATCTCCTCTGCCATAGAAGCAGTTGTCTCCACGGCCAGGGCTTGACATCTTGCCGGAGTCTATTGCCCAACGGCAGGCTCAACGTCCCCGGCAACATCTTTGCCGGTGGCCCCTGGGGGCTGGCAGGGAAGTACTTGTCAGGGCCTAATTTCTGTCGCTTGTTCTGCTCTGCCGATGATTCAACGGATGGCTGAGTTAATCAAAGCATAAAGGTACCTGGTTCCGCAGGTAGTGTGAGGGCGGCGCGCTTTGACAAGTAGTCGGTGATGTCGTCCTCCGCTCGGGGAACATGCTCTGCTTGTATAGCTTGAAAATGCTCCTCCAGCTTCCTCACTTCATCTACGTAGGCCTCCATCAACGGGCTATGGTAATCTTTGTTAACTTGCTTGACGACAAGCTGCGTATCACCTCTAACGGTGAGCTTCTTGATTCCGAGGTCCGCCGTGATCCTGAGACCAGCAAGCAGTCCCTCATACTCGGAAGTGTTGTCCGTTGACATCTCCCTAGGGAAGTGCATCTAGACCACATACTTGAGGTGCTCTCCGGTGGGCGCAACAAGCAGTACACCAGCACCGGCGCCTTGTAGCGAGAAACCTCCGTCAAAGTACATAACCCAGTCGTGACTTTTTTCCTTGCCAGGGAGAATGGTCTGCTGGATCTCTTCGTCTGGCGTTGAGGTCCATTCTGCAATGAACAACGCCAAGACTCAATTTTGAATCATTGAAGGGCTTTCAAACTTCAAACCAAAGCTCGACAGTTCCAAGGCCTGTTCCACAATCCTCTCGGTCGCATCTGGGTCATGCAATTTTCGCTGCAATGGGAGGCGAGTGATGACGGTAATATCGTGTGCCTGGAAGTAATGACGCAACTTCCTCGAGGCCATAAGGAGGCCGAAGAGCAATTTCTGCACACCGGGTACCTTGACCTAGCCCCCTGCAAGAGGGAGCTGACAAAGTAAACCGGGTGTTGCATCATCGTCTTATTTTGCACTACTTCATTGAGTTGCATCGCTTATGCCCCAGTGGTGTTGGGTTCTGTCGTTGCTATTACTTCCCCATTGACCTCTATCTAGGCTACCAGCATAGCACTGACCACTTGATTCATCGCCGCTAGATATAGCAGCAACGGCTCTTGGGGTTTAGGCACGACCAGTATTGGCGTCGAGGAGAAGTATTTCTTCAAATCTTGTAGTGCTTCTTCAGCTTTTGGGGTCCATTCCATTGGGCCCGCCTTTTTCAAGATTTTGAAAAAGGGAAGGGCGCGCTCGGCAGATTTGGAGATGAATCTGCTCATGGCGGCAATGCAGCCAACAAGCCTACGCACATCCTTGATCCGCGTAGGCGCCTCAATTTGCTCGATGGCCTTGATCTTGTATGGATTCGCCTCAATTCCACGCTATGACATGAAGAAACCGAGAAGCTTGCCGGATAGAACGCCGAAGACACACTTCTCACGGTTCAGCTTGAGGTTGATCTTGCGCAAATTCACAAATGTCTCTTCCGAATCATGCACGAGCGTTGCCTTGTCCTTGCTTTTGACCACTATGTCATCCATATAGGCTTCCATATTTCTATGTAGCTGAGGCTCGAAACCAATTTGGACTGCTCTTGTGAATGTTGAGCCAGCACTCTTCAACCCGAAAGGCATTTGTATGAAACAATACATACCACATGGGGTGATGAATGATGTCTTCTCTTCATCTTCTCTCGTCATGAAGATTTGATGGTACCCTGAGTAAGCATCAAGGAATGATAACAGGTCACACCCACCCGTGGAGTCTACAATCTAGTCAATGTGCGGCAATGGGAAAGGGTCCTTTGGACATGCCTTATTGATGTCTGTGTAATCAATACACAGTCTCCACTTACCATTTTCCTTGTGCACCACCACCGGATTGGCCAACCACGTTGGACGGAATACTCCTCTCACCAAGCCTGCCGCCTCCAACTTCCTGGTTTCCTCTATGATGAACTCTTGCCATTCTAGAGCTTGCTTCCTGACCTTCTACTTGACGGCCCGCGCGTGAGGGCAGACAGTAAGATGGTGATCAATCACCTCCCTGGGAACGCTGGGGATATCGGATGCTTGTCACGCAAACACGTCGACATTCGCCCGTGGGAAGGTGACGAGCGCGTCTTCCTATTTGCTGTCGAGGGCGGAGCTTATGGTGAAAGCCCCTCCCATGCCATCCTCCTTCACGGACACCTTCTTGGTTTCTGGTGGTGCAGCTCTAGATTTCTTGCTCTTGTCGGTGGAGCTCTCTGGCATGTCCTCGATGGGAGCGCTGCACTCCGAAGAGGTGCGCTTGCCGGAATGGGTGCGAGAGGCCTTACCGGTCTTCTTCCCTCCTGAGGCTTCAGCGGCAGGAGCAAGTGCCTTGGCGGTAGTTGCTGCAACTGCCTCCCATTAAAGTTGATGAGCGCAGATTAGTGCATCCTTCTTGTCGGAGGGGACGGTGATGATGGACACCGGTCCAGGCATCTTCAATGTGTTGTAGGCGTAATGTGATGCTGCCATGAACTTGGCCAACGCTAGGTGGGCGAGGATCCTATTGTAGGGCAAGGGGATCTCGGCAACATCAAAAACAACCTTCTCTGTCCTGTAGTTCAGCTCACCTCCGAATCTCACAGGCAGTGTGACTTTATCCTTCGGATGACTCCTTCCCGGGTTGACCCCTTGAAACGTGCCCGTCTCTTTGAGGTATCCATCAGGAATTTGCAGCCTTTTGATCACAACGGGCATGATCAAGTTCAGACCGGACCCGCCACCAGCCAGCATTTTCGTCACCTTGAGGTTGCGTATTGTTGGCGAAACCAACAATGGCAAACACCCGACCGCAGTTGTGCGATCAGGGTGATCCTCGGTGTAAAAAGTGATAGGTGTGCTTGACCACTTCATCGGCTTCTGGGCATCAAATGATGGTTCCGCTGCTGTGATCTCACGCACCCACTGCTTGAGCTGGCGGTGAGAGGTGTGCAGGGAAGCACCACCGTCAACGCACATGGCCTCCATAGCTTTCTGGAACTCTTGCTCGCCCGACTCGTCGTCCTCATCATGATCATCATCTTCTTGCTTCTTGTCGTGGCCTCGGGCGGGCCTTTCTTGTTGGTTATCTTTGCCGCGGCGGCCAGGCTGGCCGCCATTTTTCTTGACGGATCCCTCAGCACCATCCTGGCCATTCTCCTTGTCCCGCCTTTCATATTTGGCTTTCTGCTTCTCTACGAGCTGATCGACTTGCCGGTAGTTCTGGAGGTCATGTCCCTTGGTGCGATGGATCTTGCAGTATTGCTTGTCGGAGCTTCCTGGCTTGTCGGCAGCCGCCAATGCCCGACAGGCGACACACCCAGCAACTTCCTTGTCGGGGTCGTCTGCCTTGGTTTTCTTGGCAGCGTCGCCGTCGTCGGATCCCTCGATGGCAAGCACGGACTTGCCCTTCCGTTTCCTGTTGCAGCGTTGGCCCTTCTTCGCCGGGGAGACGGCGTCTTCATCTGAGGAATCGGTTTCCACACCGGCGTCTTCGCCGGGGTACTTCCTCCCCTCTTTGGCTCGAGCGCATCTGTCGGCCAGAACATAGATTTCGGCCACATCTTTGACCTTATTCATCGCCAGCTCCTCGCGCATCTTGCGGTTACGCACATTCTGGTGGAATGCGCTGGTGACTGCGGCGGGATGAACATCTGGGATGTTGTCTTGCACTCGACTAAATCTCTTTATGTACTTGCGCAGGTTTTCACCTTCTTTCTAGGGGATGACATGCAAATCGCTTGCCTGGTCATGAGCCTGGTGGCCTCCCGTAAAGGCGCCGACAAACTCATGGCACAGATCCGACCAGGAAGAAATAGAATCTACTGGCAAGTGCATCCACCATGACATGACTTTGGGTTTAAGCGCCAACGGGAAGTTATTAGGAAGCACCTTTTTGTCACGTGCTCCGGCGGCCTGCATCGTGATGGTGTAGATGCTGAGGAACTCTGACGGTTGAGTCTTGCCATTGTACTTCTTGTCGACGTCAGGCTTGAACATGTGGTGAGTGGGCCACTAGAACTGCCGAAGCTCACGGGTAAAGGCTGGACGACCTACCTCGTAAGGTAAGCCTCCAGGGCCTCCCGATGCTGGGTGATCCGTAGTGGGCCCTGGCCGCGTATCTGACTGATGGCGTTCTTCGCGCCGGTGCTCAATGGTAGTTCGAGCGTTTTCATGGGCTCGCTCCCGAGGAACTTGGCGCTGATCGTGGTGGGTCTGTGGGTCGGACGACGCTATGGAATTTTGATCACAAGTGTCGTCCCAACAGACCGATGCCCGTGGTAACTGCCGAGGCGGAGGAGAATGCAGCGTGGCTGCAGCGCCTCCGGTCCTTCCACAACTGGCGTGTGGTGGCTCGACAGAGCGTCGGCCTGAGGGCCCCACTGGCCGCGGCTCGTCCTTCTTGGCGATGCCGACGATGCTCCGGATGGTGGCTCTCCACTCGTTGAGCTACTCCGCAGCAGGAGGGAAGTCGAGGAGCAGCTGCACGCGCGCTAAGGCCTCCGCCAGTGTGGGCGGCGGCGAAAGCTGCGTGGACCGTGATGCGCTCCGACCTCTAACCACGTTAGAAGGAGCTCTATCACGGCCCTGCAACAGTATGCCGCTTTCGCCAGCACCTTGACTAGCATGTTGATCTTCTACATCCCGCGACTGCTGCGTAGGGCTCTTCCTGCAGCGGCACCCGGGGTCATCAACGTGGTGACGCTGCTCACCGCACAACCTGGGAGGAGCGCGTTGTGGGCGTCGGCCTGGGCATCTTGGAAGTCACAGCCCCGCCCGTACGTGGCACAACGTCGCTCTTAGAGGGCCCCGCGCCGCCTGCGAGGGGCCCGGCTCCGCCTTTGAACTTGGCGGCATGCGGCTCGTCGTCTTGTGCACGAACGATGCCGCTCGCCAAGCTTCGGCTGCTAGAGCGACGCGGGTGTTCGCGGGCTGCGCCTCGGCTTCTATCCGTGGCCACCTCGTCGCCACCGGCACGGGCCGTTCGGCTCTAGATGAACCGATCGTCGTGATCGTCTTCTTCTTGGGAGCCATGGCGATGAAGAACTGCTAAACTGACTGCTAGATCGGATTTTCACAATTGCGCCCCCTACCTGGCTTGGCAAAGATGTTGGGGTAATGACACGTATGGGATCACTGGAATCCCTTCTACGGTTGATGGGCGTGGAGTTGCTCAAAGAGCGGGTCTAAGAGTCAGTACAGGGATTGTTTACCCAGGTTCGGGCCGCGAGAATGCGTAATACCCTAGTCCTGTTTTGGTGTGTATCTGAGTGTTCTTGAGTTCTTGAACGGTGCATCCCTAGTCTAAAAGATCCGAATCCTTCTCCAGTATGCCTCAGGCCTCCTTTTATAGTCAAAAGAGGCTGCCACAGTGGCACACAGGAGGTGGAAAGGTATACAGTGCACAAGCTTATCTCATTCTATTACAGGACAAGGTGCATTAAATGCGCTACTTAGGTGTCCACTTACTTTATCGGGGACGGGAACGAGGCCCGTCCCGTCCGCTGCCGCTCCGTCTAGTTGCGACGCACATCCAGGCCAATGGGGCAGGCAACTGAGATGGCGTGGTGGTATGGTATGCATGAAGATCTACATGCCACCACGTAGGTGCTTGACTAGCTGGATCAAGAACCACGTACTACCACGTGGGTACTTGCCTGGGCTAGTGGGTCGGCCGCCGAAGCTGGGGCGACGATGGGGCGGCAAGGGCCTGCCGTGGTCTTGCGTCTGTTCACGGCAAGGGTCTTGCCGAGGACTTTGTGAGCGCCCTCGACAAGAGGCTTGTTGGGGCTTTGGGGGTATCTTCAGAAAGGAGCCTTGTTGGGGCCTCGTGGGCATCCTCAGCAAGGAGCCTTGCGGTCGCCTTGTCTTCTGGTTCTCATCTAGGATCCGTAGACCCTTTGTCTTTACAAAGATCGTCTTGCCATCACACGGGCGCTTCCCGAACCTTGGTTCCAACATTGTTGATGATGTCGGAGCTCCTAGGCTCAAGGGTGGCTACAACGGAGGCCTCGGGTGAGTTGCCCTGGCAAGGGTTCTTGCCGGGATCGTGCAGGCTGCCCCGGTAAGGGTCTTGTCGGGGGAAGCCTATCTTTTGCTTGGCCTTCTTGCACCACCGTCTTGGTGCTGCTCTGGTAGTCTTGTGCTTCGGTTTCCCTCCTCTTCCTTTGTTATGTGTGGCCGCAGGCGTGGCTCTGACTGCCCGTGCACAAGTAAGGGGTACAAAGGAGCGCCCTACTTTTGTACACCGACACCGAGTGGGCGCCGTTGCTGCAGCTGTGCCCATTGGTGGGAGGAGGGGGTTCGGACGGAGTGACCCCCTCTCCCACGCCTTGCGGAGCATGACCGTTGAGGCACTGCTGATGTTGTTCTCTTCCGAAATATCTTGCTCCCGTGCTGGCCACAGGGGAAATGGTGATGGCGTCATCCGCTGCAACCACGTCCCAGCAGCATTCACGTCTCCGCTCGCATCAGTGTCACATCCCTAGTCAGTGCTTGCATTAGGACTAGCTAGAGTGTGCATCATGTTTACTTTTTGCAGAAACTTGAAATGGGGATGACAGAAACCCCAGCAACCACTCTTCTTTCAACTAGGGTTTAAGAAAATCTTTCCATTGTACCCAAAATGCCCTTCAAAAATGTTCATCATCTTTGCCTTGGTATCAAACCTCTGACAAAAATGGTGCACAATTTTCTAGGACATCCTAAGGTCACTGGATTAATTCATATTGTATTTGCACTTGGGCATTTAAATGCTATAAAATATTTTAAATGCCCAAATAATCATAAACTAAAATGTTCCATGCTGTTCATATTATATACAGTGGACATGGTCAGTTTTATGATATATAAAAATGTTCTAGCATTTTTATTAATTCAACAAAGTGGCAAAAAAACAAAACAGAAACTAAACTAGGAGAGAGAGATAGAGAGAGAAGGCCTCAGCCCACTTACCTGCACTGGGCCGGCCCACCTGGCCCGTGCCAGTCGCCCCCTACCTCTGCCAGTAGGTAGAGGAGGGACAGCGCACGGCGCAAGCGGGCGCCACGCACCTCCCTGCCTGCCTGTGTTAGTCCGCGCCACCGCGACGCCTCGAAGGGCCTCCTCGGCTCCGCCCCGAGCCCCTGGACACCGCACCCCCCCTCACGCTCTCTCCCTCGCCCCCTCCCGCCATGGCCGCAGCACTCGCGATCTCGCCGGCGTAACCACTGCATCGGCCGTGCTCCCCTTGCCTCGTCTTCGTGCCCCCGAGCTCCGTCTCCTCGCGCTGAAGCTCTGCGCCGAGCCACGCATCGCCAGAAGGCCCAACGCGCCGTCCCCGAGCTCTTCTTCCTCCTTCGGCCGCCGAGATCGCGGCGACCTCACGACATCTCCAGCACTTCCCCGAGCTCGCTGTTTCCTCCACTGCACTCGCCATGAGCGTCGACTTCGATCCCCGCTTCACCCTTGCTCGTTTGCGCCATGTAGTTGCCGTGTTCACCGGAGCCAAGAGGTGCTCGCCGCCGGCCATGTCGTCGTCGTCATTCTGGCCCGCCTCCGACCAAACCAAGTGTGTCACGCTGCTCAGCACATCGCCAGGAGCCCAACGCACCACTCCATGCGCCTCGCCGTGCCTCCTAGCGACGAGCCCGAGCTCACCCGAGCTCCACCAGCCGCCAAGGTCGTCGCTGGCGCCGTTTCCAGCGACCCCGAGGCCAACCACCACCACCACTGGATGCGGCTCACTCACCGCATCACGTAGATGTGCTCCGCTGTTGTTTTGGTCGCCGGAGCACGAAACCCGCACCGCACCGCCGCGTTTGGCCTCGCCAGCGACTAGCCGCCGGCCGGTTTGACCCGCTGACCAGGAGGTTTGACCTCCCCCTGGCTGGCTGATGTGTGGACCCAGGCACTTTTAGTTAGTGTTAAGTTAATTAGTGTTAACTAAGTTAGTTAATTACATGGGTCACTGACACGTGGGGCCCAGGCCCTGTTAACCTCTAGTTTAGTTTCTAACTTAGTTAGTTAGCCTTGAGAGACAGACCAGTGGGACCCACTGGTCAGGTTTGACCTAGACCAGCTGTTGACCTGTTGACGTCGGGATGATGTCATGCTGACGCAGTAAAGCCTTTTCTGGAATTATTTTGATTTAAAACAATTCAGGAAATTCTAGAAAATGTTTTAAACTTCTAAAAATCATATAAATTCAACAATAGCACAGATGGAAAAGTTTTATATATGAAAATTGATCAGAAAAATTCAATCTTTCCATTGGTGCTGGTTTCATGCATGTTCAAGCAAGTTCACCTTGTTGTTCACATCAAAACATGATAATGCACTCTAAATAATAATAGTTTGGGTATAAATTTGAATCTTTGATTCAAATGAGCTCAAACCTTTCTGTTTATAGTTGCATTACCCCAAAACACATCCATCTTGCCATGTCATGAGCATGCATCATATTGTTGCATTTGGTTGTGTATTGATTGTATTACCGGTGTTCTCTGTGGTAGGTCCCGCTCCCGAGGATACATCCGTGTATCCAACTGAAGAGAAGTTCCCGACAACCAATCTGTCAGGCAAGCAACCCATTGATCATTCCGTACAAACCCATCTTCTCGCTCCTGCTCTCTTTTACTGCATTAAGGCAACATCGTGTGAACTGATTTGCTGCAGTAGTTGAACCCTATTCCTTTGCATGACCTGTCATTGCCATAGTAAATAGTTGAAACCCACTAGCATGTGTAGGAGTTGATTGAGCCATGTGATGTGTTTCCTACCATGCTATTTATTTATGATGCCTGCTATGCTTAGAGTTGTGTCAGGTCTGGTTCATCTGGGTGATGGATCAGAGTGAAAAGATCATGCCTAGTAAAGAGAGTGAAGTGTGGAATATGCTTGGTAAAGGTATCGATGAAAGGCCATGTAGGAGTACATGGTGGGTTGTTTCATTGGAACCGTCCATAGGACCTGAGATCTGTATGTGTGAATTAAGATCACGTACTACCACACATTGGGATCCTTAATTGAATCTCTCGACTTATTAACTGCCCTTATGCTCTGTCCAGGAGTTGCAACTAGTTTCGGGTGTTTGTTGTTTACTGGTGGTCGTGCACAGCGCTGACCCTCGGGGTGGGCTGTGATGCGGCAGGTACGTGGCCGGGTGTACCGATCGCCCGTTTGGTGACTCGGGAACCCTGTACACATCATTTGGTGCCGTGAGCAACACCGCGTCCGGATCTCCCCACGGATGGAACCCAAATAGGCGATAAACCTGGACTAGGGACTTGTGTGGTTAGTTAGGTCGTGGCCGACACCCTCAGACAAGTTAGCGTGTGTGAAGAAGTACACCCCTGCAGGGTTACCAATCTATTTGAATAGTTGTTGTTCGTGGTTTAGGACCACTTGGTTGCTTATACAGTTCATAGACAAGTTAATGGTTACTCCTAAAAGTCTCAAGACAAGTGTGAGTGCCGTGGATGGCCCTTCCGTAGGATGACGGAAGAGGATCCACGGTAGTGTATTTTTGTGGTGAGTAGTGGACTCGTGTGCGTAGTCTCATCTTGCAGTCTGCTAAAAGTTGTAGTATAGGTTAGCCAAGAGTCAAAGCTGGCTTGCTGCAATAAACTCCACTACCCTTGTTGATAATGATGCATGTATGATAGGTTCAGTTGTAAGTCTTGCTGAGTACCTTTGTACTCATGTTTGCTTAATAACTGTTGCAGAGGAGAACCCTACCCCTTCTGATGGGTTCTACATAGACGTTGACCTCGACGAGTAGCTTGCTACCTAGACGGAGATCCTGAGCTTGTGAAGGGCCTTGTAGATAGTCAGGCTACACCAAGCCTGTTTTATTTTCCAAGTTGTCTGTACTCACACAAGTTAGCTTCCACTTGTGCTTGTATGCTTGTATGACTTGAGTGTTGGGTCATGTGACCCCTATCTGTATGGATATGTTATGTATGGCTCTTCGGAGCCTCTTAAATAAAGTACTTTGAGTCATAGAGTTTTATTGTGATGCAATGTTGTATTTGCACATATTGAGCATATTGTGTGTATGTTTGAAATGCTTGATATGTGTGGTATCTGACACCTAGTTGTTTACCTTTGGTAGCCTATCTTACAGGGAAATGCCTCCTAGTGCTTCCATTGAGCCTTGGTAGCTTGCTACTGCTCTGGAACATATAGGTTGGCTGGCATGTGTCCTTCTTCGTTCCTGTGTTTGTCCCTTAGGGGAAATGCCACGCGTTGCTCCTTTAAGTCCATGTAGCTTGCTACGACTTGGGTTCATACGTTGATGACCGACACGTTCGTTGCTGGGTCATGTATGCATGTCTTTGTAATTTAGTGCCACTTTTGGTTTATAACTAGCCATGTCGGCCCGGGTTCTCTGTCATATGGATGCTAGCGACACTATCATATACGTGTGCCAAAATGCGCAAACGGTCCCAGGCCAGGTAAGGTGGCACCCGTGGGCATACCGTGCGTGAGGCTGCAAAGTGATATGATGTGTTACAAGCTAGATCGGTGTGACTTAGGATCGGGGTCGTAACAGCATTGTCATCAGAGCCGGACTGCCTGTAGGTTCTTCAAGCCAAACTGGTCGATGTTGAGTCTAGAAAATTCTTAGTTATATGTAGGGGAATTGATTGTGGAAGGGAACATATGGCTCTTTTAACTTCTTTACCTTATGCCCTTCTTATCTGAGTCAGCATATTCTTTCTACGGGGGTTTAGGACTAGGCCTCTCATCTTTACTAGGTTCACGTGTTACGAATCTGTAGACTCTTAGGATTGTTGGTTTCAAGCCTCAGTTCAGTTTCTACCATCCAGATTGTTGATTAGTTGGACCGGAACCTTGATATGATGTTGTTGAGTGGTTATGCTATCATTTGTATGATGTCTCAAAATCTTTTTTGAGCATTTACAATTGTTATGCTTCCCGATTTCTTCTAGAAATTCTAATGCCTTTGCATTATCTCGTGTTTCAGATGTCTGACCGCACACCTCATCAGGTGGTCCGTCTGACCCGGTGCATTAATGTGTCAGGTCACACGGCCATGTTGGTCCGTGTGTTGACCGAGACCGGCTACCGTTGGTATCCTGAGTACACTGTGGAGGAACAGTACCGGGATTTCAACCAGAGTCAGTACTTCTGCACCGTCCGGATATACCCTTCATATCCTGGAGCTACTGACCCCATCCATTGGTCGTAAGGACTCGGGGTTACCATCGAGATGGCAGTGCAGGATGCCGCTTACTCGATGATGACTATCATCCGGGCTAGGCATGCCATGCTACTGAACACTGAGTTTCGCTACATGCCAGCCTCACTTCCTGGAGAGGAAGGCTAATACAGTGGTCTGTATACTGATGCCGCTCATGAGGAGCCACTACTTCAGACTACCACTCAGGTGCTGGAGGATAGGGACCTTGAGGTCCGTGCCCTTTGGATTGAGCTTTATAACACTCGAGCCGCCCACTGGACCACTCTGGCACGGCTTGCACTGGCTATGCAGGCCGGATATCTGGATATGCGGGATTTGTACGCCGTGTGGACTCGTCTGCCCGATCGTATGGATTGGCGTGCCGTTGGGGGCATTACACCTCCACGTGGGCGTCGGTTACCACCAGCAGCAGGACCGAGACCGCATCTGTGTCCCTATGGTCCACAATCTTCGAGTGCTCGAGAGTTTCCAGATCCACATGTTCCACTTCCAGGCTACGGGGGTAATCTTTACGAAGATTACTACGGGAATGTCTGAGCTAGACCGTGGCAGTAGTAGTATCGTAGTAGTTGTATTTCCACAGTCCTGCTTGTCTTGTGGAATATGACTTAGTGCGTTCTGAGTTCCGGAGGCGTAGATAAATAATGTATAGGAGCTTGGAATGCCTCTGATGAGATGTATCGTCTTTCACCGTAGTTGTACTTTAGCCTTGGCTTGTACAAAACTATGTATGGTGTGTATGACCAATGGTGTATATATGGCAGTTTCTATATTACCATGTCGTACAGATGAACATCTCTGCATTCCGTGTCATCCATTACATTCTACACTCCTATGTCAAGTTTCCCCATCCTTGTCTAAACCATTGTTTTGTTTTCCTAGGATGATCAACACTTGCAGCACTCCTACTGCTCAGGAGCAGGGTGAGGCCAGTGGGGCTAGAGATGAGAATCAGCCTCAACCACCCTCCTTGGCTGAAGTAATGCTGGAGGCAGAAAGGAACAAGAGAGAGACCAACCGTCTGCTGGAATGCATAGAGCAGAATACTGCCTTCCGCCAGAGGAATGACATGGTGTCTATTAATGACTTTATCAAGATGTTCCCACCGAAGTTCCATCATTCCGCTGAACCTCTTCATGCGGATGACTGGCTTCGCAGTATCACCCACAAGCTACATTCTGCCCGCGTGGCCGAAGCTGACAAGGTTACTTATGTCGCCTACCATCTTGAGGGCCCTGCTAGCCTTTCGTGGGAAAACTATGAGGCTATGCGTCCTGCTGGCCAAATCACTACTTGCGCAGAGTTCAGCGAGGCATTCTGTGAACATCACATTCCGGAAGGTCTCATGTATCGCAAGCGGGAGGAATTTTGCAATTTCACCCAGGGCAGGCTAACCGTGGATGCCTATAGTCGCGAGTTTGGCAACTTGGCACGCTATGCTCCCAAAGAAGTGTCCACTGATGCCAACAAGTAGGCAAGGTTCCGCAAGGGACTCAGCCCTGAACTTCGCCGAGATCTACGTCTGCACGAGTGCACCTCCTTCTAGAAGCTAGGGAACAAAGCCATCGGTGCTGAGACAGGTCAGACTAATTTTGAAGCCACACGCAAGCATCCTCGTGACTTTGGTTCCTCATCCGGCTCTGGCTCTCACAAGCGCCGTGTGTGGGTTCCAAACACAGCCCTGCCACCCAGGTTCACTCCGAGGCCATCCTATGAGGCGCCTCGCCCAACCCAACAGTATGCACCGCCCAAGACTTATGGAGGACCAGCTACCAATTTTGCTCCACGCACTGGCACTGTGACATGCTTCAAGTGCGGAGAACCAGGGCACTACATGCGAGAGTGTCCTTAGAACCAGCCGGGAAGGTCTGTTGGCCGTGGTAAGCCAACAAGCAAGGTGAACTATGTCAAGCCAGTCCCCACTTCTCGTGGTCATGTCAACTATGTCTCTGTTGAGGAAGCCTATGAGGATCCTAACGTCGTCCTTGGTACGCTTCTTGTTAACTGCCATCCGGCATCTGTTCTTTTCGATACTGGAGCATCTCATTCGTTCATATATGAGAGCTATGCTCGAATGCACAACATGACTTTTTGTGACATGCCCACCACCATGGAAATTCAAACTCCTGGCTCTAGATGGCAAACCTCTAGGGTAAGCCATGGGAATGAAATTCGTGTCGATAGACTTGTTTTCCTTGCATCACTAATAGCTCTCAAGTCCTCGGACATAAACATCATCTTGGGTATGGACTGGATGACAGCTCATTATGCCAAGATTGATTGCTACACTAGGACTGTTCAACTTACACACCCATCCGGAAAGACAGTAAACGTTTTGGCCCGAATGGCTGAGCGTCAGCTCTACTCGCTTAATGCCAGCCCTCTACCAGAACTCAAAGATATGTCGGTAGTCCGTGACTATCCGGATGTCTTTCCAGAAGAACTGCCAGGTATTCCACCTGACAGAGATGTCGAGTTCGTGATAGATCTCATTCCAGGAACTGTCCCAATCTCTAGGAGACCCTATAAGATGGCACCCTTAGAACTAGCTGAGCTTAAGAAACAACTCGATGAGTCCTCGAAAAAGGGTTTCATCCGTCCTAGTTCTTCTCCTTGGGCTTGTCCCGTCCTCTTCGTCAAGAAGAAGGATGGAACGGATCGGATGGTTGTAGATTATCGACCTGTCAATCTGGTCACCATAAAGAACAAGTATCCGCTCCCCAGGATCAACGACTTGTATGATCAGCTCGCTGGATCCTCAGTCTTTTCCAAAATGGATTTGAGGTTGGGCTACCATCAAATCAAAATCAAGAACGGGGACATTCCCAAGATGGCCTTTGTTACTCGTTATGGCCAATATGAGTACACCGTCATGTCCTTCGGGTTAACCAATGCCCCAGCCACTTCGTCCCGGCTAATGAATTCTATATTCATGGAGTACTTGGATAAATTCATCGTGGTATACCTCGATGACATACTCATTTACTCCAAGAACAAGGAAGATCGTGCCGACCATCTAAGGTTGGTATTAACGAAACTTTGAGAGCATCGCCTATATGCCAAATTCTCCAAGTGTGAATTCTGGTTGCCAGAAGTAACCTATCTAGGCCATGTAATCTCTGGTAAGGGTATTACTGTCAATCCCGAGCGAGTTCAGGCCATCCTTGATTGGACTCCACCTGAATCGGTCAAGCAAGTTAGGAGTTTCCTTGGCTTAGCGAGCTATTGCCGACGCTTCGTCGAGAATTTCTCCAAGGTTGCTAAACCTCTAACTGAACTCCTCAAGAAAGATAAAAAGTTCGAGTGGACCCCACAGTGTGAGTCCAGCTTTCAGGAACTGAAAAGACGCCTGACATCTGCTCCCGTACTGGTACCACCAGACTTTTCCAAGGACTTTATTATCTATTGCGATGCCTCGTGATAAGGACTAGGTTGCATACTCATGCAAGATCGTCAAGTGATTTCCTACGCATCTCGACAGTTGCGTCCACATGAGGATAACTATCCTACACATGATCTAGAGGTTGCAGTTGTACTCCATGCACTCAAGACATGGCGACATTACCTTCTTGGTAATTGTTGTGAATTCTACACTGATCACCAAAGTCTGAAATACATCTTCACCCAACCGGATCTGAATCTCAGGCAAAGACGTTGGGTTGAGTTGCTCACAGATTACGACTTAGGAATCACTTACACCCCTGGGAAGGCCAATGTTATGGCCGACGCACTAAGTCATAAGTCTTATTGTAACAACCTGATGTTACAACAAGGGCAACCACTTCTCCACGAGGAATTTCATACGCTTAACCTTCACATTGTTCCTCGAGGATTTCTTTCCACCTTGGTGGCGAAACCTACCCTAATGGATCAAATCATAGCTGCCGGCGGTATGATAGAGGAATATCTCGGATCAAGGAGAACATTTCAAGCGGAGTTGCCAAAAGTTTCTCTATGGATGATCGAGGTGTTGTGTACTTCGAGAACCGCTTGGTGGTTCCCAAGAAAAAACAACTATGGCAGTTGATCCTTAAGGAGGCTCATGAATCTCCTCTCACGATTCATCCCGGTAGTACCAAAATGTATCAGGACCTACGCTAGAGGTTCTGGTGGACTAGGATGAAGAGAGAAATCACTCAGTTCATTGCTAACTGCGACGTTTGCCGTCGAGTTAAAGCAGAGCATCAAAGGCCTGCTGGCACCCTCCAACCTTTAGCTATTCTTGAATGGAAATGGGACAAGATCGGTATGGACTTCATTACCGGATTTCCCAGGACCAGAAAAGGGAATAATGTTATCTTCGTCGTTATCGACCGCCTCTCCAAAGTAGCCCACTTCCTGCAGTTCGAGAGAGTATAATCGCTAGCCAGCTAGCAGACTTGTATATTTCTCGAATAGTATCTCTTCATGGTGTGCCATTGGAGATTAACTCAGACCGTGGAAGTCTTTTCACCTCTCGATTTTGGGGAAGTTTCCAAAATGCTATGGGGACTCGTCTCTCTTTTAGCACTGCCTTTCATCCTCAGTCAAGTGGTCAAGTAGAACGAGTCAATCAAATTCTGGAGGATATGCTCCGAGCCTCTGTCATCTCTTTCGGTATGGATTGGGAGAAGTGTCTTCCACTCACCGAATTCGCTTATAACAATAGTTATCAAGCTAGCTTGGGCAAGGCTCCCTTTGAAGTTCTGTATGGACGAAGGTGTCGAACGCCTCTTAACTGGTCAGAAACCGGGGAAAGACAATTCTTTGGTCCGGATATGATCCAGGAAGCAGAAGAGCAAGTTCGCATCATTCGTGTGAAATTGAAAACAGCCCAGTTTCGCCGGAAGAGCCAATATGATAGTCATCATAAGGCTGTGACTTACAAAGTCGGCGACAAGGCTTACCTTCGGGTTACTCCTCGTAAGGGAACCCATCGCTTCGGTATCAAAGGCAAATTGGCTCCTCGTTACATCGTTCCTTTTCGCATTCTTGCCAAAGGAGGAGAAGTTGCCTACCAATTGGAACTACCCCCGCATCTTCCATGATGTCTTCCACGTCTCTCAACTCAGGCATTGTTTGTCGGATCCTATCCGCGGAGTGGACCACGAAACGCTTGATCTCCAGGACAATCTCACATATCAAGAATACTCCATTCGTATTCTTGATCAAACCAAGCGTACCACTCGACGTCATAATATCAAGTTTCTCAAGGTTGAATGGTCACACTATTCCGAGAACGAAGCTACTTGGGAAAGGGAGGATCGTCTTCGACTTGAGTACCCCACCCTTTTTCCGGAGGAACCTGAATCTCGGGACGAGATTCTTTTGAGTGGGGGTGAGTTGTCACATCCCTAGTCAGTGCTTGCATTAGGACTAGCTAGAGTGTGCATCATGTTTACTTTTTGCAGAAACTTGAAATGGGGATTACAGAAACCCCAGCACCCCTCTTCTTTCAACTTGGGTTTAATAAAATCTTTTCCAATGTACCCAAAATGCCCTTCAAAAATGTTCATCATCTTTGCCTTGGTCGCAAATCTCTGACAAAAATGGTGCACAATTTTCTAGGACATCCTAAGTCAGTGGATCAATTCATATTGTATTTGCATTTGGGCATTTAAATGCTATAAAATATTTTAAATGCCCAAATAATCGTAAACTAAAATGTTCAATGTTGTTCATATTATATACAGTGGACATGGTCAGTTTTATGATTTATAAAAATGTTCTAGCATTTTTATTAATTCAACAAAGTGGCAGAAAAACAAAATAGAAACTAAATTAGGAGAGAGAGAGAAGGCCTCGGCCCACTTACCTGGACTGGGCCGGCCCACCTGGCCCATGCCAGTCACCCCCTACATCTGCCAGTAGGCAGAGGAGGGACAGCGCATGGCGCGCGCGGGCGCCACACACTTCCTGCCTGCCTGCATCGTCCGCACCACCGCGACACCTCGAAGGGCCTCCTCGACGCCGCCCCGAGCCCGTGGACACCGCACTCCCCCCTCCCGCTCTCTCCCTCGCCCTCTCCCGACATGGCCGCAGCGCTCGCAAGCTCGCCGCTGTAACCACCGCAGCCGCCGTGCTCCCCTCGCCTCGTCTTCATGCCCCCGAGCTCCGTCTCCTCGCGCTAAAGCTCTGCGTCGAGCCATGCATCGCCGGCAGCCCCAATGCACCGTCCCCGCGCTCTTCATCCTCCTTCTGCCGCCGAGATCGCCGGCGACCTCACGACGTCTCCAGCCCGTCCCCGAGCTCGTTGTTTCCTCCGCTGCACTCGCCGTGAGTGTCTCCTTCGATCCCCGCTTACCCCTTGCTCGTTTGCGCCGTGTTCACCGGAGCCCAGAGGTGCTCACCGCCGTCCATGTCGCCGTCGTCGTTCTGGCCCGCCTCCGACCAAAACAAGCGCGTCACCCTGCTCAGCACATTGCCAGGAGCCCAACGCACCACTCCACGCGCCTCGCCGTGCCTCCTAGCGATGAGCCCGATCTCACCCGAGCTCCGGCAGCCGCCAAGGTCGTCGCCGGCACCGTTTCCGGCGACCCCGAGGCCAACCACCACCACCACTGGATGCGGCTCACTCCCCGCAAGACGTAGACGTGCTCCGCCGTTGTTTTAGGCGCCGGAGCATGAAACCCGCACCGCACCGCCGCGTTTGGCCTCACAAGCGACTAGCCGCCGGCGGGTTTGACCCATAGACCAGGAGGTTTGACCTCCCCTTGGCTGGCTGACGTGTGGGCCCAGGCACTGTTTAGTTAGTGTTAAGTTAATTAGTGTTAACTAAGTTAGTAAATTAGATGGGTCACTGACACGTAGGGCCCAGGCCATGTTAGCCTCTAGTTTAGTTTCTAACTTAGTTAGTTAGCCCTGAGAGACTGACCAGTGGGACCCACTGGTCAGGTTTGACCTGGACCAGCTGTTGACCTGCTGACGTCAGCATGATGTCATGCTGACGCAGTAAAGCCTTTTCTAGAATTATTTTGATTTAAAACAATTCAGGAAATTCCAAAAAATGCTTCAAACTTCTAAAAATCATATAAATTCAACAGTAGCTCAGATGGAAAAGTTTTATATATGAAAATTAATCAAAAAAAATCAATTTTTCCATTGGTGCTGGTTTCATGCATGTTTAAGCAAGTTAACCTTCTTGTTCACATCAAAACATGATAATGCACTCTAAATAATAATAGTTTGGGTATAAATTTGAATCTTTGATTCAAATGAGCTCAAACCTTTCTGTTTATAGTTGCATTAGCCCAAAACACATCCATCTTGCCATGTCATGAGCATGCATCATATTGTTGCATTTGGTTGTGTATTTATTGTATTACCGGTGTTCTACGTGGTAGGTCCCGCTCCCGAGGATATATCCACGTATCCAACTGAAGAGCAGTACCCGACAACCAATCTGTCAGGCAAGCAACCCATTGATCATTCCGATACAAAACCATATTCTTGCTCCTGCTCTCTTTTACTGCATTAAGGCAACAGCGTGTGAACTGCTATTTGTTGCGGTAGTTGAACCCTATTCCTTTGCATGACCTGTCATTGCCACAGTAAATAGTTGAAACCCACTAGCATGTGTAGGAGTTGATTGAGCCATGTGATGTGTTTCCTACCATGCTATTTATTTATGCTGCCTGCTATGCTTAGAGTTGTGTCAGGTCTGGTTCATCTAGGTGATGGATTAGAGTGAAATGATCATGCCTGGTAAAGAGAGTGAAGTGTGGAATATGCTTGGTAAAGGTATCGATGAAAGGCCATGTAGGAGTACATGGTGGGTTGTTTCATTGGAACCGTCCATAGGACCTAAGATCTGTATGTGTGATTTAAGATCAGCTACTACCACACATTGGGATCCTTAATTGACTCTCTCGACTTATTAACTGCCCTTGTCCTCTGTCCAGGAGTTGCAACTTGTTTCTGGTGTTTGTAGTTTACTGGTGGTCGTGCATAGCGCTGACTCTCGGGGTGGGCTCTGATGCGGCAGGTACGTGGCCGGGTGTACCGATCGCCCGTTTGGTGACTCAGGAACCCTGTACACATCGTTTGGGGCCGTGAGCGACACCCCGGCCGGATCTCCCCACGGATGGAACCCAAATAGGCGATAAACCTGGACTAGGGACTTGTGTGGTTAGTTAGGTCGTGGCCGACACCCTCGTTGGTCTTCCGCTTGAAGGTTGCCGAGTACATGTCGAGTAAACGACGCTAAGTGGTGGAAGCGTGTGTGAAGAAGTACACCCCTGCAGGGTAACCAATCTATTCGAATAGCCATTGTTCGCGGTTAAGGACCACTTGGTTGCTTATACAGTTCATAGACAAGTTAATGGTTACTCCTAAAAGTCTCAAGACAAGTGTGAGTGTCGTGGATGGCCCTTCCGTAGGATGGCGGAAGAGGATCCACGATAGTGTATTGTTGTGGTGAGTAGTGGACTCGTGTGCGTAGTCTCATCATGCAGTCTGCTGAGAGTTGTAGTATAGGTTAGCCAAGAGTCAAAGCTGGCTTGCTGCAATAAACTCCACTACCCTTGTTGATAATGATGCATGTATGATAGGTTCTGTTGTAAGTCTTGCTGAGTACCTTTGTACTCATGTTTTCTTAATAACTGTTGCAGAGGAGAACCCTGCCCCTTCTGATGGGTTCTACATAGACGTTGACGTCGACGAGTAGCTTGCTTCCCAAACGGAGATCCTGAGCTTGTGAAGGGCCTTGTAGATAGTCAGACTACACCAAGCCTGTTTTATTTTCCAAGTTGTCTGTACTCAGACAAGTTAGCTTCCTCTTGTGATTGTATGCTTGTATGACTTGAGTGTTCGGTCATGTGACCCCTATCTGTATGGATATGTTATGTATGGATCTTTGGAGCCTCTTAAATAAAGTACTTTGAGTCATAGAGTTCTGTTGTGATGAAATGTTGTATTTGCACATGTTGATCAAATTGTGTGTATGTTTGAAATGCTTGATATGTGTGGGATCCGACACCTAGTTGTTTACCTTTGGTAGCCTATCTTACAGGGAAATGCCTCGTAGTGCTTCCACTGAGCCTTGGTAGCTTGCTACTGCTCCGGAACACATAGGCTGGCCGGCATGTGTCCTTCTTCGTTCCTGTGTCTGTCCCTTAGGGGAAATGTCACGTGTGGCTCCTTTAAGTCCATGTAGCTTGCTATGACTTGGGTTCATACGTTGATGACCGACACGTTCGTTGCTAGGTCATGTATGCATGTCTCTGTAATTTAGTGCCACTTTTGGTTTATAACTAGCCATGTCGGCCCGGGTTCTCTATCATATGGATGCTCGCGACACTATCATATACGTGTGCCAAAATGCGCAAACGGTCCCGGGCAAGGTAAGGTGGCACCCGTGGGGATACCGTGCGTGAGGCCGCAAAGTGATATGATGTGTTACAAGCTAGATCGGTGTGACTTAGGATCGGGGTCCTGACAATCAGTGGCCCTTGCGGCATTAGAGGCCGCTGGCGGCGAAGCCTTCGAGGTGGATGGACGGGTAGAAGCACCAGATTTCTTCTTAGGCGCCATAGCTGATGGCGCCATCGAAGATGAAGACGGATGAAGATGACGCGATGCGTACGCTTTTAGGTTCGCGCAAGCGAGCCCCCTACCTGGCGTGCCAAAGATGTCGTGGGATATCCACGACCACCTATGTGACCAGGAGGCTCCTTGCTGGTTCCGCAGGGGGACGTCGCATTTCCCAAAGAGCAGACCAACGGACGGCAACATGGCGGGGAGCACACAAGCAATTCACACAGGTTCGGGCCAACGTGAGGTGTAAGACCCTACACCTGCTTTGGTGGATCGATGGTGGAATGGTGGTGGTGGAGCGCAGTACACTCGCCCGACAAGGGTTGCCTCAGGGCAGTAGCAACTACGTGCGTCCGGGGGTTTGGGTTCATCTATTTTCCAACCCTTTCTAAGATTGCCATGGGCCTCCTTTTATAGATCAAGGGGCAACCATAGTGGCAAAGTAATCATTATGCACTAACATGATAGCAAACAGTGCTATCATACCTAACTCTTTGGGGTGATAGGGTGCATTAAATGCACCGCTTAGTGTCATATAGCTGGTTGCCCGGCAATGCTTGTCGGGCTATCTCGCCAGCTCCGCGCCTGTCTTGTTGACACATCGCAGGACGGGTGTCATCTGTGGGTTCCTCCTGTAGGAACTGGCGGCCATGTGGCTAATGGCTACCACTTAATCATCTTACGGCTTGACACCGCATTGATTGACGACGTGGGTCGTGCTTGAGTGTCTGATGAGGTGGTTTTGCCTCCGCGAGCCCCCGGCAGGCCCTGCCGGGGAGTTTCTGTTATCTGCTTTCGGGGGTGGCCTCGCCCCTTGCCGGGCTCGCCTGCCCGGCAAGGGAGGCCCTTCCCTTGGTGATGTCTTGCTTCTTTGGCTCGACCTTGATCTCTCTGATCTACTTTTTGGTCCCTTGGACTTCTTAGTCTGATGTACTCTTACTTGGGATGGTGCTTCAATCTTGTTCTTGTACATGTGCACAGTCTGGGCAACAGACCCAGGGATTGTTGCACCGACAGCGTCCTTTGTTGAACAACAAGTTTTCGTATATCTATCTGACGCTACTACATATATACAATATAACATCCCTGACATCACCAAACACCAAACTCCCATTAAACATCTATATGGTATTCTCCCTTCTCATTTATGACATGGTCAAGAAAGAATCCCGCAAATTCCACTTGAATTGCTCGTATGCGATCATATGGTAGGAGTTCATCCCGCATCTGCCACATCTAATTTAAAGAAGGGGGTCAATACATATATATGCTTGAAACTCAACACAATTGATGGTAATAAAATAAAATTGTGAATACTATTGTTTACGTACTTTAAATTGTTTGTCAGACAAGCCCCGTTCAGAGTTCGAGTGGTGAATGAACTCGCAAACGTGGTATACACATAGATTATTCCTGCCTTCCCGCCACAAGCACTTAGAATAGAGTTCAATCAAACTAATAATCAAGCATGATAATGGTATTGATGAAAATAGAATCAGCGAGAGATGCACGGAACTAGGTATTACTACTTACTTTGGGGTGTGTAAATCCCAGCTACTTACTCAAACCCGGGACCATTCATGTGAACGTTTTCCAAACCCTGCCCCACCGACAATGAAAATGATTACTAGATATTAGGAAATGAATGAAAGTTGCCGATATAGTCCGATAATGATTGAACTTACCGCTGGAGCATTGCAGTCATGTCAGCATAGTCCTAGGGATCTTTACATCTCGAGTATAAGAGAGTTACTACTGCCCCCATCAACCTTAATGGATAGCAGAATAAAGTGGAACCTGCGCACACATAGCTTATCAATTACATTACTTAACCTCGAGTAAGGGAAACCAAATATGCACAAGACAGTAACACTCACTTGAAGTTGTAAGGAAAGGATATTTTCCCTTTGTTTTGATGTTGAAGGACCGATTTTAGCAAGTTTTTCTCAGTATCTTCAACTTTATTTTGTACCGACCATTTATTTATGGTATTTGGGCTAATAACCCAATGTCATAGATTTGTCCTCTTTTGCATTCGATGATCTTCAATCTGCATAATATAGTGAGGATAATTATATATACATGCAACGAACGAGCTTAGCTGGAGACTTAATTACAGAAGTAATACTTATATACAGTAGCAAGTCATGAGTTGTTTGTCGAGGCTCTCTTGATTCAATAACTGAAATAATTCCACAAATTCAACAGGCATCACGTCAGTTTCTATGAGGTCGTGCTCATATTTAATTTTCAGCATTGAACTGTCGGTCTGAGACTTCTTTCAGGTATCCATGTACCATTGATGCAATCTTCGCATCATTGTTCTTAGTGGAGGATGATCAGGTTTGACGAGAGGCTTCCCGTGCTAGTATCTGAAGATCTCTACTACCACCATAGTTTCAAACTATACACATCACCCACGTAATCACCATGATTGGTACAGGGCACTAGCCCCAAATGATCAGCGACAATATCGCTAGACACCTTGAGCGGGGGGCACAATTGCTTATCATGTTCGTCGACCTGGGGAATTGTTTTCCCTCTTCTTCGTTTTTCTTCGCTTGCAGCACTGGAAATACTTCGCGATCGCTACACTTCACCATATGTCTTTGCAATACAATGGTCATAGTTGGATCGGGACGGAGACGGTGGTGGTCGCTTAAGGGCATCCAGAGTGCGCTTCACTTTCACTGGATCTACCGTTTCCTTCGGAGGTGGAGGTTTTCATTCAAAATGGGCTTGCTCTTCGGCTTTCATGATTTCATTTTTTCCTTGTCAGTCCTCTCATATGGTAACTGTGGAAAAGGCTTGAGGCTTGGACCATATTTGAATTTCTTCCCGCCTCTCGTACTACTAGCCACCGGAGTAGCAGCATCTCTCTTCCACCGTTACTAAGGCATCGGAGTCCGCTGACATGCCAGAGAAGGCGGACTGCCCTGACATGACGGAGGAGGCGGAGGAGGAGGCGGAGTGCCCTGACGCGACGGAGGAGCTGGAGTGTCCTGACGCGATGGAGGAGGAGCAGGAGGAGGAGGTGGAGTGTGAGGGAGTCCTGGATTTGACGGTCCTCGGGTGTCTGGATTACTGAAGGTGGGCTGCACTGATTGGCCGTGAAGATAAAAGCAGAAGACGATCCCCCATGACCGGGTAGGACTCCTATGTGTGTAGAAAGGAAAAATTGATGTCCGGATGTAATGATTCCTTCCTCCTCAAGTCATCCATGTACAACCCTAGGGCCCCTATGGTGTGTATATAGGCCGGATGGTTTAGTCCTAAGAGGCTAACAGAACAATCATAGGCTAGACATCTAGGGTTTAGCCATTACGATCTTGAGGTAGATCAAGTCTTGTAATCTACATATCCATCAAGATCAATCAAGCAGGAAGTAGAGTATTACCTCCATCGAGAGGGCCTGAACTAGGGTAAACATCATGCCCTTGTTTCGCCCTATTACCACCGATCCTCAGATACGCAGCTTGGGCCCTCCTACCAGAGATCTGCCAGTTTTGACACCGACAATGATGCTTTCATTGAGAGCTCCACTGTGTAGTCACGAGAACTGATATGTGGCTCATCTCATCATCAACGACGAAATCACCTTCAGAAAAAACCTGGCTCTTAGTCAGGTCCTCCAGCTCGGCGAGTTCACCATATGCGCCCTCGTGGCCGTTAAGCCAACCACGTCCCCTACAATCACCGAGCATCACTCCTACATTGGCCTCCAACACTCCGAAAAAGCGAATCCGACAGTTACCTCATCCTTAAATGAGTTGCTAGATCGCATTGCCGCACTGGGGCTTTCAGTGTCCAATGATCGGATGAAACCTAAACTCGACCAGGTGGAAGACAATTCCTCCCCGATCACTCGTCTGGTGGCGATCGTCCAGGAACGAGCCGAAAACACTTCTCCTCTTGAATCGGAGAGCGAATGTGTTCGGGTCTCCGTACCCTTTGAGCCAAACACCCTTCCTTCGGGCAGGACTCTACATCTTCCAAGCTTTGGGACAGACATGGAGACGGAGGAATGCTCAGATCCAGCCAGGCCCGAGTTGTCAACACCGGAGGCTTTGCGAAATCTGGATACCATATTGGGTCGGGATTCAAAATTTACCACACCCACCCACCACAATCAAAACTCTCCAAGTTACTCTGGCCCTCCAGACTTATGTGACTTAATGTACGTGTGGTAGCAACCCTAGGAGACGGTCCATCACATCTGGGCCAGGTTCCTACATGTTAAAAACAAGATTAAAGACTACTGCGATCATGACACGGTTCTGGTATTTCACCGCATTTGCACGGACGAGGGAGTCCTGAACGCCCTCAACTGCCATCGCATACAGAGTTTCACGGAGTTGTCGCACTTAGTATGAAAGTATTGCGCAATGGAAAGTACTTGGAAGGCCCAAAAAATCCATCTTTAATAGTCCATCTTCGGGCAGTATGCCGCTAAAACAAAACGGACATACGCTAGCTGGGCATCCAATCATAAGTCTGTCGGCAAGAAAAATAAACCCTCCGGGGGACATAGGTCTGTTCTTGACAAACTCCTGGACAAAGCCTGCCCGATACATGCGATCCCTAGGATGATCCCAACTCACAGCCTTGGAGCGCGATGGGTACTCCGACAGGTAGCTAAAAGAGGCAAAGTCATCCTCGCCAGCGCAACTCCAGAGGAGGACGATTTTAATGTCCTCATGGTCTTCGAGACCTTATCTTCAAATAATCAGCGCAAGATATCACTTCGCGAACTCGCCGAGGTCCACCTGATAGCCACGGTGAGCCCATGGAATGCCGCGGTAATTACCTTCGCTGCTGACGACGAACCACGGCCCCGATCAGTCCGAGCACCAGCCGCTCTTGTATAAAACCCAATTGTAGGCATCTTTCGCCTTAGCAAAGTGCTCATGGACGGCGGTAGTGGGATTAACCTCATATACGAGGACACGCTCAAAAAAATGTAGGTCGATAAAACCCGCATTGAGCAAAATAATACAACCTTTCGAGGAATTATCCCCTGCCGGGAAGCCCGATGTTCGGGAAGTATCAAATTCGATGTACTATTCGGAACACCTGAGAACTAGAGGTCAGAAGAGATGCTCTTCCACATTGCTCCCTTCAACAGCGGATACCATGCCCTTCTAGGGCGAGACGCTATCTCACGCTTTCAAGCTATACCCCATTACGGGTACATGAAGCTTAAAATGCCAGGGCCCAATGGAGTAATCACGTTCACAAGTGACCCGGACAGAGCACTCCGTGCCGAAAACAAAACCGCATCCTTGGCCCTCGAGGCACTATCCGAAGCCTTTGTGGCCGAAGAATTAACCACCTTACGATCCACCGTGGACAAGGATGACGTGGTCCTCGATAAATGGTCTAAATCTACCTCCTTCAAGCCAGCAGATGAAATTATTAAATTTCAGGTGCATCTGACGGACCCTAATAAGACGGCATCCATTGGAGCACAGCTGGACCCGATGGTAGACACCGCTTTGCGCACATTCCTACATGAAAATTGGGATATATTCACCTAGCATCTGTCAGATTTAGGGCTCCGCAAAACCCTTGTTAGATTTGAACACTGGGGTGCGTGCGAAGAACTTAATTTCCCCAATATCCCTACTCGCCGTCTCCACGATCTAACTCAATGAACAAGAAGGAAATGGCACAAAGCAGTTTACCCAGGTTCGGGCCACCTCGCGGTGTAATACCCTACTCCTGCTTTGTGGTGGATTGCCTTGAGGTGGGCTGAGAATGAACTAGTAAAATGGTGGAACTACCTCAGGAGGTGTGTTCGTGAGTGTGGGGTGTTGGTTGATCTGATTGATCTGGATCCTCCTCCTATTGTGGTGGCTAAGGTATATTTATAGTGGCCTTGGTCCTCTTCCCCCAAAATGTAGGCAGGAAAGGAGCCCACAATGACCAAATTTTAAGGGAGGCAACTAGTATATCTTATCCTGACGGAAGGAGGTCTTAGCATGCAAAGCTTCTGGTACTGACGCCACGGTGGGCTCAATGATGACCTCCATCCTGCCGTCCTGGCGATCCTGGCGTTGCTGCATGGAAATGGAAACCATTGGCTGATTCCTCGGGATTTCGTGCCTGTGCTTGCCTCTTTAGCACCAAAGAGGAAACCTGCTGTCTTGCGCCTGCTCGCGCCCGCCTGGCCTTGGTCTTCATGGCTTGCGTCATCTGGACCTCACGAGGTGGGGGCTTGCATAGAGATCTCCGCTCCTCAGGAGCCAGCCTAGTGAGACTGCTCCTTCCGAAGGTGTTGGCGTCGTCCGCCTCGTGAGGCTTGGCCCCTCACGAAGGTCTGGAGTCCAGATTCTTAAGATGGGCGGTACCAGGCCGGTGAAGGAGCCACGTCATGGGCCGTAGGTAGGCATGTCTAGGTACCCTGGTTCCCATAACGCCGATAGTAGCCCCCGGGCCCAAGGCGAAGCCAAAGGGCAAGAGCGAAGCACCGCGGGCCGCAACCGCCTGCAGACCTGATTGACGCTTGGCGCATGGATGGGACGTGGGTGTCTCCACTTTCCCATGAACCCTCTACAATTGTTCTGGGATGACAAAAAGGCTGGCGCTTGCATCCAAACCTTCGTTGTCATCCTTTCACCTTGCTCCAGATCCCCTTTCCCTTCTCGCCGCGAGCGCCTCCAGATCTATTAAGTCCTGGCCCCGAGTTCGGCGCTAATAGCCACCGAGAAGGCAAAGCCCACTATCTCTCCCTCGAGTCCGACCCCTGAGACTGAGATAGCCCTCTGCGTCTCCGCCATAACCGAGAAGAAGCATCTCACCACCATGCTCCCGCTGCTGGCGTCCAGCCACAATGAGGGAGGGGAGACGGTGGTCCGGTTTGGCTCCACTAAGCCCGAATCTTTGGGTAAGACCTTCTACCCCCTCTTCCTGCACAACATCTTCACTGGGCTTGTCCCTCATTTCTCCAGTTTCTTCCTCGCCATCCTCAATCACTACCAGTTCCACATCCTTCAGCTCCATCCCAGCTCCACCTTCCTCTTATCGATCTTTGCTTTCTACAGCGGGGCATTCGTCGGGGTGATGCCCTCTGTTCTGTGGTTCTGCCACTTCTTCTACCTTCGGGGTAACACTGAACTGTGCTCTGGGGGCCTCTGCTTCGTCGCGGTCCACCCCGGCAAAGTGATCTCAAAGGCCAAGAAGAAGGTGGAAGACTTCCGGCGCAAGTGGGTCTTCGTGGATACCAAGCGTTCCAATGTTTGGCTGGAGCTACCAATTGTGCTGCCAGAGATGGTGTCCCGGTGGGCTCATGAGAAGCTCACCGACCCCCGAGCGGAGCAGTTGTTGGAGATGATGACGAAGGAGCTGACGACTGGGAAGCCGACAGGGGCCTTACTCCAGCCACGTTTTTGCCCCTTGTGGAGCCTCAAGGGCGAGGATGGCAAACTCCGGCTACTCCCGGATGCACTGACTGACGAGGAACTGGGCAAGGTCATGTGCGTCCTGCTCGAGAAGGACACTGGTGACCTTCCAGACGGCTAAGCCCTGCTGTAGAACCGTGATGATGGGGCAGACATAGCCGCCGCCATGCCTGTCTTCAACGAGCGAGGGCTCGTGACGCCGGTGAGCCCCCACGCCCCTCCTCCTATGGTGCCGGTGTCTTCCGGCGAGAGCTCCGATGAGGAGGGAAGGGATGACTCGGAGGTGACCCTAGAGGGGATGGCGAAGACCTCTCCTCCGCGGCAGAGCGAGCTCCTCTGCGACTTCTCTAATGATGATGGTGCTAGCGAGCACTTGATTGAGTGGTCGCCGCGCTCCACCGGGGTGACCACCAGGTCCAGGGTCACACCCTTGAAGAGGCTGGCACGTGGGGCCCCGAAGAAGGGCGGGGCAGTCCTGCCTCTCCCGGGCGATGTTTTCGTCTCGCCGCCGATTGCTTGTGTCGCAGGGTCCGCTACCATGCACTTGCCCACCCCCAACGGCGTGGAGAGTCTTGTAGCCGGGAAGCTTGGGTCCGCCTCGCTCCTGTCCAAGAAGAGGACATACATCTCTATCAACTAGTAAGTATCTTACCTTATTTCTTCTTCCGCTTTGGGTACTATACTTAAGGTGTCCTCCTCCTGATGGCCAGGCCGCCTCCATCGACGAAGATGAGGAAGGAGGACGCCAGGCCTTCCAAGGTTGCGCCTCTTGCTGCAGCTAATACGATTCCGGCGTGGAAAGAAGGGGCCATCTTGTGATTGCCCGCACCTGGGCATGCCTCTCTCGGGGTTCGGGAACCTAGGCTCAGGAGAAGGCCGCAACCGCGGCCAGGCTGACTCCGGAGGCCCCAGACCCCAGTGAACTTGCTGGAGATGCGAGGGCTCCAGAGCCCCCTGTCGTCCATATTCCTACTGCTCCGTCGACGCCAACCTCTCCTCAAGCTATTACGCCCGCAGGCCATGGCTCCGCCACCATGCCCCACGCCTTGGAGGATGTCTTCGCTGAACTGAACCAGCTCTGGGTCGATCTTCGCGATGCTGACCGCTGCATGACGACGGGACGTCTGGGGCTGATCTCAGGGTGGCTCCAGGCTGACTCGTCCATCAAGACAACCTGGAGCGAGGCTGAGGCCACTGCTGAAGAGGGCAGGAAGGTGGTCGTCTTAGCCACGGCTGAGCGCGACATGGCGCCGGCCGACGAAAAGGCTACCGAGGAACGCTGGCGCACGGTGGAGGCCAAACTCAAGGCCTTCAGCGACAAGCACGCCAGTGACGCCCGCCATCTTGAGAAGCAGGAGAAGGAGCTGAAGGCCCGAGAGGCGGCGCTTGACAACCGCAACGCCGAACTGGAGCAGGCTGCTAAGGAACTGGCTACGGAGCACAGCCGCCTGGGGAAGCTGGAGAAGGAGGTGGAAGCGGCCCGGAGGTCCCTTGCCAAGGCTGAGAAGGCAGCCACCGTGCAGCACGACGCCTTCGTCTCCCTCGAGAAGAGGTTCCACACTTCCCCGTGATCCATTTACATGACAGGGTATAAGAATCCGCTGGTGACACCAGAGGAGGGCCCTGCCGGACTGCTCCCCAGGCTCGCCACGACGCTCGAGGGCGTCGTCGCCGCGTTGGGACCTTGGTGGAGGCGGAGGCTTGTGCTTTTTCCACCACGGTAATGACGCACATCTACAACCACGTCCACCTCCGAGACCCCAACTTCGACTTTGGCGCCCTGCTTGAGCCCGCGGTTCCCGAGCCTCAAGGCACCGCTGCTGAGGTCGTGAAATAGCAGCTGGAGGCTCTGCCGCAGCAGTTCCATCTGGTCGACTCCGCGGTTGTGGCAGCAGAAGCCGGCGGAGGAGAGGACAACGATGTTGTTGAGGACGGGTCACCCCAGGTGAGCGATGGTGGCGTCCAGGGCTGAAGAGGAGGACGGGGGCGCCACTGCTTCCTTTTTTCTCCCTACAACATTTATCGTGACTCGTGGAGGCGTAGGAAATTTCACGTTGAACCTTTGAGAGAAAATATCTTTTGTAATAATTTGCTAGGGTTTCGCTATCTTCCTTTCTGCTTGCTTTAGTGTTCTGCGTCGGCAGGGCCCGGCCCCACGCATACCATAGCCATAGTTGGGGCGTCCGGATCACGAGGACGAGAGCAAGGAGTGAGGGGCTACGTGTCCAGTTAAGCCCTTGGGTCGCGATGCCCAGGGCTCCCCCTTGACGTTCGAACAACCCTCGGGAGGGAGATGTGGTTATATGTCCATTGTTCTGCGTCGACAGGGCCCGACCCCATGCATATCTCAGTCGCCGTTGGGGCGTCCGGATCACCAGGATGAGACCAAGGGGTGAGGGGCTATGTGGTGAGTTAGGCCCTTGGGTCGCGATTTCCAGGGGTCCCCCTTGACGTACAAACAAACCTCCATACCTGTTCCTTGCTGGGCTTTCGCTCAGGAGGGGCACGCGAAGACCATGTTCGAGGGACGTGGGAAGGTGGCGTACGCCAGGTGTGACCTTTGTGTAGCCTCCGTGCCCAGCCCCCTCGCGCTACCCTCCAAAGGGAAAGCAGCACGGTGAGGCTAAGCAGCGATCATGGTGGCTCTCCTGCGGTTACTACGGTCGTGAGGCCACCCTCAGTTGTTCATTCACCAGCACGGAGCATGGTGCTTCCGCTCTTGCACGGGCATAGCTGCTCCTCGACAGTGTCATCCGCCAGCACGAAGCATGGGGCTTCCACTGGCGCGTGGGGGGGG
>LR738709.1:229748567-229793573 GCA_902687465.1 Secale cereale | reverse complement strand
GGGGGGCTCCCTCTGGGTTGAGCCCCCGGGGCGTGTACAACCATGTCCTGACACCCGTGAGCCAGCGCTGGACTCACGAGGCCCTACCTCAAGGCGGGTTGCGCCTGAATTTCACTTGGACAATTGTGAAGGGTCCTGCAAGATGGTTAGGCAACCTGCACCGAGTGAATATCCTGAGGATATCGCATGAGAAGGCCAAACACCAACGACCCTAGTAGGTGACGTGAATGGGACCGGCCCGCCAGACAGAGTTCAGCCGTTGGGTTTGTCGACGCTGCAGGGACGGACCCGAGCACAGACGCCGTGCCCAGTCTTATGCAGCGGTCCTGAAGAAAGACAACCGGCGCACGACTCCCGAGGTGGTGAGGCACTGGGTCGCGCACCCTGACTCATCCACTCCTAATGAGCTAATGCAAGAACAAGGCACCAAGGGCCATGGGAGGTGACGTACACGGTTGCCGGCCCACGAGCCAAAGCTAAGCCAATTAGATTTAGCAACGCTGCACAGACAGACCCAAGCACAGACGCCGTGCCAGTCCTCAATCATGAGGTAGTCAAGGGTGGGTTCTCGAGGGTGCTTGACGTTCATGGCTATGAAGCACCAGACAGACATGTGATAATCACATGATAACTCATGTCAAGGGTAAGGCAAGTTCTGATAGATGCAAAAACGATACATACCGTAGGGACTGACCCACACGACCTAGAGATGATGCAGCCCGAGGGGCGCCCCCAACTGAACGAAATGAAAAGTTTTACCCGGCACCATTGTGGGAGAAGTGTTGGGGTAGCTGAAGGCGTGTGGCGCTGAAGACACTCCTCATGAGTCGCCTCGCTCCTGTGTCTCGCGAGGCTCCTATGGACCAGGAGGCTCATGAAGGATCAGTGCCTCCTCCATTAGGATCTCCTGGTGCTTGGCCTCATGAGCTGCTTGGATGCTCTGCATGCGGCGGTGGTGCAGGGCAGCGCTGTTCGGCAAGCTGAAAGGCATGCAAACGTAGCTGTGAAGGGGACCCTCGCACCAGCCCGCATGGGACGGCCAAAAGAGCTACTGAGACACGGCTTTGTTGAGCCCTCGGATGTTGACGTAGACATGCAGCCCCCTGCCCTCATTGAAAGAGGGAGCGGTGCTTGGTGGCGCGGGGCGACGCTCGCCTTGCATCGCCCTTGCCTCCTGAAGATCCTTGATCGCCTTGATGATGAACTCCTGAGTACCTGGCGACTCACGCCCTGTGCTCTCCTCGCGGAAGCGCATACTGGAACACGCCTCCACATGGTGCCCCGAGCGCCTCCCTCATGATGTTTGCCAGGTTAGAGGCCCTCAAGAGGGGAGCCCTCGAGTCCAGCCTGAGAGGGGCACCGGGCGCGCCTTCCTATGCGAGAGAGGAAGGCGCCCCGTCCGTGGGCGCAGGTCCTGAGGCACGACCGTCAGGCGTCCCGCCCTCCTGAGGCCCCAGGGTGAGTGGTTCCTTATTCTTCTTCGGGACAGCCTCAGGTGGGTAGACAAAGCCGTCGGCATCTAAGCTCTCAACCTTCGCAACATGGTAGGGGCGTTCGAGGGAGCACACTGCATCCTTCTAATTGCAGGCGACTGTGATGATGGCGCCACATCCTGGGATCTTGAGGACATCATAACAATGGTGGGTCGCCACCATTAACTTGGCCAAAGCCGGATACCCGAGGATGGCATTGTACGGGAGACGGATGTGGGCGACATCTAATTCGATGAGCCCGGTGTGGTAGTTCTTGCAGTCGCCGAACATGACAGGAAGGCACATCTCCCCTATCAGGGTGGTGGAGCCGTCGGCCACTCCTGAGAAGGGCCTGGTAGGCTGAAGCTGGTCATGTGGAACTTGGAGCGTGTCAAAGGTCTCGACGGAGAGGATGTTGAGTCCTTCTCTGCCATTGATGAGTTTCTTGGTGACAAGGATGTTGCTGATGGTAGGTGAGCAGAGACGCGGGAGGGCGCTGGCCGTAGCAGCGCACTTGAGGTGGTCAGCCGAGTCGAAGGTAACGGCGTACTTGGACCACTTGAGCGGACGCGTTGCCTCGAGCTTGGGGAGGACTACGTTCACCTCATGAGCAAACTGCTTGAAGATGCGATCAGATGTCGGGGCCTGAGCACCACCCAGGATAGAAGCGATGGCACGAGGCTCTTGAAAGCCCCTAGCCCCATCATCTTGGTGGCAGTGATTGTTCCTTCTTGGCGGTGGTGGCAGTGAAGGAAGGCTAGCGTTACCCTAAGGGTGGTCTTCCCAAGGCTGGTCCCTCCAAGGACCCACACGAGGCTAGTCACTCCAAGGGCCCTCACGAGGCTAGTCCCTCCAAGGGCCCTCACGAGGCTGGCTCTACCAGTGGTCCTCGCGAGGCTGATCGTGCCAGCCTTGGCGAGAGTCTTGGTTCTCCCAGTGTCCTCCACCACGACCACCTCCGCGGTCGTAGCCTTGGTCGCCACACTTGATTCGATGACTGAGGCGCCCGTCGCGGATGGCCCTGGGCTCCTAGCAGTCGGTGGTGTTGTGGTTGTGCACGTTGTGGAAGACGCAGAATGGGCGGCTGCCTTTGTAAGACTCGAGGGAGTCGCACCCGCGCTTCATCTCAGGCTCAGCCACGAGCACAGCTGGTCCCTTGCACTTGGCTTCCTTGGTCTTGGCCTTCTTGTCTTATGGGTCAGCCTCGGGGAGCTCGACGAGCGAGAGGCGACCCTCTTCCGCCCTTGCACACTTGACTGCCATGTTGAATATCTCCATAGCCGAGCACATGTCCTCGTGAATGAGGAGCTCCTCCTTCATCCTGACGTCCCAGACGCCGTTAATGAACGCCCAGATGATGGTCTCGTCTGACACCTTGGGAATCTTGATGCGGACGTTGGTAAAACACTGGATATACTTGCGCAGGATTTCCGTGGCTGTTGCTTGGTACACCGCACGTCGCCTACCGCAGGGGCGCGGTCCCAAGTCCCTTCGAAGTTGGACATGAACCATTTGCGCAGCTCCTCCCAGGAGGAAAGCCACGAACGTGCACCGTCCTTGAGAGCCATGGGGAACCAATTGGCCATAACCTTCTCGTCGCCACTGGCCGCCTCGATGCTCAGCTCGTAGAGCTGCAGGGACTCAATGGGTTCGGGTGTTCCATCGTAGCATGGGGGCAGGTCTGGCTTGAACTTGTCGTGCCTAACGACGTGACGCAACTCCGGGGTGAACGCCCGGCAGCTCGACGCGCCTCCGAGTTGCCCCCATGGAATTGGAGCCTGATCAGGGTGTTCATGTGTCGTGCGTGAGGTGGCGCTCGACCTTGACAAGGTGCTGGGAGTGCGCGCGCCTCGCCTTTCGGGCCGCTGCACCACCTGGCAGCTTTCTCAATCGCGCGCGGGCGCCCTGCAGGGCTGGTCGCGCTGGGGGGCCTCATGCGTTGGCTCGGGGATGACATCACGTGGAAGAGGAGGAGGAGGTGTGCCGTGGGCCACATGGCCCGCTTGAGGTGGTGGAGGAGGCAGCGAGCGGGACGATGCTTGAGCTTCTCCCGCGATGCCGACGAGCTCAACGATGCGGTCCAGCCAGTAGCACGGGAGCTCACGTACCATGAGCAGCGCGGCCTGTGAGTTCGCCGGGCCACGATGTGCATGGGAGGACGAAGTAGCTGTTGGGTCAGTGGCGGGATTGAAGTGCGGCCGTCAAGCCGTGTAGAGAGAGGGAGCGACGAATCTTGCTGCTCGCGGGCAGCGAGACCGGTGGCAGCATCTACCGCGGGTGATGGAGAACGATGGGGAATGCCATCGCCTGGAGGTGTTGTCTGGACGACGCGGGCGGCGAGAGCAGCCCAGCGCTCGGCACGGACTCGACGAGCGTCAACCATGGGGATGGAGAGGTGATGGCAAACCGATTGGAAGAAGAGAGACTCCGACGCACCCCGACCTATCGCACCAAATGTCGGATTCAGGGCTGCGCAAAACCCTTGTTAGATTCGAACAGTTAGGTGCGTGCGAAGAACTCAACTTCCCCTATCTGCCTACTCTCCATCTCCACGATCTAGCTCGATGAACAGCAAGGAAATGGCACAAAGCAATTTACCCAAGTTCGGGCCACCTCGCGGTGTAACACTGTACTCCTGCTTTGTGGTGGATTGCCTCGAGGTAGGCTGAGGATGAACTAGTATAGTGGTGGAACTACCTCAGGAGGTGTGTTATTGAGTGTGGGGGTGTTGGTTGATCCCCCTCCTATGGTGGTGGCTAAGCTATATTCATAGTGGCCTTGGTCCTGTAACCCCAAAATGTAGGTGGGAAGGGATCCCACAATGGCCAAATTTGAAGGGAGACAACTAGTACATCTTATCCGGATGAAAGGTGTTCTTCGCCTGCAAAGCTTCTAGTCCTAACGCCACGGTGGGCTCGGTCATGACCTCCGTCCTGCCGTCCTGGCGATCTTGGCCTTGTTGCATGGAAATGGAAACATTTGGTTGATTCCTCGGGACTCCGCGTCTGCCCTTGCCTCTTTAGCACCAAAGAGGAAACCTGTTGTCCTACGCCCACTAGCGCCCGCCTGGCCTTGGTCGTCATGGCTTGCGTCATCTGAACCTCACGAGGTGGGGGCTTGCATAGAGATCTCCACTCCTTAGGAGCCAGCCTAGTGAGACTGCTTCTTACGAAGGTCTTGGTGTCTTCCGCCTCACGAGGCTTGGCCCCTCATGAAGGTCTTGAGTGTTGATGCTGAATATGGGCCATACCAGGCCGATGAAGGAGCCACATCATGGGCAGCAGGCAGGCAAGTCTGGGTAGCCTGTTTCCCAGAACGCCAACAGCATCCTTCACACATACCTAGGATCCCACACAGGCTGGCCGAACACAGCCTCAGCATCATCAAAGGGTTCAAACCGGTCAAGCAATCATTGCGACGATTTTACAAAAAAATAAACTTCCGTGATGATACGTGTTTGTCACAATAGGTCACGTTTTCTGTCATGCATGTACATCCATGACTAATTTATGACAGAATCAAGATAGTCGTACCTGCGCTATCGTAGAAGTGTTCCATGACATTACCAAAATTATCATCATGGAAGTGTCCACTTCCATGACGAAAAATCGCGCGTCACAGAAGTGCTTTCGTCAAGGGTGACCGACACATGGCATCCACCGTAACGGAACGTCGTTAAGCTATCGGGTCCGGTTTTGGATCCGATAACCCATTAACAGCCCCGACCAATGGGGATTTTCCACGTGTAAAATCATCATTGGCTGGAGGAAACACATGTCGGCTCACCGTTGGGACAGATGTCATCCACTCATTGGACCTATGATACGTCGATAGGTGGCACGGCCCAACAGAGGCCCATTCCTATGAAAAGAACGGCCCGTTTGACTTGGTCAAAAGGTGGCGGGCCGGCCCATGGCAAGCCTGTTCACGGCCTGTTTGCATATAGCCCATTTACAGGCGCTAACCCAGAACCTGTTTACGACCTATCCGAATTAGGCCCAGTAGCGTCATCTGGGCTGTGCAATATAATTCCAGCACGTTTTAACTTTCGGCCCATGTATGGCCCATGACGTCTTTCGGCCCATATGAGGCCCTTAGTAACCCTCGGCCCATTAACGGTCCGTGGTAAAACTGGCCCGTAATGAACAGTGCCCAACAGAGGCCCATTCCTGTGAAAAGGCCGGCCCGTTTGACTTGGTCAAAAGGTGACGGGCCGGCCCACGGCAAGCCTGTTAACGACCTGTTCACATATAGCCCATTTACAGCCCACTAACCCAGGGCCCGCTTATGGGCTATCCGAATTAGGCCCAGTAGCGTCATCTGGGCCGTCCAATATAATTCCAGCCGGTTTTAACTTCCGGCCCATGTATGGCCCATGACGTCTTTCGGCCCATATGAGATCCTTACTAACCCTCAGACCATTAAATGCCTGTGGTAAAACTGGCCCATAATGAACAGTTTTTCACTTTATACCCATTAACGGCCCATTATTCCGTTGGGCCGTTTCCAGCCCATGTATCTTTCGGCCTTCTCAGGGCCCATTTATTCTTGACCTCATTTCAAACATTCATTTACTTCCGGCCCGTTATTGTCATTTTTTTGCTTGCGGGCCAAATTCAGCCCGTGGTTACAGTCGGCCCGTTTGAGGCCCGTTAATACGTTGGGCCATTTTCATAGCATCATCAAATACGGCCGATTAACGGCGGCCCGTTATGGTAGGCCCGTTATGGTCGGCCCATGAACGGACAATTCAACTCTAGCCCATTTACGGCCATAATGTGGTTTGTTATTGGCCCATGTTTGGCCAACCGATCATACGGTCCGTAGAAGGCCCATTGTGTCTACGGCCCGTATAAGGCCCATTGTTTCTATGCCCCGTAAAAGGCCCATTGTTTCTACGGCCCTTAGAAGGCACATTGTTTCTACGGCCCATAAGAGGCCGATGTTAACTATAGTAAATATGTAGCCTGTATAAGGCCCATTGTTTCTATGCCCTGTAGAAGGCCCATTGTTTCTACGGCCCTTAGAAGGCCCATTGTTTCTACGGCCCATAAGAGGCTGATGTTAACTATAGTTTATGTGGCTTAGTTTTAAAAAATAGGCTATTGCGGCCACTAGCAAATCATGGAAAAAAGAACTGCACTGACTACAAGCAAACAAATAAACAAGACAATAAGGAAATAAATAGGCAAGCAACTTACGCTAGGCTATCACGGCTATTACACATATTACATCCACTGGGCATCAAAGTTCGCCACCAGTGCAAATATAGGGAATAAAGCAGCACATAAACGCCGCAGCAAAACAAGTCCAGAACTGAAACCACTTTATAAGAGCTCAAGAAACAATATCCTGGGTACCCATAATGCTGTCAAGATGCCTAGCAAGCTTATTAACTTTCTCTTGTTTGGCGCTTAAATCCTACAGCACTTGTTGTTGCACCAGAAAGTATGCATCTGTACTCTGCAGGGACTTCCTCAGTCCTTCGGCTTCCTGTCGCATAACATCTGATCGATGTCTTTCAACTTGAAGTTGAGACTCAAGAAGCCGAATTGATTCAGGTAGCGAGTTCGAAAAGCTGGTGCTAGCAGCGCCCCAGACTTGTGTGTGCGTCTTCCTTCTTTTTTGGGGGTGAGAATGCTCCTTCTTCTTTTGCTCCTGTGTTTCTTATCTTGCTTCGGGTGTTTCGCCGCATGTGTCACCTTCTCTACGAGGCATGAATAGAACAATGCTAAAAATGAGATGACTAGAAAATTAGATCATTCTTTATCGCCAATAAAACAATGCCTCTTGCTAGTAATATATAATAAGAGTAGAGAGTAGAGGATAGGGCACTGGGCTGCCGTGTTCCGTGCTCCGACGTCGTACTCCAATGGAAAACTTGAGTATACCACACGGTTCTTTGCTCCTCCTTAGGTCATCCGCTCATTTATACGAGCAGTCAAATCACAAGGCACCGCCTTCCAGCTGTAATGAGCCGTCAAATCACAAAGGCCCTCGCCTCTCATGAAAAGGACCAGGCTAGACTGCCACGCCCTCTAGCCTTCTAAAAAATGTATACATTTGTACAATAGTAGTATCGATGGATTGCACCATGGAGCAAAACTAACAAGATGTAATTAACGAAAAAAGGTGGTACATATAGAGAGCGCTCGTCGCCAAATTATGCATATACTATATGACACTATCCACTATGAAGGTACTAGTAACATAGACTAGTAACTGGTCTATGTTACTCTCCACTATGACCAGCCAAAGTCGAGGTGCAGATACCAATTAGGGCCTGGTTGTGTCTATACTTGGACAACTCACCCGACTATATGCGCACCAGGCAGACGAAGCTCGTGTCGTGTTGGTGACGTGTGCGGTATGCACATTAACCAAAACATCGTGCCTCCATCTTAGCCTCCGCGTTTAAAACATCTCAATATCAAGGCCAAGGAGAAATGTGAAACCTATAATAGAGCTAATCGGATGGTTGAGAACACTACAATTCGTAGCTACAGATGCGTGTGTGAGAGAGGACGAGTGCGTGCGTGCACCTCTTCTCAGAGTACAACTGTATGTGGGTGGCATCGACCTAGGGAGCAGTAATGGTGCGTGCGAGAAGTCCAGGGAGATAGGTATAATGCGTCTAAAAAAAAGACTAGTCTATAGCTCGCCACGAGGCTATTCCCATCGAACGCCAAGCATAAGATATGTATCCGATGGTGCCAGTTTGTGCACGTACACAGCAGTAGGAAAAGAACTAGTACCATGGCATATGCTACACCACGGCCGAGAAAATGTGCCGACGTTACGCCATCTGGGAATAGTGCTGCACTTCGAAACTAGAACCGTCAATAAATTTTGAGCGTGTCTCGTCACATTCCAAATTACTACTACTACCATGCTATATTTAATTGCAAACCTGTTCACACCTATCACAACCTAAACGGTTTCCCACTTAGGAGCATATTAGTAGTACTTAGTTATAAGATGAGTGCACATTCCTCCTCAACTCCTCATCCACAAAAAACAATCAAGTCAATCAATCCATAGACAGCGCGAGTTCTGGGTCGAGAGATTTCCACCAGGGAAAGGTGAGCATGGAAGAGGAAGCACGAGTGGCCCCAAAAGCAGCCGACATGTCCAGCCGCACAGCAGTAGCAGCAAAGAGGTCCCACCGCGCCGCCGAAGCAGCACGGAAGTCCCGCCGCGCCATCGATGTAGCAGACTGGTCCGGCCACGCCGCGGAAGCAGCAGAGATGTCCCGCGGTGCTGCCAAAGCAGCAGGGACGTCCCACCGCGCTGTGCCGGCCTAGGAAAATTTCTCGCGGGCAGGCGAGGACTCTTACAGGCGCATGCATGTGATAGTCCATAGCCAGATGGATCAGATCTCCGGTTGGGCGAGGATGCAGGACGAGGCTACCGGCGTCATTCGGCAACTAGGGGAGGGCAATGCAAAGCTCCGAGGCGAGCGTGACCTGCTGAGGGTGAAGATCACCGGAAAGGCGAAGCAGGAGGAGGAAACTGGTGTCGTGTTGCAGAGGACGGGCGTCATCATCAAGAAACTTATGGACGAGAATGCCATGCTCCGCATCGAGCGCAACAGGCTGGTGGAGGAATCCATGGATGCTGCCAAGCAGCGTATTAAGGACATGAAACTGATGAAAGAGATCATTGCCCGCCGCGAGAACTAGTCTCTGTGACCTGCGGCGCATAAAGAAAGTAGAGATCAGCGAGCCAGATCGTTGTATGCGTCTTGCTTCTTCTTTTGCCCTTGTGTATTTCGGGCGTAGCCGCATGTGGCTTTTCTAATTATCTTCCTAATTATGTAAGACAATTATTATCCACTCTCGTCGTCCTTATATATATTCATCAGTCTTGCTATAATTCGTAGTAGATTCTATATAGGTCCGTCTGATCTTACATCAAGATCCGTGCAAATTTTCTTTCCAGATTTTCTTTTTTCTATCTTAAATCTCAGTCGAGTGAGGCATTGCCACGCCATTAAACACAGGCTTGGGCGGCATTAATGGAGACCTTGGGAGAGAGGCGGACGGCAGATGGAGGTCAAAGGGCTCTCCTCCCGATAAGCACACGCAGAGGTCTGATCACACGCCTCCCATACTGAAATAGCTACCCTGCACGGCGCCTCCTAGCTAATAAAAAAGGGGACGCGTGGTGGCACGTAAACGGTAAATATAACGCCCACGGTTTCAATAATACTTGTGTTTCCGATTGTAACGTGATAAAATGTCACACCCTGCATTTTGTAACATGTCATTTTCATTAATAAAGCATGGAATTTTGGACCAACAAATTTTTTTGGCATCATTTGGCTTTTAGTTGGAATTAAGTTTTTCTCTCTGTGATTTTCAAGTGCTCTTAAAAGTCAACTACTCCATCTTATATACTTCATCTCCTTACCCCAAACTTCTGCCCAATGATCATACCAAGTGTATATAACAATATAGTATATTCATATAAAAATATTTTGGCCAAATAGTATTTACAAAAATTAGTTTTCTAAAAACCCCTGAATTGAGCCTTGCACTGCAAGTACTTGATCTAGGCTGATAAAAATATTTCAAAGAGCATATTTGAAACCTATTAGATATAGGACTCCCATAAACCACAAAAAATATAATTTTAAAAGTTATTTTCCTATTTTATTTAAAAGCTTTATCTTAAGGCCAGAAATGGTCTTTAATAGGGAAAAATTATTTAACTATTTCAAAAATATTTGCCAAAATTCAGGGAGACTCTTAGGACATATATTGTCCATATATAAGAGTTTCAACACTTGGTCATGTTCAAAATATTGGACAAATCCCTCAGAAACCCTTTCTGGATATTTCAAGCTTTTGAAATATTTACAAAGGAAATATTCCCTAAAAATTCCAGGGAAATTCTATCATGTCAGATATGACATGTTTGATGATTTTGCGAAGCTCCATGCCTTGAGAAGCAAGACAACATCATCAAAACCCCTCAAAACCATTCTGTCCATTTTTTACGTTTGAGCAACTTTACATTGCCAAACTTGTCCAAATGCTCTCAAACTTGGTACACATGCTAGAATGGTCTAATAATGCATCTAGACCAAATGGCACAAGTTTTGGAGAAGGGTAACTTCATCAGAGTACCCCAAAACCATTTCTGTTCAAATTCAAATTTGAACAACTTTACATAACCAACTTTTTACTTGTGATCTCAAATTTTGTGGAGATGATCACAACCCCAAATGATGACACTACACAAAGTGGCACATCAAGGAGGGATGATTTGATTAACTTAAACTTGGAAAATTCTTTTATGTTGATTTCTAGCGTTTACCAAAGTTACATTGGCAAGTTTCTTCAAATGAGCCCAAACTTGGTGGATCACCCTATTTCTATATACCATTTGATCGTGTTAAGTCTCATGACAATTGGAAATCATTTGCTTGCCCAGAACCACATCAAAAACCTTCTGGTAATTTTCCAAAACTATCACTTTTACCTCTTTCCTTATTCTCCTTGAGCTAGGCTTTTTACCACAGCTTCCCCAAGTCCTCTTGCACCTCCAGTAACTCTCCCCTAGCCTCAGCTCAATGATTGAGGGGGGGGGGGGTAAAACCCCATTTTACATTCTCGACAACACTTTCACCTTTCTCTCCCAGCACTCTCTCCTTCTACAGGCCTTCCATGGCATCCAACACCTCTCCTGCATTCTTTACTCCCCCTAGAGCCAATGGACAAGGTGGCCGCGTCCAGAGCCCGTGGGACACGTCCATGCCAGCCATATGGGTGCTCTGGAGCGCGCTACAGTGCGCTCCCGCACTATAGCCGCCTCCTTCCCGAGGCGCCCGACCACCTAGGGCGTCGGGATGGAGTCTCCTAAGGCCGCCTCGACGTCCACAACAGGGCAGCTGGTCGGCCCCCTCCTCCTTCTCCCTCCTCTCGCCCCAGCTCGCACGCGTGCTGGCCACCCGAGAGCTCCAATGAGCTTCCTCACACGTGAGGTGCCCTGGCCTCCCCCTGCTCTCTCTCTTCTCTCCCCTGGCTCTGGACCAAATCCAGGAACGCCCTAGACACGGCGCCAGCTCCTCCCGAGCCCTGTGGCAACGAGCAGGAGCTCGCCGGCGCACGGGTCCACGGCACCCGTCGTTTGCCTATAAAAGGGACGCCCCACGCCTTCCTCTCCTCACCACTCGCTTTCTCACACACCCAATCTTCCCCCTACACCACTCACTCCTCTCCAGGCGAGCCCGAGCTCGAGATCGAGCTCGAGCTCCGCCGCCTCGGGTCGCCATCCATCCAGAGGTATGCGCCTTCTCCGCTACCGCTCTCACTCGATCTAGAACCGCAGGAGCCCACTGACCATTTCCCCCTGTTTCCCCTCTCTTAGGTTGCCGGAAACGGCCAGAACCGTCGCCACCCGAAGCAACTCCGCCGTGCCTCCTCGTCGCCGGCGAACCAGGCCACCCCAGCGACCAACTCCACCTCCATCCGAACAGCGGCTCCTCCCTGATCACAACGGCACCACCCACGCATCCTCCCGTGGCCTATATCGCCGCCGGCGAGCTCGCCGTCGCCTCTGGACGGAGGTAGACGACGACGACCGTGGGCCCTATCCATCAGCCTCATGCCCTGACGGGTCGGACCCACCCGTCAGGTTTAAAAATGCACGCGCGCGCACCGGTTCGCCGTCGATCGAAGGCGTACTTCGCCTTTACGCCTTCGACGTGGCAGCCTCGCACGGGCTAATTTCCCTCTGGGCCTGCTGCACTGTGGCCTTTCTGGCCCAGTGGCATAGTGCCACTTTTCTTTTTTCTTTTTCTGTCTGTTTTATAAAAATTCCTCAGGATAAAACATTTATCCAAATGAAATAATTCCAGTTCCTAAAAACTTGTAATATTCCAACCTATTTAATGATATAATTTTCACACATATTCATGAACCTTTTCTGTACTGTTCAAATTTAAATCTAAATTTGAACACTAAACCCTCTGTTCAAAAATCCATCTACCCCATTCTGTCACTCCAAATCCCAAACTAAGAATTTTTGCCATCTTAGTTTTCCTTCTAGTATTTTATAAAAATGAGTTGACATTTTTTGAGCACTTTGATTTTTCTATTTTTATTATTGTCTTATTTTCCCATTATTTTATTGCGACAATTAGATACCGTGTTTGACGAGGTTGCTGAAGAAGAAGAAGAAGGAGAAGGACTTGAAGGCTTTGAAGACCAAGCCAACCAAGGCAAGTAGCCCTTTGACCATGTCTATGAGACCCCTTTTTCCATGCATGTCATATAGTACTTATTGTCAATGCACCGGAATCATGTTGAGACGATGACCACTTGTGTGGGTCACCTTGTTTCTTTCATATTGAAACTTGCATCAAGCATGACCCTACCTTCCTATGAGGGTTATGTGGGTGGGAATAGATAGTTACTATGGTAGTGGCTATGCAAGTGGAACGGGAATATGCATAATGTTGGAAGCATAGTACTTTCGGTCCACGGTCAAGGACAATTGGGTAACCGCTCTTGGGCTACGTCCAATGTTTGCGTGTGTGTGTGTGTGTGTGTGAAAACTCCGCTTGATTTAAGTCAAAAAGACTTGACAAGATGATAGAGATCATAACTTGGCTATGTTGATATTTGTAACCTATATTTCCTATGATGCATGCCTCAGATAGTTCATGTCATTGCACTCATAGATTTGTTTTCTGCAAACATATCCTATTTAGTACTATTTCATACCTTGTCATACTTATTCCAAAAACATGGGTTGCTTGCGAGTACATTCAAAGTACTCATTGGCTTGCCACTGGTTATTTAATTGGCCAGGCATGGAAGAGCAGGAATTTGAAGAAGAATTTTATGGAGACAAACATGCGAACTAGGATGCTTTCCCAGTCAGAATGCATGTAGCGTTAAGGCAAATGGCATGGGTTCTACTTATCTACGAAGACTTCCACTATTCGAGTTTATTTGCTATTCAGCCCGTGTGGCTTTATTTATGTAAGACTTGGCCATAATGGTCGTAATTTGTGTAAGACGGTATGTATGGATGTAAGACTCTTGTTATTCAGCTTATGTGTGTTCAGTGAGCATTGATCTCTAGGATCACTGTACATGTGCATTCGGTGATCTCGACTCTTATGTCGGGGTCCCCACAGAGTTGGTATCAGAGCCATCTTGACTGTAGGAAGCCTTAGTTAGCATGGGCTTTAGTTAGGATGAGACCGTTTTCATAAACCTTCTGAACCTCTCTTCTTTTGTAAACCTTACCAAACCTGAGATATCATCAGCTTATTAACCTCTCCCATTCAACCTTTGTAGATGGTCGCTGTACCTGAAGAGCTCCTAAACACTGGGTTCCCCTTGCTTCTCGGGGATAGCCTCCAGGAGTGCCAGTTCTACCGAGCACCCATCCTCACCTACCATGAGGATTGAGTTAGCGACACTGGGGTGGAGTACCATGTGGAAGTAATCGTGAAGGCAAACGATCCTCCCACAAGTTGGTTCTTCGAGAGACCCCAGATGGCAACATTGCCCCTCGCTGTCGAGGCAGCTGCACTCAAGGCACTAACCCGCCTCCGAGAACTTCTTCCGGAGATGGCAGCCAAGATGCCAACCCGCTTCTTGCCTTACCGGAAGGAAGGTGAAGATGAAAGCAGCGCACAAGTCCCTCCACTGAAGGAAGGACTTCCACTTCGATTCCAGACCTACTTCAGCCTTTGTGCCGACAGCTTGGCACAAGATTTGGCCTCGGAATCGATGAAGCTCCGAGAAGAACTCCACAAGACCAAGGCACTTCTTCGTCGAGAACAAGAGAAGATGGATAGGATCAAGAAGGAAGGTGCGCCTCCCGGGAAACCCGCTATCGCGTATCGAGGCAGAAGGCCCTCATGAGATGTATCTTCCAATGATGAAGAACCACCCCAGCGACGCCGTATGACGGCAAGGGAATATCGCAAGCTTTTCCCTGCACCACCGGCAAAACACCGCCGTGTCCAACTCCTCCACTCCCCCACACCCTCAAGTGATAGGGGGCCCAGACAGATGAAGACAAGGAGGAAGACCCATAAGAACCAGAATATGCGGCCGAGCATTCCGCCGCTTAGGCATTATTCGCAACTCGGATATGCCAGCTCGTGACCTCTACGGTAGGATAGGTCGTGTAACCCCTATGCGAAGTCGAGTCCTTGTATGGTTCATATGAAGCCATCTAGTGTTTGCTTTTATTGTGTTTGGATGTACGTCGTATCTTCCCTTCGGGTATGTGTAAATGACTACATCACCCATTTGGAGTTTTAATAAATGTGTTTGGCCCTTTTGGCCGTTGCATGAAAATAAATAGTGTCACACCCACCCCCTTACTAGGCACCCATCTTTATTGCTTTCCCTCTTCATTCCAAATCATGAGACCTTTAGCGCTCCAACAGGATGCCTGTTGTAACTCGTACTGGTACCTCTACCCAGCAGCCCGAAGCCGGAGCATCCGCCCAAGCAGAGGCCAGCCAAAACCAAACCCACGACCAAGCTCCACCACCACCTCCCCCGATCATGGACATGGCTTAGCTTCTCCAAGCCTTCCGAGAGGAACACCAAGCTAACACCGCAGCCCTCCAGATGATTGCTCAAGCTATCACCAACAACCGCGAGCCGGCGGGGAATGCCAATGGACGTTCCACGTTGGCAGAGTTCAAGAAGCATGCATCGCCAACCTTCATCGAGACTGCTGAACCTCTGGATGCAGACGACTGGGTCCGCACCATTGAGGACTTGCTAGAACTAGTCGGTTGCACTGAAGACCGCGAGAAGGTGGCTGACGCTGCCCACTGCCTCAGGGGGACTGCTAGAGCTTGGTGGGATGGATTCAAGGTCATGCATGCTGGGCAAGACATCACTTGGAATAACTTCAAGGCAGACTTCCGCAAGGCCCATATTCCTTCCAGAATCATGGCTATCAAGAAGTGTGAGTTTCGAGCCCTGAAGCAAGGAAGTGGCACTGTCAAGGAGTACATGCAAAAGTTCAATGTTCTGTCAAGGTATGCCCCTGAAGATGTCAGCATAGATGCTGCAAAAAGGGAGCACTTCATGGAAGGCCTTAATCAGACTCTGCAGTACTCGCTTGTCGTGTGTGACTGCCCAACCTTTCCTGACCTGGTGAACAAAGCACTCATGCTTGAAGACAAGCGGCATGCTCTGGAACACACTCGCAAGCGCATGATGATCAGCAAGGGAAGTTCCAGCAACTAGAAGCCTCGCCCGTGGCAGCCAGCCCCAGTCAAGCCAACCTATCAGCAGCCAAGAGCTCCTGCACCTCGCACCAACTATTAGCCTCAGCAGTATGCCAACCCAAGGCCAGCTTTCAACCCCAATAACAATGGTGGCAACAAGATCAACAACCCAAACCAATTCACTTTCTTTGGTTGTGGCCAGTCTGGACATATCTCTAAGGTGTGCCCCAACAAGAAGCCCGCTGCCCCGCGCCCCAATGCGCAGAACCCAGGACAAGGCCGCGGAATGCCACCAAGGAACCAAGCTCCTCGCAACCCGCCCAACCATGGGAAGGGGCGTGTGAATGACGTCACTGCTGAAGAAGCCCAGGAAGACCCGGACGTCGTGCTGGGTACATTCCTTGTCAACTCAGCACCTGCAACTGTCTTGTTTGATTCTAGAGCCATGCATTCATTTGTCACTCAAAGATTTGCATTAAAAAGTGGCATGACCCCTACACCAATGAATAACCCCATGGTGGTACAAACCCCCAGAGCAAAGATCAGAACCAAGATAGGCTGTAAGGGAGTCGGTATTATCATTAACGGTGTATACTTCCTAGCAGACCTTATCATCTTAAGATCGCAAGGCTTGGATGTGATCTTAGGATTGGATTGGCTCAGCAAGCACCAAGGCTTGTTAGACTGTGCCAACCAGACTGTCACTGTGACCAATGACCAAGGAGTCGAAGTCATGTTTGCCCCCAACTCCTCTTCTGCTCAAACCGCTCAAGTCAATTGTCTGTCTGAAGTTGGGCTGGAGAAAGTGCCAGTAGTGTGCGAGTATCCCGATGTCTTTCCGGATGAGCTACCGGGAATGCCCCCTCACCGTGACATTGAGTTCATCATCGAGCTCATGCCTGGGGCAGGACCCATCTATAAGAAGCCTTATAGAATGGGGACGGAAGAATTAGCCGAGTTGAAGAAGCAACTAGAAGAGCAGTTGAGGAAGGGATTTATCCGCCCAAGTGCCTCCCCTTGGGGATCACCTGTTCTGTTTGTGGCAAAAAGGGACGGTACCATCCGCTTATGCATTGACTATCGTTCCCTCAATGAAGTTACAATCAAGAACAAGTATCCACTTCCCAAGATTGAAGATCTGTTTGATCAACTCAGCGGAGCCAAGGTGTTCTCCAAGATCGACCTCACATCTTGGTACAACCAGCTGAAGATCAAACCCCAAGATATTCCAAAGACGGCATTTGTAACAAGATATGGCATGTATGAGTGCATGGTCATATCCTTTGGATTAACCAATGCCCCATCTTACTTCATGTATCTCATGAATAAAGTCTTCATGGAATATTTGGACAAGTTTTTTGTTGTCTTCATTGATGACATTCTTGTCTTCTCGAAGACGGAGGAAGAGCACGAGCAACATTTGAGGATGGTCCTAGACAAGCTTCGAGAGCACTAGCTATATGCTAAATTCAACAAATGCAAGTTTTGGTTGCATAAAGTTGGATTCTTAGGTCATGTCTTGACTGAGGAAGGATTGTCAGTTGATCCCGCGAAGATCGAAGTTGTGACCCAATGGCAATCCCCAACGACCGTCAAGGAAGTCAGAAGCTTCCTCGGACTTGCGGGCTATTACTGCAAATTCGTGGAAGGATTCTCTAGCATTGCCCGGCCAATGACTCAGCTCCTGAAGAAGGACAAGAAGTTCGAATGGACGCCAAAATGCGAAGAAAGCTTCCAAGAGCTCAAGAAAAGATTGACCACCGCCCCAGTTCTGGCAACACCGGATATTCACATAGAGTTCGTGATATATTGTGATGCCTCTCGAATCGGATTGGGAAGCGTCCTGATGCAAGAAGGTCGAGTCATAGCTTACCTCTCAAGGCAGCTACGACCTCATGAAGAGAACTACGCTACTCACGGTCTTGACTTAGCAGCAGTGGTTCATGCCTTGAAGACATGGCGACATTACCTCCTAGGGAAACAGTGTGAGATATACATAGACCACAGAAGTCTGAAGTATATTTTCACCCAGAAGGAATTGAACATGAGGCAACGAAGATGGTTGGAACTAATCAAGGATTATGACCTAAGTGTTCAATATCACCCCGGGAAGGCTAACGTGGTAGCCGATGCCTTAAGCAGAAAGGCTTGCTCCCTCAATGCCATAATTCAAAGAAGGCAGCAAGCCCTGTTAGAAGAATTGGAACAATTCAGTTTGGAATTGGTCACCCATGGATTTCTAGACCATCTGGAAGTCAAACCAACCCTGATGGACAAAGTTAAGGAAGCACAAGGTGAGCAAGCAAGCATTGAAGGCATCAAGAAGAAGATGAAGCTAGTCAAGGCCCCAGGATTCTCCGAGGACAAGCACGGAATTGTTTGGTACAAAGGCCGTATCTGCGTACCAAAGAAGATGGAGCTGAAGAATTTGATCTTGCAAGAAGCCCACGACACTCCGTATTCCATCCACCCCGGAGGAACCAAGATGTATCAATACTTGAAGGAAAGATTTTGGTGGCATAGGATGAAGAGAGAGATTGCCACCTATGTTGCAAAGTGTGATGTGTGCCAAAGGGCCAAGGCTGAATATCAGCGGCCCGCTGGATTGCTCCAGCCACTCAAGGTTCCTGAGTGGAAGTGGGATGAAGTCGGAATGGACTTCATCACTGGATTACCTAGGTCGAATAGAGGACATGACTCCATCTGGGTCATAGTCGACCATTTGACCAAAGTAGCCCATTTCATTCCCTTCAAAACAACCTACAGTGGAAACCAGCTGGCCAGCCTCTATATCGATCGAATCGTGAGCCTCCATGGTGTTCCAAAGGACATTGTGTCAGATCGAGGCACCCAATTTACTTCAAGGTTCTGGAAAAGATTCCAAGAAGCCTTGGGAACCAAGTTGTCTTTCAGCACTGCTTTTCACCCGCAAACTGGAGGACAGATGGAGCGAGTAAATCAAATAGTCGAAGACATGCTCCGAGCCTGTGTCTTAGCATACGGAGCCAAGTGCGAAGATTGCCTCCCTTTTGCCGAGTTCTCCTATAACAACAATTATCAGTCGAGCCTTCAGATGGCACCATTTGAGGTGTTGTACGGACGCAACTGTCGCACACCCCTCAACTGGTCAGAAACTGGAGAAGGGCTAGTCTTTGGACCAGATATTCTTTGCGAAGTAGAAGAGCAAGTCCAACTAGTCAGAGAATGTTTGAAGGCCGCCAAATCAAGACAGAAGAGCTATGCTGATTCTCGTCGCCGAGATATGAGTTTCCGTGTTGGAGACCATGTGTACCTGCGAGTAACTCCTCTTAATGGAACCAAGCGTTTCCACGTTAAGGGGAAACTTGCACCAAGGTTTATTGGCCACTTCAAGATCACCGACCGACGAGGAGAAGTGGCTTACCAGTTGGAACTACCACCTGAGCTATCCTATGTGCACAACGTATTCCACGTGTCACAACTCCGAAACTGTCTCCAAGTTCCGGACAAGCCTGATATCTACAAGGATGTCGATCACCAAGCCATTGATCTTCAGCCTGATTTGACCTACCGTGAGAAGCCCATTCTCATTCTGGATGAAGCCGAGCGACGGACGCGAAGCCGCACCATCAAGTACTTCAAGGTCCAGTGGAGCAACCACACGGAAGCAGAAGCAACCTGCGAACGTGAAGACTATCTTAGATCCGACTATCCCGATCTCTTCTAAAGCCTAGTTTAGGAATCTCGGCGACAAGATTCTTGTAAGGGGGGTAGGTCTGTCACACCCTGCATTTTGTAACATGTCATTTGCATTAATAAAGCATGGAATTTTGGACCAACAAATTTTTTTGGCATCATTTGGCATTTATTTGGAATTAAGTTTTTCTCTCTGTGATTTTCAAGTGCTCTTAAAAGTCAACTACTCCATCTTATATACTTCATCTCCTTACCCCAAACTTCTGCCCAATGATCATACCAAGTGTATATAACAGTATAGTATATTCATATAAAAATATTTTGGCCAAATAGTATTTACAAAAATTAGTTTTCTAAAAAACCCTGAATTGAGCCTTGCACTGCAAGTACTTGATCTAGGGTGATTAAAATATTTCAAAGAGTATATTTGAAACCTATTGATATAGGACTCCCATAAACCACAAAAATATAATTTTAAAAGTTATTTTCCTATTTTATTTAAAAGCTTTTTCTTAAGGCCAGAAATGGTCTTTAATAGGGAAAAATTATTTAACTATTTCAAAAATATTTGCCAAAATTCAGGGAGACTCTTAGGACATATATTGTCCATATATAAGAGTTTCAACACTTGGTCATGTTCAAAATATTGGACAAATCCCTCATAAACCCTTTCTGGATATTTCAAGTTTTGAAATATTTACAAAGGAAATATTCCCTAAAAAATCCAGGGAAATTCTATCATGTCAGATATGACATATTTGATGATCTTGCCAAGCCCCATGCCTTGGGAAGCAAGAAAACATCATCAAAACCCCTCAAAACCATTTTGCCCAGTTTTTGAAGTTTGAGCAACTTTACATAGCCAAACTTGTCCAAATGATCTCAAACTTGGTACACATGCTAGAAGGGTCTAATAATGCATCTAGACAAAATGGCACAAGTTTTGGAGAAGGGTAACTTGATCAGAGTACCCCAAAACCATTTCGGTTCACATTCAAATTTGAACAACTTTACATTACCAACTTTTTACTTGTGATTTCAAATTTTGTGGACAGGATCACAACCACTAATTATGACACTACACCAAGTGGTGCATCAAGGAGGGATGATTTGCTTAACTTAAACTTGGAAATCCATTTCTGTTGATTTCTAGGGTTTACCAAAGTTACATTGGCAAGTTTCTTCAAATGAGCCCAAACTTGATGGAACACCCTATTTCCATATAACATTTGATCATGTTAAGTCTCATGTCAATTGGAAATCATTTGGTTGCCCAAAACCACATCAAACACCTTCTGGTAATTTTCCAAAACTATCACTTTTACCTCTTTCCTTGTTATCCTTGAGCTAGGCTTTCTATCACAGCTTCCCCAAGTCCTCTTGCAACTCCAGTAACTCTCCCTGGCCTCAGCTCAATGATTAAGGGGGGGGGGGGGTAAAACCCCATTTTACATTCTGGACATCGACTTTCACCTTTCTCTCTCAGCACTCTCTCCTTCTAGAGGCATTCCATGGCATCCAACACCTCTCCCGCATTCTTTACTCCCCCCTAGAGCCAATGGACAAGGTGGCCGCGTCCAGAGCGCGTGGGACATGACCATGCCAGCCATATGGGCGCTCTGGAGCACGCTACAGTGCGCTCCCGCACTGTAGCCGCGTCCTGCCCGAGGCGCCCGATCACCTAGGGCGTCGGGATGGAGTCTCCCAAGGCCGCCTCGATGTCCACATCACGACAGCTGGTCGGCCCCCTCCTCCTTCTCCCTCCTCGCGCCCAAGCTCGCACGCGCGATGGTCACCCGAGAGCTCCAATGAGCTTCCTCACACGCGCTGTGCCCTGGCCACCCCCTGCTCTCTCTCTTCTGTCCCCTGGCTCTGGACCAAATCTAGGAACGTCCCAGACACGGCGCCAGCTCCTCCCGAGCCCTGTGGCAACGAGCAAGAGCACGCCCGCGTACGGGTTCACGGCACCCGCCGTTCCCCTATAAAAGGGACGCCCCGCGCCTTCCTCTCCTAGCCACTCGCACTCTTACACACCCAATCTTCCCCCTACACCACTCACTCCTCTCCAGGCGAGCCCGAGCTCGAGATCGAGCTCGATCTCCGCCGCCTCGGGTCGCCATCGATTCAGAGGTATACGCCTTCTCCTCTACCGCTCTCACTCGATCTAGAACCGCAGGAGCCCACTGAACATTTCCCCCATGTTTCCCCTCTCTTTAGCTGCCGAAAATGGCCGGAACCACCGCCACCCGAAGCAACTCCACCGTGCCTCCTCGTCGCCGGCGAACCAGGCCACCCCGGCGACCAACTCCACCTCCATCTGAACGGCGGCTCCTCCCTGAGCACAACGGTACCACCCACGCATCCTCCCGTGCCCTATATCGCTGTCAGTGAGCTCGCCGTCGCCTCTGGACGGAGGTAGACGACGATGACCGTGGGCCCTGTCCGTCAGCCTCACGCCCTGACGGGTGGGACCCACCCGTTAGGTTTAAAAATGCACGTGCGCGCACCGGTTCACCGTCGATCGAAGGCGTACTTCGCCTTTACGCCTTCGACGTGGCAGCCTCACGCGGCCTGATTTCCCTCTGGGCCTGCTGCACTGTGGCCTTTCTGGGCCAGTGGCACAGTGCCACTTTTCATTTTCTTTTTCTGTTTGTTTTACTAAAATTACTCAGGATAAAACATTTATCCAAATGAAATAATTCCAGTTCCGAAAAACTTGTAATATTCCAACCTATTTAATGATATAACTTTCACACATATTCATGAACCTTTTCTATACTGTTCAAATTTAAATCTAAATTTGAACACTAAAACCTATGTTCAAAAATCCATCTATCCCATTCTGTCACTCCAAATCCCAAACTAAGAATTTTTGCCATCTTAGTTTTCCTTCTAGTATTTTATAAAAATGAGTTGACATTTTTCTGAGCACTTTCATTTTTCTGTTTTGTTATTGTCTTATTTTCCCGTTATTTTATTGCGACGATTAGATACCGTGTTTGACAAGGTTGCTGAAGAAGAAGAAGGAGAAGGACTGACCATGTCAATGAGACCCCTTTTTCCATGCATGTCATATAGTATTTATTGTCAATGCATCGGAATCATGTTGAGACGATGACCACTTGTGTGGGTCACCTTGTTTCTTTCATATTGAAACTTGCATCAAGCATGACCCTACCTTCCTATGAGGGTTATGCAGGTGGGAATAGATAGTTACTATGGTAGTGGCTATGCAAGTGGAACGGGAATATGCATAATGGTGGAAGCATAGTACTTTCGGAGAACTCTTTCAAAAAAAACATCGGGTGTCACTTATGCCCGAGGGAGATGATGAGTGGGTAACCACTTGATAACGAAGTGGTGTACCGAGAAAAGTGTGTGTGTGTGTGTGTGTGTGTGTGTGTGTGTGTGTGTGATGTTTTTCAAACGGATTCGTTTAAGTTGCGACCGTTATTCCAACTTTACATGCGCAACCACTCTACCCTTATATGGGAAAGGGCATTATTGATTACCTAGGTCGATACTAGCATGGTTCCCGCATTACTAGTGACGGGAGTGACATGAGGTCACTCTCGGGATGAAGTCGTGCTTGGATAGGTGGCCATGACTGTTTTCACAGGGCACCGAACACACCGTTGGTACCCCGTGCCCGTGGTATGTGATATGGGAGCAAGGCTCCACGATGTTGAGATGTGAAATGTGGGGCACGGGGGTTGCTACCAATCGAGTGGACTCCATGTTAGTGTCACCTAGGGAAAGATAGTGATCGGGTGCTTACCCTGGGTACTTGAGGTACCGTGGGTCGTGGCTGACACGGAAGTTCCCCGGATCTAGTGGGTAAAGTGTGCAATCTCTGCAGAGTGTAAAACTATTTGAATAGCTGTGTCCACGGTCAAGGACAGTTGGGTAACCGCTCTTGGGCTACGTCCAATGTTTGTGTGTGTGTGTGTGTGTGTGTGTGAAAGCTCCGCTTGATTTAAGTCAAAAAGACTTGACAATATGATAGAGATCATAACTTGGCTTTGTTGATATATGTAACCTATATTTCCTATGATGCATGCCTCAGATAGTTCATGTCATTGCACTCATGGATTTGCTTTCTGCAAACATATCCTATTTAGTACTATTTCATACCTTGTCATACTTGTTCCAAAAACATGGGTTGCTTGCGAGTACATTCAAAGTACTCATTGGCTTGCCACTGGTTATTTAATTGGCCAGGCATGGAAGAGCAGGAATTTGAAGAAGAATTTTATGGAGACGAACATGCGAACTAGGACGCTTTCCCAGTCAGAATGCCTGTAGGGTTAAGGCAGATGGCATGGGTTCTACTTATCTACGAAGACTTCCGCTATTCGAGTTTATTTGCTATTCAGCCCGTGTGGCTTTATTTATGTAAGACTTGGCCATAATGGTCGTAATTTGTGTAAGACGGTATGTATGGATGTAAGACTCTTGTTATTCAGCTTCTGTGTGTTCAGTGAGCATTGATCTCTGGGATCACTGTACACGTGCATTCAGTGATCTCGACTCTTATGTCGGGGTCCCCACACAACACTTTTTCCAAAATGACTTTGTTGATTGTTATTGTGTGCGCCTTCGCAAATTGGATAGCAAAATTACCAGAGCATGTTGGCGCCATGTCGTGGCACCAAGCCAAGTTTCATGATTTTCATGCGTGTTTCGGATTTATAGGAGTTAAAAAACCAAGTTTCTCAATGTTTTGAGCCGAGCCATGACGCCCAGATGTTTGAATTTCATTCCCATTTCTGGCATGGGACCTAGAAATTTACCCGAGGACACACATGTGATTTTTCAACCAGCTTTGGTGCACTAGAGAATGTGCTTGTATTTAAAATTGGAATTGTGCATACAAAGGTGACACGTTCCCTCTCAGAACCACGAGCATTCTTGAGAGAAGCTCCGGTTTGCAAGAAACTTATACCAAAACTTGTTCCTATTCTGCAAATTTTTTTACCACAGCATGGTAGTACCATGACATGACACCATGCCAAGTTTCATGATTTTCAGGCGTGTTTTGGATTTACAAGAATTTTAAAACCAAGCTTCTCAATGTTCTCGGCCGAACCACGATGCCCAGATGTTTGAATTTCATTCCCATTTCTTGCATGGGACCTAGAAATTCACCCGAGGACACACATGTGATTTTTCCGTCAACTTTGGTGCACGGGAGCATGTGCTTGTAGTTCAAATTTGAATTATGCACATTAAATGTCCAGAAACTCAATTAATGTGTAAAAAAGGCCGAACGAACCAGGAATAATTCCAAAATTTAACAGGTCACTCATATAGTTCTATGTTGCCTCTGTAAAGAAAATCTGGCGGGAGGCAGCGTATATAGTTTCACACACAAAGGTATAAATAAATAAATTAGTCCTACTTAATTCTTGGGTTATTATTATTTATGCCACTAGTTGTGTATCACTACTCAGTTTTTCCATTAGAAGTTACAACTACTCAGAAAATGCCATCGATCCGTGAGATGCCTGCTCAAAATTGCAATTAGATATCTAAAAATGCCATCGTTAAGTTAGATGTTTGCTCACAAATGCCATTAGACATTGTTATTTTCGCGTCAAACCCATTGAGCATGTTACATGACAAAAATAAGCCGATTCTCACAATGATAAGTTAATGGTGTCCAGCACAACACACCCCTCAAATAAAACTAAGCACCCTAGAATTCTTTGACAAAACTAAGCACCCTGAAATTCTTTGACAGCTAAACTGCTGGCTATATGATGTTGGCCATATATATATGGTACGTATATAATGTCAAGAAATGAGTGGTAGTACTATACCAACTAAAAGATGAAATGTACGAAATATAACGAGAAGAAACATAACATAGTTCTGCTGGGGAATCAGCACAACACACCCCTCAAATACAACTAAGCACACCAGAAATTAAACTAAGCAACTAATCCGATAGACACTGCATTAGAACCACCATGAGCAACGACACTGCCACCTTACTCGGAGTCCTCGTCCACGTCGTCGACTTCGTTCTTGTCCCTCTTCCTTTTGGGTGATACTTCTTTGCTTGAACCGTACACTTGGCTCTTGCTCTTCATCCAACCCTTGTAGATATTGAAACAAAGGTAGCCATCCATTGCAGCGTAGTGGATGATGTCTATATCTAGTACAGTCCACTGCCATGCATGATGAAACGTGTGCGGATGTTTCTTTAGTTCACCGTACATAGGATGAACCATGGCTCCTGTCAGGGTCAGCATTGAAGGCTGATCAAGGGAGGGCACCAGCCCTTCCTTCTGGAGGTCGAAGGGGTCGCCTACAACGAGGCCTATCTGACCCAGGATTTCCTTGTCGTTCCTAAAGTCTACAGTAACGAATTTGACTTGGCCGCCCTGGAAGAAGTTCTTAAATTCCTCGCACTCAATGTCGGCATGGCATATGTGGTAGACCAAGCATAAGTCATGCATGCAAACCTAGATCACGGCGGACTTCTTCTTCTCTGCCTCCTTTAGTTTCTTCTCGCTTCCCAGGACTATGGTGTACTCAACATCTAGCCCAACGACCCACTCATCATTTGAGTTTTCGAACATGCGTTTGAAGCGAGCAAGGCATTCTTTCACTGTTGCGGAAGAACGGGTGTAGATGACGTCGAACTCATCGCCGGTGATGGTTCTAACCTTCTACTCACCGCGGATCATGGAGATTTCGGACGCCATGGATTTGGGAGGAGGGTTAAGATTAGTGGAACTGCCGTAATGTGAAAGGACGGGATGACTAGGAGCGGTTTATCGATTGTAAAAATGTCGAGTGGGGGCGCGTGCGAATGGCAGGGTAGTGGCTTGCCTGGTGGATAAATGGATTCATGCACAGTACTATGGGGCCCAATTAGATGTCATGTCTACTTGACGCCCAATTAAATGGCTTTCGATGTCATGTCAAGCGTCGGGAATATTACAGGTGATACGAAGCTTTCAATTCTCCGATGATACGCGCTTCCGAGAGCCCTTGGATTTGAGATCAAATGGTTGCATGGCGTGATTCTAGACCTACGAGTTAATATCCTAGCCTGGAGGGTTTTTCTACAAATTTTTAGCAACTTAGCATGCGACTGTTCGATGTCAGATCCAAGGGCTGCCAGTACCCCATATCATGGTCGCGCCTACAACGACCGTCGCCTCGCTCGCGCGGTCACGCCCTTGGAGATTTAACACGGTGCTTTAGGCTATCTGATGTTGGCATGTCATACATAGTCATCACTTAGGCTGGTCATAGTGGGGAGTATCATATACTAGTATCATGCATATGATACTAGTGTTTGATACTACATCCGTAGTGCATAGTTTCATAGAATGGTTCATTTATTGCCATGCATGACACATAGTAGCCCATCATTTAATATGATATGATATGGTATCATGATATGATCCTCAACCCTCTCTTACTTCATTAAATACTATGCCACCTCATCAAAACTGCCTAGTTGGCATGCATGATACTACGTATGATACTACCATTACGGGTAGCCTTAGTCACTCATACAACAATGTTAGCTATAAGATTGGCTATAAGAGTATTTTTTGTTTACTTCTCTCTATCTCTTTCTTCGTTGTATTTATTGCATCTGCCAAGGAGTGACCTCTTCCAATGAAATGGTGCTTAGATGAGGTGCTATGGGCATTAAATGGCTTAGCAACTCATGTCCCCAATGCATATGTGCTTAGTTTTTTGTTGCTAAGTTTGCTTCATCTAGGTACACGCACTTATCACCGTTTCTTCTTGGGGTCACCAAACTAGTCTCTCTCTTCTTAATTAACTTGGCACATCAGACTTTATGCCTATGTGGCAGGCTTAGCACCTGTAGGATCAAGTACAATAGTGGGCTATAAGCCTGCTTTACATGACATTTTTGCATATGTGGGGGAAAGAGGCAAGGAAAAAGTGGAGGCGTGGGCTCTCAAGAAAGAACCAACCTCTACATGGTGGAGCATCGGGAGAGGCACCTGTATGGAGGTGGTCAGGAATCCGGCTTGGCAGTTAAAATGATAATGGCAAGTCAAATCACCGGGCCCCACCTGTCCAGCAGTAACTCACTATCAAATCACACAGCCCTACGTTTGCAGCAGCCTACTCCCTCATCTTCTCGCGTCTCTGTCGAACCGACTAGGCGGAACTGCCCCACCTACCGTGCGGGAAAAGCCCCGCCCTCGAATTTTAAATAGTATAATATATTAATTTTGTATCCATGGATTGCGCCATGGAGCAAAGCCTAAGAAAATGATGGTACACATGTACGGAGTATACAGCACGCCCGTCGCGTTCACGTCGCACCCCAGACGGTCAGTTGGTCTGGCACGCCGCTCTCCGAATGGAACGCGCGTCATATGGCGTTTTCACACACATGTGGGACCGCAATTGAGAACCTACCATACACACACTCCCCGAACCCGCAAGTCGGGTGAGTTAATACAAGTACATACGTCGGTACCTGGACGATCCCTGCAAGACATGGAAGATCAGTTTGTCCATGCATGTGACCAGACTCCACCAGACACGCCTGGATTGGCTATCGTCTACATATCGTGGAGGCTGTGTTGTACAAGGTTGTAGTTCTGGTGAGAAATCTAAAAAAAGGTTTCTTGTCATCTCGCAAAATTAGGTGTCACGTGCTTCGGATCACTGCAAGGGTTAAACAGCAACAACTGAGTTGGGCTAGTCCTTGGGGGCACATACACAAAGACTGCTCGGCTGCCATATAGGTCAAGACGGCTATGTTAATTAGGACATCTATCGACGGACACCTTTTCTACGAGTTTATCTTTAATTTGAGCTTTGATCCTCGTCTTGTTTGTCCGTCGGGATTCATCTTGTCTCCTTTGGGCAGTGAGGTTATGATTTCTTGTCATGTGGCATTTTTTGTGTTATATGTTATAATCCGGTGCTTCATATCAAAATGACGACAACTGCACCTCCGGGACACATGCATGAAGACTTCTCGACAGTCATTGCCGAGGTCAAGCTGGCTCCGGCCGGTAGACAAAAGAAAACTAGTACTCCACTATATAGGCAGGAGCCTCCGCGCTTGCTTGCTAGTGTTGCTCTCTTCACACTGTCTTGTCCTCTCCAGATCTAAACACGACAGCGGTGGCCACACTCTCTCTCTCTCTCTCTCTCTCTCTCTCTACTGACCGATAGTCACAGATCCAGCCAGATCCTCTTTGTCGGGGAAGGTGAGAAGGTGCAACATTCATGCGGTCGTCCTTGGCGACGGCTCTTACCCACTGCCGGCGCGTTGCAATTACGTGCCTTGCCGTTCTCTCCCAAGCATCACTGGCGAGGGAGGGCCTCCCACCCCTTCTTCCTCGCTGCCCTAGTGTGGGCAGATCCGGCCTCCCACCGCCCACCTAGCGACATCCCGACGACCCTCGGGTATAACTTCCTTCAAAACCAGCCTTGCTCTACTTCCCGAGCTCCTGATGTCGCTGCATTTGTATCTTTTACTATTTCTCAGGCCCCCTCGTGTAGATAGGATCGATCGGCTGTTCGAAAACCACCTAATTTTTTTACTGTTAAGAGGTAAAACTTGTTCATGTACTCGAATGTTGTAGTACTTGGTTCAAACAAGGAAGAAAGGGGGTGGGCTCTGGGAAGATTTGTTACCTGAATCTAGGACATGATCGAAAGTGGAAATAATGGGGGCGAAAAGTAGCAGAGACTGGCTATCCAGCTGGTCTCTAGGTCTAATAGGGAAATAAAGGGAACATAGTACAAACTCAATATAAACCCGATCTATTGGTTGAAGAAGGAAGAAAGTGGGGACTGGGGGACAAGTCAACAGAGTAAGTCCAGCACTAGATTTGCTAGCCTCACACAGTATAAGGTGGCTATATACCAAACAAAAATGGTACCAACCTAGATATCCTCTTCTGATGTTTGTTGCCCCGAGCCGCTCTTATGTAATGCCACTGGTAAAATGTAGCAGTCGCACTGTTAAAAGTAAGGACATGTTAAACCAATGTTGTTTTCAATGTAATGCCTCCAGTAATATGAATCAATGGCACTTTTTTCATGTCCTGCTAAACTGTCCATTAAGATAAGTTGCTTCTTTTCGTTTTCTGATGGAAATGGAACCATGGTTGGAGCCCTTTTCTTAAGAAAAGAAGAAGAAGAAGCTGCTAGCTCAGGGGACATTGCTTCATTTTAGGTGAACTGCACCAAAAGGTCCCACGAATTGAATCATCCATGTTGGTGACTGGTGTCATCCCTTCTATGATGGCGTTGACTGCAGATATGGTTCCCATCACGAGGTATGTTCCTTTTAGGTCTGATCGTTTGCCAAAGATCCTGCATGTTGATCCTACTCTTGAGCTACTGTTTTGGCACTGCCATGATAAAGCAGTAGTGTTATTATTTTGCACCTTAATCTAGTGGAACTATTAATTTGAGGCAATGTTTTGGCACTGCTAGTGCCACTGTATTTTATTATATATCGAAAGAGGGGATTCCCTCTGATTTCATTAAAGAAACACAACCATAGAGAACCATTATCCGGCAACATCTTAGTGTAAACGGGCAGTTATGCAACTACTACTAGAATGGACTGAGTAATAGCAGGAGACAAGTTCGCCACATAAGCTAGGCAGGTAGGGGGATGCAGCACGAGCTCGACCAAGTTTGGATTACAACCCAAATGCTACCACAGAAACATCAGGGGGGAGATAGGGACTGAAAGAGCCAGCTTCAGCATCCCAGTCTAAGCACCCCCGACCTTCATCCTTATGACGCACGGTACATCTCGTTTGCCACCTGCTCGACCCTAGTGTCACTGATAAAATGAAGTAATAATACAGTTAAAATAGAGCGAGTGTCCTCTCTATTATTTCATTTTCAATGTAGATAAAGAAAGTGCTTCTCTTTGTTAATGTATGTTTCATCAACTAGTCCCATTGCTGATGTTTAAGCATTTTTGCAAACTGGGGTGCTTAATTTTAGTTGATCTGCACAAAAATAGAGATTTGAATGTCTCAAGGCCCCTCCTTGTACTACCATTGTACACTAATGTTCATCACTGGCAGAAGGTGTATCGGGGAGACTTGGGTCGATTTCCAGTATGATGTAATATTTTCTTTTGTTTATTAGTGTATGTTTCATCAACTAGTGCCACTATAATCTAATCATGCCTTTTCACTATCTGTGCAAACATGGTTATTCAGCTGCATTTTGGTGGAACTGCACAAATGTACGGAAGGAACCGGCATATATGCAGAGAGCAAGGTGCCAAGTAAAAATTACTGACACCAGCCCTGCTCCATCTAAGCATTGGCATCCAGCACCATCAGTGGGATGTGTGGCGCTCACTGTGGAGTATCGATCCCAGATGGAGCATCCATCAGAGATTGAAGGATCGAGCATCTATAGGGTGCCGTTGGTGAGGGTGTCTTGCCAGAGCGAGCCGATGGAGTCTTCGTGTCAGGACCCCGATCCTAAGTCACACCGATCTAGCATGTAACACATCGTATCACTTTCCAGCCTCACAAACGGTATCCCCACTGGTGCCACCTTACCTGGCTCGGGACTATTTCCGTATTTTGGCTCACATATATGATAGTGTCGCTAGCATCCATATGATAGAGAACCCGGGCCAACATGACTAGTTATAAACCAAAAGTGGCACTAAATTACAGAGACAGGTATACATGACCCAGCAACGAATGTGCCAGTCATCAACGTATGAACCCAAGTCATAGCAAGCTACAAGGACTTAAAGGAACTAGGCGTGACATTTCCCCTAAGGGGCAGACACAGGAATGAAAAAGGACACATGCCGGCCAGCCTAAGTGTTCCGAAGCAGTAGCAAGCTACCAAGGCTCAGTGGAAGCACTAGGAGACATTTCCCTGTAAGATAGGATACCAAGGGTAAACAACTAGGTGTCCGATCCCACACATAGCAATACACATTACACGTACGCATAACATGCAAGTATGTGTTGTACAACATGGCATCTTAACGTAACTCAACAACTCATATAGATAAGTCCCAGAAGAACCATCATAGAATTTATTACAAGCAATAGGTCTCATGACCCAACATATAGAGCATACAGGCAACGGAAGCATAACATGTCTGAGTACACACAACTACAAATGAAAAGGGCTGAGAAGCCTGACTATCTACAAGACCCTCCTGATAACCCTCAACCGTAAGGGATCGAGATAGTCTTCGCGGGTAAGAATAACCCAATTTATTGATTCGACACACGGGGAGCCAAAGAGTATTTATAAGCTTTGACAGTTGAGTTGTCAATTCAACCGCACCTGAAATATACTTACTTGCAACAAAAGATAAGTGGTAACGGTGATATGGTAGTGATGGTGGTGATAGTAAAAGTAAACAGCGAAAGTAAATAGCAAAAGTAGCAACTAGTAACCAGCAGGATTTAAAACACTGTAGGCTAGGGAGATGGATGGTTGGGCGCTGCATGGATGAGATATATCATGAATCTAACTTGGGGCAAGGCACATGGAAAAGTAATGATCATCTAGGCAAATATCAAACATTAGGCATGTATCACAAAGGTAGTTGTACGTTCTTGCAATAAGAACTTGCACAACATCTTTTGTCCTACCATCCCGCTATGAACGGGGCCAAAAGGAACTTATGGAGATTAAGGTGCTCCTGTCAAAGAGCACCGAAACAAAGCAATAAACTCAATGGATACATGTAATCCTCAAACTACGGACCATCCCCTTTGGTGTCCCAAGCTGTCACTTTTGGGATCGCCGGTTCCGAACCGTAATAGGTGCAAACAACTCATAGATAGGATCGAGAACACAAATATATTCATGCAAACACATAAGGTTCAGATCTGAAATCATGGCACTCGGGCCCTAAGTGAAAAGCATTAAGAATAACAAGTTGAAGCAAAGATGATAAACACCATAGTAGATGATAGGCAACATGCCCCCAACGATCTGATAAACTATTACATGATCTAACTCATCCAATCCCTACCATCCCCTTTGCCTACAGCAGGGGATTACTCACACATGGAAGGAGAAGTCATGGAGGGAGGATGGAGTGGTGATGATGATGACGATGGCGACGATCTCCCCTCTCCGGAGGCCAAATCAGCCTCTAGATTAGCCCTCCCGAAGAAGAACAGAGGGTGGCGGCGGCTCCGCGACGAAAAACTGCGAAAAGAACTCCTGATCTGGGATTTTCTCGTCACGGGCTAAAATACGGGTCAAAGTAGGGCACCAGGGGAGGTGGGGCCCACCCAGGCGGCCTCCCGGCGTGGCCAGGGGGTGGGCCGCGCCACCAGAGCGCCTGGAGCCCCCCTGGCCCCCCTCTAGCCCCTCTTCTGGCACCAGGTTCCTTCGGGTGCGTGGATTTTCTGTGATTTTTCGTGGAATTTTCTAAGATACCTAAAAATCCGTTTTCCTGCACACAATAAAACCATACAGGCAGCTCTGCTGAAAACAGCGTCAGTTCGGGTTAGTTTAGTTCAAATCATGCAAGAATGAGGTCAAAACAATATCAAAAGTGTTTGGAAAAGTAGATACGTTTGAGACGTATCAACTCCCCCAAGCTTAGCATATTGCTTATCCCCAAGCAATTCAGTTCAACGAACTGGACGCGACAAAGAAAACTTTGACAAACTCTTTTGCTTCATTAGATGTATATAAGCATGTACTATGAAAAGAGTCTAGCAAGTATTGAAACAATGCTATGAGGACAATGCACGGAGAAATCCTTCTTTCAAGTGACCAATCACAAATACCTAAAAGTAAATAATATACTACTGAAAAATCAAGACAAGATTACATTGCACATAGCTTGAGCATATTAGGGTGGTATCTCGCTAGCCTCCATGAGTGAAGCAAAACATAAATGCAGAATCTCCTCCAGAGTTTTAAAGGACACTAGAACTAAGAATTTCAGAATAAATAATATCACAAGCATGCAGAAGACAATGTAATACTTTGGGACAATGCACATTACACTCAGAATGACAATTATGCTCTCCTAGTTGGTGCTTTGAAGAAAGAAGGTGGAGACCCTCGAACCGTGCAATTTGATGGCGAGGTTGAAAACCCGTGGTCGGAAACAAAAACTAAACATGTACCAGAGCTCTTGGTTTTAAAAACAGAGGTAAAAATGTTTTTGAGAGGTGCATATTTCGTCAACGAATGCTAGTAGATAACCCAATTACTTCTTGAGCTGGACAGGTTTCGAAGAACGGCTCCCGCACGGGGACGATCACATCCCCTTAATCTCCTTTGTTTATCACTGCCATTGTTTTCTGATTTCTCATGAACAAAGCGTGAAGGAGGGTTTGTTTGTTGTATTATCTTTTATGAGTCGGGCGCACTCTATGCCAGTTCCTTCTCGTATTAGGGGTTTGCAGATTAGACATGCAATCCCGGGGTGAAACTTGTCCAACTTAAAAAGATCATGAATTAACTACTACTTCCTCATGAGCTAAAACAGAGGCACAAAAGAGAAATGCTTTTGATTAATTTCGAGATGGTACACGAAAGTCTTCGTTAGGAATGGCAGGTAAATACCATGTATAGGAAGGTATGGTGGACTCGTATGGCATAACTGGTTTAAACGATTTTGGATGCACAAGCAGTCAGTCCGCTTAGTACAGGTGGAGGTTAGCAAAAGACTGGGAAGCGACCAACTAGAGAGCAATAACGGTCATAATCATGCAGAGCGACAAAGCAACATTGAATCGGGCATGGAAGTGATATAACTATTCTAAAACCCAAAGATCATCAAGGCAGAGCAGACTTTTTAATCTTAAACATGTGTAAACATGCACCAAGTCAATCCAAGAATTCTCCAAAGGGAAATACCACCTTAGTATACCAAACTATGAACAGTGCAATTCATGTAAATCATTTCAATAACACATTATATACTCTAGCTATTCGAGACTAGCCACAAGGAAAGCATGAACCACTGGGAGAGCATTGTAAACATAGCACTATGTCGCTACAAGCTGGTCTCTAGATCATAAGTACAGGCATATGTACAAAAGTAGAAACAAGAAGAGTTCATACCGGTTTTCCATTGTTGCTTCCCTTCAATCGATCTTCGTCATTACTGCCTCGTCACTTGCACGATCGAACGTAGGAAATATAATTAAATGCCATCACGGACTCGAGCTGAACTCTGAAAACAAAGCAAACTAAAGAGAGAAAGGAAATCTTTTTGGATTATTTCAAAGGTTGAACGAAAGCAAAAGAAAGAGAAAATCTTTTTGTTGTTTTTGCAAAGAGAGAAATAAAGAAGAACGGGCAAACAACTTCGAAAAGATCAAAGCGAATAAAACGGATAATACAATGGAAAAGTGAGAGGGGCACGTACTCCCCCAAGCTTAGGCTTTTGGCCTAAGTTGGTAGTAGCTACTGCCCCCAGGAGCCTCCTGCTCCGGGGGAATGGTGGTGAGTCCAAGGGTCGTAGAAGGATTCTGGCGCGTACACCGAACTCCTCGGATGCTCCCACGAGGAAGGGTCTGTACTCCAAGCAGAGGAAGACCCTTCACCAAACTGGGTGGCGGTCTCCCCCTGAAAAGGTGGTAACTCACCGTGCTCCTCCTCGTCGGGCACAACCCCCTCCATGGGGTTATGAAACTAATGCTGGGCCATGAACTCATCGAACTGGATAACATCAAAGGACCATCCGTTCCTGCAAGAAAAATCAAACAAAAGAGGTGCAGGTAGACGGATCTCGCGTTCCGCGGTGGTCCCGAAACGCAAGATATAAACAAGATTATCAAGCTCAGAAGTCATGGTAACAAACTTATGCCTTTTCATAGCAGCAAGATCAAAACTTAAATAAGTAAAAGGCTTATCATCAGGGTGTGGGATGCCTTCAAGATATTCTAAGATAAGGGTGGCATAAACGCGACCAAATAAGTCTCCCCTGTTACCGTTCATAGCAAGGCGTCGAGCAATTAAGGCACCCAGATTATAATCAGACCTCCCTGGGAGGGCGGCTGCCAGGATAGCAATATCCGGCGTAGAAGTGTTGCTCGTGTTGTCACGAGCTAACACCCCTCTAGCAACATAATATGCACAATACCTGAGGTGAGGGAATAAGATGCTGGAGATCTTTGACCGATGAATATCCCTCGTACCCATGCTGCAGAGAGAGTTGAAGACGGTTTTCAGCTCGGAGGGCTGAGAGGTCATCCTAGCCGTCCGCCCAACGTTTGGCACACCTATTATTTCACAAAACTTTCCCAAGGGCATGGTGATAAGATCATTGTAAATTTTAAACTCAATAGCACCAGAATCAGGATTATATCTAAAACTGTTAATGAAACCGGAGGTGAGTTTTTTATACTGAGTAACACGGCACGTGACGAGCCGTGTCAGACCTGCATTAGCACAAAGATTATAAAACTCATCCTTGATTCCCGCAGCTTCAAGGAATTCATCACATGGAAACATCATAGCACGTGCTGGACTTGTGTCTTCCAACAACTCTAGGGGCACATGATCTTCATTGTAGCTCACCCTAGCAGTCGAGGATGAAGCTGCGGCTCTAGTAACTCAATCGGAGTGCGTGGGCCTCTTCTTATCAAGCCACCCCTTGCTCTTCCTAACAAACTCATTTCTGAAATTTTTGGCAAATTACAAAAACAAGGATTAAAACAAAGTGGGTTAAGGCAAACTACTCAACTCACTTACCTAAGGCATAAACTTGCATCAAAACTTGGAAAATAAATTTCTACATATGCATGCAAGCTCATCTATACAGCACCAAGAACTACTAAATACTCACAAATGAAGCCACCAATCAGAAATCTAATTGGAGGGGTGGAGGAGTTACATACCAGGGAGTATTTGTTCAAAATCTCAGCTCCAATGATAGGCTGTAGAGAGAGATCGAAGAATCGCCTCCAAGAGCAGCAAGAACGCAGGAACAAGTGCAGAACTCGTGTTTTTGGAGAGAAAGAGAGAGGGAGGAAGAAGACTTACCTGGAGGGGGGCCTTGTGGGCCCAGGCGCCCTGTGGGCGCGGCCAGGGGGCAGGCCGCGCCAGCTGGCCGCCTGGGCCACTGGTGGGTCCCCCTGGCCGGCCCCAGGTACCTCTGGGTCACTCCCGGCATGGAAATTTTTATTTTTATTTTTGTGGAATTTTTCTGAAAACTTCACTGTTGAAATTTTTTTGAAGTTCAAAAAGCTGCAAGACTTTCTGAAAACTTAAAGCAGTGATTAGTATTGTGAAGCTTCAAAACATAAACACTTGGTACAGCAAGTAGAACAAAAGCTAAAACAAATGAAAACATAACAAGCTCAACTTTTTATCTATATAAAACATGTTCACTAGTAAGGTTGATCAAGTCTTACCAACAAACAGGTGATATATAGAGCAAAAAGTCTCACCTTTTACGAAGCGATCACTGAACCTTTACTTTAATGGACATTGTCCCCACCATAATAGTTCTGTATTTGTGGTGCACATGTAGTGGACAGTCCCATTCTCCAATCTTCACGGTCTCGATATTTTCTATAGAGTTGAGGCCATGCCTCGTGTCGTTCTTCTTTGGAAAATACACCGTGTGTTCTTTATCTTTCACATTGAAGGTAACCTTCCCTTTATTGCAATCAATAATAGCACCTGCGGTGTTAAGAAAAGGTCTACCAAGAATAATGGACATGCTCCCATCCTCGGGCATGTCAAGCACAACAAAATTAGTAAGGCTCAAACAATTAGCAACTTCTACGGGAACATCCTCACAAATACCTATCGGAACGGCGGTTGACTTGTCAGCCATCTGAAGAGAGATATCTGTAGGAATTAGTTTCTCTAAACAAAGCCTCTTGTAAAGAGAGAGAGAGGCATAACACTCACTCCTGCTCCAAGATCACATAAAGCAGTTTTGACATAATTATTCTTTATGGAGCAAGGAATGGTGGGTATACCTGGATCACCAAGCTTCTCAGGAATCTTGCCACTGAAAGAGTAGTTAGGAAGCATAGTAGATATTGCTTCATTAGGAACTTTTCTTTTATTAGTGACAATATCTGGAAAGGGCATGGGTTTCTGTATCCATGGTTCTCTTTCCTTCCCATGTCTTCTTGCGACGAAGTCCTCTCTAGTGTACCTCTTACGTTGGTCAGGTGCTTCTTCTTCTCGAACTTCAGGCGGATCATTCTTCTCATTATCCTTACCTTCAGGTTCAGCACCGTCTTCAGTCTCAACATCGGAGATAGATACACTGTTGGGATCAACAGCTGGCTCTTCATCTGTAATAGGATCATTGGAATTGTCAGCCTCCTTATGTTTCTTCTTCTTCTTTTTTGGAGAGCCAACAATTTCTTCTTCTTGCATTTGACAATCTTGCTCGATTCTCCTCGGATGCCCCTCTGGATAGAGAGGATCTTGAGTGCTAGTTCCTCCTCGGGTCTTAATCCCAAAGGCCTGCAAATCATCTTGTTTGGCATTGTTAGCAAGCAAATCTTTTTGCACATTAGAAATTTGTTCAAGCTGAGTTTGAACCATATGAAAATGCTTCACAAGACATTGAACATCATTAACTGTTCTTCCTAGAACATCAAGCAAACTTTTGATAGTAAGGGAATCATCATGCAATTGACTTTGTATCCTCTCATTAAAATGATTTTGTTTCATAATAAAATTATCAAAATCATCTAAACATTGATCAGGAGGCTTACCATGAGGGATGTCACTTGCGTTGAAATCTAAAAGAGAGTGTACCTCTACCATAGGAGGGTGAGTGGTAGGCTCACACAACTTCTCAATAGGGGGTAGATTCTTCACGTCCTCAGTTTTAATACCCTTCTCCTTAATAGACTTCTTTGCTTCTCGCATATCTTCGGGGCTTAGAACAAACATGCCCATCTTCTTTGGTGGTGGAGGTGGTTCAGGGACGGACCAATCTTCATGGTTTTTGGCAATCCTGCCCATCAAATCCTCTGCATCGTCCGGTGTTCTTTTCCTGAAAACACAACCAGCACAACTGTCCAAATAGGACCTAGATTCATCAGTTAGACCAGCATAAAATATATCGATTAATTTTTTCTTAGGGACTTCATGTCCTGGTCTAGCCCGAATCAGACCGCAGTACCTCCCCCAAGCTTTAGGGAGGTGCTCATCCTGCAACTGTTTAAAGTTATAAATTCTTTGTAAAGCAGCATGTTGCATATGAGCAGGAAAGTACTTATCAATAAAAGAGTAAGCTAAGTCTTGAGGACTCTTAATGGAACCACTTGGGAGTGAATCATACCATGTTTTAGCACCTTCCTTCAAAGAGAAAGGAAGAAGCTTGGTCACATAAAAGTTTCGTATCTTCTCATCTGTGGTAAACAAACCGCCCAACTCAGTGAGTTTGGTCAGGTGTGCAATAGCATCATCATTTTCTTTGCCATAAAAGGGTCAGCTTCAACCATAGGTATAAGTGAAAGATCAACAGAGAAATCATAATCAGGATCATCAATGCATATAGGAGATGTAGCAAATTCAGGATCAGGAATGGTCTTGTTCTTCAAATAGTGTTTTTCAAGCAGCTTCTTAATAGCTTCAGGGTCAGAGCCGGCAAACTCTGTCAGTTCCCTGCATAAATCATCATCAAGCATAATATAATCATCATCAAGGAGTCTCTCCTTGAGTTTACTCAAGTCAGGATAATCGTAAGTTCCACCAATAGGGTAGCGAGTAACAGGAATTTCAATTCCAGACTTTTTTGCAGCAGCAGCGATCTGTTTCTCAAGAGTATAACCAAGTGAACTAATGTCATCAAGAGTAGTAGAAGCATCATCAAGAGTATCGGATATAGTAACAGATTCAATAGGAGCATCATGTGGTGGCGGTGAGGCAAACTTACTCATAACAGAAGGTGAATCAAGCGTAGCACTAGTGTTCAGAACAGTACCTCTTCTTGTAGTGGATAGTAAGATCGGAACCTTAGGGTCTCCTTTCTAACCCATAGCGGATGAAGTGCAGCAGGTAGGATACTTCAAGTAGACTTGTAAATATTGCTATGCTCCCCGGCAACGGCGCCAGAAAACGGTACTTGATAACCCTCAACCGTAAGGGATCGAGATAGTCTTCACGGGTAAGAATAACCCAATTTATTGATTCGACACACGGGGAGCCAAAGAGTATTTATAAGCTTTGACAGTTGAGTTGTCAATTCAACCGCACCTGAAATATACTTACTTGCAACAAAAGATAAGCGGTAACGGTGATATGGTAGTGATGGTGGTGATAGTAAAAGTAAATAGCGAAAGTAAATAGCAAAAGTAGCAACTAGTAACCAGCAGGATTTAAAACACTGTAGGCTAGAGAGATGGATGGTTGGGCGCTGCATGGATGAGATATATCATGAATCTAACTTGGGGCAAGGCACACGGAAAAGTAATGATCATCTAGGCAAATATCAAACATTAGGCATGTATCCCATAGGCAGTTGTATGTGCTTGCAATAAGAACTTGCACAACATATTTTGTCCTACCATCCCGCTACGAACGGGGCCAAAAGGAACTTATGGAGATTAAGGTGCTCCTGTCAAAGAGCACCGGAACAAAGCAATAAACTCAATGGATACATGTAATCCTCAAACTACGGACCATCCCCTTTGGTGTCCCAAGCTGTCACTTTTGGGATCGCCGGTTTCGAACCGTAATAGGTGCAAACAACTCATAGATAGGATCAAGAACACAAATATATTCATGCAAACACATAAGGTTCAGATCTGAAATCATGGCACTCGGGCCCTAAGTGACAAGCATTAAGAATAAAAAGTTGAAGCAAAGATGATAAACACCATAGTAGATGATAGGCAACATGCCCCCAACGATCTGATAAACTATTACATGATCTAACTCATCCAATCCCTACCATCCCCTTTGCCTACAGCAGGGGATTACTCACACATGGAAGGAGAAGTCATGGAGGGAGGATGGAGTGGTGATGATGATGACGATGGCGACGATCTCCCCTCTCCGGAGGCCAAATCAGCCTCCAGATTAGCCCTCCCGAAGAAGAACAGAGGGTGGCGGCGGCTCCGCGACGAAAAACTGCGAAAAGAACTTCTGATCTGGGATTTTCTCGTCATGGGCTAAAATACGGGTCAAAGTAGGGCACCAGGGGAGGTGGGGCCAACCCAAGCGGCCTCCCAGCGCGGCCAGGGGGTGGGCCGCGCCACTAGGGCGCCTGGAGCCCCCCTGGCCCCCCTCTGGCCCCTCTTCTAGCACCAGGTTCCTTCGGGTGCGTGGATTTTCTGTGATTTTTCGTGGAATTTTCTGTGATACCTAAAAATCCGTTTTCCTGCACACAATAAAACCATACAGGCAGCTCTGCTGAAAACAGCGTCAGTCCGGGTTAGTTTAGTTCAAATCATGCAAGAATGAGGTCAAAACAATATCAAAAGTGTTTGGAAAAGTAGATGCGTTTGAGACGTATCACCTCCCAAGGGTACAAGATCGTAGCTGAGGTAACAAGCTAAACGTCTAAGTCCACGCGGAACCACTAGTGAGACTGAAGTCTCTATGCAAAAACATAAATTAAGCAAACGTGAGTACAAAGGTACTCAGCAAGACTTACATCAGAACTAGCTACATATGCATTAGTATCAACAAAGGGATGGTGGAGTTTAACAGCAGCAAGCCACCTTTGACTCAGTGGCTATCCTCAACTACGACTGCAAGTAACTCTTTTGAGGTGGCGCACATGAGTCCACATATTCACCAATCAATACACCACTATGGATCCGCTCCCGTCTCCTTATGAGAAGGCCATCCATTGCACTCACGCTTATCTTGCGCAATTTGGAGTATCCACTTTCACTTGTCTATGAACTGTACAGGTAACCCAGAAGTCCTTTACCACGGACACGGCTATAGGAATAGATCACGTTAACCCTGCAGGGGTGTACTTCTTCACACACGCTCTCGCCACTTACCGCCATGTACACGTCATGTATCTCGACAACCTTCAAGCGGAAGCCTGGCGAGGGTGTCGTGCACGACCTGACCAACCACACAAGTCCCTATTCCAGGTTTATCATCTATTTGGGTTCCATCGATGGGGACATCCGACCGGGGTGTCGCTCACGGCCCCAAACGATGTGTACAGGGTTCCCGAGCCACCAAACGGGTGACTCGATATACCATGCCACGTACCTGCCGCATCACAGCCCACCCCGAGGGTCAGCGCTGCGCACGACCTCTAGTATAGTACAAACACCAGAAACAAATTGCAACTCCTTGTTAGAGGACAAAGGTAGTTAATAAGTCGAGAGAGCTTGGAGTGCCAGGAGCCCAATGTGTGGTAGTAGTTGTTCATGGATCACAAACACAGAACTCGGTTCCTGAGGACGGTTTCAATGAGACAACCCACCATGTATTCCTACATGGCCTCTAATCGCTACCTTTACCAAATTATGTTCACACACTTAGCTCTCAACAGTAGGACAAGTTCACCACATTCCAATTCATCCCCGATGAATCAGACCTCACATAACTCTAAGCAATAGCAGGCATAACAAGCAAGCATGGATGAGTAGGCACAACATGGCTAAAACAACTCCTACTCATGCTAGTGGGTTTCAACTATTTACTGTGGCAATGACAGGTCATGCAGAGGAAAGGGGTTCAACTACCGCAGCAGGTAATAGTTGAAGCATTGTTGTCCTAATGCAGTAAGAGAGAGCAGAAGCGAAAGAGTGGGATCGTATCGGAATGAACAAGGCCGTTTGCTTGCCTGGCACTTCTTAAGATATTAATACTCTTCATCGGCGTCATCGAACTCATCGTCGGAGCTACGTCCACTGAGAGGGAACAAAACTGGCAAACAGAGAAAGAACACAACCAATGCAACGCGGCAATATGATGCATGATCATGACATGGCAATATGCTATTGATTGACCTAACACAAAAGGATACCCTGTTGGTTCAAGATTCAAATTCGAACTCCAAAAAAAGCACTACAAATGCCCTTTAATTGATTTGTACAATTCAGTGAGTATAAGTTGTTCAAACATGCATGAAAATACCATAAACAGATTCCTCATATTTTTCTGATAATCTTTCGTATATAAATTATTATCATTGGAGTTATAGATTATTTTCTATGTTTTTTATAAGTTTAGGATATTTTCTGAATTAAATAAATCATTCCTAATTTATTAAAAATCCAGAAAATATTTATGACGTCAACAGTGCATCATGCTGATGTCATCCAGTCAACAGGGTTGGACCAGGTCAAACCTGACTAGTGGGGCCCGCGTGTCAGTGACTAACCTAACTAACCGAGTTAATTAACACTAATCTATTCCTAACCTGGGTTAGTTAAGGGCATGGGTGTCAACATGGTAGCCTTTTGCATTAGGTCAATCAATAGCATATTGCCATGTCATGATCATGCATCATATTGTCGCATTGCATTGATTGTGTTCTTTCTCGGTTTGCCGGTTTTGTTCCGTCTCAATGGACGTAGCTCCGATGATGAGTTCGATGACACCGATGAAGAGTATTACTATCTTCATAAGTGGCAGCCAAGCAACACCCCTTGTTCATTCCATTACAATCCCACTCTCTCGCTTCTGCTCTCTCTTACTGCATTAGGACAACAACGCTTCAACTGTTACCCGATGCGGTAGTTGAACCCCTTTCCTCTGCATGACCTGTCATTGCCACAGTAAATAGTTGAAACCAACTAGCATGAGTAGGAGTTGTTTGAGCCATGTTGTGCCTACTCATCCATGCTTGCTTGTTATGCCTGATATTTCTTAGAGTTGTGTCAGATCTGATTCATCGGGGGTGAATTGGAATGTGGTGAACATGTCCTACTATTGACAACTAAGTGTGTGAACACGATTTGGTAAATGTAGCAATGAGAGGTCATGTAGGAGTACGCGGTGGGTTGTCTCATTCAAACCATCCTCGGGAACTGAGTTCTGTGTTTGTGATCCATGAACAGCTACTACCACACATTGGGCTCCGGGCACTCCAAGCTCTCTCGACTTACTAACTGCCTTTGTCCTCTGTCCATGAGTTGCAATTAGTTTCTGGTGTTTGTAGTACACTGGAGGTCGTGCGCAGCGCTGACTCTCGGGGTGGTTTGTGATGCGCAGGTACGTGGCACGGTGTACCGAGTCGCCCGTTTGGTGACTCGGGAACCCTGTACACATCGTTTGGGGCCGTGAGCGACACCCTGGCCGGATCTCCCCACGGATGGAACCCAAATAGGCGATACACCTGGACTAGGGACTTGTGTGGTTAGTTAGGTCGTGGCCGACACCCTTGCCAGGCTTCCGCTTGAAGGTTGTCGAGATATATGACGTGTACATGGCGGTAAGTGGCGAGAGCGTGTGTGAAGAAGTACACCCATGCAGGGTTAACATGATCTATTCGAATAGCCGTGTCTGCGGTAAAGGACTTCTGGGTTACCTGTACAGTTCATAGACAAGTGAAAGTGGATACTCTAAAATGCGCAAGATAAGCGTGAGTGCTATGGATGGCCTTCTCATAGGGAGATGGGATCGGATCCATAGTGGTGTATTGATTGGTGAATATGTGGACTCGTGTGTGCCACCTCAAAAGAGTTACTTGCAGTCGTAGTTCAGGATACCCACTGAGTCAAAGATGGCTTGCTACTGTTAAACTCCACCATCCCTTTGTTGATACTGATGCATATGTAGCTAGTTCTGATGTAAGTCTTGCTGAGTACCTTTGTACTCACGTTTGCTTAATTTATGCTTTTGCAGAGAGACTTCAGTCTCCGTAGTGGTTCCGCGTGGACTTTGACGTTTAGCTTGTTACCTCAGCTACGATCTTGTACCCTTGGGAGGGTCTTGTAGATAGCCAGGCTTCTCAGCCCTTTTCATTTGTAGTTGTCTGTACTCAGACATGTTATGCTTCCCTTGCCTGTATGCTCTGTATGTTGGGTCATGAGACCCACTGCTTGTAATAAATGCTATGATGGCTCTTCTGTGCCTTATGTATATGAGTCGTTGAGTTATGTTGTGATGCCATGTTGTACAGCACATACTTGCATTTTAAGCATACGTGTAATGTGTATTGCTATGTGTGGGATCCGACACCTAGTTGTTTACCCTTGGTAGCCTATCTTACACGGAAATGTCTCCTAGTGCTTCCACTGAGCCTTGGTAGCTTGCTACTGCTCCGGAACACTTATGCTGGCCGATATGTGTCCTTCTTCCTTCCTGTTTCTGTCCCTTCGGGGAAATTTCACGCGTTGTTCCTTTAAGTCCTTGTAGCTTACTACGACTTGGGTTCATACGTTGATGATCGACACGTTCTTTGCTGGGTCATGTATGCTTGTCTCTGTAATTTAGTGCCACTTTTGGTTTATAACTAGTCATGTCGGCCCAGATTCTCTGTCATATGGATGCTAGCGACACTATCATATACGTGAGCCAAAATACGCAAACGGTCCCGGGCCACGTAAGGTGGCACCCATGGGTATACCGTGTGTGAGGCCACAAAGTGATATGATGTGTTACATGCTAGATCGGTGTGACTTAGGATCGGGGTCCTGACACTTCGTCGATCGAACCCAACTGCAAGAGGAGAAAAATAGTTAGCCCGACGATGCTTCCCCGCCATCCTCTCCCTCGCTGTTTACATCATCTCACGGGGCG
>LR738709.1:229737245-229748502 GCA_902687465.1 Secale cereale | reverse complement strand
CCCAGACTAATAGTCGGGCAGGTTGTGAATTGTCAGGAGGAGCTTAGGGTTGTTAGTATTTGCAGGTTGTGAATTGTGTGTTGTGTTGTGTATTTTGTGAGTACTTTCAGATATGAATGTCTTTTGAATTTTAGATTTGCATTATCGAGCATATGAAGTATTTTATGAATTCTATAGATCTACTTTTAGCACTTAAAAAAATGTAGTTTCATAGGAGTATAAAAGTGCAGACAATGTGATTCTCAGGGAAGAAACTACAAGTTTCAGTTTCAGAGAAGAAACTCCAAGTTCAGTTTCAGATAAGAAACTACAACTTTAAGAGGCAGAGCATTTATATTAACATGGCGTTTTCAAAAAATGTTAACATCATGCTGGAAGTTTTATTCATGCTCGAAACTGGAACTACCAGCCAGTTAACATCACGCTGATCAACATTCATGCATAGCACATCTTCATATGATGCACAGTCAAAAAGATATGCTATTTTCAAAATGCCCACACAATGTCGAGTGTGCGAAAAACAAAAAAACGAGGGACAAAGTTTTGGCAACTGTAGGACGTGGTGTGCGTAGATGACAATTGGGACCCACATGTCAATAAAGGCAGAGTCAAAAAATTTGGAGATATTTTCTCTGCACTTAAAAAAATGTAGTTTCATAGGAGTATAAAAGTGCAGATAATGTGATTCTCAGAGAAGAAACTGCAAGTTTCAGTTTCAGATAAGAAACTCCAAGTTCAGTTTCAGATAAAAAACTGTAACTTTCAGAGGCAGAGCATTTATATTAACACGGCCTTTTCAAATAGTGTTAACGTCATGCTGGATGTTTTATTCATGGTCGAAACTGGAACTACCAGCCAGTTAACATCATGCTGATCAACATTCATGCATAGCACATCTTCATATGATGCACATTCAAAAAGATATGTTATTTTCAAAAAGCCCACACAATGTCGAGTGTGCGAAATCAAAGAAAACGGGGGATGAAGTTTTGGCAAGTATAGGACGTGGTGTGCGTAGATGACAATTGGGATCCACATGTCAATAAAGGCAGAGGCAAAAAATTTGGAGATATTTTCTCTGCACAGGTGGAATCGAACCCGGGCGGAACAGCTGTCGGGTAGTGTCACTCGGCCACTGGGCTAGTTTATTTGTTTCGTAACTAATAAGGCACTTCCTCAGGTGGTCGGATCTCCTCCCGCGCCTTTGGGCGCTTTCCGCGACGCAGTTGTCTACCGTTGTGAACATGCTAAACAAACAAGAGGAATCTGGAGAGGACTATACGTGGAGAGGCGGAGAGTTGGGACCCACCAAGTCTATGGCCGAATGCAAGCAAGTGCCTCATCGAAAAAATACTTCCTCCAAATGCTATACTGATGTTGGGGCCCACGGGTTTGTCAACATAGTTACATTTTTTTAGGTGCTTCAACGTAGTTACTATACGAGATAAATTCACAACGAAGCCGGGGAGCTGGCAGGTATCATTTGTTATCACTGGGGCAGTAAGTATCAGCTGGGTTTTGGGCTTCCCCGTCTAGGCTTTCTTTTTTAACATGCGCAGCCCACGACCTCGGATGGGAGGTCCATAGGCTTGTTTGTATTTTTTTGAGGGCCATCATGTATCGACCGGCCTATGGACCTCTAATCCGAAGTTTTATTTTTGTTGAAACATCGGCAGCCCAATTTATGTATTTTTTTTAAGAAAACGCAGAGGTCAGTTCTATTTTTCTATATAAGAATAGGAACGCCTGGTCCAACTTATGTTTCCCTTCTAACTATATTATATATATTTAAATTATTTTGTATGTTATAATATATTATTGTTATTGTCATCATATATTTAACAGATACTTACATATGTAAGAAAACAATATCCCACATCTTGTTAACTTATAAAATAATTTCTTAACAATAAAATCCTGGATTTTTTTTCGCAACGAAAATCCTGGTGATTGTGTACAAAAGCTTGCTAAGATTTAAGGACCAATGTAATAATAAATCACTTATTATATATATATATATATATATATATATATATATATATATAACAAAATGCTCAGCCCCTATTTATTTTTTGATAATATTGTTGCGCCCACCCCTACATTATAATTAGAATCAGCCCAGCAAAATCGTGTATTTTGAGAATGTGCAAATGGCCTGTAATTCTTTAGGAAAAACATAAATGGGCCACATGGACGCTACATTATTTGTTCACCCAGCCGCGCAAATGGACTGTAATTAAAAAAAAGATCAATGGACCGTAAATTCTTCCCCGCAAAAAAAAGACTGTAAATTCTGAAAAAATGGGTTGAATACGTGCCACATTTTTGGAGGCTGAAATGTGGTCCAATAGGCCGAAGCCAATGCAAGTCGTTGTCAACTTATGATTCTGACATCGTTAGCCATTGGATTTACATCGAACGACTGACATCCATCTTTAATATCTCGTCTTCTTCCTCCAGCACCGTCGGGACATCTATTGTTCGCCAGGCCATCCCTCCACCCCTCCACACCTCGTGTTCTTCTCCACCGATTGCCAAACCACACCGCACTAGAACTAGTTACCCCTCGTACACCTCTCCGTCTGCGACTCTACTCCTGCGTCTTCCCATCTCCGGCTCGTTGCTGTCCGGGGCCTCGCCGTTTTCCACCACCTTGGATGCGCTCGACGCGGAGTGGTCAACGAACGACACCATCGAAAGTAGACTGTGCGTGGACAGGCTGACAGCTGGGTCCACGTCCGCACGCAAGGAAATGCCTCCTTATTACGCGCAAAATAATGATTCCTCCACCTGACAGCTAGGACCCACCAGAAGGGCCTCTATATTTCGCGAAAAAAATGTTCCCATCGCTGACAGGTCGGACCCACCCGCTATATCTTCGCACGTAAGGAAGTGCCTCCTTATTACGCACAAAAAATTGAATACTCCCCCTGCTAGTTGGGACCCACCTTGGTGGGAGGCTGACTTGTTGGCCTACTAAGTTGACGGGGACGGAGTGCTTTGTCAACTTAATCAATATGAACGATTCTAGCTCTAGTGACCGTAAGATTTCCATCCAACGGCCATAGTGCTTCTTCAACCTCTGGTCTTCTTGCTCCAGCCGGCCAAAGCAGCGCCGGTCGTGCTGCATGCTCCTTCCTCCCGTGGCCGGCTGTGAAGCCACGGAGGCCTCACCGCCCCGTACAATTCCCACAGCTGGCCAGGCCCTGTGGCGACGGCAGCCTCACACCGCAGCCGAACCAGTGAACCCTCGTACTCCTCTCCGCAAGGGCTTCCACTGCCGCATCTTCCCCGGCTCTGCATCGTCCCCTTCCTAGGCCTCGCTGTCGTCCACCGCCCTGGTGCTCTCGGCGCGGCGTGGTCAACGTGGTCAAGGAACGGCTTCCATCGGACATGGACTGTACGTGGAGAGGCTGACAGCTGGGTCCATGACGGTAGCAACGAAGTGCCTCCTTATTACATGGAAAATAATGATTCCTCCACCTGACAGCAGGGACCCACTGGACGGGCCACCGTATTTCGCGAAAAAAACGTTTCCCCCCTGACTGCTGGGACCCACCGGACGGGCCACCGTATTGCGCGAAAAAACCATTCCCCCCGCTGTCAGCTCGGACCCACAGGAAGTGCCTCCTTATTATGCACAAAAAAGATGAATACTCACCCTGATGGTTGGGAACCACCTTGGTGGGAGGCTGACTTGTGGGCCTACTAAGTTGACGGGGACGGAGTGCTTTGTCAACTTAGTCAATATGAACGATTCTAGCTCCAGTGACAGTACGATGTCCATCCAACGGCCGTAGTGCTTCTTCAACCCCTGGTCTTGTTGCTCCAGCCACCCAAAGCAGCGCCGGTCGTGCCGCATGCTCCTACCTCCCGTGGTCGGCTATGATGCAGTGGAGGCCTCACCGCCCCCTACTATTCCCACCGCTCGGCAGGCCATCCCTCTACTCACCCACACACCCTGTTATTCTGCGGCGACGGCAGCCTCACACCGCAGCGAACCAGTGAACCCTCATACTCCTTTACGTGTGGGCATCCACTATCGCGTCTTTCCTGGCTCCGCGTCGTCCCCTTCCTACGCGTCACCGTCGTCCACCGCCCTGGTGCTCTCGGCGCGGCGTGGTCAACGTGGTCAAGGAACGGCTTCCATCGAACGTGGACTGTACGTGGAGAGGCTGACAGCTGGGTCCACGGCCGCAGCAAGGAAGTGCCTCCTTATTACGTGTGAAATAATTATTCATCCACCTGACAGCAGGGACCCACCGGACGGGCCATCGTATTTCCCAAAAAAGATGTTGCCCCCAGACTGCTGGGACCCACCAGCTATATCTTCGCACGCAAGGAAGTGCGTCCGGGAACAAAACGATTCACCCCCCTGACTGCTGGGAGCCACCAGCTACATCTTCGCACGGAAGGAAGTGCGTGACAGTCGGGACCCACCTGGTCAAAGCGTGCATAGCATTGTCATTCTAGTCGTGAACGTGTACGTACATACTGGTAGATGTAGAGGCGCGCACGTGCCGTAGTAGAGGCGCGCACGTAGCATGTACACGTACATACAACGGCAAGTGTGCAATAAAGAAAATACGGCCATGTACGTACATACAGGTAGGGTCTCGAACACCTACATGGATGGGTCGGAATAGAGAAACAGCATAGTCGTCGTGTTCATGGGGAGCCGACCGGCTGGGTCGGAACGGAATGCGTCGTCCTGTTCATCGGGAGGGCTTGGACGGAACAGCCAATGGAAACGAGGCATGGCGTACCGCAGAACGCAGGAAACGGCCTTGTGTTCGACCGGCCATGGTCGAAACGAGATCATGTTCATCGGGAGGGGTCTGGCGTACTGCAAAACGGAGGAAACGGACCTCCCACGGTCGAAACGGGGCTCCGGTTGATCGGGAGGGGTGTGGCATACTGCAAAACGGAGGAAACTGACTTGTGTAGGAGCGCTACGATCGAAACGGGGGTCCTGTTCATCGGGAGGGGTGTGGCATACCACAAAAATGGACTCCACGGGATACTGTTCATCTCCACCGTCGACCCCCTCCAGCCTCCACGGGCTATTGTTAATCCACCGTCGACCTCCTCCTGCCTCCACCCGCGACTGTTCAGCCTCCACCGCGCGCTACTCCACCGACTACTGTTCAACCAGCCCTCTCCACGGGCTCCTGTTCAACCACCCCTACACGGGCTACTGTTCATCTAGCCCTCCACCGTCTACTATTCATCCTGCCCTCCACGGGGTGGTCCTGTTCATCCAGCCCTCCACGGGGTCGTCCTGTTCATCCAGCCCTCCACGGGGTCCTGTTCATGCAGCCCCAACCGGCTCGATCGATCGGCGTCCTGTTCATCCAGAGGTAACACCACGTGGTCCTGTTCATCCAGCCCCACCGGGAACTGTTCATCCAAACCCCCAGCAACGCTCACTATTCATGCAGAGGCAGCATGGATCGGCTTCAGTTAGCAGCAGTAGCGAAGGAATCGCTCGATCGGGTTCAATAACCCGTAACCTGTAGTGCAATCGCTCGGGTTCAGTTAGAGCCCAACGCCTCGCTTGGGTTCAGTTAGATCCCAATGTCTCGCACCCACGCGTGTGCGTGTACGTGAGAAACGCGCATTGCTCGGCCCCGACCACCCACCAGAACCGGGAACACCACGATATTTTCCTCGCCCTCGCTTCTACCACGGTATTTTCCGTCATGGACGGCCCAAAGAATGTCATGCAGTTGCGTCTCCAGCCCGCCCAGGATGAGAAGCCCATTTTCTGTCATGAGTTTTTGTCATAGAAGTAGGACCCCACCACATCTATGATGATATCGTGTTTTGTCACAATTATTGTCATAGAAGTGTCATAAGTATGACAGAAAAAAAATCGTTCGGCCCAAAATGTCACGGATGTGTCTTTTTTTGTAGTGAGACAAGCTATGGGGGAGGAGTTCGCCAAATTACTTGATGTCGGGTTCATCAGAGAAATTAAACACCCGGATTGGCTAGCCAATTTGGTCATGGTGCCGAAGAAGGATAAATCATGGCACCTTTGTGTTGACTTTAAAGACTTCAACATGGCTTGCCCTAATGATCCTTTTCCACTGCCCCGCATCGATCGGATCATCGACGCAACAATAGGACATGACTCATTATGCTTCCTCGACGCCTACTCCGGATAACATTAGTTAAAAATGAAGGAATCCGACCAGGCTGCAATGACGTTTATCACTCCGTATGGGCCTTTCGGCTTCAACACTATGCCTTTTGGGTTCAAAAACACTGAAGCCACGTATCAACGCGAGATTCAAACATGCTTAGAGAAACAAATTCGCTAGACAGTGGAGCCATACATGGACGATGTAGTCATCAAGACTGAACATGTCGAATCACTGGTGGACGATCTTCGCCTCACGTTCGACAACCTCCGAACATATGACATACGGCTCAATCCAGAATAAAGAATCTTCGGGGTTCTACCCGGAAAGCTATTAGGGTTTATTGTCTCCCATAGAGAAATTGAAGCTCACCCAACTAAAATCCGAGCTTTATCACAACTGGCTACACCAAGTGATCTAAAACAAGTCCAAAAGATAGCAGGGTGCGTAGGGTCCTTAAGTCGCTTCTTCTCCAGACTGGGAGAAAAAGCATTACCACTCTATAGACTGCTAAGGCACACAGACAACTTTCAATGGACGGATGCGGCCATAGCCGAACGGGAAAAAATAAAGACCCTATTAGCGGGCAACCCAGTCCTAGCCGCCCCAAGTATTGGCGAGCCAATGTTGCTTTATATCTAAGAAACTCACCAGGTTGTGAGTGTTGTGCTCATAGTGGAACGAGAGGAAGAGGGACATAAATTCCCCATCCCAAAACCAGTCTACTACCTATCAGAAGTTCTTACACCGTGCAAGTCACGATACCCCCATTATCAAAAAATCGCCTATGCGGTGTTCATGGCATCTCGGAAGCTCCGAGACTACTTTCAAGAGTGTTCATACAGTGGCATCTCAAGTACCACTTAATGATATTATAAACAACAAGGATGCCACAGGCCGCATAGCCAAATGTGCCATTGTTCTCTTACCGTTCAAAATAACATACAAACCATGCCGGGCTATTAAATCTCAGTTGTTAGCTGACTTCGTCGCAGAATGGACGGAAGTCGAAATCCCTAAAGAGTACAAGTCATACTCCCACTGGACCATGTATTTCGGCAGCTCTAAAATGTTAGCCAGAGTAGGGGCCAACGTCATCTTGACATGTCCCACAGGGGACACAGCCCGCTACGTGCTACAAATCATGTATATGGACTCAATCAATGCAAGGTCTCCGCATGGCCGTATCCATGGGCATACAACGCCTAGAAGTGTGCGGAGACACAAATCTCGCAATATCTCAGGTAAACTGAGAATTTGATGCCAAGGATCCAAAAATGGCGGCTTATCGAAACACCATATTAAAAATATCGGCTCGGTTCAAGGGACTCGAATTTCATCACGTTTCTTAGGACACTAATCAGACATCGGACATACTTGCTTGCATGGGCGCCAAGCGTGACCCAGTCCCACCTAACACCTTTGTAGAAAGGTTGTTCAAGCCATCCATGGTATGCAGGACGAGAGCAAAGACGCTAATTCAGACCTGATCACACTCCTACTAGCCGAACTTAATACAGATGTCATGAGTGATCCGGATATGGAAATAACACATTCGCCTCATCAGATAATGGCCGTCATCGCTCCTTGGACCGAACCTTCCTGGCCTACCTTAATAGGCAAGAGCTCCCCGATGATCAGAATGAGGCCCGTCATATAATTCGGCGTTCTAAAGCCTACAAAGTTCACAAAGGTGTTCTCAAAAGGTGCATCTCTGAAGAGAGGGACGACAACTTTTAGCTGAAATACACGCTGGCATGGGAGGCCATCACGCTGCAGCTCAGGCTCTCATAAGCAAAGCTTTCCGAACAGGTTTTTCCTGGCCAACAATCAGAGCAGATGCTCAAGCCCTAGTCCAACATTGTGTTGGATGTCAGCTTTTCACCAATCAAAGTCATATGCCTCCCACCGCCTTGAGAACCATCCCCATTACTTGGCCTTTTGCAGTCTAGGGGCTAGATATGGTGGGACCCCTTAAAGGGGGAAGCCATAAAAATAAATATTTGCTAGTTATGGTGGACAAATTCACTAAGTGGATAGAAGCCAAACTAGTAAGAACGGCTAAAGCAGGGCCAGTGATCGATTTTATATCCGGTGTGGTACACCGTTATGGCATCCCACACAACATTATCATAGATAATGGCTCCAACTTTACAGCTAATGAGGTGAAGAACTGGTGCGCCAAGTTAGGCATTAAACTTGATTATGCCTCTGTGTACCATCCTCAAACAAATGGTCAAGTTGAACGGGCCAATGGCCTAATAATGATCGGCATTAGTCCCTGCAATCCCTACAGGAGTCAGATAAACACTGGGTTGAGGAGCTTGACTCCATACTCTGGGGGCTGCGGACCACACCTAAACGGACAACTGGATGCATACCTTTTTTTCAAGGTGTACGGCGCAGAGGCTGTTCCGCCCTGCGACATAATTCACGACTCTCCTCGAGTGTGTATGTACAAAGAGCGAGAGGCTGAGCTCGATCGGCAGGATGACCTAGATGGCCTTGAAGAGGAGCGCGATATCGTGCAAGCTCGTTGAGCATTCTATCTGCAGCAGGCCAGCCGATACCAGAGTAGAGAAGTGTCGGCCAGAACATACAACGTTGGCGAACTCATTTTGCGCCTCCCGGAGAAGAAAAATGATAAGCTCAAACCAATATGGGAAGGCCCCTTCCTGGTCTACCTTAATAGGCAAGAGCTCCCCGATGATCAAAATGAGGCCCGTCATATAATTCGGCGTTCTAAAGCCTACAAACTTCACAAAGGTGAAATGTACGAGAAAAACACTACTAGTGTTCTCCAAAGGTGCATCTCTGAAGAGGAGGGACATCAACTTTTGGCCAGAATACACGCTGGTATGGGCGGCCATCGCACCGCAGCTCAGGCTTTTGTACGAAAAGCTTTCCGAACATGTTTTTTCTAGCCAACAACCCGAGCAGATGCACAAGCCCTTGTCCAACATTGTATTGCATGTCAGCTTTTCGCCAATCAAAGTCATATGCCTCCCACCGCCTTGAGAACCATCCCCATTACTTGTCCTTTTGTAGTTTGGGGGTTGGGTATGGTGGGACCCCTTAAAGGGGGAAGCCATAAAAATAAATATTTGCCAGTTATGGTGGACAAATTCACTAAGTGGATAGAAGCCAAACTAGTAAGAACGGTTGAAGCAGGGCCAGTGATCGATTTTATATCCGGTGTGGTACACAGTTATGGTGTCCCACACAACATTATCACAGATAATGGCTCCAACTTTACAGCTGATGAGGTGAAGAACTGGTGCGCCATGTTAGGCATTAAACTTGAGTATGCCTCCGTGTACCACCCTCAAACAAATGGTCAAGTCGAATGGGCCAATGGCCTAATAATGAGCGGCATTAAACCCCTACTTGTGTGCTCCCTATGGGAGTCAGATAAACACTGGGTTGAGGAGCTTGACTCTATACTCTAGGGGCTGCGGACCATACCTAACCGGATACACACCTTTTTCATGGTGTACGGTGTAGAGGCTGTTCTACACTGCGACATAATTCACGACTCTCCTCGAGTGCGTATGTACGAAGAGCGAGAGGCCGAGCTTGATCGGCAGGATGACCTAGATAGCCTTGAAGAGGAGCGCGATATCACGCAAGCTCGTTCCGTATTCTATAAACAACAGACCAGGCGATACCAGAGCAGAGAAGTGTTGGCCAGAACATACAACGTTGGAGAACTCGTTTTGCACCTCGTGAAGAAGAAAAAGGATAAGCTCAAACCAAGATGGGAAGTCCCCTAAATCATTGACGAAGTTCTCACCGGAGGAGCCTATCGCCTCCGAAATGCATCAGACAATCACCTTGAGCGGAATCCATGGAACGCTGCTAGGCTCCGACGATTCTACGGATACTCCGGTAGCAACTTTTATTATTATTTTTGACTAGGTTTCTTCCTTTGTTTTTCTTCCTCTTCATTTTTTGCCTTTCCTTCCCAGAAAAGTGTTCGCATATACCTAACTAGTAGCGGTGAACATCTTTAAATGTATATACCTCAAGATACTTGGGGTTTCTCTAATGAAGGTTACAATTAAAGCTTGTCGCTTACATTACTTATGTCGTCTGTTTCATACAGCCTCTTCGCCATTATATGCACCTCTATGACTTAAATTTTTGCCAAGCTGGGTTGCCTGGCTCCTGTGTTTATACCCTACATTCCTGATTGTTTGGCTAGGGTGTAAAGGGAGCACTTCTGCGATTTTTACAACCAGGTAATCCGGACCTGTACCTCAAACGGGTGAAGCAGAAAGCTAGCGTTCTTAAGGGAATCATTGGTCGGCGGACAAACGACGAATTGCTTATTTGTACATAACTTTTCAAGATCAAGGGAGAGGCTTCCTGTAATCCTATCTTTAGGATCAAAGCCTAGGCATGCCTAATTACGTATGCTGACCCAGGGAAAGAAACCCTTAACGGAACTATTCTCCCTAGAAGATGTTTCTTATGTTAAATAGTAATATAACATAACTCCCTGAACAAATTTTGTCTGTTCAAGCAAAATGACAGGATTGCCTAGTTTCCGAACATACTAAGTGTTTACCACAAGTATAGTATCCAGAAACACTCCAACCTTTGGGTTCAGGAGGTTGAAGCCGAAGGCCTGCCATGAATTTTTTTTTACAAATTCGGTCAGAGATAAGTTTGATGATAAAGTACATTGCTACATGGAATCAAACGCATATTCTTTATCTATGCAGTCTATAAGACTGTCTAAACTACAGTCTTCTTGCGATTACTTTGCGGCTATCATTACTTGGTCAAACACCAAGCTCGCAGGGATCTCTTTTCCATCTGCTCCCCGCGGTCCAACTCGGGCCATATGATTCGGATCAGGCCCGGTATAGCATGTTTTCACCACGGCCCAGGCCTCTCGCGCACCTTCTTGGCATGATGACGCCTTCCATAGCTAAATGCGACACCGAGCTCCCTTGAATTAGTTCACCACATCATCCATTATTTCTGGAGGAGAATCAGATGGCCAGAATGCTTTCACCATGTTCTTCATGACTTTCTGAACCCGCTCATACACTTTGGATAGCTCTCGTAGAATGTTTCCTTGAAATCCGGATACTTCTGCTTCA
>LR738709.1:229681763-229737206 GCA_902687465.1 Secale cereale | reverse complement strand
CGTTAACAAGCCTCCAAGAATAGCATTATGAAGCTCTAAATGGTCAGATAATATGAAAGCTAGTTCAAAGGTCATACCGAATATGCCGCCTTTTAACTTTATATTTTCCTTCAAGGCATCTGATAACTGGGCCCTTAGATCCTTTATCTCTACGGCTTGCTTGATCTTTTCATCCAGCAGTTTGTTCTTTTTCTCAATGGTCCGTGTTAATACATGTTGGCCAGTTGCTTCTTGCCCCTCGACATGTTTTTTGTCCTCCTGGGCAGCCCTGAACTTCTCCTCCAGTTGATCTGTCGATTCCTCCACTGAAAATACAACAATGTATGCTTAAACATCATTGACGGTGAAATCGTAATTTTCGGACACTATTCGTCCTTATCGTGAGATCCCCAAATAGATTTCTTCAAGTCTTCTAGCTCGGTGGTGACGGCATTCAGCTTGGTCCGGTTTTCTTCAAGGTCCTTGGACAACATGTCATTCTTTTCCTTGAGAACCTACGGTCATAACAATCCTTAAATCAATTGGGCCAACTGCTTCAAGTCTTGAGGGCTACTGGCATATCTTTACCTAATGATAAAATATGGAAGCTTTCATAGTTCTCCATTCGTCGCCTCTTTATCTCCGTTAATTTTATGTTAACTAGAAAGATCGATTGTTGAGATTTAGAAGGAGGAAGGTTTCTCTTTATTTTTCGTCCACACGTGGCTTCCTTCGTCTGGATGAGTCCGTACCAGGAGGAATTAGTCAAGAGATCACGTATTAGGAATAAAAACATGCGTGTGAAGAAAAAAACAAAAGCAGGAAAGCAATTTGGAAAGGGCCAAGCTTTCCAAATAAAAGTCCTCCTACCCCGCCCTATGTTGCTACATCAGGCTCAATGCGTTTCGCATATCCAAGCTGGCCTTCTACGTCCTCCTCCCCCAATTCAAGAGTTCATCATATCGGTTTGGTATATGTTCTGTGAACTCGCAAGTCAATGGGCCATATTTTTTGTCATGGGCCGCTTAAGAAATTCAACCTCAGCACCTTCCCCCATCTCCCTTACGGCTGTAGGGAGAAAAGTTTCTTTATACTTATGCTACAATTTCAGATTCTAATTAATATTCCCACCCTAACACTTTACATCAAATCTTAGCAATTTTGTAACATCCCAATTTTCCTAAATTACGATGTTATTAGATCATTCATATGCATCTCATATTTATATTGCATCATTTGCTATTCTTGAAATTTTGTATCATTATGCTACTAAAGGCAATTTATTGGAATGGAGATAACATGACTTCTCCCCTGTTTTAAAAATGTTCATAATGTCCAGAATATTATTTCCAGTTCATTTTTCATGTTCTGGTATTTTTTTCTTTATCTCAAAAGTATTTTATTTGATTGTTTTATTGCTGTTGGAGTGACCTATTGCATCAAAATGATTTTTTACAAAATTGCATTAGCTTTGGAACTAGTGTTCCTGTAGTTTATAATTATAGAGCTATTTTTACTGTAGGTCTAGGTATTTTTATTTATATTTTAACCTGTGTATTTTATTTTATTTATTTCGGTTTTTCTACTGCTGTAGTTTTTGGTTTATAAAAAAAAGGGCCAGCCAGCTAGCCAGCCAGCCAGCCCACAGCTGCGGCCTACCAAGACGCCGTCGCCCGCAGCCCACTCCACGCCGCAGCCGCGAAGCGGTACACCCGCACGCCACCCGACCCGCACCTAACCCGACCCGGCGCCCCTCTCACTGACGGGTGGGCCCCGCCCCTGTCCGTCTTCCTCCACCGAGCCGGACACCGCCGCGCCGCACCGCACGCGCGCGCGCACGCCGAGGCCGACCCGGGCCACCCTGGTGCAGCCCGAGATGTCTAGCTCGAGCCCGAGGCCCCGACGCGCCCGATCCTGTTTTCCCAACCTCTCCAGCCGCCGCACGCTCGGGTTAGAGCGTTTTGGATCACGCGGAGGAGCTCGAGCCGCCGCCGACTTCTCCGGTCGTTTCCGTCACCGTAAGACCGTCCCTGTCCGCACTTACTACAACGTTCGAGCCCCCTCTCAACGCCGCACCTATCTGACATCTTTTTATTGCCGGAGAGGCAACAGATCGACGGGGACGAGCTCGTCATTGTTGCTGGAGCAAGCCGCCATTCGCGAGCTCACCGTCGCTGGTAGAGGGCACCTCGCCGCCGTCCGACATCACCACCATCTCCGCAACTCACCGCCGCCTCCGCCCGTGGCTTCACCGTCGCCGGAAACCCACCGAAGGAGCCCTGCCACCGACGCCCGAGCCGTCGCCGCCGTATTCTCTATTTTGGGTGAGCACCCGCGCCCAGCCAATGGGCAGCTGCCACGTGGCAAGTCGCTACAGGAGATTCAACAGGAGTTCGCACAGTTCCAGGCGAATTCTGCTGCTTCCTTTTTCTTTTTAGATTTTATTTTCTCAAATCTTCAAATAGCTCTAACTTTTATTCTGTAAATCCAATTTAGGAAATTGTTTTTCCTGCGCACTCACAAAAATCATCTCTTCATCACAGTACCAATTTTGCACATGTTTGCACAATTCAAATTTGAATTCGTTTGAATTCAAATTAAATCTTCCGGAGGCCGTATCTTTTAAACCGTTTATCGGAATTGAGTGATTCCTTTTGCATTATGATCGTAGTCATGTGTAGGTGATCTGTACATGTTGTTTTGCTGCTGTTTTTGATTTTTTAAATGATTTCTTGCTGTTGGTTTTATTTTGGTTTCTTTTAGTGTTCCGGTAATTGATTTGTTGAACTGTGTGAAACGTGTAGATTGTTCGGAGTCCGATGCGAGCTATTGTCAGGAGTGTGACTTTTTGAACCAGAACCAAGGCAAGTTACATGTTGATCATCCTTTACCAATTGTTTTTCTATGCATTTGTAGGTTATGCCACACTATAAATTCATGCATTATAGGATTGTTATAAATGGAGCTATATTGTTGAGCTATCTCCCGTCTTTTGCAAATCGTGGTAGGTATAGTTTTGCTATGCTTGTAGACGGGGTTGGTTCCTGTATACATTGAGCTTATGTGAGGATTATTAATATTTAACAAACTGAGTAGTAATTCAGGACTTAACTCACCTCTGGGCGGAAGTGGTATTGATGGGTGGTCTTAAGAACATCATGGTTTATACCCTCTGAATGTAAGTGGACGGCCGCCCAGGCTCAAAAAGATCAGACAGACTTAATGACTAGTAGCTTCCATGCGCGACCACTAGCTATATGGGCTCTGGCTTAGTTGAGTAGGTTGTGGGATCCTCGCCCAGGTATGCTAGCAGATGTAGATATGGATAGGTGTACCGACTGCCGGGGGTGGAGGTGACTACTTCTGAAAGGCTTCGTCTCAATCTTCGGGTTGAGTCTAGTGGGTAAAGTGTGCAAAACTCTGCAGAGTAATAAAACTAATCATGATTAGCCGTGTCCCCGGTTATGGATATTTTGAGCCACTATGCCATTACAGTTGTTGGTGATCTTGCCAAATGTGACACTTAATAATATTTGTGGGCAACTTAATAAATGGGTAGGTTGGAGTTGATTTTGCCAACTCAACCTTGTGCATTCAATGGTAGTAATAAAAGAACTAAATGAAAAATTTACTATTAGGTAGTTATGAGGACAAAATCAGCTTTCTGCAAAATAAACCCCCAAGCCTTCCTTTGTTGTTCTATGCATATACATGTAGGTCTGCTTTATTACTTCTCCTGTGTAACTTGCCAATACATTCAATGTATTGACCTATACGGCTGCAACGTCTCATGTTGCAAGATTTTTAGACGAGGAGTAAGGTACCGTTAGGGTCGCGAGTCTGCACTCAGCATCGCCAGTTGGGCTATGATGGGACTCATCGTTATTTTCTGCTACTTTCCGCTGTGTGATTGAATAATAGCTAGCCATGAGCTATGCAGATTGTTTTATTTTATATACTCTGGATCATACGTTGTAATAAATGATGCACTTGTATTCTGGTATTCATCTATACTATGCGTGCTAGCGAGTTCGATCCAGGGACTAGCATGGTAAGCACAGAGACTCAAATCCTTCGAGGTTTGGTCGTTACAGATGGTATTAGAGCAGTGTGTTGACTGTAGGACTTGACCCTAGAAAATGAATTAGAAAAGCCATAGGAGTGAAAATTATTTTATAAGCTAGTTATACTTTTTACTGTTTATTAGTTAACCCAAGTATCTTGAACATTTAAGTAGGAACTAGTGCTGAGACCACCATATATGCTTGTTTTATTTTGCAACGTTAACGTGTTAGCGTATCTGATTATGTCCACTTTCGTGGTATGAAGATACTAGATTGTTGCTTGATTGGTAGCTTGCTTGTTAAATTTTATCAAAGCCGCTTTATAGCAATGGCTATTATTTATTTATCCAAGAATACCGGTTCGCAGTAGAGAGCATGGTTCAATATTAAATATGCAAAGTCCTTCTGCTACAATGGATATGGTTTTATTTAGTCCCAAGTCGCTACGGGCATACAACCCGGCACTTGGGGGCTACATTATTCAAATCAAGATTACATCAAGTATGCAAGTTCCATGTCGCTGCAGGCATGCACCATGGCACTTGGGGGCTAATGCAAAGTCATTTTTCTCTTGCCTTATTGAAGACCCAACCCATCACATCGTGATGAGCCGGCCCTTGGGGGCTACTAATTGCTCGTGTCAAAGTCTATATAATCAAATATGCAAAAGTCCCTGCTCATTATTCCATAATGATCCGACCCTTGGGGGCTACACTGGTTGAAGTTTTATAAAGCATAAGACATTTATCAAGTCCCAGGTTGCTGCAGAAAAGACAATCCGACACTTGGGGGCTACATTGCTCAGTTCTATCAACAGATTATACGGTCCAAATTGCAGACCCGACCATCAAATATTGATGACCGGCCCTTGGGGGCTACACATGTGAAATACAAAGCATTCAGTTTATGACTGGTCACTCAGATGAAAAACCCGTGTTTCCAAAGTTGGAGCATTTATATTGAAGCAAGTTGTCATGGATTTGTCACGGCAGATGTCCTAGAGTGAGTACTTAGTCATGAGGCCAAAGCATCTATGTGGTAGCTTGAAAAGGGTTGATCGGGATGAGAGACACGAGGCAGATCAACACACAAGACAAGGATTTAGATAGCTTCGGGCCCGGGAAAACATTATCCGGTAATAGCCCTACATGCTATTTGTGTCTAGGTCTCATTATGCTCATGAGGGAGACGCCACATAAACCGTCCCCCCTTTAGTTGTGTCTAGCCTTAGAGATTATTCAACCTGCCCCCCTTGGGGTGCCCTGCCCCTCCGTATATATGTTAAAGGGGCGGGTTAGATGACTAGTTCTAGTAGGATTAGGATTACTCTATTACAAGTGGATTCCTAGTCTTACTTCCTTTGTAAGGGAATATTACTTTTGCTTCCGGGCCTTGGGCCTTATTGTCCGTCTGACCCGCCCGTCGGGTTAATAATGAGTCGCCAAAATCGAGCGGGTTACCCGTGAGGCGCCAAGCTCTGGGCGGGTCATTCATCCGGCCGGGTTACACCGCGGGGTATATCCCCAACTTTAGCCCCCAGTTTAGCTTGGATTTATCCATGGTAAACTTCTGCTACAAAATAAACACAAGAACAAATTCGATAAGTTGTGCTCCGGTTCAAAAGTTTTCCTGGGCCATCACCTGATCATCCTTAAGTCCTTGTCATTTCCTTCTTGATACGTTCCCATGAACTCATAGTAAATCTCCTTTAGTAGATATGTTCAAACTTCGCCAATGCAAAAAATCCTGGCACTTCTTCTGAAAAAACCGGGTCAATAAGCTAGCTTCATAATCAATTTGCTGACATTGGTCTCTTGTAGAGCAATATAATAAGAAATAATCCATTTGAGTCGGTTTCCAGAGCTCTAGCTTAATAAAATATTGGACTCAAAATATTTAAATGGTGATCCACCGGCTTGTAAATATTGATAACACCGGGTCACAATTGTTGCTAACACCAAGCTTGAAAGTGTACTTCCATTATATGCATACACTTGTAGCCCCCAAGTCTTAAGAAAGGAGTGTAGTAACAGATTAAGACTTGCTTCAATATAAACGATGCAAGCTTGAAGAAATCCAAGTTGTTCATCTCAGTCACTAGTCAAAACTGAATATTCCACATATGTAGCCCCCCAAGTGCCGGGTTGTCATGCTTGCATCAACGTGGGACTTGTAATTGTCTTATGCTCATAAAAACTTCAACCAGTGTAGCCCCCAAGGGCCGGGTCATTATGAAATAATGAGCAAGGACTTTGTAGATATGATCGTGTAGACTTTAACAGCAACGTGTAGCCCCCAAGGGCCGGCTCGGCACGACAATACTGTTTCGGGACTTTATATATATACTTCATTGAAAATAACATCATATGATGTAACCTCCACCATGGGGCTTGAATCCACGTCCACAAGGTTAAGAGCTTTGTACTTTACCAACTGAGCAGCGGACCCTTCAATATAATGGAATAAGGCTTGTTTACCTTGAATTTTTGACAGGAGCAATTGGTAGCCCCCAAGGGCCGGCTCATTACGATGTGATGAGTCGGGTCTTCAATAAGGCAAGTAAAAAAATTATCTTGCATTAGCCCCCAATTGCCCTGGTGCATGCTGGCAGTGACATGGGAATTGCGTATTTGATGTAATCTCAATTTGAATAATGTAGCCCCAAGTGTCGGGTCGTAAGCCTGCAGCGACTCAGGACTATTCCTTCCATTGTAGAATAAATCATATCCATTGATAAAATAATAGCCATTGTGCTGAAGCAACTTTGAATACTTGAACCATAATACTAGTTATTCATAATCATAATAAAAATCCAACAATGTTGGCTATTCAATATTTGAATAATATAATCCGGTATGAAAACCTCAATCATTCAATATCATCATGACAATCCAGCCAAGTTTGGCTATTAAAGATTTGAATACCTTATTGGTTGGCAATTAAATCCAGAGTTTCAATACTCGGTGGCTCTGGGCCGACAGCGACTTAACATGCATTCATTGTAAGCTAGAATTTTTGTAACCCGGCAGCTTATAGCCTTTGTGAAAATGAATAATTGATAACCCTTTTGAAACACTGATTTCAATTTTTGATGATGGGCGTGAACTTAATCATTTATGTAAGTCATAGCTCTGGAAATTCTGCACAGAGTTTAAACAACATATGCCGTGGCGATGTAATGTTGAAAGCCAGGGCGGATAACAACCCAAACATAATATAGTCTTATGCATTTATAGGAAAGACTAAAATTAAGGCCATTCAAGCCAAAATATATAGGCCAGTTAAAGTCCAAATACCAGGCGGGTTATTAATCCTCGCATATTCATACCATTATTGAAAAACATACCTGGAGATTGACATCATGGCGATACCTCAATAATTATAGTTTGTCACATGTATTGACCCGTAGGCATGCAATATCATGATTTTGATTGCTCAAGGCAAAGATATCCTGGCGACCTGTCGTCCGCTATCAGGGCGGGTTATCAAACCCAAGGATGCTCAATGATGAGTCATATAATCAAGGCTACATGGAATGTGAAATTGGTTCATGCTGCCAGCTTATCATGCCAGGCGCAGAAAGGGTAATAACCCCAAAAAGGCCATAGAGCCTAAACTCCAAGTGCACAATCATATCATACTGGTGACTTATTGTCCAAAGCCAGAACGGTTTAATTAATAGCTCCAGATGTGCTCAAATGTGAGCTATACAGATTAAGGTTGCATGACCTGAATCGTTCCAATTTATATGAATCCAAAAAAGGCTCAAAAAATATAATGAATAAAATCGAGAAAAATAAGGCTTTCATAGGCCGCCAAGCCTATAGCTCCAAAGCTTTCATGGGTCGCCAAGCCACTGAGTTTACCTTTTACACTTTGTGAATTCGGCCTCACATGACCGCCGTTTTAACCTTGACAAGTTCAGGGTCTATATAAGATTTACTATCATCGGCTTGTCATTCCGGGATTACCCGGGCGGAGTGTCAGATTCGACAAAGCAGGAGAACCCGGAAAGTTTTAGTGAATATACCTGGTGTTCCAAGCCAGTTCACGAGGGTAGTAACGCTATGTTCTCTTTGGTGAATACACCTATGTTTGAATAGGAAGCTCCCAAGTGCTTTGTAAGTATGGCATATAAGACGGATCAAGAGGGATATTCACAGCTATGCTCAATGAGTAGGAAGCCCCCAAGTGACCATTTATAAATGTGGCATTGCGCAGCATCAAGAGGGATATTCACAGCTATGCTCAATGAACAGGAAGCCCCCAAGTGACCATCTGTAAATGTGGCATTGCGCCGGATCAAGAGGGATATTCACATCTATGCTCAATGAGCAGGAAGCCCCCAAGTGACCATCTGTAAATGGGGCGTTGCCCTGGATCAAGAGGGATATTCACAGCTATGCTCAATGACCAGGAAGCCCCCAAGTGACCATAATAAAATGAGCCCATAAGGCAGGATACCCATGTTTGAACCGCGCATCATGGCAGTTAGTTCTCTTTGGCAACCTTTAATTTTTTCTTGAGCTGGATCTTAAACCGGATATTGAGAGCTTCAGCGCTTTGTGGGAGACAGATTTCATATCATTGTAACCCCTGAGTCTTAAGAAGACTCGAGGATTTGGCTTGAGATTCTTCATATTTAACCGTGATATAAACCGGTATAAGTCATTGTCGGGACCCCGATCCTAAGTCACACCGATCTAGCATGTAACACACCATATCACTTTGCGGCCTCACGCACGGTATCCCCACGGGTGCCACCTTACCTGGCCCGGGACCGTTTGCGCATTTTGGCTCACGTATATGGTAGTGTCGCTAGCATCCATATGACAGAGAACCCGGGCCGACATGACCAGTTATAAACCAGAAGTGGCACTAAATTACAGAGACAGGCATTCATGACCCAGCAACGAACGTGTCGGTCATCAACGTATGAACCCAAGTCGTAGCAAGCTACAAGGACTTAAAGGAACAACGCGTGACATTTCCCCTAAGGGACAGACACAGGAACGAAGAAGGACATATGCCGGTTAGCCTAAGTGATCCGGAGCAGTAGCAAACTACCAAGGCTCAGTGGAAGCACTAGGAGACATTTCCCTGTAAGATAGGCTACCAAGGGTAAACAACTAGGTGTCGGATCCCACACATACCAAGCATTTCAATAACATACACACAATATGCTCAATATGTTCAAATACAACATGGCATCACAACAAGACTCTAATAAACAAAGTATTTATTCATTAGGCTCCGAGGAGCCAAGTATTACAAACATGGGTCTCATGACCCAACATTCAGAGCATACAAGCAACAAGCGGAAGCACTACATGTCTGAGTACAGACATCTACAAAAGAAAAGGGCTGAAGAGCCTGACTATCTACAACACTCGTCCAAGATCGTAGCTGAGGTAACAAGCTACTTGTCGAAGTCCAAGCGGAACTACTAGTGAGACATCGATCTTATCTGCAAAACATAAATTAAGCAAACGTGAGTACAAAGGTACTCAGCAAGACTTACATCAGATCCTATCATACATGCACTTGTATCAAGAAGGCATAGTGGGGTTTAGTTGCAGCAAGCCAGCTTTGACTCAGTGGCTATCCTATTCTACGATTGCTGGTAACACTTTTGAGGTGGCGCACACGAGTCCACTAAGCACCACACAATACACCACTATGTATTCATTCCCGTCTCCCTACGAGAAGGCCATCCATAGCACTCACACTTGTCTTGAGTATTTTAGAATATCCACTTCAAGTTGTCTATGTACCACGTAAGCATCCAAGAAGTCCATATCCGCGGACCCGGCTATTCGAATAGATTATGATAACCCTGCAGGGGTGTACTTCTTCACACACGCTCTCGCCACTTACCGCCAGGTACATCTCGTGTATCTCGGCAACCTTCAAGCGGAAGCCTGGCGAGGGTGTCGGCCACGACCTGACTAACCACACAAGTCTCTCGTCCAGGTTTATCGCCTATTCGGGTTCCATCCGTGGGGAGATCCGGCCGGGGTGTCGCTCACGGCCCCAAATGATGTGCGCAGGGTTCCCAATCCCACCTCGCCAAGTGGATCTACGCTTGGTACACCGTGCCACGGTGCCTAGTCTGTCCCAAGCCCACTGGCCGAGTGCCACTTGGTAGACTACTAACACTACCTACAAACACCAGAAACTAGTTGCAACTCCTGGACAGAGATCATGTTGATTAATAAGTCGAGAGGGGCACTTAAGCATTCCAATGCGTGGTAGTAGCTGGTCATTGGACAACATACACAGAACTCAGCTCTTAGGGACGGTTCCAGTGAGACAACCCACCATGTACTCCTACATGGCCTCTCACCGCTACCTTTACCAAATCGTGTTCACACGTTTAACCCTCAGCATCAGAATATATCATTTCACTCCAATTCATTCCCGATGAATTAGATCTGACACACTCTAAGCAATAGCAAGCAAGGCATGGTAAGATCACAACATGGCTTCAATCAACTCCTACACATGCTAGTGGGTTTCAACTATTTACTGTGGAAAGATAGGTCATGTAGAGGAATGGGTTCAACTACCGCAGCATAAAGTAGCAGTTGCAATCGTTGTTGTCCTAATGCAATAACAGGGAGTAGGAGCGAGAGAGGGATTGTATCGGAATGAACAAGGGGGTTTGCTTGCCTGGTAAAACAACGTGCAGAGCACTGCTCCTCTGACAGGTACTCTGGATCGGTCTCCGGAGCTGGACCTATCGAGAAGAACGGTGCCGACAATCAAACACAAGCATATGCAACAATATGATGCATGAATATGGCATGAAAATATGATGTTGTTTGAGTTAATGCAACTAGCATTTTAATTGGTTGAACTTCATTTGAACCAAGGATTTAAATGCAACTCTTTAATAAGTATTATAAAATGCCATATATGTGTTTTCATATAAACAGTAGGTTTAACTTCATTTGTCATGCATGAAAATGGTACAGATGGATAGATTGAATTTTTCTGATAATTTTTCATATATAAATTATTTCATTCTGAGCTACGGTTGAATTTCTGTGATTTTTTGAAGTTTAAGCCAAATTCTGAATTAAATAAATCATTTAAGATTTATTTAAAAACCAGAACTGATTTTCTGCATCAGCATGACACAGGTATGACGTCAGCAGGTCAAAGGGGCTGTTCCAGAGTCAAACCTGACAGTGGGGTCCACTGGTCAGTGACTCAGTTAATTAACTGAGTTAATTAACTCTAAATTAAATCTAACAAGAATAATTAGCAGGGATGGGCCCACATGTCAATGGCTAATCTAATTAACCAAAAATAGTTAATTAACTTAATTAGTCAACTAACTAAAAGGGTGGGGCCCACCTGTCATTGGCACAGGGGGTCAAAGCACGCCGGTCAGCGGTCAAATCCCACCGGCGGCTCGACGCCGGCGACCAAGGACGCGGCGGAGGGCTACGGGATTCCTGCTCCGGGGGTCAAATGGGCAGCGGAGACCACGGGCGAGCTGCTGGAGCTCGTCCGCGTCCATTCCCGCAAGCGGCAGGAGCTGGGACGGCCGGAGCTCGCCGGAAATGAGCTCGCGGCGGCGCCGGAGTTCGGTCGAGTTCGGGTTCGGGGCTGTGGTGGCCTAGGCGGGGCAGCGCTAGCAGCTACGGCATCTACGCGACGCGGGGAGCGTGTTGGTGGCACGCCCGGGACCAAAAGGTCACCGGAGCACCACCGGCGACGAGCGCGGGCGGCGGCGCGTGCGGGTGATCGTGGAGCGGCAGCTACGGCCTGCGAGGGGGAGAACGGAGAGGGGAAGCATGGCCAGAAGCTTACGGTGATCGCAGCGGTGCAGGCGGAGGGCTCGGAGGAGGACCGGAGCAAGCAGGGCGGCGGAGGGGATCTCCGGCGGCCGGCGATGAAGAAGAGGTCGGGGTCGAGGCCTCGGGGCGTCCGGCGATGTGTGACTCGTCGAGGAGGTCGGGGATGATGCGGCGGAGCTCTTGGGCACCTTGGATGGGCGTGGGGAAGACGGTGGCTACGACTACGGCGATCGGCGGCGACGGCGGCGCTCGGGAGCGGACTCGAGAGGGAGATAGAAGAGAGGGGAGGCGTCCAGAAGAGTGCGGGAGGGTCGGGGAGGTTGCGTGGCTGCTCCAGAAGCGGCTAGGCGGCGAGGGGAGTTGAAGCAGGCAGGTGGCGTGGCGTTCCGGCCGTGCGCGCGCGCCGGCCACGCGCTCGGCCTCCTGTCGTCGCCAGGAGGACGACGGCTGGCAACTGGGCCGGCCCAGTGCCAGGCCAGTAAGTGGCCCAGGTAAGTCTCTAACCTTTATTTCTTTTTGTTTTCTATTTTCTGACATTGATTTAATATCTAAATTAAATCAATTATTTCTTCTGACATATTTATTTTGCAGGGACCTAGAAATTAACCCAAGCCCCTAAAAATAAACAACCAGAATTTTGGACATATATAAAATATATAATATATATATATATCCAATGCAAATAACTATTGCATTAATTCCAAATGCCCAAAATAAATATTTATGAGCTCCTAAAATTATTGGCTTGATTTTTATCTCTGACCAATAATTTTTGAGGGCCACATGAACATTTTCTTGGACCTTTTTGGAGCAACTTTTATTTGGGTCATTTTCAAAAGGGTTTCTGAGGGTTTCACAAGTCCTCATTTCAATTTCATTTGAAAAAATAAACATGATGCAACAACAAGGCTAACCTAGTGCATACCAGAACTAGGGTTGTGACAACTCGCCTCCACTCGAAAGAATCTCGTCCCGAGATTCAGGAGTAGGCGGAAAGGAGGTGGGGTACTCCAGTCTGAGACGATCTTCTCGCTCCCAAGTAGCTTCTCTCTCGGAATGATGAGACCATTGAACTTTGAGAAACTTGATGTTATGACGTCGAGTGACACGCTCTACTTGATCCAAAATGCGAACGGGATACTCTCGATATGTGAGGTTATCTTGGAGATCAAGCGTTTCGTGGTCCACTCCGCGGATGGGATCCGAGAAGCAACGCCTGAGTTGAGAGACGTGGAAGACATCATGAACTCGAGAAAGATGTGGGGGTAGTTCCAATTGGTAGGCAACCTCTCCTCGTTTAGCGAGAATGCGAAAAGGACCAATGTAACAAGGAGCCAACTTGCCCTTGATACCGAAACGATGGGTACCTTTCAAAGGAGTAACCCGAAGATAAGCTTTGTCACCAACTTCATAAGCCACTTCCTTATGATGACGATCATACTGGCTCTTTTGACGAGACTGGGCTGTTTTCAAATTCTCACAAATGATGCGAACTTGCTCTTCTGCTTCCTGGATCATATCCGGTCCAAAGAATTGTCTTTCCCCGGTTTCTAACCAGTTCAAAGGTGTTCGACATCTTCGTCCATAAAGAGTCTCAAAAGGAGCTTGCTTAAGACTGGATTGATAGCTATTGTTATAAGCAAACTCGGCGAAAGGAAGACATTTCTCCCAATCCATACCGAATGAGATAACGCAAGCTCTAAGCATGTCTTCGAGAATTTGATTAACCCGTTCCACCTGACCACTTGACTGAGGGTGGAAAGCGGTACTGAATGAAAGATGGGTGCCCATGGCAGTCTGGAAACTCTCCCAGAAATGAGAAGTGAAAAGACTACCACGGTCTGAATTGATCTCTAGTGGGACACCATGAAGTGACACTATTCGAGAAATATACAAGTCAGCAAGCTGACTAGCAGTGATACTTTCTCGAACAGGTAGGAAGTGAGCCACTTTGGAGAGACGATCAATGACTACGAAGATAGCATTATTCCCTCTCTTGGTCCTGGGAAAGCCGGTGATGAAGCCCATACCAACTTTATCCCATTTCCACTCAGGAATAGCTAGAGGCTGAAGGGTGCCAGCAGGTCTTTGATGTTCTGCCTTAACGCGACGACAAACGTCACATTTAGCAATGAACTCAGCAATTTCTCTCTTCATCCTAGTCCACCAGAATCTCTGGCGTAGATCCTGATACATCTTAGTACTACCGGGATGAATCGTGAGAGGAGATTCATGAGCCTCTTTAAGAATCAATTGCCGAAGATGTTGTTTCTTGGGAACCACCAGCCGGTTTTGGAAGAGAACAACACCTCGGTCATCTATGGAGAAACTACCAGCAATACCTTTGGCAATGTTTCTCTTGATGCGGATAACACCCCTATGAAACTTTTGGTCAGAAATAATCTGATCCTCAAGGGTAGGTTTCGCCACCAAGGTAGAAAGGAATCCGTGAGGAGCTATGTGAAGGTTAAGCTTACATAATTCCTCATGGAGAAGTGGTTGGCCCTGCTGCAACATGAGATTGTTGCAATAGGATTTACGACTTAGTGCATCAGCCATGACATTTCCCTTGCCTAGGGTATAGGTAATCCCTAAGTCGTAATCGGAGATCAACTCCAACCAACGTCTTTGACTCAGGTTCAAATCTGGTTGGGTGAAGATATACTTGAGACTCTGGTGATCGGTGTAGATCTCGCAACGATTACCAAGAAGGTAATGTCGCCAGCTCTTAAGTGCATAGACTACGGCTGCAAGCTCTAGATCATGTGTAGGATAATTCTCCTCATGTGGATGCAACTGTCGAGATGCATAGGCAATCACACGACGATCCTGCATAAGGATGCAACCTAGTCCATGTCGTGAGGCATCACAGTAGATAACAAAGTCCTTAGTGAAATCCGGTGGCACAAGTATGGGAGCAGAAGTCAGGCGTCTTTTCAGTTCCTGAAAACTGTGCTCACACTGTGGGGACCACTCAAACTTTTTATCTTTCTTAAGAAGTTCCGTGAGAGGTTTGGCCACTTTAGAGAAGTTCTCAACAAAGCGGCGACAATAACTGGCTAGACCAAGGAAACTCCTAACTTGTTTAACTGTTTCAGGCGGAGTCCAGTCAAGAACGGCCTGAACTCTCTCGGGGTTGACAGCAATGCCCTTACCAGAGATTACATGACCGAGATAGGTCACTTCTGGTAACCAAAATTCGCACTTGGAGAACTTGGCATAAAGGCGGTGCTCTCTGAGTTTTTCTAGAACAAGTCTAAGATGTTCGGCATGCTCTTCCTCGTTTTTCGAGTAAATAAGAATATCATCGAGGTAAACCACGACGAACTTATCTAAGTACTCCATGAAGATCGAGTTCATCAAGCGGGAGAAAGTGGCTGGAGCATTTGTTAAACCGAAGGACATGACGGTGTACTCGTACTGACCATAACGAGTGACGAAAGCCGTCTTGGGTATGTCCCCATTTCTAATCTTGATTTGATGATATCCTAACCTCAAATCCATCTTGGAGAAGACTGAGGATCCAGCGAGCTGATCATACAGGTCGTTGATCCTGGGAAGCGGATACTTGTTCTTTACCGTGACCAAATTAACGGGACGATAATCTACAACCATCCGATCCGTACCATCCTTCTTCTTAACGAAGAGGACGGGGCAAGCCCAAGGAGAAGAACTAGGATGGATGAAACCCTTTTGCAAGGACTCATCAAGTTGTTTCTTAAGCTCGGCTAGTTCTAAGGGTGCCATTTTGTAGGGTCTCCTAGAGATTGGAGCGGTTCCTGGGATAAGCTCTATAACAAACTCTACATCTCGGTCGGGTGGAACACCTGGCAGTTCCTCTGGGAAGACATCCGGAAAGTCACGGACTACCGGAACATCTTCAAGATCTGGAAGAGGGCTGGCATTAAGAGAATAGAGTTGACGCTTTGCAACTCTAGTGTTGACAGTGACTAACTTACCAGATGGATGTGTAAGCTGAACAGACCTAGTGAAGCAATCAATCTTGGCATGATGATCTGTCATCCAGTCCATACCCAAGATGATATTAATATCTGAAGACTTGAGGGCTACAAGTGATGCAAGGAACACAAGTCTGTCGACAAGGATTTCATTACCATGGCTTACACTAGAAGTTTGCCATTTGGATCCAGGAGTTTGAATAAGTAGTGGGGAAGGCATATCACAAAATGACATGTCGTGCAAACGGGCATAACTTTCGGAAATGAAAGAATGAGACGCTCCAGTATCGAATAGAACCGATGCCGGATGACAATTGACAAGGAGTGTACCAAGAACGACATCTGGATCATCATGAGCGTTATTGGCTGAGACGTGATGCACACGTCCATGTTCGATGGGAGATGATTTAACACTGATCATCTTGCGTGATGATTTATCACGTCTAACAGACTTTACGGACTGGGATGGGGCAACACGGGTCTGAGTGCAAATACGAGCAATGTGTCCCGGTTCTCCGCACTTGTAACAAATCCTGGGATTAGGACGTGGACCCGTATTGACAAACAGTCCATCAATAGACCTGGGTGGAGCATACTGCTGAACTGGAAGAGGTACCACACGAGATGGCCTCGGAAGATAAGTGGGTGGAAGAACAGAGTTCGGAACCCAAATCCGGCGCTTTTGGAGACTAGTACCGGAGGAAGTTCCCAATTCAAGGTTGTGCTTACGAGACTCATCGTAAGTGAGCTGAGCTGTCTCTGCATTGATGGCCTTGTTCACAAGAGCATGGAATGTGTTGCAATGATGCAAGTGGAGATCACGACGCAGTTTGGGGTTGAGACCCTTTCGGAACCTAGCCTGCTTCTTGGCGTCCGTGGACACTTCTTCTGTAGCATAGCGGGCAAGGTTCTCAAACTCTCGACTATAAGCATCAACAGCCATCTTAGCCTGTGTAAGATTACAGAACTCTTCTCTCTTACGATCGATAAGGGCATGAGGGATATGATGCTCAAGAAAAGCCTCGGTGAAATCTCTCCAGGTAGGAATCTGGCCAGCTGGAATCATGGCCTCATAGTTCTGCCACCAAAGACTAGCAGGACCTTCCAGGTGATAAGTGGCATAGATGACCTTGTCATCTTCAGCTACGTTCGCAGAACGCAGCTTGTGAGTGATACTACGGAGCCAGTCATCTGCATCGAGTGGCTCAATGGAATGATGAAAGGTGGGTGGTTTCAGACGAATGAAGTCATGGATGGTGGTTGATTCCTTGCACTGTTGTGCGGTGTTCTCCTCAATACGTGCCAACAGGCGGTTAGACTCACGCTTGTTCCTCTCCATCTCTATCATTAACTCTGCCAACGAAGGCTAGTCGGGAGGATCCTCCTCATCCCTACCACCTCCGTGGTTCTGTCTACGAGCGGCTGAGCTTCGCTTAACTGAAGACATCCTGAGAAGCGAAACCGAAGACGGAAACATCAACAACTATAGAAGCCATAAGGTAGAACAAGAAATTAGTATCTCTCGAACTACTAGGATAATTCCGGCAGCATAACGGCAGTAAAATGCTCAGAATGAGACATCCTGCTAACAAAGGGTAGTTTAACATCTCAACATCATCACTCAAGGTACTGTGATAGTACTAAAACAACTTCACCGGAAGAGCTTGAAACAAGATTAGGACTCTGATCAACCAATCCTAAGGGACTACGGAGTAGTAACTCGTGATCCTGATAGACGGAAGAGAAAGCCTAGTTCCTTAACCCCGTAGGAAAGGTAAGATGACTCGGATCAGAAGACATGAAGTATAAGGAGTAAAAAGAACCTTACGTTCCCTTCCACAATCAATTCCCTTATATAACTAAAGAATTTCTAGACTCAACTTCGACCAGTTTGGCTTGGTAATCCTACAGGCAGTCAGGCTCTGATACCAACGCTGTCGGGACCCCGATCCTAAGTCACACTGATCTAGCATGTAACACACCATATCACTTTGCGGCCTCACGCACGGTATCCCCACGGGTGCCACCTTACCTGGCCCGGGACCGTTTGCGCATTTTGGCTCACGTATATGGTAGTGTCGCTAGCATCCATATGACAGAGAACCCGGACCGACATGACCAGTTATAAACCAGAAGTGGCACTAAATTACAGAGACAGGCATTCATGACCCAGCAACGAACGTGTCGGTCATCAACGTATGAACCCAAGTCATAGCAAGCTACAAGGACTTAAAGGAACAACGCGTGACATTTCCCCTAAGGGACAGACACAGGAACGAAGAAGGACATATGACGGTCAGCCTAAGTGATCCGGAGCAGTAGCAAACTACCAAGGCTCAGTGGAAGCACTAGGAGACATTTCCCTGTAAGATAGGCTACCAAGGGTAAACAACTAGGTGTCGGATCCCACACATACCAAGCATTTCAATAACATACACACAATATGCTCAATATGTGCAAATACAACATGGCATCACAACAAGACTCTAATAAACAAAGTATTTATTCATTAGGCTCCGAGGAGCCAAGTATTACAAACATGGGTCTCATGACCCAACATTCAGAGCATACAAGCAACAAGCGGAAGCACTACATGTCTGAGTACAGACATCTACAAAAGAAAAGGGCTGAAGAGCCTGACTATCTACAACACTCGTCCAAGATCGTAGCTGAGGTAACAAGCTACTTGTCGAAGTCCAAGCGGAACTACTAGTGAGACATCGATCTTATCTACAAAACATAAATTAAGCAAACGTGAGTACAAAGGTACTCAGCAAGACTTACATCAGATCCTATTATACATGCACTTGTATCAAGAAGGCATAGTGGGGTTTAGTTGCAGCAAGCCAACTTTGACTCAGTGGCTATCCTATTCTACGATTGCTGGTAACACTTTTGAGGTGGCGCACACGAGTCCACTAAGCACCACACAATACACCACTATGGATTCATTCCCGTCTCCCTACGAGAAGGCCATCCATAGCACTCACACTTGTCTTGAGTATTTTAGAGTATCCACTTCAAGTTGTCTATGTACCACGTAAGCATCCAAGAAGTCCATATCCGCGGACCCGGCTATTCGAATAGATTATGTTAACCCTGCAGGGGTGTACTTCTTCACACACGCTCTCGCCACTTACCGCCAGGTACATCTCGTGTATCTCGGCAACCTTCAAGCGGAAGCCTGGCGAGGGTGTCGGCCATGACCTGACTAACCACACAAGTCTCTCGTCCAGGTTTATCGCCTATTCGGGTTCCATCCGTGGGGAGATCCGGCCGGGGTGTCGCTCACGGCCCCAAATGATGTGCGCAGGGTTCCCAAGCCCACCTCGCCGAGTGGATCTACGCTTGGTAGACCGTGCCACGGTGCCTAGTCTGTCCCAAGCCCACTGGCCGAGTGCCACTTGGTAGACTACTAACACTACCTACAAACACCAGAAACTAGTTGCAACTCCTGGACAGAGATCATGTTGATTAATAAGTCGAGAGGGGCACTTAAGCATTCCAATGCGTGGTAGTAGCTGGTCATTGGACAACATACATAGAACTCAGTTCTTAGGGACGGTTCAAGTGAGACAACCCACCATGTACTCCTACATGGCCTCTCACCGCTACCTTTACCAAATCGTGTTCACAGTTTAACCCTCAGCATCAGAATATATCATTTCACTCCAATTCATTCCCGATGAATTAGACCTGACACACTCTAAGCAATAGCAAGCAAGGCATAGTAAGATCACAACATGGCTTCAATCAACTCCTACACATGCTAGTGGGTTTCAACTATTTACTGTGGAAAGATAGGTCATGCAGAGGAATGGGTTCAACTATCGCAGCATAAAGTAGCAGTTGCAATCGTTGTTGTCCTAATGCAATAACAGGGAGCAGGAGCGAGAGAGGGATTGTATCGGAATGAACAAGGGGGTTTGCTTGCCTGGTAAAACAACGTGCAGAGCACTGCTCCTCTGACAGGTACTCTGGATCGGTCTCCGGAGCTGGACCTATCGAGAAGAACGGTGCCGACAATCAAAAACAAGCATATGCAACAATATGATGCATGAATATGGCATGAAAATATGATGTTGTTTGAGTTAATGCAACTAGCATTTTAATTGGTTGAACTTCATTTGAACCAAGGATTCAAATGCAACTCTTTAATAAGTATTATAAAATGCCATATATGTGTTTTCATATAAACAGTAGGTTTAAATTCATTTGTCATGCATGAAAATGGTACAGATGGATAGATTGAATTTTTTTGATAATTTTTCATATATAAATTATTTCATTCTGAGCTACGGTTGAATTTCTGTGATTTTTTGAAGTTTAAGCCAAATTCTGAATTAAATAAATCATTTAAGATTTATTTAAAAACCAGAACTGATTTTCTGCATCAGCATGACACAGGTATGACGTCAGCAGGTCAAAGGGGCTGTTCCAGAGTCAAACCTGACAGTGGGGTCCACTGGTCAGTGACTCAGTTAATTAACTGAGTTAATTAACTCTAAATTAAATCTAACAAGAATAATTAGCAGGGCTGGGCCCACATGTCAGTGGCTAATATAATTAACCAAAAATATTTAATTAACTTAATTAGTCAACTAACTAAAAGGGTGGGGCCCACCTGTCATTGGCACAGGGGGTCAAAGCACGCCGGTCAGCGGTCAAATCCCACCGGCGGCTCGACGCCGGCGACCAAGGACGCGGCGGAGGGCTACGGGATTCCTGCTCCGGGGGTCAAATGGGCAGCGGAGACCACGGGCGAGCTGCTGGAGCTCGTCCGCGTCCATTCCCGCAAGCGGCAGGAGCTGGGACGGCCGAAGCTCGCCGGAAATGAGCTCGCGGCGGCGCCGGAGTTCGGTCGAGTTCGGGTTCGGGGCTGTGGTGGCCTAGGCGAGGCAGCGCTAGCAGCTACGGCATCTACGCGACGCGGGGAGCGTGTTGGTGGCACGCCCGGGACCAAAAGGTCACCGGAGCACCACCGGCGACGAGCGCGGACGGCGGCGCGTGCGGGTGATCGTGGAGCGGCAGCTACGGCCTGCGAGGGGGAGAACGGAGAGGGGAAGCATGGCCAGAAGCTTACGGCGATCGCAGCGGTGCAGGCGGAGGGCTCGGAGGAGGACCGGAGCAAGCAGGGCGGCGGAGGGGATCTCCGGCGGCCGGCGATGAAGAAGAGGTCGGGGTCGAGGCCTCGGGGCGTCCGGCGAGTCATCTGCATCGAGTGGCTCAATGGAATGATGAAAGGTGGGTGGTTTCAGACGAATGAAGTCATGGATGGTGGTTGATTCCTTGCACTGTTGTGCGGTGTTCTCCTCAATACGTGCCAACAGGCGGTTAGACTCACGCTTGTTCCTCTCCATCTCTATCATTAACTCTGCCAACGAAGGCTGGTCGGGAGGATCCTCCTCATCCCTACCACCTCCGTGGTTCTGTCTACGAGCGGCTGAGCTTCGCTTAACTGAAGACATCCTGAGAAGCGAAACCGAAGACGGAAACATCAACAACTATAGAAGCCATAAGGTAGAACAAGAAATTAGTATCTCTCGAACTACTAGGATAATTCCGGCAGCATAACGGCAGTAAAATGCTCAGAATGAGACATCCTGCTAACAAAGGGTAGTTTAACATCTCAACATCATCACTCAAGGTACTGTGATAGTACTAAAACAACTTCACCGGAAGAGCTTGAAACAAGATTAGGACTCTGATCAACCAATCCTAAGGGACTACGGAGTAGTAACTCGTGATCCTGATAGACGGAAGAGAAAGCCTAGTTCCGTAACCCCGTAGGAAAGGTAAGATGACTCGGATCAGAAGACATGAAGTATAAGGAGTAAAAAGAACCTTACGTTCCCTTCCACAATCAATTCCCTTATATAACTAAAGAATTTCTAGACTCAACTTCGACCAGTTTGGCTTGGTAATCCTACAGGCAGTCAGGCTCTGATACCAACGCTGTCGGGACCCCGATCCTAAGTCACACTGATCTAGCATGTAACACACCATATCACTTTGCGGCCTCACGCACGGTATCCCCACGGGTGCCACCTTACCTGGCACGGGACCGTTTGCGCATTTTGGCTCACGTATATGGTAGTGTCGCTAGCATCCATATGACAGAGAACCCGGGCCGACATGACCAGTTATAAACCAGAAGTGGCACTAAATTACAGAGACAGGCATTCATGACCCAGCAACGAACGTGTCGGTCATCAACGTATGAACCCAAGTCATAGCAAGCTACAAGGACTTAAAGGAACAACGCGTGACATTTCCCCTAAGGGACAGACACAGGAACGAAGAAGGACATATGACGGTCAGCCTAAGTGATCCGGAGCAGTAGCAAACTACCAAGGCTCAGTGGAAGCACTAGGAGACATTTCCCTGTAAGATAGGCTACCAAGGGTAAACAACTAGGTGTCGGATCCCACACATACCAAGCATTTCAATAACATACACACAATATGCTCAATATGTGCAAATACAACATGGCATCACAACAAGACTCTAATAAACAAAGTATTTATTCATTAGGCTCCGAGGAGCCAAGTATTACAAACATGGGTCTCATGACCCAACATTCAGAGCATACAAGCAACAAGCGGAAGCACTACATGTCTGAGTACAGACATCTACAAAAGAAAAGGGCTGAAGAGCCTGACTATCTACAACACTCGTCCAAGATCGTAGCTGAGGTAACAAGCTACTTGTCGAAGTCCAAGCGGAACTACTAGTGAGACACCGATCTTATCTGCAAAACATAAATTAAGCAAACGTGAGTACAAAGGTACTCAACAAGACTTACATCAGATCCTATTATACATGCACTTGTATCAAGAAGGCATAGTGGGGTTTAGTTGCAGCAAGCCAACTTTGACTCAATGGCTATCCTATTCTACGATTGATGGTAACACTTTTGAGGTGGCGCACACGAGTCCACTAAGCACCACACAATACACCACTATGGATTCATTCCCGTCTCCCTACGAGAAGGCCATCCATAGCACTCACACTTGTCTTGAGTATTTTAGAGTATCCACTTCAAGTTGTCTATGTACCACGTAAGCATCCAAGAAGTCCATATCCGCGGACCCGGCTATTCGAATAGATTATGTTAACCCTGCAGGGGTGTACTTCTTCACACACGCTCTCGCCACTTACCGCCAGGTACATCTCGTGTATCTCGGCAACCTTCAAGCGGAAACCTGGCGAGGGTGTCGGCCATGACCTGACTAACCACACAAGTCTCTCGTCCAGGTTTATCGCCTATTCGGGTTCCATCCGTGGGGAGATCCGGCCGGGGTGTCGCTCACGGCCCCAAATGATGTGCGCAGGGTTCCCAAGCCCACCTCGCTGAGTGGATCTATGCTTGGTACACCGTGCCACGGTGCCTAGTCTGTCCTAAGCCCACTGGCCGAGTGCCACTTGGTAGACTACTAACACTACCTACAAACACCAGAAACTAGTTGCAACTCCTGGACAGAGATCATGTTGATTAATAAGTCGAGAGGGGCACTTAAGCATTCCAATGCGTGGTAGTAGCTGGTCATTGGACAACATACACAGAACTCAGTTCTTAGGGACGGTTCCAGTGAGACAACCCACCATGTACTCCTACATGGCCTCTCACCGCTACCTTTACCAAATCGTGTTCACACGTTTAACCCTCAGCATCAGAATATATCATTTCACTCCAATTCATTCCCGATGAATTAGACCTGACACACTCTAAGCAATAGCAAGCAAGGCATGGTAAGATCACAACATGGCTTCAATCAACTCCTACACATGCTAGTGGGTTTCAACTATTTACTGTGGAAAGATAGGTCATGCAGAGGAATGGGTTCAACTACCGCAGCATAAAGTAGCAGTTGCAATCGTTGTTGTCCTAATGCAATAACAGGGAGCAGGAGCGAGAGAGGGATTGTATCGGAATGAACAAGGGGGTTTGCTTGCCTGGTAAAACAACGTGCAGAGCACTGCTCCTCTGACAGGTACTCTGGATCGGTCTCCGGAGCTGGACCTATCGAGAAGAACGGTGCCGACAATCAAACACAAGCATATGCAACAATATGATGCATGAATATGGCATGAAAATATGATGTTGTTTGAGTTAATGCAACTAGCATTTTAATTGGTTGAACTTCATTTGAACCAAGGATTCAAATGCAACTCTTTAATAAGTATTATAAAATGCCATATATGTGTTTTCATATAAACAGTAGGTTTAACTTCATTTGTCATGCATGAAAATGGTACAGATGGATAGATTGAATTTTTCTGATAATTTTTCATATATAAATTATTTCATTCTGAGCTACGGTTGAATTTCTGTGATTTTTTGAAGTTTAAGCCAAATTCTGAATTAAATAAATCATTTAAGATTTATTTAAAAACCAGAACTGATTTTCTGCATCAGCATGACACAGGTATGACGTCAGCAGGTCAAAGGGGTTGTTCCAGAGTCAAACCTGACAGTGGGGTCCACTGGTCAGTGACTCAGTTAATTAACTGAGTTAATTAACTCTAAATTAAATCTAACAAGAATAATTAGCAGGGCTGGGCCCACATGTCAGTGGCTAATATAATTAACCAAAAATAGTTAATTAACTTAATTAGTCAACTAACTAAAAGGGTGGGGCCCACCTGTCATTGGCACAGGGGGTCAAAGCACGCCGGTCAGCGGTCAAATCCCACCGGCGGCTCGACGCCGACGACCAAGGACGCGGCGGAGGGCTACGGGATTCCTGCTCCGGGGGTCAAATGGGCAGCGGAGACCACGGGCGAGCTGCTGGAGCTCGTCCGCGTCCATTCCCGCAAGCGGCAGGAGCTGGGACGGCCGGAGCTCGCCGGAAATGAGCTCGCGGCGGCGCCGGAGTTCGGTCGAGTTCGGGTTCGGGGCTGTGGTGGCCTAGGCGGGGCAGCGCTAGCAGCTACGGCATCTACGCGACGCGGGGAGCGTGTTGGTGGCACGCCCGGGACCAAAAGGTCACCGGAGCACCACCGGCGACGAGCGCGGGCGGCGGCGCGTGCGGGTGATCGTGGAGCGGCAGCTACGGCCTGCGAGGGGGAGAATGGAGAGGGGAAGCATGGCCAGAAGCTTACGGCGATCGCAGCGGTGCAGGCGGAGGGCTCGGAGGAGGACCGGAGCAAGCAGGGCAGCGGAGGGGATCTCCGGCGGCCGGCGATGAAGAAGAGGTCGGGGTCGAGGCCTCGGGGCGCCCGGCGATGTGTGACTCATCGAGGAGGTCGGGGATGATGCGGCGGAGCTCTTGGGCACCTTGGATGGGCGTGGGGAAGACGGTGGCTACGACTACGGCGATCGGCGGCGACGGCGGCGCTCGGGAGCGGACTCGAGAGGGAGATAGAAGAGAGGGGAGGCGTCCAGAAGAGTGCGGGAGGGTCGGGGAGGCTGCGTGGCTGCTCCAGAAGCGGCTAGGCGGCGAGGGGAGGTGAAGCAGGCAGGTGGCGTGGCGTTCCGGCCGTGCGCGCGCGCCGGCCACGCGCTCGGCCTCCTGTCGTCGCCAGGAGGACGACGGCTGGCAACTGGGCCGGCCCAGTGCCACGCCAGTAAGTGGCCCAGGTAAGTCTCTAACCTTTATTTCTTTCTGTTTTCTATTTTCTGACATTTGTTTTGATTTAATATCTAAATTAAATCAATTATTTCTTTTGACATATTTATTTTGCAGGGACCTAGAAATTAACCCAAGCCCCTAAAAATAAACAACCAGAATTTTGGACATATATAAAATATATAATATATATATATCCAATGCAAATAACTATTGCATTAATTCCAAATGCCCAAAATAAATACTTATGAGCTCCTAAAATTATTGGCTTGATTTTTATCTCTGACCAATAATTTTAGAGGGCCACATGAACATTTTCTTGGACCTTTTTGGAGCAACTTTTATTTGGGTCATTTTCAAAAGGGTTTCTGAGGGTTTCACAAGTCCTCATTTCAATTTCATTTGAAAAAATAAACATGATGCAACAACAAGGCTAACCTAGTGCATACCAGAACTAGGGTTGTGACAGTCATTCAATAGCTTAGTGGAATAATAGTCCCTTTTGCAGTAGACAACTTGTCCTGCACCAAAAAACCTTACAAGACAAAGCAACTGCTCTTTCAAAGAAAGCAATATGTATTATAAAAATATATTTGATGGATTTCACCTGATAGGCCAGTAATTATCTACCGCGGAGTTGATGACCACCACGGTCAAGCTGAAATCAATCACAGCCGAGTCGGCCGTGGTAGCAGACAGATGAGACGGTCGCGGTGTTGTAAGCCAGTGCGGAGGGGTGAGTCAATCGCAGGTGCGGTAAAACCACACGGACAGGCGAGTTGATGTAGACCGGGCCACAGGGGCGGCAACATGCGCAAGTCCGTTCATCTAGTGGTGTGGCATGAACGAAAACATCGCTGCAGAACATTACCACTGCGTGCTCCATACCCACAGTATAACGCCTAATTTGTAATGAACAATTGTCCAACGAAACAATACCATAAGCCCAAGTAATTGTTCACACAAAAATTAATATGTGCTATGAAATTAAAACGGACGGATATCACCTTGATGCTTTCGAATGAGAGATGATCTCGTTGTGTCTCCGTAAATAGTGAGACCTTGTATTGTTTTGCTCGGACAAAGATGACCCATGGATAAGTCCTCCGGAATGTCTCGTGGATGCAACACAACCGGCTTATATCCAGCAGCTCAAGTCCAAAAGAGCAGGTGGATCCAGACCGGGCAAGAACTCCATAACGTAAATGTTCAGGCCAGCTTGGCGATAGCAGAAGCAGGCGGCTCGAGGTGGAGACAAGGCTGGTTTAGCACGGGCAACTCACAGTGAGGGTGTGGTTAATGATGCACAGGTAGTTGGCGGCTGGTGGCTCTCACCATAGTGTGGGGCGGCTCAGGGTCTCGCCGGCAGGTCGACAATGGCGGCTCATTGGCGAAGACCAGCAGTAAAGCAGCAGCGAGTCAGCACCATCTTGTAAGAAGGGGTGGATCACAGCCACAACGCTCTTGACACGCAGGCGAAAAAGCAGGGTGACACTGCCCAAGTAGCTCACGGCAACAACAGCGGCGGCTTGAGATGAGGCTGTGGGTGTCAACCGCAGAAGCAGCGGCTGGTATTGGTAGAAGTGAAGAACGGCGGCTCGGGGTCGGCCTGATGTGGATGCCGGGTTGGTGCTGATAACAACGAGGAGCGTCAATAGTGACTTGGTGAAGCGCGATGATGAGAGCGGCTTGGTGGACGCGAACCAAACCGAGGCAAGAGCTTCACCCGTGGCCAAGGGCGGCTCAACGCAGGGACGCCTGGACCGTAGCGGAGACCACTCGGCGGCCGAGGCGACTCGCAGGCTCAGAGCAGATGTGGTAGTGGCCGCTCAGGGGCTAGGTGTATGGCCGGCGACCCGGAGCGGCGGATCGACGCGAGCTTCCCGCGGGGCAACTCACAGTGTGAGGCAGTCCGCAGGTATAGTGGTTGTACTTTCTCCATGCGTGTACACCAGCTGTCCTTCCTTGGATTTTTTCTAGCAGGAAGTGCTTAGTTGAGGGCTTTTCACATGAACACTTGAGCCGCCTCATGTGGAGGAGGCATGGGAATCCATTAGGTTTTGACTTTTCCGTCGTTCAGGCACTTGATTCAGATGCATGCACTAGATTGGTGTGAAGACCTCACGTGTGCTAGGTCAGGCAGTTATCCTTTATCCCGTTGTACGAGTTGAATCGGTGGCAAAAACTAGTCGGTCACGGTGACTTATACGCATACAGAACTCTTGGCTTCGGACTCGGCCTCTTGTAGGCGGTGTTCCAAACATTGATCGGGCTTCAGACTACTGTACATTGAAGGAAAAAACACCAGCAGCTACGAGTTGATGCTTCGGGACTTGTAATGTTTCTGATCAGATTCTAATAGGAGTTGATGGCCTTAGGAACATAGTGATTTGACAACTTGATTACGAGATGATGCGCACAAACTGCCGAGAAAAATTCGTACGTGGATAAATTTCCTGTTGGTTTCGACAGATCGTCGGACCTGGGCGGCAGACAAGTTGTAACCCTAATTTTTTTTTTGAACCTTAAATCTCATAGATCTCAAATCTGGACTACTGAACTTTGAATTTGATTCAAATCCTTCCAAACCGGCTTATCCGGAAAATTACAAACTTCTCGATCCCTGGGAGTGATCCCTCCAAGAACTCAACACCACCGTACTTGAGCCCCATGGTGGGCACCAACTGTCATGGATTTGTCACGGCAGATGTCCTAGTGTGAGGACTTAGTCGTGAGGCCAACGCATCTATGTGGTAGCTTGAAAGGGGTTGATCGGTATGAGAGACACGAGGCGGATCAACACACAAGACAAGGATTTAGATAGTTTTGGGCCCCGGGAAACATCATCCGGTAATAGCTCTACATGATGTTTGTAGCTAGGTCTGATTATGCTCATGAGGGAGACGCCGCATAAACTGGCTCCCCTTTAGTTGTTTCTAGCCTCAGAGATTATTCAACATGTCCCTCTTGGGGTGCCCTGCCCCTCCTTATATATGTTAAAGGGGCGGGTTACATGACTAGTCCTAGTAGGATTAGGATTACTCTGTTACAAGTGGAGTCCTAGTCTTGCTTCCTTTGTAAGGGAATATTCCTTATGCTTTCCTCTTAAACCTGCCCACCATAACATGAGCCAGCCTTCCGGGCCTTGGGCCTTGTCGTCCGTCTGACCCACCCGCCAGGTTAATAATGAATCGCCAAAATCGGGTGGGTTACCCGTGAGTCGCCAAACTCTAAGCGGGTCATTCATCCGGTCGGGTTACACCACGGGGTATATCCCCAACACAAGTCTTAAAACCCTCATGGTGTTCCCCTTTTAAGACTTTGGAGCTACAACAATTCATAAGAAAGGCCCAGTAGCCGACTCAATGATTGGAAGTTATATTTATAAGTGCAAGCACCAAGTCATCACAGGGAATAAGGACTTAGCCTGAAGAGACTCAGGAAGACCAATTATGTTGCCCGGCGTATGTAGCAGTCATGACCCGGTATGGTCAAATTATATAACCCGGTGATCACAACTCGCCAACCACTACATCCTCAAGCCGGCGGATCATCAGATGAATATTTTGAGTCCAATATTTTTTAAGCCGGAGCTTTGGAAACCGAGTTAAATGGATTATTTCTTACAATATTTCTCTACAAGGGACCAATGTAAGCAAATTGACTATGAAGCTGGCCTATTGACTCGGATTCCTTCAAAAGAAGTACTTAAAGGAGATTTGAACATATCGGCTAAAGGAGATTTGCAATGAGGTCATGGACATGTATCAAGAAGGAAATGACAAGGACTTAAAGATGAGCAGGTCCCGGTTCAGAAAGAACTTTTAACCCAGAGCACCTCCTGTCAAATTTGTCCTTGTGTTTATTTTGCAGGATTAGTTCAACATGGATAAATCCAAATTCAACTGGGGGCTAATCTAGGGGATATACCCCACGGTATGACCTGGCCGGAGATATGACCCGACTGGGACTTTGTGTTTCATTGGTAAACCGCCCGAAGACTGGCGACTCACTAATGACCCGGCCGGGCCTGGTGACTCATTGGTGACCCGGCAGGTGTTACAGATGGATGCCAAGGCCCAAGACCCAGAAGGCTGGCAAATGCTATGGTGGGCCTATTTTAGAGGAAAGGCATGAGGAATATTTCCCTTACAAGGAATCAAGACCCGGACTTTTCTCCGGCTTGTATTAGAAGATAGACTAGTCCTAATCCTACTAGGACTCCACGTGTAACCCGCCCCTCTAACTTATATAAGGAGGGGCAGGGCACCCCAAGAGGGGGCGGAATAATCTTGAAGGCTAGACACAACTAGAGGAGAGCCAACTTACATAGCAACTCCCTCGTGAGCATATTGAATAAGACCTAGCCACAAACAACATGTAGGTTTATTACCGGATGATGTTTCCCGAGGCCCAAAGCTGTCTAAATCTTGTCTCGTGTGCTAGTCTGCTTCGACGATCTACACGTGTATCTCGTCCCGATCAACCCCTCTCAAGCTACTACCTAGTTGTGTTGGCCTCACGACAAGTCCTTATACTAGGACATATGCCTTGACAAATCCATGACAATATCCATGTTCCGACATGGAGCAAACTTCATCTTCAGCTGCAACTAACAACACTATAAGAGGGGCTGAGCAAACGGTAGCATAGACAAACAACGGTTTGTTGGGATGGTGAAAATTTTATAGGATGTTTCATGGCATAATGGGACGCTTGATGAACAAGTGGTAGGAAGCGTGACAGAGCGATAGCATCGAGACAACTAGCATAGCAAAGATAGTAGTGATATCCAAGGTGACGGTCATCTTGCTTGAGATCCCACTAGGAAGAAGAATGAGTCCATGAAGAAGACGAAGCCACATAGACGAACCAAGCATAGTCGAACGAATCCTCACGATTGCAACGAAACAGGAACTAACAAGAAGAAGCAAACAACATGGTAAACACACAACACATAAACAAGACATGATGCTCAACCAAGTATGACGCATGACAAGGCTACATGATGCTACTTATGGCAAGAGATGATGCAAACAAGAACACACAACAAATTAAGTTTAAATGAGGCCGAAAGCAACATATAACAATTCCGGTAAGTCCTCAGATGCAAATTTCGAAATTGGTACAGATCTGAACAAACCTTATGTTAGAGTTGTTAAACAACAAGTTAAGATGCTCCATGATGATCTACACGATTTTCTAGCCATGTTACATATAAAGTTCATTTAATTCAGAGCTACGTCCTAGAAGATACGAGCAAAAGAAGTTAAACATGGCATTTGATGCAAAATGCATTCGAACATCAAGCACAACAATCAAAACATGGATACAACATGACATGATGCATCTACATGCAAAACGAAGCAAGTTTCATACAGAGCACGCTCAAAACGGAGCCACGGTTCAACACATACACGAGCAACAAGTTTGAAACACAATATGTCCAAAACATCAACTAGGCATATTATAAGCATCAAAACAACATGCTACAAGAACAAGATTGACACAAGCATGATATCCACTCAAAGTACAGATTACATACTTCAAGAATCATCAAGGTTCGGGTTCATAGGAATCAAGAATAATCCAACATGATCAAAGCAACAAGTAACTTTATATCACAAATTATGACTTAGTGAAAAACTGGGCATACACATGAGCAGAGTTAATATGATGACATGTTGGAGGCAAGAAATAATTGAGGTACAATGCAAGAACATAGCAAACGAAAGCATGCCATGCTAGTACATAACCTGGATCTCAAATAACACAACATGGCATATAGATGGGAGGAACTGGTTCGTGGCATTCATCAAAACAAGATGCAAACATGAAATAGCAGATTCTCAGACTTAGTGAAAATCTGGGAATGCAAAACAACAACATCATTATGCTGACTTTGGAGGCACATAACAGCACGCATAGCAAGTTTAATAAAAATGCAAAGTTTATGACCATGTAGTAGGCATGACATAATTCCAATTAAACCAAAGACAAAATTTATATGAGGCATAGGTTGATTACATTGAGCTTTGCTAAAAGGAACATGCTCTTAACAGGCTGACAGATTTATCATGATGACAACTTGAGAGCAATAAAGATACATGCTACAGCAACATATAATTACAAACAAGGGCATGGATGGATAGTGGATAACATGGTCTTCAAATAAATCTCACTGGGCATCTCCAAATATGCATATATTTGACTGTAGCATCAAGCAAACATGGCATCATAATATAACAATTTCATAATTAGCAGAATTTCAACAAGTGCAAAAATAGCAACATTATCATAGCATGTTTGCAAGCTTGTTTCGCTCACATCATGGCAAGCCATGGGATGAAGTAAATAACAGCACCAATAAGACATAAAAATGAAGCAAAGTAATGTTCACGCAATGCTCATATCACACATGCATTAATTCACATGAAAAAGACAAAAGGGCAAGTTATAACAGTTTTAGCACTTAACATCAACATGCACTTTTGCAACAAGGATTAATATGTCTAGATGCACCCTAACATGAATGAAAATGCAACCAACATGTAGAACACTCCAAGATAAACATTTTCACATATCATGCACGCAAAAAAGAGCAACATGTACAAAGTTATCCCGACTCAAACATGGCAACATGATGTTGTTCAAGAAGGACTTAGGCGAAAAACAACCTTGAAGGGTCACAGGTGGACACTGTCCGGACTCGGGGCGGACGTGTCCGGCGCGGCAAGGATGACGAGCGGGCCCATGGGGTTGTCTTCGAGCTCGAGCCCGAGCTCCTAGGACGGCCTTGGCGGGGCGGCACTCCGGCGACCAAGGAGAGGCGTGGACGGGCGAAGGAGGTCGGGGCCGACCGGATCTGGGCGTCGTCGATGGTGGAATGGTCGCGGACCAGCGTTGGGAGTCGGCGGGGCGCGGAACCGGCGGGGCTCAGGCTCCCGTAGTTGGATCTCGTGATGGTGGCGGTCGGAGGGTCGCATGGCCATGCGCGGCGGCGGCGCATGTGGAGAAGGTGGTGGCGCGGGGCGGCGGCGCTGCGAGGTGGTGGCGCGGCAAACGGCCACTAGCGGCGGGGTCCGGCGAAGCTCCGGCTGCACGGAGCAAGCTCAGGAGGAGCTCGAGTTTGCAGGAGAGCGGGGGCGTAGCACTCGGGCTACCCCGGGCCCCGATGGGCTTGGGCTGGCCTTACCCGGGCCGGCGGCGGCGGAGGAGGCTGGGGAAGACGTGGATGCAGGGGATTGGCCGCGGGCGCAGTCAGGTGGTGGCGCTAGCGAGTGGCCACACGCCATGTGGCGGAGGAGGGAGTGGCCGGTGCTGAAATTGATGCAGGGGCTCTGATTTCGAGGTGGAGGTGGATGAGAGCTAGGGAAAGGGCTAGGGATGCCCAAAAATGGAAAGGGGGTTGATTAAATAGGGTAGGGGCTAGGGTTTGTGGGTTTAGGGTGTTTCGGAGCCCTCCGATCACGATCCGATGGATCCGATCGAGGGGGAGGGGTAGGCTGGGCCTAGGTGGGCTGGTTTAGTGGCTGTGAAGAGGGGTGTGGGCTGAGGGGTGAGACGAGAGAGAGGCCCGACTACGGTTTCCGAAGACCGAAACGTCCGACGTAAACCGGCAACGATGCCGCTACGTGTATAACGGTTGGGCTATCAAACGAACCCCGAATGCGACAAAATTTGGCAAGTGGTCTACCTACACTATAATAAGACCGCACACAAAGCTTCAACCCATTCCGAGAAAATTTTCCGGCCACTTATAAACTAATATTTCAGAGGTGCCGCAAGCGCGTGCAAGTGTGTGTGGGCTCAGAACGGATAACGGAGAGAACTGGGAGACGGGCAACTATGAATGGATGCAAGTTTTGGAAACTATGCATATGCAACCCACATGATGACATGGCAAAATGCAACATGCAAGCAAGTGACATGGCAACGACAATGATTAAGAGGAAGACATCTGGTGCATCGGTCCCGGGGTGTTACAACACTCCCCTACTAACAGGAGATCTTGTCCCAAGATCTTAGGAACAAGACGGAAGAGGAATAGGAAGAACAAAGTTGCTCCTTGGAGGAAAGAGTGAAACCAAAGAACCTTGAGAGGTTAAACAACTTGAAATAAAGATCAAAATGGAGATGAACATGATTGAGAAGCTCTGTTACAAAAGAGGAATAAGGAACATTACGAGAATCTTGATGGTTGAAAGACAAGAAACACGAGCTAAACAAAACAAAAGAATATGAATGTCACAACCCTAGTCAGTACTTGCATTAGGACTAGCTAGACTAATGCATCATGTTTAAACTTTTTCTGAAACCTAAAATGGGGATGGCATAAACCCTCGGCACCACTTAAACCAACTAGGGTTTACTAAAATACTTTTCAATGTACCCAAATTGCCCTTAAGAAATGTTCATAATTTCTGACTTGGTCTAGAACCTCTGCCAAAATGGGTGCACATTTTTCTAGGACACTATGGGTTATTGAATTAAATCATACAGTATTTGTTTTTTGACATTTAAATGCTATAAATAATTATAAATGTCCAAATAATATTGGAAGTAAATGAGGGTTGTTGGAGATAATCCAAACAGTGCCCACAAATATTATCAGGATTTTTGAAAATGCTATGGCAATTTTAATTAAGCCAAAATAAATGCAGAAAATAGAAAACATGCAAGAAATAGAAAAGAGAGAGCGGAAAGGCCAGAGGCTACTTACCTGGACTGGGCCGGCCCACCTGGAACGATGTCAGTCGTCACCCACCTCTACTAGTGGGCAGAGGAGGGACACCACGACACCGCCGAGCTCGCCACGCCACCACCCTGCCTGCCTGCCTCGCCCACGCAGCACGGCGCCTCGAAACGTCTCCTCGGTGCCACCCCAACCTCGCTGACACCTCACTTCCTCCCTGCTCTCTCCCTCGCTCCCTGGACGCCATGGCCGACGCAGCCGCGCCCGCGCCGCCGTGAAGCCGCAGCCACCGTTGTCCACTCGTCGCCTCGCCGTGTCCACCAGCTCTGCCGACGTCCACTTCAACGAGCATACCGAGCCCCGAGCGCTCGCTCGCCCCGGAGACACCGCACCGAGCTCGTCCCGATCCACCATCACCGGAGATCCCCTTCGCCACCCCGACCGCTCCGGTTCCTCCCCGACGTTGCAGTGCGCTCCACCGCATCCGCCATGAGCTACTGCTTCTCCTCCCCCACTTCGGTTCCTTCCTCATGCATCGTAGCCACCGCACCATGGTCGCCCGCACGCGCCGCCGCCCAAGCTCGCCGCCGACATGGCTCCGGCCATGCAACGGCCTCACCATTGTGGCCAACTCACTCACTGCACCGCGTAGCCCTCGTAGGAGCTAGCCTCGCGCCTCCACGTGCACCGTAGCATCGAGTTCAAGCTCGCCGAACTCCGGCAGCCGCCAAGCTCATCGTTGGCGTCATTTCTGGCGACCCCGAGTCCAACAACCACCACCACTCGATGCAGACGAGCGTCCGCATCACGTAGATGCCCTCTGCCGGCCATTTGGTCGCTGGCGGAGGAATACCGCGGCTCGCTGTCGCGTCTGGCCTCGCCGAAGTCAAGCCGCCTGTGGGTTTGACCCCGTTCGACCAGGGTTTGACCGCCCTGGGTCACTGACGTGTGGGGCCAGCCCTGTTAATTAGGTTAGTTAGGATTAATTAACTTAGGTTAGATTAACTAGACACTGACACGCAGGACCCACTGGTCAGTTTGACCTGGGCTGCCCCGTTGACTCGCTGACATCATCCTAACGCAGTGCTGATGTAGTAACTCTTTTCTGGAATTAGTTTATTTTCTAAATATTCAGAAATTCCAAAAAAGGGGTTAAACTTCAAAAAATCATAATAAATCAACCGTAGCTTAGATGTGAAAGATTTATATAAGAAAAATGATCAGAAAAATACAATATATCCATTGGTACTGGTTCCATGCATGACAAAGAAACTTAAACTTGTTGTATATATCAAAACATGATAATACACTTTGGAAATTCATAATTTGGGCTTGAATTTGAACCTTTGGTTCAAATAGGCTCAAACCTTTCAGTTTGTAGTTGCATTAGCACAAACACATCCATATTGCCATGTCATGAGCATGCATCATATTGTTGCATATTGCCATGTATTGATTGTGTTACCGGTGTGATCTCCGTGGTAAGTTCTGCTCCCGAGGATATTCACGAGTATCCAGTTGAAGGGCAGTACCCCTCAAACCTGGCCAAATGGGCTGGCCCGACACGACACGGCCCGGCCGAAGTTAAACGGGCCAGGCACGGCACGGCCCAGCCAGGCATGCTATGTATACGGGCCGTGCCAGGTCGGCACGCGTGCTATCCTTCCTGGCCCAGGCACGGCCCCCTCATTATACGGGCCGGCACGATGGCCCGTTTGGCATGTCGGCCCAGTAGGCCTGAGCGGCAGATGACATGATCAGGAGTTTCCTTTGCCTCTTGCGCTTGTGGCATGGGGCTGATCGATGCATGACTGATGCATCGAGGCTTCCCAGAGAACGCACACCTCCTTTTTTTCAGCGGACACACCTCTCCATGTCTATTTTCTCTGTTATGTATTTATTACTTCTATATAATATAATAAAATTAAAAATAAAATAACTAAACGTGCCAAGACAGGCCGACACTCATGCCCAGCCTCGCGGCCCAGGCACGGCCCTAGGTGGGCCGCGTGCCGGCACGGCCCATTTATAAACGTGCCGGGCCAGGCCCACACGGGCCAGGCACGCGGGCTATCGGGGCCGCACGATAAGACCGGCACATTTGGCCAGGTTTGGTACCCCTCGACCAGTCTGCCAGGCAAGCAACCCCATTGAACATTCCGATACAAACCCATCTTCTCGCTTCTGCTCGCGTTTATTGCATTAAGACAACAACATTTTAACTCCTATTTGCTGCGGTAGCTGAACCCCATTCCTTTGCATGACTTGTCATTGCCACGGTAAATAGTTGAAACCCAATAGCATGTGTAGGAGTTGATTGAGCCATGTTGATGTGTTCCTACCATGCTATGCCTGCTATGCTTAGAGTTGTGTCGGCTCTGGTTCATCTGGGTGATGGATCGGAGTGAAATGGTTGTGTCCGATAATGAGAGTGAAGTGTGGAATATGTTTTGGTAAAGGTATCGATGGAAGGCCATGTAGGAGTACATGGTGGATTGTTTCATTGGAATCGTCCCTAAGAACTGAGATCTGCGTGTGTGATTCAAGATCAGCTACGACCACACATTGGGCTCCGGGCGCTCCAAGCTCTCTCGAATTATTAACAACCATGTTCTCTGTCCAGGAGTTGCAATTAGTTTCTGGTGTTTGTAGCATACTGGAGGTCGTGCATAACGCTGACCCTAGGGGTGGGCTGTGATGCGGTAGGTACGTGGCACGGTGTACCGAGTCGCCCGTTTGGTGTCTCGAGAACCCCGTACACGTCGTTTGGGGCCGTGAGAGAAACTTCAGCCGGACTTCCTTGCGGATGGAACCCGAATAGGAGATAAACCTGGACCAGAGACTTGTGTGGTTAGTCAGGTTGTGGCCGACACCCTTGCTGGGCTTCCACTTGAAGGTTGCCGAGTACATGTCGAGTAAACGTCGATAAGTGGTGGAAGCATGTGTGAAGAGGTACACCCCTGCAGGGTCATCAATCTATTCGAATAGCCGTGTCCGCGGTAAAGGACCACTTGGTTGCTTATGCAGTTCATAGACAAGTTAATGGTTAGTCATAAAAATCTCAAGACAAGTGTGCGTGTCGTGGATGGCCCTTCCATAGGATGACTGGAGAGGATCCATGGTAGAGTATTGTTGTGGTGATTAGTGGACTCGTGTGCGCTATCTCATCTATTTCAAACTGCTCATAGACGTAGTACATGATAGACAAGAGTCAAAGCTGGCTTCCTGCAATAAACTCCACTACCCTTGTTGATAATGTTGCATGAGTCTTGATGAGTACCTTTGTACTCATGTTTGCTTAATAACTGTTGCAGAGGAGAACACCGCCCCTTCCGATGGTTTCTACATAGACCTCGATGTTGACGAGTAGCTTGCTGCCCAGGTGGAAATCTCAAAGCCTGTTAAGGGACACTGTAGATAGTGAGGCTACACCAAGCCTTTTTCCTTAATAGTTGTTTGTACTCAGACAAGTTTAGCTTCCGCATGTGCTGGTATGTTTGTATGACTGGAGTGTTTGGTTGTGTGACCCCTACCTGTATGGATATGTTATCTATGGCTCTTTAGAGCATCTTAAATAAAAATACTTTGAGTCATAGAGTTTTGTTGTGATGCCATGTTGTATTTGCACATATCGAGCATATTGTGTGTATGTTATTAAAATGCTTGGTATGTGTGGGATCCGACACCTAGTTGTTTACCCTTGGTAGCCTATCTTATGGGGAAATGCCTCCTAGTGCTTCCACTGAGCCTTGGTAGCTTGCTACTGCTCCGGAACACATGGATTGACCAGCATGTGTCCTTCCTTGCTCCTGTGTTTGTCCCCTATGGGGAAATGTCACGTGGTGTATACCGGAGTCCTGTTAGCTTGCTATAGCCCGGCAACACTCGTTGCTGACCGACAAGTGCATTGTTGGGTCATGTATGAATGTCCCTGTAATTTAGCGCCACTTTTGGTTTATAGCTAGTCATGTCGGCCCGGTTTCTCTATCATATTGATGCTAGCGACACTGTCATATACGTAAGCCAAAATGCACAAACGGTCCCGGGCCAGGTAAGGTGGCACCCGTGGGGATACCGTACGTGAGGCCGCAAAGTGATATGATGTGTTACATGCTAGATCGGTGTGACTTAGGATCGGGGTCCTGATAGTGTTGGCATCAGAGCCGGACTGCCTGTAGGTTCATCAAGCCAAATTGGTCGATGTTGAGTCTAGAAATTTTGTAGTTATATGTAGGGGAATTTATTGTGGAAGGGAACGTAAGGCTCTTTTTACTCCTTTACCTTATGCCCTTCTGATCTGAGTCAGCCTCTTCTTTCTACGGGGGTTAAGAACTAGTCTTCTCATCCTTTTATTAGGTTCACGTGTTACAAATCTGTAGACTCTTAGGATTGTTGGTTTCTAGCCTTAGTTCAGTTTCTACTACCCCAGTATGTTGTTAGTTGGACCCAGAACCTTGATTTGGTGTTGTTGAGTGGCTATGCTATCATTTTGTAAGATGTCTCAAAATCCTTTTGAGCATTTACAGTTGTTATGTTGCATGATTTCTTCTAGGAATTCTAATGCCTTTGCATTATTTCGTGTTTCAGATGGCTGACCACACCCCCCATCGAGTGGTCCGTCTCACCCGCTACATCGATGTGCCAGGTCACACGGCCATGTTGGTGCGCGTGATGACCGAGATGGGCTATCGTTGGTATCCCTAGTATACTGTAGAGGAGCAGTATCGTGATTTCAACCAGAGCCAGTACCTTTGCACAGTCCGGATATATCCTTCATATCCCGGAGCTACTGATCCCATCCACTGGACGTATGGACTTGGGGTTACCATCGAGATGTCCGTGCAGGATGCTGCTTACTCGATGAGACTATTATCCGGGCTAGGCATGCCTTGCTATAGAACATCGAGTTTTGCTACATGCCAGCCTCACTTCCTGGAGAGGAGGGTTACTACACCGGTCTTTACACTGACACCGCTCATGAGGAGCCGCTACTTCGAACTACCACAGAGATGCTTGAGGTTAGGGACCGTGAAGTTTGTGCCCTCCGGATGGAGCTCTACCACACTCAAGCTGACCACTGGGCCACTCTAACATGGCTTGCACCCGCTGTGCAGGCTGGGTATCTTGATATGCGGGATTTGTACCCCGTGCGGTCCTGTCTGCTTGACCGTATGGACTGGCGTGATGTTGGAGGCATTACACCTCCACGCGGGCCTCATTTGCCACCAGCCATGGGACCAAGGCCACATCCGTGTCCTTATGGTCCACAGGCCCCAAGCGACCAGGAGTTTCCAGATCCTCGTGTTCCACTTCCAGGCTATGGGGGTAATGTGGCACCCTGGCTCAGAGAACTAGAACGCCCCGTATTCCAGCCCAGAGATTGAGGAGAAGTTTCTGGAATACAGCACTGCTTGACATAGAACAAATCGGATCTTATTACAAGAATGATAATACAAAGGTATGATGTTACAAATGATCACATTTGCACATCTACACTACACCTGCGATACTGCACTTGCTCTATGCTAGCAGCGGAACATCGATGAAGGTGGTGAACTCCACTCCGCAGGGACTCTTGCTGGGACACGGTCTAGCTCGCACGCACGGCAACCTCGACAAGCAAGCAAGAAATCATGGCATCACCTGCAATATGGCATGACACGCCAAGTCAGTACATTAAATGTACTTGCAAGCTCACAACAACCAAAAGCATCAAGGCAAAGCAACAACATAGCATTAACAAGTTAATTAATTAACAACTACCATGATGAAGCAACTACTAAGCATGGTATGAAACTTATACAATACTAATAAATCACCATCTCAGATCTCCATAACCATATCTCTCTTTACTAACCGGCCAAGTAATATACCATCTCGATCAACTCGTGAGCAAAACCAAACGGTGATCATTCACGGATCACAAATGGACCAACCTCGTGGTCTTGTAACCAAACGGTGATCTTTCCGGCGATCACAACCATGACCAACAATTGGTATCAAATGGTGATCTTTCCAGCGATCACTACCATGACCAACACCCGGTCTCCAACATCATCATCAACATCCTGCCAATATGCACCGCTCAAAAATATCAACCTATAAGTCACCTATAAGTCATTCTGGCATGTGAGTGTTGATCGAATGATGTGACGTAATAAGAATCCATGCCCATGACCGAGGACGCGGCTATCGATAAATTAAACAAACACACTCTGCAGAGGTAGCGCACCTTACCCACACCACGGAACCCATGGCCTTGCACTCCCATTCGGGTGGACCAACGACGTTCTGACAAAACCGATCTACTGCCATGGCACTCTCCCGGCCACTCCGACTCACTCCCCACTGGGCTAGTCCTGGGTGGCCCCGTGTCTACCAAAGACACCAACGGCCATCGTCGTGGCCAAAACAATCAACCGTCCCAAACTGGGACAAAAGCGATTATCATCCAACTACGGGCACACAAGGTTATGTCTGCTTATAAGGCCAGGGTACCGCACGCCCATAACCTTCCCTCGTTGGAGGCACCGGCGAGAGGCATGACAATAGCATCGCATTAGGGCCTTCCCATAAAAGACAAATGTGGTTGCACTGAGGAAAGCCCGGTTCGGTGGCACCTGACCAACTTAATGACGGAATTTATCCTCAAAAATATAAATGTGATACTGATACTCCGATATCAATTATCAAACTAATATCCAAGTCATAGCAATATCCAACGAATAACCCAAAGCATCCTATCGACATAAAAAAATACTCCGAGGATAGCATGACACTTCTATCGTGATGAATCCAAGAACGATAATAATACTACTCAAATATCAAGAACTATCTATCCAACTAAGATCCACATGCAAGCATCATCTCCAACATCATACCCCAAAACATAATATCAACTATCATCATGATGAAACTAACACTAGCCACTAATAATCCAAAGGAAACATGATATCCAAAGCAAATACTCCCAAAATATCATATCCTTAACCACCATGAAAATGATCATGAAAGCCACTAATAATCCAAAGGCAACATGACATCCAAAGCAAATACTCCGAAAATAATACCAGATACTATCATGAAAATAGCCACTAAGAATCCAAAGGCAACATGATATCCAAAGTAATACTCCAAAATAATACCAGATACTATCATGAAAATAGCCGCTAGGAATCCAAAGGCACGGGTCATCAGCATAATCATCAAAACATAAGTCCTAGAACTCCAAGCAATATCATGGTAATAACAAGATCAAAATACAACTCCGAGAAATGCCATGAACAAGATCATACATAGCTACTGCAATCTTTTAAATAATTTCAAATAAAGAACCATGTCAATGCATTCAAATCATGCAAATGGAGGGTGTGGCTTGCCTGGGAAAGAAGAATACTCCGGGAAGAAGTGCGGTGAAGCCGCGGAAAGAATCGCCGGAAACAGTTCTCTCTCGGAGGGGCTGTTTACGGGCAAGGGAAAAGTGGTCATTTCAGTATGTCAAACCATAGTGAAGATGATACCAACAGAACGGGATCGACGAGACGAAGACGTGGGCTTTGGATTCACCTCAATCGGAGTTACGAGCAAAAAGATACAACGGGTTGAAGATGAGGGACAATTCTATAAATAAAGTGTTCACACACAGGCCCCTCGCAGCTCAGCGGGTCGCGCACTCCAGCAAAATGCGCTTTCCCACGGGGAAAGCATAAAGCGCAGAATGCGCTTCCACTTATCCCGCATGGCAGTGGGGCCTGGGCGCTTGGGTCTTTGATTGGCGGGTCCCACCCGATCTCTCTCTCTCCTCCTCCCTTTTGTTCTTCAACCTCCCGATGCCCGCGACAGAACAGAGGGTTCGCCGGCGCCGGCGCTCGTCCGGGCACCATCGGCCATCCCTGGAGACGCTCTGGCCACCAGAGGACGCAGGGTGGTGAGGCGCATCCATCCCGCGGTGGCGCGGTCACCGGGAAGGACGGGGTTGAGAGCAACTTCGACTGTGGCGGCTGGGCACATCGGACGGCGATGGGCATCGCGGCCAGAGGCTACCAGGGATGGAGGCGGAGGTTGGGGAGACTCGTAGGAGCACGGGGAAGACTATGGTGGTGGTGGGAGGGTTGGACGAGCTCGGTGCTGAGTGAATTTAGGAGGTCAGAGGCGGTGGCCCTGGCAACAGAGGGAGGTGCGGGAGAGCAGCTTTGGTGGCGGTGTGGTCTTCTGAGGTGCGGTGAGGAGGATTGAGAGGAGAGACGCATCCGGGGTGGCTTAAATAAGCAGAGGAGGAGGGGGTGACGCATGCCCACGCTCACAAGGTCGGAGGTAGACGACATAGGAGGAGCAGTGGAGGTTCTCATGAGGAGGGGAAGGCCAAAGGAGCGTAGGAAAGAAGAAGATGGCGAGCTCTGAGCCAAGCCGCCACTATTCGCCTGTGGGCGCGCGGCAGCTTGCATAGGTGAGGAAGCGGACGGAGGGGGAGAGGGGTCCAAGGGAATGACAACGATGAGAGGAAGAGAAGGGACATGCTCACGCGCGCGAAGACGACGAGAGGAGGAGGGTCCAGAGCTAGGTGACGTTCTGGGCGCGGCCATGGCATGCCAAAACGGTAGTCACCGCACAGTCTGGCGAGGAGAAGAATCCAAGGGTTGTAAAATGATGTCTAGTGGTAAGATCATCCAAGGTAGGTTTTAACTGCGGAGGTATCTCGGTTAAAAATGTTGTGGTTAAATGGTAAGTGTGCTCTGAAGTTTACTGCAGTAAACTTGGATGAGAACTGCTGATCAACAGGAAACTGATTGGGTCAAATGGAGTTGTCCGCAAGGTTTAGGGTAAGAAGGACTTTCATCCTGGTAACTTTGAGAAGATTTGGACCAAAAATAAATATAGTTGCTTCACAACTACATATTTCGTCCAGAAACAAGATTTGGATGATGCACTCGCATGGTGAGGCCACTTGAGCTGAAATTTGGCAAGGCTTGGTCATTTGAACATATAGAGATGTTGTAAAATTTTCATACCAGTTGGACAAGCCAAAATGGTACTTCCTTCACAAGCATCCTCTCTGTCCAGAAACTTGCAAGAATTTCTGAGGGAAAATGCCTAAATGAATTGAGTCCAAACTTTGTGGATATAGGTTATTTGGGTAGTATAAGGTCCTGGAAAATTTTCAGCCCTAATGGAGCAAGATAAAATATACTTGCTTCACAAACTGAAAATTTGGACAGAAACAAATATTTGAAGGTGTGCTCACATGGATGCAAGGAATGAGCTCCAATTGGGTGTAGATTCATGATTTGATGATATTGAGGTCATACACAAATTTCAACTCATTTGGATATGCCTAGATTGTACTTCCTTCACAAAGTTTCTTTCTGGACATAAACTTTGGAAATTAGCTGAAAAATATTTACTAGGCAAATGAGTATGCAAATTTGCACGAGGCAATAATAAGGACAGGAAAAGGTGTCCAAAAAGTTTGGGGGCAAATGGGCAAAGATAAATAGCACTTGCTTCACAAAGTGCCATTCAGGGCAAAATAGGAAACTGAATATTGGAGGATTATTTTTGAACATAATAAGGAAAGGTTTTGCCATATTTGATGAAGATATGACCCAAACAATTTATGAGAATTATTTGGGAATTTTCGGAGTGATGGAAATATGGGTTGTTTCACAACCTAGGGCAGACAGGGTTATTCCTTTAATAGAAAAAGGAATATTCCCAATAAATGAATATTGGGCTAGGATGAAAATGGCAAGGCCTAGGGAAGGATTTGAGGATGACAAGCCACTCTAGAAAGAAAGAAGAGGGCATATTCTTCAGTTTCCAGACCATAAAGCCACGGAAAAAGAAATCTCAAGCAAAAACCTCAGAAAAACAAAAGAAAAAGAAAGGGCCAAAAATCCGGCTATGACAAATCTTCCCCCCTTAAAGAAATCTCGTCCTGAGATTTGGTTTCTAAGGGAAAAAGTATGAATATATTGCCTTAAGGAAACCGTTTCCAACTCTGGTATCCTTTTTCGTTTATTGATTGTTCCCACTAAATTTCATCTGACTGTCTGTCTGGCTCGGGGTGGTTTGCTTTACTGTATCCATATGCTAACGGATCTTACCTCACATGCTCATGCTTATACTGGCTCCAATTTTTATTTTTGCTGACTTAGATGAGTGTGGTAAATTATCAAGACTAATGCATATGTCTGTCTCACAAGTCCAAGAGTGATTTCTGAGGGGTGTGTCATCCAGCACTGACAACCTTTCATGAAGTTGTGAACGGATTTTTCCTGGTGGACACCCAAATCTTTATCTCCTTGCATTGGATTTCTCAACTAACTAAAGGTTCTCCAGGTTTAAAGCAGTGAGGTGGTTCACAACCATTTTCCTGATGGATTCTGACTTCTCGCATGAGTTTCTGATTCATCTTGACTGGCTCCCCTGTCTTGAGTGTCAGATCTCTACCAAATATTTGCCTGTCGTGGCCAGCATAAATAGGTACGGCCTTATGTGATAGTACCCACAGAGTTGACTCACGGTGAAGGGCTTGGCCATATCTCTTAATTCTTCGTGTGACCATGGGTTGTGTGAGGGGAATTATTTTGACAGACATGCCATTATCCTCATCTCCTGACATGGTAACATTTCTTCAATGGCAGGTTTATCGTCTCTCAAGTTTTAATCGTGAAAAATGATCATCTGAACCCTTGTAAGAAATTGGTAAAAAAATCAGTAGCCTCCAGAACGGTCTTTACAAGTCAGATCTGGGACATTACTGAAATAACTCAACCATGGCTCAAGATGGCCACATAGCAGCTCAGAGCATGAGACTGTGTTGATAAGAAGAAAGTTGCAGCTCCCTAAGATGGCCGAAAAGCAGCTCAAAGCAAAGGGCCACTGTCACAAAAAGAAACTCAACAACTATACGAGACGGCCGAAAAGCAGCTCAGAACTCGTGACAATTTTTGAATAGAGAGAAATAAAGTCGGCATCCACCCTAAATGGACAAAAACAGCTCAGAATATAGGCGTGGTGCCGTTACCGGAGAAAAGTAGACAAGGGCTCAGCAGGATCATATACTATGTTCACATGTACTTGTATAGAGCTCAGTGTTGTCGTCCATCTTCGTGATCCTTTGTCACACTGAGGTGTATATCTGGCTTCCTTCACATAGATATGAGAATCCAGTTCCCAAGGCAGACTTGTGTCCTAACTGATTCTTGCTGCTGACCAACTGTTGCCGATCTAATTCTCAAGATGCACCGCCATATGATGTCAATTCACAATTTAATATCTTGCACAAATGCCGTACTGAGGGCGATTGGATGGCTTATGCTGGAAACCATCGAGAGCACCTTGCTGAGGAAGACTGGGTACCGTGCTTCATAAGCTTCCCCCCTTAAAGAATTGCTAGGGAAAACATGGTACCTTATGCCGGAAGCTTTTGTGGTTACTTACTGAAGAAGACATGGCACCTGACACATGAAGTCATCCATATATCGTACTGAGGAAGATAGAGGAGTCTTGCAGTTGAAGCTTCTTTGGTAGCTTGCGAGGAAAGACTGGATTGCTTACAGCAGAAGCTTATCACTGTGATATGCAGACCGATTACCGCATATATATCACCTTAATATTTCTGTTGTTGATTACTTTGACTGATAATATGCCATCAATCTTGCACACAATTTATCTTTTTGCTAATTTGATCATCACAACTATGAAGAGTGCATACTGAGCTAGACTTGGTTATCCGTACTATTGTGAGGAGTGCACGATGATGCAAATTTGATTATCAACATCCAGGTCGGATATTCCTCATTTCACTCCAGTCGGTTGAGAATTCCATTCTATTTATCTGAGTTTCCAAATATTTGAATTCCTTGTTGATTCTTCAGGTCCGATGTCGGTCGATGAGCAACTTTAATAAGGGGAAAATAATGCCACACCAAAGGCCCAAAGAAAGAAGCAAAATAAATGACGAAAACAACAAAACAAACACACAAGCATACTGATAATATAACTAATCAAGCAACATCACATATTACTGCTACTCACACAATAATATGCATGCATACCTAAGCACACAAATTTTGCAGAAACTCTGGTATTGTGGTCTAATATGCTGTGGCGGTGTGCACGAAATTGAATCTGCGTGTGGAAGGAGTTGGTGTAGCCAAGGCTACACCAAGCGCTGGCTGAACACCGATTGCAACTGGATGGATACTGAGGCGAGGACGGACTTTGTGATCATGTAGCGAGACACAAAGGTCACGACCACCTCATCATCAAGCGTGCAAAAGGAATCGTACATGTCCAAAGAATTAGGATGACAGGGCAATATAGGGGAGGAAAAGCAAGGCTTGATGGCATTGCCCTTTTCTGATAACAATTATTAGTAAGGGTTGCTGAAGGGACGAGATGAAAGGCACGATTCAGGATAGAAACAAGTCTATCACCGAAACGATATGGGTGGATGGCAGAAAGATATCGAAGCAATACCTGAGCATACCCCTGCAAATGGTGTCTGGAACACTCGGTACCAGGGCATCACTCTGTCGGGTCAGAGGTGATGCCAAACACCAAAAAACAGGTATGCAAAGAGGAATGGTGCAGGTAGTGGATCCAAACCGATACCACCTACAGACGCAAGATAAAACTTTAGCGACCAAATAATAATCTATATGCATGCTATGCAACAAACAAATGCAGCAATCAAATGCAATAAACCAACTGGGCTCTATACTACCGCTTTATAACGTTCACGTGGTCTAGGGCGTCCTACAGCCAGGCCTGCTCAGATACCAAGCTTGTGGCACCCCGGCTCAGAGAACCGGAACGCCCCGTATTCCAGCCCAGAGATCGAGGAGAAGTCTCTGGAATACGGCACTGCTTGACATAGAACAAACCAGCTCTTATTACAAGAATGATAATACAAAGGTCTGATGTTACAAATGATCACATCAGCATGGCTACACTACGCCTGCGATACTACACTTGCTCTATGCTAGCAGCAGAACAACTCGTAGCAGCGGAATACTTCTAGTAGCGGAACATCGATGAAGGTGGTGAACTCCAGTCCGCAGGGACTCTGGCTGGGACACGATCTAGCTCGCACGCACGGCAACCTCGACAAGCAAGCAAGCAATCATGGCATCACCTGCAATCTGGCATGACAAGCCAGGTCAGTACATTGAATGTACTTGCAAGCTCACAACAACCAAAAGCATCAAGGCAAAGCAACAACATAGCATTAACAGGTTAATTAATTAACAACTACTATGATGAAGCAACTACTGAGCATGGAATGAAACTAATACAAATACTAATAAATCACCATCTCATATCTCCATAACCATTCTTTCTTGACTAACCGACCAAGTAATATACCATCGTGATCACCTCATGAGCAAAACCAAATGGTGATCATTCACGGATCACAAATGGACCAACCTCGTGGTCTTGTAACCAAATGGTGATCTTTCCGGCGATCACAACCATGACCAACACTTGGTCTCAAACGATGATCTTTACAGCGATCACTACCATGACCAACACCTGGTCAACAACATCATCATCAACATCCTGCCAATCTGCACTGCTCAGAAATATCAACCTATAAGTCATTCTGTGATGTGAGTGTTGATCAAATGGCATGACCTAGTACGAACCCATGCCCATGACCGAGGACGTGGCTATCGATAGATTAAACAAACACACTATGCAGAGGTAGCATACTTTACCCACACCACGGAACCCATGGCCTCGCACTCCCATTCGGGTGGACCAACGGTGTTCCGGCAAAAACAATCTACTGCCATGACACTCTCCCGGCCACTCCGACTCACTCCCCATTGGGCTAGTCCTGGGTGGCCCCGTGTCTACCAAAGACACCAACGGCCACCATCGTGGCCAAAACAATCAACCGTCCCAAACTGGGACAAAAGCGCTTATCATCCAACTACGGGCACACAAGGTTATGTCTGCTTACCGGGCCAGGGTACCGCACGCCCATAACCTTCCCTCGTTGGAGGCACCGGCGAGAGGCATGACAATAGCATCACATTAGGGCCTTCCCATAAAAGGCAAATGTGGTTGCACTGAGGAAAGCCCGGTTCTGTGGCACCTAACCAACTTCATGACGAAATTTATCTTCAAAAATATAATTGTGATACTGATACTCCGATATCAACTATCAAACTAAAATCCAAGTCATAGCAATATCCAACAAATAATCCAAAGCATCCTATCGACATAACGAAATACTCCAAGGATAGCATGACACTTCTATCATGATGAATCCAAGAGCGGTAATAATACTACTCAAATATCAAGAACTAGCTATCCAACTAAGATCCACATGCAAGCATCATCTCCAACATCATACTCCAAAACATAATATCAACTATCATCATAATGAAACTAACAATAGCCACTAATAATCCAAAGGCAACATGATATCCAAAGCAAATACTCCCAAAATATCATATCCATAACCACCATGAAAATGATCGAAAGCCACTAATAATCCAAAGGCAACATGACATCCAAAGCAAATACTCCCAAAATATCATATCCCTAACCACCATGAAAATTATCATGAAAGCCACAAATAATCCAAAAGCAACATGACATCCAAAGCAAATACCCCCAAAATAATACCAGATACTATCATGAAAATAGCCACCAAGAAATCAAAGGCAACATGATATCCAAAGTAATACTCCAAAATAATACTAGATACTATCATGAAAATAGCCACTAAGAATCCAAAGGCACAGGTCATCCGCATAGTCATCAAAACATTAGTCCTAGAACTCCAAGCAATATCATGGCAATAACAAGATCAAAATACAACTCTGAGAAATGCCATGAACAAGATCATACATAGCTACTGCAATATTTGAAATAAGTTCAAATAAAGAACCATGTCACTGCATTGCAATCATGCAAATGGAGGGTGTGGCTTGCCTGGGAAAGAAGAATACTTCGGGAAGAAGTGCGGTGGAGGCGCGGAAAGAATTGCCGGAAACAGTTCTCTCTCAGAGGGGGTTATTTACGGGCAAGGGCAAAGTGTTCATTTCCAGTATGTCAAACCATAGTGAAAATGATGCCAACAGAACGGGATCGACGAGACAAAGATGTGGGCTTTGGATTCACCTCAATTGGAGTTACGAGCAAAAAAGATACAAGGGGTTGAAGATCAGGGACTATTCTGTAAATAAAGTATTCACAGACAGGCCCCGGGTAGCTCAGCGGGTCGCGCACTCCAGCAAAATGCGCTTTCCCACGGGGAAAGCATAAAGCGCAGAATGCGCTTCCACTTATCCCGCGTGGAAGTGGGGCCTGGGCGCTTGGGTCTTTCACAGGCGTGTCCCACCCGATCTCTCTCTCCTCATCCCTTTTCTTCTTCAACCTCCTTATGCCTGCGACAGAACAGAGGGTTCGCCGGCGCCGCCGCTCGTCTGGGCACCACCGACCATCCCTAGAGATGCTCTGGCCACTGGAGGACGCAGGGTGGCGAGGCGCATCCATCCCGCGGTGGCGCGGTCCTCGGGGAGGATGGGGTTGAGAGCAGCTTCGACCGCGGCGGCTGGGCACGTCGGACGGGGTTGGGTATCGCGGCCAAAGGCTACCAGGGATGGAGGCGGAGGTTGGGGAGACTCGGAGGAGCACGGGGAAGACTATGGTGGTGGTGGCAGGGGTGGACGAGCTCGGTGCTGAGCAAATTTAGGAGGTCGGAGGCGGCGGCCCTGGCAATAGAGGGAAGTGGGGGAGAGCAGCTCCGGTGGCGGTGTGGTCTTTTGAGGTGCGGTGAGGAGGATGGAAATGAGAGACGCCGTCGGGGTGGCTTAAATAGGCAGAGGAGGAGGGGGTCGAGCTGGCGTCGCCGCGGACGCGTGTCCGGCGCCGCGGACGCGTGCCCACGCTCACTAGGTCGGAGGTAGACGATGTAGGAGAAGCAGTGGTGGTTCTCACGGCGAGGAGAAGGCCAAAGGAGCGGAGGGAGGAAGAAAACGGCGAGCTCTGAGCCAAACCGCCACAATTCACCCGTGGGCATGCGGCGGCTCGCGTCGATGAGGAAGCAGACGGAGGGGGAGAGGGGTCCAAGGGAACGGCAACAATGAGAGGAAGACAAGGGACATGGTCACGCGCGCGAAGACGACGAGAGGAGGAGCGGCCAGAGCTAGGCGATGTTCTGGGCGCGGCCATGGCATGCCAAAACAGTGGTCATGGCAAAGTCTGGCGAGGAGAAGAAGCAAAGGGTTGTAAAATGCTGTCTAGTGGTAAGATCATCCAAGGTAGGTTCTAACTGCGGTGGTATCTCGGTTAAAGATGTTGTGGTTAAATGGTAAGTGTGCTTTGAAGTTTACTGCAGTAAACTTGGATGAGAACTGCTGATCAACAGGAAACTGGTTGGGTCAAATTGAGTTGTCCGCGAGGTTTAGGGTAAGAAGGACTTTCATCCTGGTAACTTTGAGAAGATTTGGACCATAAATAAATATAGTTGCTTCACAACTGCATATTTGGTCCAAAAACAAGATTTGGATGATGCACTCGCATCGTGAGGCCACTTGAGCTGAAATTTGGCAAGGCTTGGTCATTTGGACATATAGAGATGCTGTAAAATTTTCATACCAATTGGACAAGCCAAAATGGTACTTCCTTCACAAGCATCCTCTCTGTCCAGAACTTTGCAAGAATTTCTGAGGGAAAATGGCTAAATGAATTCAGTCCAAACATTGTGGATATAGGTTATATGGGTAGGAGAAGGTCCTGGAAAATTTTCAGCCCTAATGGACCAAGATAAAATATACTTGCTTCACAAACTGAAAATTTTGACAGAAACAAACAGTTCAAGGTGTGCTCACATGGATGCATGGAATGAGCTCCAATTGGGTGTAGATTCATTATTTGATGATATTGAGGTCATACATAAATTTCAACTCATTTGGATATGCCTAGCTTGTACTTCCTTCACAAAGTTTCTTTCTGGACTGAAACTTTGGAAATTAGCTGAAACATATTTACTAGGAAAATGAGTATGCAAATTTGCATGAGGCAATAATGTGGATAGGAAAAGGTGTCCAAAAAGTTTGGGGCAAATGGGCAAAGATAAATAGCACTTGCTTCACAAAGTGCCATTTAGGGCAGAATAGGAAAATGAATATTGGAGGATTATTTTTTAACATGGAAAGGAAAGGTTTTGCCATATTTGATGAAGATATGACCCAAAAAATTTATGAGAATTATTTGGGAATTTTAGGAGTGATGGAAATATGGGTTGCTTCACAACCTAGGGCAGACAGGGTTATTCCTTTAATAGAAAGAAGGAATATTCCCAATAAAAGAATATTGGGCTAGGATGAAAATGGCAAGGCCTAAGGAAGGATTTGAGGATGACAATCCACTCTGGAAAGAAAGAAGAGGGCATCTTCTTCAGTTTCAAGACCACAAAGCCACGGAAAAAGAAATCTCAAGCAAAAACCTCAGAAAATCAAAAGAAAAAGAAAGGGTCAGAAATCAGGCTGTGACAGGTAATCTTTACGAAGATTACTACGGAGACGTCTAAGCTTGATCGTGGCATTAGTAGTATTGAAGTAGTTGTATCTCCATAGTCCTACGTGTCTTGTGGAATGCGACTTAGTGTGTACCGAGTTCCGGAGGCGTAGATAAATAATGTATAGGAGCTTGGTGATACGTCTCCAACTTATCTATAATTTTTGACTGTTCCATGCTATTATTTATGAATTCTTAGATGTTTAATGGGTTTATCATTCACGTTTATATCATTTCTGAGACTAACCTACTAACCCAAAGGCCCAGTCCAGATTGCTGTTTTTTGCCTATTTCAAGGTTTTGCAGAAAAGGAATATCAAACGGAGTCCAAACGGAATGAAACCTTCACATGAGATATTTTTGGAGGAAAACACGCGAGATAAACTTCGGGGCCAAGCCAGAGGACAGGGGGCCCACCCTCGAGGGTGGGGGCGCGCCCCTCTTCCCAGGGCGCGCCCCCCTGCCTCGAGGGCAGGCCCGGTGGCCCCTGGTGCCCCTCTTCCTCCTATATATGCCTACGTACCCCAGAAACTCCATACGCAGATAGAAAACCCTAATTCCACCGCCGTAGCTGCTGTTCCCATGGAGATCCCATCTTGGAGCCTGTTCCGGGAGGGGGATCCATCATGGAGGCCTTCATCATCATCATCATCGCCCTCACCATGAGTTGTGAGTAGTTTACCACAGTCCTTCGGGTCCATAGCTAGTATCTAGATGGCTTCTTCTCTCTCTCCGGATCTCAATACAAAGTTCTCCTCGGTCTTCGAGGAGAACTATTCGATGTAATCTCTTTTTGCGGTGTGTTTGTCGAGATCCGATGAATTGTGAGTTTATGATCAAGGTTATCTATGAAAGATATTTGGTTCTTCTCTGAACTTTTTATGTGTGCTCATAATATCCTTGCAAGTCTCTTCGAATTATTGGTTTGGTTTGGCCTACTAGATCTATAGTTCTTGCAATGGGAGAAGTGCTTGGCTTTGGGTTCAATCTTGCGGTGTCCTTTCCCAGTGACAGTAAGGGAAGCAAGGCACGTATTGTATTGTTGCCATTGAGGATAAAAAGATGGGGTTTTCATCATATTGCTTGAGTTTATCCCTCTACATCATGTCATCTTGCTTAAGGCGTTACTCTGTTCGTATGAACTCAATACACTAGATGCATGCTGGATAGCGGTCGATGTGTGGAGTAATAGTAGTAGATGCAGGCAGGAGTCGGTCTACTTGTCTCAGACGTGATGCCTATATACAATGATCATGCCTAGATAGTCTCATAATTATTCGCTTTTCTATCAATTGCTCGACGGTAATTTGTTTACCCGCCGTAGAATACCACTATCATGAGAGAAGCCACTAGAGAAAACTATGGCCCCCGGGTCTATCTTTATCATATTACTTTCCCGTCAACTAGCCAATTTCTGCCGCCGTTATTTATTTGCTTTCTTTACTTTTTGTTTCTATACCAAAAATACCAAAAATATAAACTATCATCTCTATCAGATCTCATCTCTTATCAGGGCGAAACCAAATAATGTAGTCTGTAAGTGGTTGTTAGTACCGACAAACACCCCAAGTGGCATATGGTACTTGTTGGTCTTATATGTGGTGTCAAATGTTACGCAGTCACCGAAGTCGTGATAGGCCCCTCGGCAGCTTGCATTCGCCCAGAATATGTTCTTAACTCTGTTGGACTCATCGAGTTGCATGTCACAGAAGAATTCCCTGTTTATAGCTTTCATCTCCCTAAAGAAGTTGACAGTCTTTAGGAAATCGTCCACATCATCCATCCTTGAATTCTTTGCTTTCCTGCATGTTAAAAGTTCATTCAAAAATGCATGTTGAACTGGTGTCGGGTCATGCATTGCGTAACATGTTTGTACTGATAGAGGAAAAAAGACATAGGCAGTTTATGGGAGGAGAACAAGTTTGTACTTACAGGTTAATCAGGTCTTTGGCATTCATTTCGAGGAAGTAGCTACCAGGGTCATCACCGCCCAGTATGCTCATGATTTGCGCGTGTTCAATGCCTTTGAACTGCAGGTACTTGACGTACTCCAAGATTGTTTTGTCAAAGTTTTTGTGGGAGTGCAAGAAGACAAGCATTTGTGGAGTGAGCTGTAGCATGTGGTTGTGTTCCCAGACTACCTCTTTTACAACTAATGTTCCATCCTTTTCAATCTTCAGCCTCATTTTAGCCCCGCAGTTAGTCATGGCTATCGTTTTGTTCCGCTGTCTATTTGCTTCAAACACCTTCGATTGATAGACTCCATAGCATGTGCAATAAAGGTAGGCTCTGTTCTTAAACTTGGGGCCTTCCCTGACAGCAAAACCCGCGTGCTTCGCATAGACATTGTAGAAGTTCTTTGCTTCTTCAAAAGTTTCAAAGCGCATCTCTAGCCTTGGCAGAACATAAGCTTCAATGTTAGGTGGCTGCACGCAACAGTGAGCAAACAAAAACGCAGTTACGAAAATGTTAGATGGGGTGGTCACAGTACCATGGTATGGACTGTGTTTGTATGTTTTTTTCTATATGGATACTTACATGTGTATAGCTCTATGCTGCCTCCGGTGTTTGCTGTTCACCCTGGTGTATGGGCGCGGGTGGTGTCACCCTTGGCACATGCAGCAATGCATCTCTTGGAGGGAGCAATGTTGACGAAGATCTCCGTCTCTCATTGTACGGCCATCTCCCCTCAAATTCATTGTGAGGTTGCTCCTGTCTATATGGCTCATATCTTGTACTTTGGAACCTGCTAGAGCGGCCAAATTTTCTGTCTCTTTGGCCTGGTCTTCCCGTCGCAACCGCTTTTGCAGCACGGATGATTGATGTTGACGGAGCGACTGGTGGAAGCCTTGTTGCAACCCATCCACGGCTTCCTGTCCTTGGCTTTCTGCATGCGCTAAGGAAGGAAAACATTTGTTGTTGGGGATATTGTTGGCCTTGTTGCAACCCACGAGTGACAAAGCTTGTATTCCCAGATATTTGTGTTTGCTGCATAGAAGAACTTGTCCGTGCTTCTGATGATTCCGGTGTATCTTGAAATCTGCCTGTATTGTTGAAGTATCCAGGTGGTATTTCTGGTGTTACCCAACCAGGTGGTGCCCCATATCTGCTTGGCTCATCAAACGCTCGCTGCGTGTGCCGCCTTGCTCGCTTCTGCAATGACATTCAATAGTTTTGGGATTAATCTTTTCTGCATTTTTCTCGTATACATGTTGTGGGTAACATGTCATGCACTGAAGGCATTGTACAAGTTGAACTTGCATCGCTGGTTGTTATTTAAATTGTTGTTCTCTATTTTGTATCTGGTTTTGTTTTCACTCGAACAGTATAACCGTACATGCTCAACACTGATGTACTGATGTACTGTGTTTTTAGCACTGCTTGTAAACTGAACATTGAACTTCAGAGATGTATGGATATGCATATATATATAACTGATGCATGTCTTCTCTTTTGTTCATCTATAACTTATACAACTACACTAGAAGTACTCCTAGTTTATGTATCATTGAACTTACTGTGTAACATGTGTATATTTTTTTCAACAACATTCTTTCACTAGTTCGAACTGACGCAACTACACGGCATGTACTATTAGAAATAACATCATACAACTTGCGTGATGAACTGATGTACTGACTTCTTCTTCTTCCTCTCGTGGTCGGCGGCTAGGGGAGGATGGTGGCGGCACCATCGGTGGCCAGGGGAGGAAGGCGGCGGCGCGCGGCGGGGAGGAAGGGGGAGGCGCGCCGGCGGGGAGGGAGAGGGCGGCGCACGGCGGGTGCGGCGCGCCGGCGAGGAAGGGGAGGAGGCGCGTCGGCGGGG
>LR738709.1:229629732-229680369 GCA_902687465.1 Secale cereale | reverse complement strand
GAGAGGGCGGCGCACGGTTGGGGCGGCGCGCCGGCGGGGAGGGAGGGGGCGGCACGCGGCGGGGGAGGGAGAGGGCGACGCGCGGCGGGGTAGGGAGTGGGCGGCGCGCCGGCGGCGAGGGGTGTGGGTGGGTTCGTGAGATTCTGTCGCCGTCGCTCCTATATAGGGCAGAATAATATTTTGTTAGGGTATACCTCTTTAAATATTTAATGAAGTATATTGAGAATGATAAAGAGGTATAATTAATGCGTATATGAGGTACATTGAGGATGGGAGTATATATATATTCCCCCGTTCACCAATAGATGTTCAATATGGACTTTGTATGAACTGAAATGAGTGAACAAAACAGAATGGACAACAAAATTGAGGGCCAATAAGGCCTAAACAAAGTATATTTAGCCATGATTATCAATAGTAGAGATTCAAAAGCAGTAACACATGTACATGGGAAGCAAACTTAAAGAAGAAATTTTGCTTTAGCCATGATTATCAGTAGTAGCTGAGATATATATTTAATTCACCAAGTGTTCAACTAACATGTGAACACATCATGTGTATGTGTGACCCTTAAAAAAAATGCAGTTCCAAATAGCAAAAGATATTTGAAGCTATTATTGTGGAAATGTACAAACCAAAGAGGCGCTAAATACAAATATAGAATAAACACATAGCACACTGTGCTTGAGACCAGAACTGCATTTGAATGGGCTCAGATTCGCCTTTGCTCGATCATGACCCTTCCCCTAGTGTCTCCATCACCAGATCAATATGTTCTTACAAAGGTGAAACTGCCCTGGTTATCACTCATTAGAAATGACCATCCAAGGACACAGCCACTAAAATAAGCACATGATCAAAACGGCTCAAAGAAACGAGGGGGGTCCCACTTAATACCGACAAGTGCCTCAATTGCTTGAGAGCATGCTTATATCAGCAATAATCGATTATCATAGCCCTGCGCACAGAACCCGACCCCAGACACAGTCGCTGACAAACGGGGCCCACCAGCTGGCGACCCCACAAGTCAGTGAGTTCCGATCGAAGCCACAGAGTGAGCGAGGCCGAGAAAAAATGATAACTATTCATTCCTACAGGAGAGGGATTTGATCCGACGGCCCAGGTTGTCCAGCGGCTTGATCCGACGTCCAGAATTCCATCAAGCAAACGAATCCAACGGCCCACGAGCGCTGAGCTCCGAGGAGGCTCAGAAAATATCAATAACCTTATTTACAATATGTAAGTACTACTAACTTCTCCAGGTTGGACTTATAAATAGAATAAACTAATTTCACGTGAAAGAAAAATAAAGGAAATATAATGCAGAATCTATGTTTCGACACATGGAACAATTATATACAGAACATGCACTTGTGAATTGGCTGGTAATATGAAGGTGCTGTATGGGAATTTTACCTTTGCTTTCAGTGACACATATCAGATCATCTTCCCCTCGACCCATTCATGATGAGCTGCAGCAAGTTCTCATGAACTGTAGAGATTCAAAAGCAGTAACACATGTACATGGGAAGTAAACTTAAAGAATAATTTTTGCTTTAGCCATGATTATCAATAGTAGCTGAGATATATATTAAATTCACCAAGTTTTCAACTAACATGTGAACACATCATGTGTATGTGTGACCCTTAAAAAACTGCAGTTTCAAATAGCAAAAGAGATTTGAAGCTATTATTGTGGAAATGTACAAACCAAAGAGGCGCTAAATACAAATATAGAATGAAAACATAGCACACTGTGCTTGAGACCGGAACTGCATTTGAATGGGCTCAGATTCGCATTTGCTCGATCATGACCCTTCCCCTAGTGTCTCCATCACCAGATCAATATGTTCTTACAAAGGTGAAACTGCCCTGGTTATCACTCATCAGAAATGACCATCCAAGGACAGAGCCACTAAAATAAGCACATGATCAAAACGGCTCAAAGAAACGAGGGGGGGTCCCACTTAATACCCACAAGTGCCTCAATTGCTTGAGAGCATGCTTATATCAGCAATAATCGATCATCATAGCCCTGCGCAAGCTAAGAGCAACTCTAGCGGACTCGCCAAAATGGAAAGTCCATCCAGCACATAACAGTTCAACAACCACAAACTGGTTAATCACAAAGCCATGCATCATTCGATGCGCCCGGGCGCACACTGTTCATTGGAGCGTCCTCAGTTTTGATCTGAGGACGAGGTGAACCGAGGGAAAGATCCAACGACCCAGATCGCATCGGGAAAAAGATCCAACGCCCGGAATTCCATCAAGCAAACGAATCCAACAGCCCACGAGCGCTGAGCTTTGAGGAGGCTCGGTGAGACACTCGGTTCTTAGCCACGTCCATGTTCCATATAGTAGTCTAAGCAGAGGAACATGAGGATGATGGAGCTCACCAAGGGAGGTTGTAGCCGAGGCAGTACCCAGTGGGCGCCGGGGTTGTGCCTGAGCGCCATCCAACCGGTGAGGAAACGCCTCCTATGCCACACATCCACGCCGCTGCATCGGAGTTGCGCCATGCACCATCCCACTAACGAGCATGAACTCCACATGCATCGAAGCAGCCAAGGAGGCGAGGAGGTGATGTATAGCACATCCAAGAGCACCACGAGGGGCGGAGATGACTGGGGCAAAGAGAATGATACTTTTGGCCTTTGCTAGAATCAAGATGAGAAACAAAAAGCCCTCATTGGCCAGCCTGCACACCAACGAGCACAACAAGAAGAACATGAGGAGGCCAAAAAACACATCACCATACAACTATACAGTTCTTAAATTGATTGTGAAACATGTGAAGCATCTAAGAGAGACGGGGAGTATTGGAGCACACCTGCAGCACGTCTTGCACAACCACTGAAACCTTGTTGACCAATGATGCTCACTGTCACCACGGGCCTAAAAATCTCCATCTACCTAGACCCAGGCATTCAGGGTGAAACCTCAACATCTGTAAAACAGTAAGCACAAAGAGAATAAGTGTTCATGTGAACGACAACTTTTGACCAATATGCGGCAGACTTAAACAAACAAATTATATAAAGCAAAATTGACAGTCTACTGAAGGTTTATACATCCGAGCAACAAATACAAGTAATAACGCTCCAAAAGCTCTAGGCTATTATTTGATTTAAAACAATTTTTTGTAGCAAATACATAACTTGAACGGATAAAATAGGTAAATGTTTGAACAAAACATTATCACAACATTGGGGCTATATTATTCCTTATTATGGAGTCAGAATCACCTGCCCATAAAAAGCCGTAAAGATTGATGCAATATTCTTCATTTAACTTAAAAACTACCAATCCATCTTAGCAAGTAATAATGGGAAGTCAACTCTTGTGAGAAAGTAACTACTCGGTCACTCTATTTAGACTATATTAGCAGTTGCACTTTCAAAATTTCAGGAAAAAGGTCACGGTCCAAAAAGTGCATCGAGTTTAACATGCCATTACACTGAACTGAGGTAACAAGTTCCCTTCCCAGCCATTTTAGGCATCTCGGATTTACACACAAAATCTACACATTTGCTCATCACACAAATTAGGAGGCAACAATAATGATATACCCAACAAGTTCACTGCAATCTATTTATCCTACCTGAGATGTAGCCTACAGGTGGACGTTGGATTCAAGGTTGCCACGCACCAGAACTGCAATGCAGCCACTGCATCAAAATCCTAAGCTCGTGAATAGTACAAATGTCTCACCATCGACATGGCAGAGCACTCAAGAAGGACATGATGAAACATAGTCATTGTTACCGAATTAAAGTAATGACTAACATTAACAGGAGGGTGATGGTTCCTTTTATTGTGAAAGTACGCATAATAAATCATTGACATCAAGTACAAGGCAAACACCACCCTCAAAAAAAGTCAATGAAAGATTCATAATGTTATTGTTCGATCCAATCATTGATCAATCACAAATACAACCAGAAACAAATATTTTGCCACACTCTAACACTAACATGTTACCAAAAAAGTTGACAACATGCAAAGAAATGGGAGGGTGTACCTGTCAGCGACACCGCAACATCCCATTTGCATTATTTTTTTGAATCACTTTGCTTGGATGCGACATTAGAGGCAGCTAGCTGCATGAATTTAATATTTCACTGATCTAGATCCTTCAAGGACTTGAGAAACACATGTATAAGTATCTTCATTCCTGGATGAACATCAATATGGTCAATACTTACACATGGAAAGTCCAATCTGCATTTTAATATGCCTGCACAGCAAGCACACACACACACATTTCAGTCGTCGGAATTCGGGTGAGATGAGACAAGAAGAGAGGAGGGGGATGGACCTGCGGGAAGAGGTTGGTGGGAAGCGTGGGGGAAGCTCACCGCGGTGGAGATGTGTGCTCCTCGTGTGGATGACGACGGTGACGGCGACGACAGAGAGCTCCAGGTCGTCGGGCTGCACGGCGGCCGCCGCGGCCCCCTCCGACCGGCGGTGGAGGCGGCGCACGACCCAGGGCCTGTTAGAGTTGTGTCGAATATTGTGTACAAGGTAGGTTACAGTTGGACTCTGAGTAGTATTGTGTTTAGATAGGATATGGAGTCGTGTCCTAGTAGGACACTTGTATCCTAGGCCTCTCTTATATAGCGAGGGTAGACACATGATGTAACCTATGCCAACATAATAGCACAGGCACGCAAGGGGGAGCCGGCGGCATGTGCCGGCGCCCGGGTGGCCGGTGTGTGGTATTGTGACGGTGTCACGGGGAGGAGCGCCCGTAGTCAAGCCCCGGGGATGTAGCCATATCGGTGAACCTCGTTAACAAATCTCGGTGTCATGCCTCGTGTGATTGTTTGATCCTCGGATGATCGACGGTATGCCTCGAATTTATTCTAACAAGTGGTATCATGAGCAAGGTTATGGGAGGTCGATGTGCGTTGATCTAGAGGATTGGATGACCGAAGAATCGATCAGTCGCCGAGATGAGGTGACAGCGTATTGGATAGATCGGTCGGATTGATGGAAGCAACACGCGGTCCACGCGCACATATGGAAGATGCAGCGAGACGGATTGATCGTTCGATTTGTTCAGGCGACTGGTGGCGTAGTAGCTGGCTCGGGCGACGCGGTGCAAGCGGCAGGCTTGGGCGACGCGGACGCGGTGCAGCGCGTGACGTGGGAAGCACAAGCAAGGCTCATGAAACCGGTGCGTGAGCGGTGGGCCATCATGGCCCTGCGCGGAGCAGGCCTTGGCATGGGACAATGATGTGCGTGTACAGGCGTGTGGTGTGGCACGTCACAACGCAATCGGAGTGCTTACGAGATTTGTTTGACAAAAAAAGGAGGACCGGGTCCTCGTGTACGGCACGGACGGAGGCAACAGATCAAATCAGCAGATGAAATCCATTGATTGATACGTATACATCAGAAAGCACACACAGGGCAAAGCAACAGCAGCATCGGGAGTTGAGCTAGAGCAACTACACGTGAAGGTCAAAAGTTTTGGTTGAATTGCTACTTAGTACTGGGAGGTGACCACGTTAGGTTTGCTTATGTACTTTGGCATCGTGGAAAGAAGCTCGGTTATTTTTCACAAGGTCAGTTGTACGAAGAATCATGATGCCTTCGGGCATCAGGTTTGAGGTGGAGAAGTTTAATGGAACTGAAAACCTTGGGTTATGGCAGACATAGGTGAAAGATTGTTGGCACAACAAGGATGCTTGAAGGCGTTGCGGGAAGTCATGCCAGCTAAGATGGAATTATCATGTGATGGATGGAAATTCACGGAAGATGATTTGGGAGTCTTGAAGCGTGTCGTACAGTCGAACGAGTTCGATTGGGTCGGACTAGGCAGTCTGACGGATCAACGCAAGTCGGTTGGAACAGAAGACGGTGGTGGGATTGGCGACGATGACATAGGTGCGTGATGCTGATGGTGACCGACTTCTGGGCGTGGAAACACATGGCGCAGGCCCCGAGGGCTTGTGTGGCTTCGACAGGACTATGGCGCGAGATTGATTCAAGACGGTGCACATGAGAGCTTGAAGTCAACGAGGCGCGAGGGTGGACTGATCATCTACCATGGAGTCATGTTGAAGGTGGAGCTGGATTGAGGGGCTACGATGTAAGGATCCAGAGAACCGAAGCCTATTCAGCGGCGGGAAAAAAGCGAGTGACACGTAATTCGGTGTGGAGCCCAGTGGTCTGATGGAAGCGTGGAACTCGTCATCGGTCGAAGATGATCGATGGTACTCTGCAGTGGGAGTTGAGTGGTGTGGTTTCGCGACCCTTGAGACTCGACCGGGACAGCGGAGGCTCGACGCGGTATAAGCGGTGAGGCGTGCGGTATGCACAGGACATGGAGACGGGCCATGGCTCTGGTGGTCATATATGTGGTGAGACAACTGCGAATTTGACTCGGGATGACTACAAGCAATGGTGAAATTCCTTCATGTTTCAGACAGGCGGTCAAGAAAGGAGCGATGATGTTGAGTTCAGGTAACTCTTATGGTGTGACACCCAATATGTGAGTTGTTCACTTTCACGCAGGTCAGTGATCAGTGTGTGATGGCGTTGGACTGATACTCTGGAAGTTGGGAGCGCTAACTAGAGTAATGTGGAACTTAATTTTGCTCGAGTGTTGATCGTGGTCAAGAAAAGAAGGGACTACAAGTTGCAGGTGGAGTCATATGGAGTCTTTGGAGTAGCAGCGGTACTCATGGGATAAGCTCAAGTCCAATGTACATGGAAGTTTGACGCATTGACGAATTCAAGGTGGTGGAGGATATTCGCCAAGGTGGAGTTTGTTAGAGTTGTGTCGAATATTATGTACAAGGTAGGTTACAGTTGGACTCTGAGTAGTATTGTGTTTAGATAGGATATGGAGTTGTGTCCTAGTAGGACACTTGTATCCTAGGCCGCTCTTATATAGCGAGGGTAGACACATGATGTAACCTATGCCAACATAATAGCACAGGCACGCAAGGGGGAGCCGGTGGCATGTGTCGGCGCCCTGGTGGCCGGTGTGCGGTATCGTGACGGTGTCACGGGGAGGAGCGCCTGTAGTCAAGCCCCGGGGATGTAGCCATATCGGTGAACCTCGTTAACAAATCTCGGTGCCGTGCCTCGTGTGATTGCTTGATCCTCGGATGATCGACGGTATGCCTCGAATTTATTCTAACAGGGCCGGGGCGGGGCATTAGGGTTTGGGCGGCGCCAGATTGGAGGGACGGAAGGAGGAGGCCGAGCAAAGGCGGGGAAGGAGGAGAGGGAGGCGCTGGTGGGGAGGAGGAGTCGGCCGGAGGGGTGGAAGGAGGAGGCCGGGCGGCGGCGGTGGCTGCACGGCGGCCACCGCGGCTCCCTCCTGCCGGCGACGGAGGCGGCGCACGACCCAGGGCCGGGGCGACGCGTTAGGGTTTGGGTGGCGCCAGATCGGAGGGGCAGAAGGAGGAGGCCGGGCGAAGGCGGGGAAGGAGGAGAGAGAGGCGCTGGTGGGGAGGAGGAGCCGGCCGGAGGGGTGGAAGGAGGAGGTCGGGCGGCGGCGGCGAAGGAAGAGAGGAGGCGCGTGGGAGGTGGGTAGAGGAGGCGCACGGGAGGGGAGCCGTCTAGGGTTGTCTCCAGGGGAGCCTGCACTTTTATACCCCCTGTGGGTGAAATGATGAAAATGCCCCCGGCGGGGCAGGCTATTTACGTGCGGTGGCATGGTCGAGATGGTAACTATTCATTCCAGTAGTAGCTTTTTTTTATCCGACTGCCGGTGTCCTCCTGAGGCGAGATCCAATCAAGCAAAACATCCAACGGCCAGGAATGCCTAAACTCTGTGAGTGCTTGTAGAGACCTTCTTCTCTTATTTCTGGATTTGTGTGCAAATGCTCTTTCTTAGTAACTTAGTTATGGACTCTGATTTTATTCTTGTTTCATGTAGGCACTTTGTTATGGCGCTGCTAGAAGGAGGGCACGAGAGGGCCGGCCGGGGGCCTTTTGCCCACGCCCGGGCAAGAGGGAATGGATTTTCTTCTTAATTCTTGCTTGACTATATTGATACATCTCCTCTCTTTATATAGTGAGGTTTACTTGACTTCCAAGCAAGACTTACTTGACCCCTAAGAAAGCGACCCTTATATCTAATTAACCCTAAGACTAATGGGCTATACCCCCAGCCCAGGCCCATTAGGCCCATGACTTACTCTAACACCACACCCCACCTGGACATGCCGCTTGTCCTCGAGCTGCAGCCTAACCAACTTATAAGCATGACTCGACGCAACACAAACCTAACACCTAAAAACAAGTCTTTTACATCTCAGCTTGTTTTATTACTCTCAACCTGAAATAGACTGGAACGCTTTATTTTGAACCCTTGAACATAAAGTGGACACCATCCGCACGTCGGACGTGCACGTGTACAGCCACCTGGATCCCATGGACACCATCTGGACAAAAGAAGTGCATGTGTATGGCCACCTGGAAGTGGTCGCAAGAGCGACCAGCAGAGGCGCCGTCACGGCAGCCGATGGCGGAATGCAGTGGTGCTGCGCTGTGCGCTCCTGTCGGTGACACCATGTCTTCTCCCTGTCGGACGGCTGTTGGTCTGCACCGCACAGAGAAGAGTGGAGGGCTTTCAATGGAGAATGTCGAGGAGGGGTGCGCCCCCCAACCGCCGATGTCGCAGACTTTTAGGTCACTGTCCGTGGGGAAAACAACATGCCCAAGATCCCCGACGCAGCGGGCGAGATCGAGGTCCTTTGCGCAGCGAAGCACAACTGGGAGGAGCGGCAGCTGTAGACCACGCATCTCCCGCACACGTCGACGCGCTAGGAGGCCGCGCGTAGTAGCCTGCAGCCTCACTGGCTCTGACACGTGGCGGGTAGTGATCCAATCCATAAGCGGTGACGTCGACGGCGGGAACTTTATCTAGTGGATCGGGACTCCCGCCGGTGCGGTCGATGCGGGGCCGGAGCTGATCGGCGATGGTTGTTGCAGCTGCAGGGGTGCCGCGCCGGGCGTGGCGGAGGCCGCCAGGAGCGGCGGTTGCCACTGCAGCCAGGGCGGGGCGATGGTGGCGGTGGATGGCAGCTGCAGCTGAAGCGGTGCCATGCCGGGCAGCGGCAGTGCCTGCTGCGGCGGAGCGCCGGGCGCGGCGAAGGCCGCCAGGAGTGGCGGCTGCCCTGCAGCCAGGGCGGGGTGGTGGTGGCGGTGGATGGCAGCTACAGCGGTTGCTGCAGCGGCCATGGCAGCCATGGCGGTGCAACCGGGTGCGGCCCGTAGGACCCAGCCAAGAACATGCTGATCTCCTGGACCGCCTGGTTTAGGTCCCACAACACCCCGTACACCTCCTCCGGGGTGAGGACGGCGGTGGCAGGCGCGACGGAGGATCCCGGCGCGGGTAGGAGCGGGGCGAACGAGGTGACCGGCAGCGGAAGAGACGGGTTGGGCGACGGTGAAGACATGATCGAACCAAAGCTAGCTGATACCAAATTGTTATGGCGCTGCTAGAAGAAGGGCGCGAGAGGGCCGGTCGGGGGCCTTTTGCCCACGGTCGGGCAAGAGGGAAGGGATTTCCTTTTTAATTCTTGCTAAGGCCCCCGGCCGGGCAAGAGGGAAGGGATTTCCTTCTTAATTCTTGCTAAGGCCCCCGGCCGGGCAAGAGGGAAGGGATTTCCTTCTTAATTCTTGCTTGACTAGATTGATACATCTCCTCTCTTTATATAGAGAGGTTTACTTGACTCCAAGCAAGGCTTACTTGACTCCTAAGCAAGCGACCCTTATATCTAATTAACCCTAAGACTAACGGGCTATACCGCCAGCCCAGACCCATTAGGCACATGACTTACTCTAACATGGGGCAAGAGGGAAGGGATTTCCTTATTAATTCTTGCTTGACTGGATTGATACATCTCCTCTTTTTATATAGATAGGTTTACTTGACTCCCAAGCAAGGCTTACTTGACCCCTAAGCAAGCGACCCTTATATCTAATTAACCCTAAGACTAACGGGCTATACCGCCATCCCAGGCCCATTAGACCCATGACTTACTCTAACACACTTATATATGAACAGCGTGCATACATGTGCACAACTCCATAACAGTCACAAATGACCACTTTGTGAATCTGCAGGGAATCTAATTATCCATGTATCAGCAATAGGCAGATTAATTTGTTTACCCAAAATTATCAAGATGAATTCCCTGTTCTTCTTTTCTCAAGTCGGCGATGCATGCCAAATATCATACCACTTTACATTCGCTCTCTTCTATATCATTCATCTATTTGATCAGGAAGCACCTTGCTATGATCAATAAAGACAGAAAAACAGTGCACACAGCAAACGAGTGGCCGAGTACAATGAACTTTTGTAGTTATGGATTATTTATGTGTTAAACAAGTTCTGCTCATGGATTAGTTATTATCAAACCTGCGGATTTTTTTCCTCTATAATTTATGGTTTAATTTGTACCTTGCAAACTGTGTAAGTAAAAATATCACTTATTTAACAGCTGAGAGAGTGTTGTTAAAATGCGTCTGATTACCTTTTAAATGTTTTACAAGATTCAACGATATATGAGTATACTTCCATGACTACTTCATTTCTATACAGAATATGGAGCCAGATGTAGTGAAATGTTAAATAGGTGCATACCATGTTTGGATTTAGCAAGCTATTTACCGATGGCCGATTTTTAAGGATGCCTTCTAAAGTTTTTAAATTCTGCGAGGAAAATCTTGTGAGTGGAATTATTCATTATGGTGCTTGTGATGTTTCCTTCATAGCTCTTTTACAATCAGTCATTCCTCTATTATTATTCGTAAATGATCCTCTAAATCCTAAATACACAATAGATTTTTGGTTGCATTCATCTGTGTGTTACAATCTATTTCTTTCATATTTTTTCAGCGGTTCCATTATATATATTCACTTTGGAAGGCAAAAATTATATGTTGGCTGGTTGCCCGAGAAATCAAAAAGGCTAAAATCTTGAGTTCTATGGAGCATGGTCATTTGCTTGAAGTTTCCGATGGACTGTATTCCATTGGCTAAGAGGAATCATGACATGAGTGTGGACAAATTGAGCTGATCGATTGATTGAGAAAATATTGTGTAGATGTTTTCAGATCTCCTTGCTCCACTACTCCTTGGATTATTACTTTTGTCCATATATTTTGATTTATCTGGGCGGAGGTAACCTTCTTAAACTATCCATAAAAATAGTTCAAAATTTTAATTTTGTTTGCTTAATTGTGTTGTCTATCTATTCTTTTGCACATACAATATATAACCTCCAGATCTGCACATGCTTTTTCCAATGTATCCATCCTGATATTTCTTATAATGTGGAAGTTATCAGAGCCCTTTTTTAAGCACCCACTTTGAGTTCACCGGTGGTAGGTAGCTTGTGCAATACTGAATTTTCAAGGTAACAAAATTGGTTATGCGTTCCAGCAAAATCAAATGTGGTAGAGAAAATATTCAGGCTTCATAGCGAAACAAGGCACGTGTTTATGTTAGATTTAAATACTGAGATTATGCAATTGCTATTGGATCTTGTCTAATACACATGAACACAATTTGATCTAATGCCGAATTTAGTTCGGCAGAATCCTACCTCTGTGTGAAGACGCCATCTTGATAGAAGAAGTATAATGCAAAGTTGATGAAGAATTTGAGCAGTGTAGTCAATCACAACTTAGGCACCTCATCAGAGTAAGGGAAGGATCTTCACGTCACCGAGCAGCGCTCTCCCGATTGGAGATGGAGTGATTTAGGAGGGGATCGTAATCCTGATTGAAGCCACACTCCTTTGACGTGAGCTTTCCTCCTTTATATATAGCGCTCTACATGACGTGGGACCTAACCATATTACCATAATTCGGCCCCCCAATCACGGGCCAGATTTGTTAATTACCATTTAATTTGTATTAATCCCAAAATTATTTAGTGGGTCCATTTTGACTTAAGGTAATTAAAATTCTAACCATTTGGTTATCTAATAATTCTAACATTCTCCCACTTGATCGAATGGTTAATCATCATCAGTTCATATCTCAACAAAAATACCATACCAAGGTAATGTATTCGCAGTAATCGAATAGTTATTACTGGAACCCCATTATCTATAGCATAATACTCCATCTTGACATGGATAATTATTCATGGTTGGGAGTTTGTATGTGCATGGAGGCATACTCCCTACTTATGGTCCTAGTAGTTTGTTTCTTTATTAATCATCATGTGCACTTGTACAGCGAAACAAACTTTCCTATTGTCCAGATCAAAATCCGAGATCTCATTTATATAATTTCCCAACAATTAGAGGCCTTGAGTTATACTTACACTAGCAAAATTAGTGGTAAGCCTTTAGTTAGGGGATCAGCTATCATGCACTTCGTACATATATGTTGAATTTAATATTTCATCTTGGACAGTACCTTTCACAACATTATACTCACTTAAATGTTGTTACTCGTGAACTAATGTGCAGATATCTTATCGCACAAAAATAAATAGTTATGTAGTGTACCAATCTAGGTCCGGGCAAAATTGTTAAGCCACAAGGCTTGCCTGGTTGTATCACAACATATCTAAAATAAAAAATTGCATTACTGTCACCGTAAACAGTAGGCTTAGTAGTGGAAAACTAATTTTATGTGTATCGTACCATAAAGTACAAACGTGATACACTAGCTCCCACTCATCTTAGCATACATGCAATTTCCCTCCTTATTTCATATGAACCCATCAACTTTAGTTTTCCATTTCCCTTTTGTATATAGCTCCCACTGATGCAAACATTCTAATAAATAATTAGAGTGTTTGACGGTGGTGAATATTGGGCAACAATAATGAAAACCTCATTCTTCTAGAACATGGCCCAATGCGAATAATTATCGATGAAGGTAATAAAAGAGTAATACACCTATAAGTACTAGGAAATGGACCACATTTTTGTGCTCTTAATTCCATGTAACAAGTACTATGAAAAACTCCTTTATTACTTTTCTTTACTTATTTCCCTCAATATAACTGATAGTGTGGCCCAAAATAAGAAAAGCCAAGTAGATGAAAGGAAGGTGTATCTTACTTAATGAGAGTGTTCATTTCTCCCCTTCGAAATATGGCTTAAATGATAGTGTCATCATTTTGATGAGCACTCATAATACACATTCAAGGATTCACAAGAGATGTCACAATCAAAAACATCATCATAACTCTTGATGATCAGACATTGCAATCTGATCATTTCTCCCCTTCAAAATATGGCTTAAATGATAGTGACATCATTTTGATGAGATATAAAAACCCATAATAAACATTCAAGGATTCACGAGACATCACAACCAGAACTGTCGTGGCAACTCTTAATAACACAATCTTTGTTTTAAATACATCATGTAATAGAGAAACAAAATAAGGTCCCTCCTTATGCTAGGAAAATACCAGTATATTATTAAGATGGAAGATCTTCAATGCTTAAGGATAAATCCAAATGCTTGAACATCAATCCAGCAGAAAAATCTAAGATGTTGGTCCATCCTTTTGGAGCGTCCTCACAAAATGGAATCCCCTTATTAGAAATATTCTGATGGCAACTCTTTCATATCATGCCCATGAGATGTTCTTCTTCTTGAACACACATAGCTATGAGATCACTCATGGTCCACTTTTCCTTTCGTGTGTTATAATTGATCCTAAATGGACCATACTCCACAGGAAGGGAATTCATAATGAAGTCTATCAAAAGGCCTTCAGAAATCTCAATGCACATGCCCTCTAATTTCGCGGCCATATCGTTCATAGTTATGATATGCTTTCTAATGCCACTTACACCATCATACTTAGTGGTGAGTATTTCCATGATCAGCATGCTGGCATGTGCTTTTGAGGACCTTTTGAATTGCTCCTCCACTAATGCCACGTAAGTTTCAGCACACACAGAGTCAGGAATTGCTCCCCTGATCCCATGATTTATTGTGTTTTTCATGAGCTTGACAGCCATGCGGTTGGAGTGCTCCCATTTCTCCATATTAGTCTCATAAACCTTACTTTTCTCAAGAAGGCTTTCATCATCAGAAGGCGGAGGAATAGGAGCTTTTTCTCTAAGTGCGCAGTCAAGGTCCATGATCACAAGGGCATTCAGAATATGCTCCTTCCAGGAAGGAAAATTAGTTTCACTAAGATGTTCAATTCCACTGATGTGCCCAGAAATAACTGATGTGTTCAAGGCTGAATAAAACATAAATAACATGGATATTAAAATTATGCATTATGAAAATATCCATATATAAGGAAAATTAATGCATGATATTACTCCTACGTTGGTCTGATTAATAACATGACAAATTTAATAAAATCCTTATTCGCAACACCGTTGGGCAGTAACGAAAAGGAAACAAAATGAAATATCTTTATTGGGAAATTAATTATAGTAACCATGATAATAATCAACTTTGGTCAGAATATAATCATGCGTCATGAAAATTAATCATTGCAATTATCCCAAGAATATATAGTAGCCTTAGATAAAAGGTCCGAAAATAATCATTACAATCATGATTACATACAACGTTGGTCAGTATGTAACCATGCGACACTAAAAGTAATCATCACAATTATTGTGAGAATATATAGCAGTGTTAAACCAAAATTTCTCGTTGGTTCCATTCCAATTCAACACTTAATGCTCGTGAATAATGACTGAAATACACGTAATAAAATAATAATCAAGCGTGCAATTTAATGAGCAGAATTAAATAATAATGTACATCGCGTGATTAACTTTTGTGCATCCCAAGAGATGATAGTAGTGCAGCCTAGGCATCATGGGCTGCCGCTTAAATGAGCAGCTAACTTATAACCAGCAGCAAACAAAACAAATGCATGTGCAACCTATCAACGGTACACCAGTGCACAGGCTAAGGACGTAATTTTATGAAGCAGCACCCAGAAGGAAAAAATATATTCTAAGATATACTGAATCATAAAAATAATTAAATAACAATTACTGCTTCAAAATAATAAAGATAATTCAATCAAAAATAATAAAGAGAATTCAAAATAATAATCCAGAAAGTACTAGGCATCGAAGGAGTTAAAATTAAGCAGGCTGCACGTGCTAGTACTAGGCCATTATCCAACTCTGTCATCATGCGGCCTGCTGCCATCGCTAAGCCAAAGTTGGTAACGGAAAAAATGCCCCCTGCGGCCCAGTTATATGCAAGGCCCATCTGATGCCCAGTCAATTAGTGGTAGACTAGTCAGTGCAAAGCCAAATACCTGCTCCGCTGCCGCTATCATCGGCAAAATTGGATCGAGCGACGCGGCAGTTACGAAAATGAGCCGGCTGTCCGGGGAAGGTGTCGATGCACCGCGTCCCTGGCTATTGAGTCTCTCGCGTACGACAACCGGAGAACCGCCATGATGCGCGCGGCGTCCAGACACGACATGATGCGCATGGCAACTGATGCAGACAGCGGCGGCGGCGATGTGCGGCGCTCGCGTGGCTCCTGATATGCGCGGTGGCGGCAGCACGACGTGATGAGCTCGCCTGACACCTGATACGCCCATGGAGGAAGCACCACCATGAGGCGAGTCGCGTCAGCAAGAAGCCAAGAACACGAAGACAGCGGCGCTCGGACTTTGATGAGCGGCGGTCAGCGCTACCGGTCTGAGGCGCGCGGCAGTGTGAGTACAACCCGAGGGGCACAACGGCTTATGATGCGTACGGCGGCGCGAGCACAACCTGAGGCGCTCGGCGACTACAGCACTACTCTGAGGCGCACAACGACAGGAACAACTCGCTAATGTGCACGGACGGATGCCTAAATGCGCGATTTTCAGGCAAGTTCTACCAGATTTGCAATTCGTTTGCTCAGTATGATTTATCTACTGCTGATTATCAAATCGGTTCATGTAATTAGATCCAACTGAGCTACTGATACCAAATGTTAGATTTAAATACTGAGATTATGCAATTGCTATTGGATCTTGTCTAATACACATGAACACAATTTGATCTAATGCGGAATTTAGTTCGGCGGAATCCTACCTCTGTGTGAAGACGCCATCTTGATAGAAGAAGTATAATGCGAAGTTGATGAAGAATTTGAGTAGTGTAGTCAATCACAACTTAGGCACCTCATCAGAGTAAGGGAAGGATCTTCACGTCACCGAGCAGCGCTCTCCCGATTGGAGATGGAGTGATTTTAGGAGGGGATCGTAATCCTGATTGAAGCCACACTCCTTTGACGTGAGCTTTCCTCCTTTATATATAGCACTGTACATGACGTGGGACCTAACCATATTACCATAATTCGGCCCCCCAATCACAGGCCAGATTTGTTAATTACCATTTAATTTGTATTAATCCCGAAATTATTTAGTGGGTCCATTTTGACTTAAGGTAATTAACATTCTAACCATTTGGTCATCTAATAATTCTAACAGTTTATACTAATGTTCAATGTAGGATAGTACACTCAGATCTCTAATGCATTAGGTTTATTAAACTCTCAATAGCAGCTCGATGATGCGTAAATCAAGAGATGATTTTATTAATTAAAATCGGTGATGTTTGTTCTCTAAAAATACGACATGAAAAAATTAGGCATGCTAAATGCCGCCTTTATCCCATTCACCCGTGTCTCCAGCAGGGTCTGAGCCACAATATGTACAAACCCGAAGCAACCAAATATACATGCACGCCTTAATTACTGCCATCAAGAGAACAAACTTCCGCGATATGGTTCCAGTTCTCACACAATTTGAATCTCTCAAGTATTAGCTAATGGACATTGTTATGTATCTATGAGGAAGTTCTTTTTTATCGAACCAACGATATCTCCCCTCCCGTGATGCCCTCACAGGCGTCGGGGAGGAACCTTAGCGGCATCTTGACTTCTTCCCCTCCCGCCTCCTCTCCTCTCTCACCGCCATCACATGGCGCGACTGCAGCCTGGTCGCGCCACGCGGCAGCGGGACTTCTCGCTTCTGCGCGTGTGGTGGTATAAGGGTCGCTTGCTTAGGGATCAAGTAAGCCTTGCTTGGGAGTCAAGTAAACCACTCTATATAAAGAGAGGATATGTATCAATCTAATCAAGCAATAATTAAGAAGGAAATCCCTTCCCTCTTGCCTGACCGTGGGCAAAAGGCCTCCGGCTGGCCCTCTCGCGCCCTCCTTCTAGCAGCGCCATAACTTGGTCGGTCGGGCCGGCCTCGATGGACATGGGCGTTGCGGTCTGGTGGGTCGCGATGGAGCTCCTCCTGGCGACGAGGTGGTGGCTGGGGCACTTGATGGTCACGGCGTTGGGAGCGGTGCAGACTTAGCGTTGTGGATCTGGCGGCTTGGTTCCAATAGGCGGTGAAGGGTGGTGGCAGACCATTGATGTCTTGGATCTAGGGCTCGCGCTCGAGCGGACTAATCTGGGCCCGAGGTGAGTCGGGGCTTTTCTCCGGATAAATATGGTTGGGCTTGGTCTGGGTGGTTTCCGCGGGCAATGATTTCTCTCCTCACGGATATGGTGCGAGGTGGCGGCTGTCCTGACATCGCTACTCCGTCGAGCAGATAGGCGACTTTAAGGGCATATTTCTCCCTAAGTAGTTTTGGTGATCGATGACAATGCATTTGCGGACTAATCGTGTGCTCTAAGCTCTTTCAGATATATCTCACCTAGGCACAAGACGATTGTGTGCCCCTCGAAATCTATGGAAGACGGTGTTTCCTTTTGCTTCTTTTTCGGTGGATTTGAGTAATAGGAAAGCCGTACTATTAAGAGGGGGTCCGCTTCGGAAAGGTTTGGGTGGAATCAACACGTACACGTCTATACTTTCGCACCACCTTTCCTTTGCTTCTCTGGAGCTCCGGCTGTTTTCCTCGTAAGTACAAAACCATGGCTTCGTACTAATACAACTGCGTGGCATGCGGTAGTATCGCTCATAGTAAGCGGTAGTACCGCCTCCGGACAGCGGTAGTACCGCACAGAGCGGTAGTACCGTATCCTGAGCACGGTAGTACCGTGTAGCTGGCCCAGTGTCGTAACTAGTACGGTAGTAGGTGCGGAAGTAATTTTTACTTCCGCATCCTACGCGGTAGTACCGCTTGGGTCAAGCGGTAGTATCGTGTTGTGTTTTGCTACTACCGTATTTCTGCGGATGTAGCTACGGATATATTTTATTTCATCCGCACATGTCCTCGGCCTGCTTATCTCTGCCTTGCGGTAGTACCGCAGGGACGTGCGGTAGTACCGCTCAGGCAGTACTACCGCCCGTTGTGTCAACGCACAGAGTTAAGTCTGGGCTAGTACTGCACTAGCGGTAGTACAGCAACCAGAGCGGTAGTACCGCTGGCCGAGCGGTAGTACCGTAACTTACGTGAGGTAGTACCGCGCTCTGCGGGCAGAAATGTGGAATAAGGGTTGGATTTGTTCTCCCACTATATATAGGGAGTCTTCTTCTCCAAGAAGACTCACCTCTTCCTCCCCAAAGCTCCATTGTTGCTCAAAGCTCCATTTCCGCCCAATCTCTCTCCCTAGCCAATCAAACTTGTTGATTTCCTCGGGATTGCTTGAGAAGGCATCGATCTACACTTCCACCAAGAGATATTTGATTCCCCCCACTAATCCTTGCGGGTCTTGTTACTCTTGGGTGTTTGAGCACCCTAGACGGTTGAGGTCACCTCGGAGCCATATTCCATTGTGGTGAAGCTTCGTGGTGTCGTTGGGAGCCTCCAATTCGGTTTTGGAGATAGCCCCAACCTTGTTTGTAATGGTTCGGTTGCCGCCTTCAAGGGCACCACTAGTGGAATCGCGGCACCTTGCATTGTGTGAGGGCGTGAGGAGAATACGGTGGCCCTAGTTGCTTCTTGGGGAGCATTGTGCCTCCACACCGCTCCAACGGAGACGTACTTCCCCTCAAAGGGAAGGAACTTCGGTAACACATCCTCGTCTTCACCGGTTCCACTTGTGGTTATTTCTTCCCTTTAGTTGTGCAAGCTTTACTTGTTTATCTTATATAGCTTGCTTGTGAGGTTGTTATCTTTGCTTCCTATAAGTTGTCATCATAGTAGCATATCTAGACAACTTACTTTGTTGATTAATTTAAAGTGGTTAAGAAAAGCTAAAAATTGTTAGTTGCCTATTCACCCCCCCCCCCTCTAGTCAACCATATCGATCCTTTCAATTGGTATTAGAGCCTCGTCTCTTTTTAAGGACTTTACCGTCCAAAGAGTATGGTTGACAACGTAGTCGAGGTGGAGGACCATTCTGGTGGAACTCCGTCCTTGCCTACGTCCGATGGGGGAGCCTCGGTCTCTCGTGAGGAGTTCAATGTGGCTATGGACACATTGAAAGAATCACTAACGACCGAGGTTAAAAGCATGTTTAAAGATTTGCTAGAGGGACTCAAATTATCCACCACACCGTTGGAAGTGGTTCGTCCCGCTACCAACATGTCGGAGGCTATTCCCGACAAGGGAGAAGCTAGTAGTGAGCAAGTCCCGGTTACTAAAAATGGGAGTGGGATTTTTGCCCACTCCGCTCCTCCTATCCACTATGGAGGACCCGCTCCTACTCCGCATTTAAATTCCGTTGGTCCTCCTCCTAAGTTTATAAAAAATTCTGATTTTGCTACTTGGATGTTTCGCTTTAAACGTCATTTTAATCATTGCTCTACTAATCTTTGGAGAATCATTGAGCAAGGTTTTTATCCACATGATCCCGACAACTTAACTCCAAGAGAAGTTGCAGATCATCAATTCAACGAGTCCGTTCTTTGCATACTTCAAGATGCTATCCCTCCCGAAGACATTGCACATCTTCGACCCTTCACCGTGGCCAAGGAAGCTTGGGAGCATGTTGGCACCATGTACAAGGGGAGCGCAAGCATTCAGCGCTCTAACTATGAAGTTGTGCAAGATGAAGCCGACGAGTTTGCTATGATCGAAGATGAAGATCCTCGTGAACTTTATCGGAGATTAACCACTCTCGCGGTTTCTCTTCGAGATCATGGGAGCAAGGACACGGATGACAGTTGGATCAAGCACAAGTTTCTCAAGGCCATGATGCCCTACCATAAGGCCATGTCCTCCGTCATTCACCAAAGACCGGAGTTCTACCATTTGTCATCACATGAAGTGTTGGATGAGTTCGTTGCTATGAGGATCTTGGACAAGACCGCCGAAAATGCGGTTTTAAGAGCTCAACGATCAAAGAAGCCTAACCTTGCCTTAAAGGCCAAGGCTTGTGTGGAAGAAGAGGAGGAGGAGGATGACGATGAGTGTTGCCCCGAGGACACCAAATATGCCTATCATGAGCACATGGCTCTTGCTTCGCGACAATTTTGGGGCAACAAGAAGAACTCAAGGCCCAACTTCAACAAGAACGACTCAAGTGGGAACAAGGCCAAGCAACGAGTGAGGACATGCTTCAACTGTGGAAATGTAAACCACTTCGTTGTGGATTGCCCATATGAGAAAAGAGAAGACTTTGGAGGCAAGCTTATCCGGAAGGATAAGGCCAAGTCTTATCCCAACAAGAACAACTTCAACAAGAAGACTCCTCCTAAAGGGTTGGTGGCCCAAGAAGAATACGTTGAGGATGATGATAATGATGAAGATGATGAGATGGTCACCATGGCCACAATTGCTATTGCTACTACTCCACGCACATCTCTCTTCGACTCTCCAAATGAGAACATCACCGCCAAGTGTCTCATGGCTAAGGCCACCAACAAGGTAACTCCAAACATCAACACTACCATCATCTCTAATCCTTCATTAACGCATTGTATTGATGAGAGTGAGGGAGCTAAGGAGGAAGAGAATGAGTTTGAGTTGTTTATGAGCAAACTCAAGGGCAAACCCAAGAATCATTTTGTTGCTCTCTTGGAACAACTCGGTGAGGCCAATGACATGATCGAGGCTCACGGGGAGACCATTGCTAAAATGGAAGGACATAGTCGAGACTATGCCGATGAAATATCGGATCTCTCTAATGCTCTAGAGGAAGAGTGTGGTCTTCGTTTGGCTCTTGGGGAGTCACACAACGATGATCATGCTAAATTAAAGAAAATCTCGATCATGCTTTAGTTGTCTCTCGTATGCTTAACTCCGAGAAGGCAAAACTTGGGGTTGACCATGCTAGGCTCAAGGAGGAGTTTGTTACACTTGACAAGGCTCACAAGGCCTTGAAAGGTATGCATGCTTCTCTCAAGGAGTCTCATGATCAACTCCAAGTTTCGCTAACCAAGGAAAAAGCTATCTTTCCTCGCATGGTGTTGATTGATAATGCAAATGCTACTAACCCATGTTGCGAGCATGTGCATCTTGTTGAAGAAAATGCCAAGTTGAAGAAGCAACTTGAGAAAGGCCTTGTAACATGTATACAAGGTGAGAAGAACCTCAACAATCTTTTGAGTAATCAAAAGTAGGTTGTGGCAAAGGAAGGAATCGGGTTTGCTCCCAAGCCCAAGAAGAAGAAGAATGACAAGACCAAGCTACCTCCCCCTCTCCGACAAACCTTTGTGAAAGAGGGAGAGGGCACGTCTAAGAAGAAGAACAATGTGAAGGGTGTTGGAGTCAAGAAAAACCCCACCGCACCATCAAACATAGCCGGCGACTTTAATCCTTCTTATGTTTTATGTCGTGCTAGTGATGGTCATGTCTTTGCCAAATTTGTTGGTTCTTCTTATGAGTACATTGAATGGTATATTTGGGTTCCTAAGACCCTTGTTACTAACCTCAAAGGACCCATTACCAAATGGGTACCTAAATCCAAGCATTGATCTCTTGTAGGAGTTTGCTTCCGGTGGGGGATCATGGTTGCTCGATAGTGGAGGCACAAATCATATGACCGGAAGCAAAGACTTGGTGGTGGACATGCATCTAGGTTCATCTATGGCCACCAACGTCGAATGGGTTGATGCTTCATCTTCTAAGGTATTGGGGCTTGGCAAGGTTGTTGTCTCTCATGATCTCGCGATCGAGAAAGTCATGCTTGTTGAGTCCCTTGCATATAATTTACTTTCTGTTCGCCAACTTGCACTCATGGGCTTTGCTACATTCTTTGATATTGATACCGTGGCCCTCTTGTGGAGCAAGACTCTTAAAGTAGCCTATGTTGGACATGTCGAGAACGGTCTTTATGTGGTTAACTTCTCGAAGCAACCCACTAAGACCGCGACATGCCTAATGGCTAAAGTTGATGTGGGATGGCTTTGGCATCGCCGGTTAGCCCACGTCAATATGAGATCTTTGCAAAGTCTTCTCAAGGGGGACCATGTCCGTGGACTAACAAATGTTAGTTTTGCCAAAGATCGTGCTTGCAGGGCTTGTATTGAAGGGAAGTTACATGAGACGGCTCACCCTCCCACTACTATCATCTACTCAAAAAGACCCCTAGAGCTCCTTCACATGGATCTCTTTGGGCCTCCATCTTTTGATAGTCTTGGGGGTAGAAAGTATTGCTTGGTGATTGTGGATGACTATTCAAGATACACATGGGTATACTTCTTCAAGAAGAAGAGTGAGACCCAACAAACCGTCATCAACTTTGCAAATGAAGCTCAACGACAACATGAAGCAAAGATTTTGATGATCCGAAGTGACAACGGCATCGAGTTCAAGAACTACACCTTGGATGAGTTTCTTAGTGATGAGGGGATCAAACATCAATATGAAGCACCCTATACCCCTCAACAAAACGGTGTAGCGGAGAGAAAGAACCGGACACTGATGGACGCGACAAGGACCATGATGGTGGAATTCAAATCTCCATACAACTTTTGGGCCGAAGCCATCAACACCGCATGTCATGCATCCAATCGGCTCTATCTCCGCAAAGGCTTGAACAAAACTCCATATGAGATTCTTACCGGTAACAAGCCCAACCTCAAGTACTTCCGGGTGTTCAGGTGTAAGTGTTTCATCCTCAAGAAAGGTGTTCGTTTATCTAAATTTGAATGTAGAGCTCATGAGGGCATATTTATTGGTTATGCTACAAACTCTCATGCTTACCGTGTCCTCAACAAGTCCAGTGGACTCATTGAGGAGACGAGTAATGTAGAGTTTGATGAGAATAACGGCTCCCAAGTGGAGCAAAGTGGTACTTGTGATGTAGGTGATGAAATTCCTCCTCAAGCCATAAGAAGAATGGGTGTTGGATATATCCTACCCATTGAGGAACCCCTTGTGGCCGAATGAGAAGGACAATGTTCCACACATGTGGAACCATCACCAACCCAAGACCCACACGCTTCCGAAGAACAACGTGAAGGCCCTCAATCGGACGAACAAGGCCAAGTCCAAGATCAATCACAAGATGGTGGGGAGCCACCAAATGATGCACAAGGCCAAGTTCTATCCTCTGAGCAAGATCAAGATCAAGAGGAAGCTCAAGATCAAGATCAAGCTCCTGACGTCGCTCAAGATGATCAACTCAGTGCTCCTCAATTATTTCTTGAAGTGCAATTGGAGCGTCGTGCTGCAAAAATTGCCTCCAGGCTTGCTTCCAGAGAACATCACATGGATAATATTCTTGGAAGCATCAAAAGGGGGGTAAGCACTCGTAGACAATTTGCAAACTATTGTGCTCATCAAGCTTTTGTCTCCTGTGTTGAACCTCAGAAGGTCTATGAGGCGCTCGAAGACCCTGATTGGCTTAATGCCATGCATGAAGAACTCCACAACTTCGAGCGCAACAAAGTGTGGCGTCTAGTGCTGGGGCCAAAGGAGAACCATAATGTCATTGGAACCAAGTGGATCTTTAAGAACAAGCAAGATGCTCATGGCATTGTCATCCGCAACAAGGCGCGTCTGGTGGCTCAAGGCTACTCCCAAGTCGAGGGTATCGACTACGGTGAAACCTTTGCCCCCATTGCTCGCCTTGAATCTATTCGTTTGTTGCTTGCCTATGCTTCTCATCATAATTTTAAGTTACAACAAATGGATGTGAAAAGTGCATTTCTTAATGGTCCTATTAATGAGTTGGTGTATGTCAAACAACCCCCGGGGTTTGAGGATCCCAAGTTCCCCAATCACGTGTATCAACTCGATAAGGCACTCTATGGCCTTAAACAAGCCCCACGTATGTGGTATGAGCATCTTACCGAGTTGTTACAAGATCGTGGGTTTGAAATTGGGAAAATCGACCCCACTCTTTTTACTAAGAAGGTCAAAGGGGAGTTGTTTGTCTGCCAACTATATGTTGATGATATTATCTTTGGTTCTCCTAACAAAGCTTTCAATGATGAGTTCGCCGCACTCATGACCACACATTTTGAGATGTCCATGATGGGAGAGTTGAAGTACTTCCTTGGGTTTGAGATCAAGCAAAGAAGAGAAGGAATCTTCATCAAACAATCCAAGTATACTCAAGACATGCTCAAGAGGTTCAATCTAAGTGATGTCAAGCCGGCTACTACTCCAATGCCAACCAAGTGCCAACTTGACATTGATCCCAATGGTAAAGCGGTGGATCAAAAGGTATATTGCTCTATGATTGGATCCTTGCTTTACCTTTGTGCATCTAGACCGGATATTATGTTGAGTATGGGAATCTGTGCACGGTTTCAAGCCTCACCTAAGGAAAGTCACTTTGTGGCAGTCAAGCAAATCTTTCGATATTTGGCTCATACCCCAAACTTTGGCTTATGGTACCCAAGAGGAGCAAACTTCAACCTTGTAGGTTTCTCTGATTCGGACTGGGCGGGAGACAAAGTGGATAGGAAGTCCACTTCCGGAGGGTGCCAATTCCTTGGTTGCTCTCTCGTTAGTTGGTCTTCCAAAAAGCAAAGTTGTGTGTCTCTCTCGTCCACCGAAGCTGAGTATGTGGCAGCTGGCAGTTGTTGTGCTCAACTCCTATGGATGAGGCAAACTTTAAAGGATTACGGTGTCACTTGTGACAAAGTGCCTCTTTGGTGTGACAATGAAAGTGCCATCAAGATTTCTCTCAACCCTGTGCAACACTTCAAGACGAAGCATATAGAGATTCGGTATCACTTCATCTGGGATCATATAAGACAAGGAGAGATCGAGCTTCACTATGTCAACACTCATGATAACCTTGCAGATATCTTCACGAAGCCGTTGGATGAAGCAAGATTTCGTGAGTTAAGGCATGAGCTAAATATCATCGATTTGAGCAATGTGGCTTGAGACCTTGCACACACACCTCCCACTCAATATAGTTATCTTGTCTAGATGTAGGCATGGACATAGGGGGAGTATTGTTCTCTTCATGAACTATTCCTCCCCCCATTATGCATAAATCGATCAAGTCTTTGTCATTTGCCATGTTAGATGGCATAAGTGCTTCAAGACGAGTGTTGGTCATGGGCCCAAGGATAGTTCTTTGCGGTGCCATACCAAATAACTCAAACATAGGTGGCTTCGGCCACCGACCTCCTGATGGCTTCTCGCCCCTCGTTGGTTACCCCAAGTGGAAGGTTTGAGATGCAGTGTAGCGGTAGTTTTTCCTTGGCAAAGATACCAAGGATCGAATCCCCTGAGACTCCGAGGGTCAACAAGAAGGTGTCAACTGCTAGCGGCGCAACTTAGCGATTGACTGGACCTGCACACAAATACAAATAACTTTGCTCCCAACGAGTACAGAGAGGTTGTCAATCCCTCCGGCCTTGTCGTTTACAAAGGATCAAACGCAAGAGATAATAGTGATAGGTATGACTGCAACTAGTAAGTAAGAACAGAAAGTAAATAGCGGATGTGATCAGTGATGGTAATATGGACTGGGGTCCCATGATGTTCACTAGTGATGTCTCTCTCCCAAAAGACGATAAAACAGCTAAGCGAGGTAAACGAATTACAGCTGGGCAATTGACAAGATTATGTGCGCAAACCAATGCTAACTATGCTGCAAGAAAGGTAGAGGCTCAAAAGCATGGGCAGTACGCCAAGACCGAAATCCATCTGCATCTACTACTAATCATCCACCTTGAGATATCTATCCAGAACATCTCGCTGGTATTAAGTTGTGAGTCCCACCCATAGTGTAAACTCAAAGCAACAGACAACTGCATTAAAAGAACTTTGTGTAAAGTAAACAATCCTTGCACCCGCAAGTACAAGCACCGTTGTTTTCCCCCTTGTGGCAACAGCACATCCGCTAGACTCATGTTTCTGTCACTCAAGCTAGTCATCGAGGGGCATGAACCCACAATCAAGCATAACATTCCCTCTTGGAGTTACTACCTACTACTTGGCCAAAGCAATAAACAGCAACGGAGAACATGCAAGAATTACTCAAGAACATAAATATAAAATAGGTGAATCAAATATATTACTCACACACAATCTGAACATAATCTCATAATCCATCGGATCCCAGCAAACTCATCATAGCAACAGCGTAAGGATTACATATGTGCCTCGATCATGTAGGGCAGCTCACGAGGTCTAATCGATGAAGGACAAAGAGGGGAGGAGAACATCACATAGCTACTGGTCATGGACCCATGGTCCAAGGGAGACTACTCACAACTCATCCGGGAGGCGTCCATGGTGGTGGAGAAGCTCTCGGTGGTGATCCTCCCCTCCGGCAGGGTGCCGGGAAGAGTTCTCCTGGTGCTCCCGATCTTGGAAGCGCGGCGGCGGCGGAACAGAGATGAGATCACGAAAAAGGGTTCCGTCCTCGAGGGTTTCGGGACGCGGTGTAAATATATGCCAAAGGGGGGCGTCAGAAGAGGCCAGGGGGGCCCAGGCGCCCTAGCGGCGCGGCCAGGAGGGGGGCCGCCCCCTCTGGCTGCCTGGAGCCCTGGTGGCCCTCCTCCGGCCCTACTTTGGCCGCATGGAAGCTTCCGGAACGCTGATTTTTTATATATTTTTCCCGGAATTTTTCTGGCAATTTACGTAATGGGAAAACCTGAAATACAAAAACAGCAGAAAACAGAAACTGGCACTGGGGTGCACTGAGTTAATAGGTTAGTCCAAATATGATCAAAAGTGTATGGAAGTGCATAAATATCATAGCAATATCACACAAAAGAGGCATGGAGCAAGCAGAAATTATAGATACGTTTTGGACGTATCAACATCCCCAAGCTTAATTCCTGCTCGTCCTCGAGTAGGTAAATGATAACAAGCATAATTTCTATGGTGACATGCTATTAACCATATAAGAACTTTTCACAGTCACATGACAAATGCTTACTGAGACAATGAATCTTTAGTAATTAAGTTGCCTCATGAGAATATCACAAAGAACTGAAAGTTTTACAATATGATACTGAAACACTCAATAGATTTGTAGTGAGCATGGTGTGCAAATATGACAAAGTGATATCTCGCTTGCCCTTTAGTGAAGCAAAACATAAATGCAGGGGCACCTCCAAAGTTTAAGTGACGACTAGATACAATGATTTCAGAATAAACGATATCATAGTCATGCATAAGACAATGGTACTTTGGGACAATGCACATTACACTCAGAATGACAATCATGCTCTCAATAGTTGGTGCTTTAAAGAAAGAAGGTGGAGACTCTCGAACCGTGGCTTTTGATGGCAAGGTTGAAAACCCGTGGTCGGAAACAAAAACTAAACATGTACCAGAGCTCTTGGTTTTAAAAACACAGGTAAAAATTATTTTTTTGGAATATGCATATTTCGTCAACGAATGCTAGCAGATAACTCAATTACTTCTCGAGATGGACAAGTTTCGAGGAACGGCTCCCGCACGAGGACGATCACATCCTCTTAATCTCCTTTGTTTATCACTGCCAAAGTTTTCTGATTTCTCATGAACAAAGTGTGAAGGAGGGTTTGTTTGTTGTATATTTTTTAATGAGCCGGGCGCACTCTTTGCCAGTTCCTTCTCGTATTAGGGGTTTGCATATTAGACATGCAATCCCGGGGTGAAGCTTGTCCAACTTAAAAATATTATGAATTAACTACTACTTCCTCATGAGCTAAAACAGAGGCACAAAAGAGAAATGCTTTTTTTGATTAATATCGAGATGGTACAAGATAGTCTTCGTTAGGAATGGCAGGTAAATACCATGTATAGGAAGGTATGGTGGACTCATATGGCATAACTGGTTTAAAGGATTTTGGATGCACAAGCAGTCAGTCCGCTTAGTACAGGCGAAGGTTAGCAAAAGACTGGGAGCGACCAACTAAGAGAGCAATGACGGTCATAATCATGCAGAGCGACAAAGCAACATTGAATCGGGCATGGAAGTTATATCGCTACTCAGAAATTAAAGATCATCAAGGCTTGATAGACTTTCTTTACAGTCTTAAATATGCGTGAGCATATGCCAAGTCAATCAAAATAAATTCTTGGAGGAAGATATCACTAAACCATACCACATCATAGGCAAAAAAATCATGTTGGTACTTCAATAACACATTAAAAAAAACCAGCTATTTGAGACTAACCATAAGAAAACATGAACTACTAAGCACCATTATGCACATAGCATTTTTATCATAGACATATCAACCAGTGCAACAGAAGCCAACTCTCTTAACAAGATAAGCATGATAACTCAAGAGAGTTCCAATGACCAACTAAACAAAAGCTCTTTAAAAAGTAAAGCATGAAAACTAAGAGCTGAACATGACAGTAGCTATTGAAAGACAAAGAACACACACAACAAAGATAGACATGAAAATTCTATGTTGTGTTCTAGGTTGAAGTGGAGCGTGTTTCTCTCCCACACAAAGAAAGCTGAGTTCCAACTCATTATGAAAAGCAAGCAAAGCTAAAGAAAACTAAAAAGGAAACTAAAAGCAAGACGCTCCAAGCATAGCACATAACACATGAAGTGATAAAAATATAGTGGAACGAAAGACGAACTGATAATTGTTGATGGAGAAGGGGATGCACGGGGGCATCCCCAAGCTTATACGCTTGAGTCTTCTTGAATATTTCTTGGGGTGCACGGGGGCATCCCCAAGATTGAGCGTTTGACACTCCTGAATCTTTTTATCATCTTCCCTCGCACACTTGAAAACTCCCTTCATACATAACTCATCATAATCTGATTAGCGAGGTTAGTACCCATAATAAAATAATTTTTCCTTACTGGAAATAAAGATAATCTTCAAGGTCTACTGTTTCTCAAGATTGCCAAAAGGTTTTTGCAAAGAAAAAGCAAGCTCAAGGTTTGCAAAACGAAGGAAAGGCAAAACAGGACAGAATCTGTGAAAAACATACCAGCAGGTAGTAAATAATTTTTTCAGGGCACTTCTGCAACTCAAATCAAAAAACTCAGAACAGACGCCCGAAAGCCAATTGTATAGATCACGCTGTCGAAAAAATTCAGACCAAAAAGATGATCTGGTGATTTTATACGAATTTTTCTGTCCAAGGACAGAATCTGTTTCCTGGACAGCAGGTCACAACTTTTGAACTTTCTTGCAATCAGAGGCTACACTTGGCACAAAGCTGAAAAGTAAAGATACAATGATGATGCTACTGTAGTAACAAACATCAAGACACAACAAAAGCAAAATAAAATTTTATTCATTGTGGGCTGCCTCCCAAAAGCGCTTTCTTTTATGCCTTTAAGCTAGGCATAATGCAAAGAGGAATCAATAATCATCATAATAATCGGAGTTATAAATTGCTTCAAATGGTTCCTCAACAAGTTCATCCTTGTTCCTTCTAGGAAAGGGGTACATACCTTTTGCCTTCCCGCGTAAGCGGATTTGTCCCTTACCTATATCGATGAAGCCTTTTACGGCTCGGAGGAAGTCCCTTCCAAGCACTATATTTCCTTGGTTTGGCTTCATGATGAAGAAATCAACCATTGCAGTCCCTTTAAGGAATGTAACTGGCACGTCTTTCATTCTTCCCTGGATCTCAGAAATATCTCCATTAGCGTGTTCATGATAAGATGATAATCTATCCATGTTAAATTTTAAAGAATCATGAACAATTTTTGGCATAGTGGAAACCATAGATCCAATATCACAATAAGCAAGGAAGTCTTGATTAGAGATGCTAATCCTAACAAAAGGCTCCCAATCATTGTCTATTTCCAAAATATCTCTCTTATTGGGTTTGGGTTTCTCTACCTTCATCAAGTCTAGAGCATCCATTCTCTTCTCAATAGTAGCAAGTCTATCTATGACAGTATCAAAATTATGATCATAAACAAAGTAACTAGATAGACCATGTATAATTTCAAGAGCTCTAGCTTCATCACACTCTAGGAAATCTCCTTCAGCTATAATATCAAGAGAGTGTTTACACCATTTTAAAAGACCATGGTAAAAGTTTCTAAGCACAATTTTTATAGGTATCCAAGGCATAATTCTCCTATGTGCATCAGAAATTCTGTCCCATGCCTTCTTCATATTTTCTCCATCCCTTTGATGGAAATCTAGAACTTCTGATTCCCTCAAAGCACCAAATCCTAACATGCTTGACTAAACAGAAAGGACTACTAACATAAAAGCAAATAATTTTTTTGTGATTTTTGATAAAGGGAACTAAAGCAAAAGCTGAAAGGTAAACTAAAAGACTAAAAAGCAAAGGTAAAAGATAGCGTGCAACTCCCCTATCTTGAAGAGTGGAGTCCCCGGCAACGGCGCCAGAAAACTTTGCTTGATGGCTTCTCGCCCCTCGTTGGTTACCCCAAGTGGAAGGTTTGAGATGCAGTGTAGCGGTAGTTTTCCCTTGGCAAAGATACCAAGGATCGAATCCCCTGAGACTCCGAGGGTCAACAAGAAGGTGTCAACTGCTAGCGGCACAACTTAGCGATTGACTGGACCTGCACACAAATACAAATAACTTTGCTCCCAACGAGTACAGAGAGGTTGTCAATCCCTCCGGCCTTGTCGTTTACAAAGGATCAAACGCAAGAGATAATAGTGATAGGTATGACTGCAACTAGTAAGTAAGAACAGAAAGTAAATAGCGGATGTGATCAGTGATGGTAATATGGACCGGGGTCCCATGATGTTCACTAGTGATGTCTCTCTCCCAAAAGACGATAAAATAGCTAAGCGAGGTAAACGAATTACAGCTGGGCAATTGACAAGATTATGTGCGCAAACCAATGCTAACTATGCTGCAAGAAAGGTAGAGGCTCAAAAGCATGGGCGGTACGCCAAGGCAAGTAGACCGAAATCCATCTGCATCTACTACTAATCATCCACCTTGAGATATCTATCCAGAACATCTCGCTGGTATTAAGTTGCGAGTCCCACCCATAGTGTAAACTCAAAGCAACAGACAACTGCATTAGAAGAACTTTGCGTAAAGTAAACAATCCTTGCACCCGCAAGTACAAGCACCATTGTTTTCCCTCTTGTGGCAACAGCACATCCCCTAGACTCATGTTTCTGTCACTCAAGCTAGTCATCGAGGGGCATGAACCCACAATCAAGCATAACGTTCCCTCTTGGAGTTACTACCTACTACTTGGCCAAAGCAATAAACAGCAACGGAGAACATGCAAGAATTACTCAAGAACATAAATATAAAAGAGGTGAATCAAATATATTACTCACACACAATCTGAACATAATCTCATAATCCATCGGATCCCAGCAAACTCACCATAGCAACAGCATAAGGATTACATATGTGCCTCGATCATGTAGGGCAGCTCACGAGGTCTAATCGATGAAGGACAAAGAGGGGAGGAGAACATCACATAGCTACTGGTCATGTTCCCATGGTCCAAGGGAGACTACTCACAACTCATCCGGGAGGCGTCCATGGTGGTGGAGAAGCTCCCGGTGGTGATCCTCCCCTCCGGTAGGGTGCCGGGAAGAGTTCTCCTGGTGCTCCCGATCTTGGAAGCGCGGAGGCAGCGGAATAGAGATGAGATCGCGAAAAAGGGTTCCGTCCTCGAGGGTTTCGGGACGCGGTGTAAATATATGCCAAAGGGGGGCGTCAGAAGAGGCCAGGGGGGCCCAGGCGCCCTGGCGGCGCGGCCAGGAGGGGGGCCGCCCCCTCTGGCCGCCTGGAGCCCTGGTGGCCCCCCTCTGGCCCTACTTTGGCCGCATGGAAGCTTCCGGAATGCTGATTTTTTATATATTTTTCCCGGAATTTTTCTGGCAATTTACGTAATGGGAAAACCTGAAATACAAAAACAGCAGAAAACAGAAACTGGCACTGGGGTGCACTGAGTTAATAGGTTAGTCCAAATATGATCAAAAGTGTATGGAAGTGCATAAATATCATAGCAATATCACACAAAAGAGGCATGGAGCAAGCAGAAATTATAGATACGTTTTGGACGTATCACCTCCTCCTTGGAGAAATGTCGTGTATGCTATTTTTAGTGTGTGTGTGTGTTGTCTCTCTCTCTCTCTCTCTCTCTCTCTCTCTCTCTTAGTGCCTTGCGTGTGCGTTTTTCTTTGCTAGAAAGCCTCTTGGCGAAACTTGCATTCTCTTGGAGGGACGGTACTACCGTGAGTAGTCACGGTACTACCGCTAAGCCAATACGGTACTACCGCAACCAGCACGGTAGTAATTTTTTACTGTCGCTGGTCGAGCGGTACTACCGCTCGGTGTGCGGTACTTCCGCCCGGGCGGTACTACCGCAATGACCGCGGTACTACCGCACTTATCCGAACGGCTGGGGGTTATAAGCAGGTAGGGGGAGTTCTAACTCCCCCATACCCATTCATCTCATATCCCCCACATCGCCTCTCTCTCTCCCTCTCAAGAACTCCGCCGGAGGACCCCGCCGGATCTCATCCCCCGACCACTCTCCTCGCATTCCGACCGGTGGGATCGTTCCCCACCTCGACCTCTTGCCATGGATGAAGGTTTCTCCCCAAACCCCTTTCTCTTTTCCGCTCGTTTGTTGTTTTTAGGTTTTTGGGGAGATGCTTGTTGTTCTAGTGTTCTTCTTGTTCTTATCCATGGAAGATTAGGATGTAGGAGAGTGGTTATGCAATAGAAATGCTACTAAGTGTGCTGCTACTAAGTTACTATGATCAGCCGTAGTACCGTTCGTCGTTTTACGCGTTCTAGTCTAGATCCGTTTCTCATATCTGACCCGAGCGGTACTACCGCTGGATAACCGCGGTACTACTGCTCTGTCGCGTAACGGTACTACCGCTCTGCTGAGCGGTAATACCGTAACGACGCAGAAGTAAATTTTTACTACAGCGGTCTGCGCGGTACTACCGCAACTTCCAAGCGGTACTACCGCTCCCTAAGTGGTACTAAAATTTTACTTCTACTTTCGTCAAACAGTACTACCGCTTGTTTCATATTTTCTTCATAGCGCATACATATTATCCTTTCTTCATGTTTCATGTGCTTTTTGTGGCTTTTGCATTGATTCTCTTTGTGTTTCCGTCATGTTCTTGTGTTTGTATCTTAGGTGGTGGCTCCGGTTCCAATGTTCGTCGCACCAATCCCAGCCGTGACACCGGGTCCAAGCGTCTGCGCACCCAAAGTGATGTGCCAGAGGGCTCCAATGCCCCCCAACGCAGATTCAAGACCGCCGCCAACAAGAACAAGGAACCATCTATGACCATGGAGGAGATGCCAGCTACTGAGTTCATGGCAAGGAGGAAGCTCAACCCTTATGCAGAGCCCCGGGCTCAATTCCATGGAGATGAACTGTTCTGGACCAAGCAACAGTTTCGTATCTACACAGAGGTACTCAAGAGTAAGCACAACCTGTATGTGGATGCTCATTGGATTGACATGGAACACATGCGGAGGGATGATAACCGGGCCTACTTTGCCAAGGCTCTGGATCTGGTAGAGCAGTTTGGGCTTGAGCACATCATGTCTTTTCAGAATGATTTTGACCCAGAAATCGTGGCTCAGTTCTATGCTTCGGTGCACTTCCATACCAAGGAAGACCGCACCATGACTTGGATGAGAAATGGTCACTAGATGACTGCTACTTGGAAGGACTTCATGGATCTGATTCAGGTTGCTGACGAGGGACTCCACAACCCTATTGGAGCTCGGCCTCATGCCAACGTAGAAGCTGCCAACAAAGACTGTCTGTTACCTTTTTATGTGGAGAAGACACTTGCGAGTGGCAAGAAGACATGGGTGTTGAACCCCTTTCTGGACATCATGCATAGGATCTTCCGCAACACCTTGTTTCCTCGAGTTGGGGACAAGGACAAGATTCATTCATACGTCGTTGACATGTTGCTGATGTGTGAGGAGGCTCGCACTGCTCATACTCCACCACTTGACATCTCTCACATCATGTGGTGTGAGCTTCGCTTTGCGATCTACACTCGCAAAGTGCCCATCTACGGTCTGTTTCTGTTTTTGCTTATCTCCAAGACTTGGGAGCACCTTTACCCTAATGAGGAGTTCGAGGCCCCGCAGTGTATTCGTCATGACCCCATCCGTCTTCGCATCAAGACTCATTGGGCCAACACTGCTACTCGTGCACAAGCTGCTGCAGCACAGATGGGTACTGACAAGGAGCCTGTGGAGGAGGAGTCAGCTGAGGATAGTTCTGGAGGATATGCTCCTCCCTCGTCTGAGCCCTCTTGGGCTAAGAAGCTGAAGAGGAAGATGAAGGCCCTATTCTGTATGCAAACTCAGGGTCAGTACAAGGCACATGTCACTCACAAGCAATATCGCCATCGTGACAAGAAGATCATGAGGATCTTTGGTGAGCATGTGTCGAATGGATCCGAGGAGAACATCACTCCAGAGACGGAGTGGATGGCCCAACAAGGTTACAAGTGGTCCGAGTCTGACGAGGAGCCGCAGGAGTCTGATGGAGAGCATGACGACAGAGATCTTCTGCCAGAGCTATCACCTCTCTTAGTTGTCCTCTTTCCCTTTGTGGTGTCTCGATGCCAAAGGGGGAGAGAGAGTGGAATTTGCGTCTTGTGTCGTGTCTATTTGCTTTTCATTGGTCGAACTCTGTTTGCTTGCTTGTGTTTGTGTTGTGTGCGTGAGACCTTCATATGGTGTGAGACATATGCTCCTTTATCGTTAAACTCGTTATTATGTCTATGCTATTAGGATGTGAGCAGTTGTTTTACTTACCCTTTATATGTGCTCACCTTATCCTCCTTACTATGTGCATAGTTTCTTACTCTTCGTATGCAAGGAGTATATTGTTTGTAGAATATAAGGGGAGCATTGATCCTAGTATGTGTGTTGTGCAGTCCAAAGCACTCTCCCTTGTATGCACACATTTAGGGGGAGCTTACCTATATTCTATTGCTCTTCCTGGATTGCATACTTTCTTATATATCCTTGTGCAAATCCCGTATTGTCATCTATCCATAAAAAAAGGGGGAGATTGTAAGGGCATATTTCTCCCTAAGTAGTTTTGGTGATCGATGACAATGCATTTGCGGACTAATCGTGTGCTCTAAGCTCTTTCAGATATATCTCACCTAGGCATAAGACGATTGTGTGTCCCTCGGAATCTATGGAAGACAGTGTTTCCTTTTGCTTCTTTTTCGGTGGATTTGAGTAATAGGAAAGCCGTACTATTAAGAGGGGGTCCGCTTCGGAAAGGTTTGGGTGAAATCAACACATACACGTCTATACTTTCGCACCATCTTTCCTTTGCTTCTCTGGAGCTCCGGCTGTTTTCCTCGTAAGTACAAAACCATGGCTTCCTACTAATACAACTGCCTGGCATGCGGTAGTACCGCTCATAGTAAGCGGTAGTACCGCACAGCCACACGGTAGTACCGCCTCCGGACAGCAGTAGTACCGCACAGAGCGGTAGTATCGTATCCTGAGCACGATAGTACCGTGTAGCTGGCCCAGTGTCGTAACTAGTACGGTAGTAGGTGCGGAAGTAATTTTTTACTTCCGCATCCTACGTGGTTGTACCGCTTGGGTCAAGCGGTCCGTGTCGTGTTTTGCTACTACCGTATTTCTGCGGATGTAGCTACGGATGTATTTTATTTCATCCGCACATGTACTCGGCCTGCTTATCTCTGCCTTGCGGTAGTACCGCAGGGACGTACGGTAGTACCGCTCAGGCAGTACTACCGCCCGTTGTGTCAATGCACAAAGTTAAGTCTGGGCTAGTACTGCACCAACGGTAGTACCGCAACCAGAGCGGTAGTATCGTAACTTATGTACGGTAGTACCGTGCTCTGCGGGCAGAAATGTGGGATAACGGTTGGATTTGTTCTCCCACTATATATAGGGAGTCTTCTTCTCCAAGAAGACTCACCTCTTCCTCCCCAAAGCTCCATTGTTGCTCAAAGCTCCATTTCCACCCGATCTCTCTCCCTAGCCAATCAAACTTGTTGATTTCCTCGGGATTGCTTGAGAAGACATCGATCTACACTTCCACCAAGAGATATTTGATTCCACCACTAATCCTTGCGGATCTTGTTACTCTTGGGTGTTTGAGCACCCTAGACGGTTGAGGTCACCTCGGAGCCATATTCCATTGTGGTTAATCTTCGTGGTGTCGTTGGGAGCCTTCAATTCGGTTGTGGAGATAGCCCCAACCTTGTTTGTAAAGGTTCGGTTGCCGCCTTCAAGGGCACCACTAGTGGAATCACGGCACCTTGCATTGTGTGAGGGCGTGAGGAGAATATGGTGGCCCTAGTGGCTTCTTGGGGAGCATTGTGCCTCCACACCGCTCCAACGGAGACGTACTTCCCCTCAAAGGGAAGGAACTTCGGTAACACATCATCGTCTTCACCGGTTCCACTTGTGGTTATTTCTTCCCTTTAGTTGTGCAAGCTTTACTTGTTTATCTTATATAGCTTGCTTGTGAGGTTGTTATCATTGCTTCCTATAAGTTGTCATCATAGTAGCATATCTAGACAACTTACTTTGTTGCTTAATTTAAAGTGGTTAAGAAAAGCTAAAAATTGTTAGTTGCCTATTCACCCCGCCTCTAGTTAACCATATCAATCCTTTCAGCGACAATGGCCACGAACGTGGCTTCGTGGGAGCTTTGCCTAGGCTAAGGCCATGGGGCTATGGGCGGGGCTTGCCTTGCTTCACGGCGTCCGTCTACAGTCTCGTTATCGTGCACCCCTCCCCGCGGTCCATCGGGACTGAATGGGACCAAGTATGGGTGCTTCCTACCGTGGAGGGTCTGGCCCAGACCCAGTGGTTGATGTCGGGCTAGGGATGGATGGGCGTCTCTGATCCTCCTATCACGGTTGGTGCATGGTGAAGTGGACGGTTTGCGAGGTTTCGGACCTTGGAGGCTGGGGCTGCGGCTTCAGAAGGTGGTCAACATGGTTGGCTCTTCGGCGGGTGCCATGGCAACGGTGGTGGCTTTCCTCCTTGTCGTGTGGGCGGCGAGTGGGGAGGTAGAGGGTAGCTCGGGCGCGCCTCTTCCTATCGGGGTGTTGTCGTGGAGCTTAGGTGTTATAGGGCTGCATGGTGTTGTACTTAGTTCTTCCTGGCTTTCTTTCGGTAGTGTAGTTGTGTGCGTCTTGTGTTATCTGTTTATTCTGGGATCTACATTGTATGTGTGACACCCGGATAATTAAGCTACAGTAATCCCGGCTAACGATGCCACGTCACCACGGTTAATGTTGCTAAACTCGCGCTAGTTCGAAACTAATTCAAAATCCAAATTCAAAAACAATTCAAACAATTAAAGTTTTCAAAAGTCAAAACTAAAATGTTCTCAATGTGACAAATAAATCATGGATAATATTTGTGGAGAAACAACATCTTTATACAATAATTAAATACCCTAAAGTGATTAAAACAGCAGCAAAAACGATTAATTATTTACCCAGTATATTTTATAAAATACTAAACTATTTTATTTAGGTGTCAAAGTTATTGTGGCAGTGGTATGATTAATGTTACTATTTTATGTGCTAATTGAATATTTTACAAAACTAAAACAATTTGGAAAATAAAATTTAAACAGAAAAGCAATAAAAATAATAATAACGAAGTTAGAAAACACCTAACGCCTATTGTGCCACTAGGCCTAGTGCCATAGTGCACTGCGGCCCAACGCGCACTGTAGGAGGCCTAGCCCAAACCCCCTCCCCACTTGTCTTCTACCTCCCGCTACAGGAGCTAGGGCTGCGTGGAGGCCATCCCCATGGCGCCCTCCACGTGCCGGCCATCCCCTCGGTCCCCTGTTAGGTTAAAACCACCCTGCGGCCCCGAGGCGAAACCCTAACCCTCGAATCCCCCCTCCCTCGCTCGCTATTCTCGATCCAGTGACCTCCGCCGCACCTCCCTCGTTGCCTTGGCCATCGACCGCCGTCCTCTGTCTTCTGGTGCCCGGGAGGAGCGCCATCCCCGTCTTCAGCGACTGCGCGGACGGATTCGAGCCGAGAAGCCCTCAAGACGACGGCCACGACCTCTTCCTCCGCATCGGTCGCCAGACGCCGCCCTCGATTCCCCACCTTCAGGACGTCCCCGAGCCTCTGAGCTCGCCATTGCTCACTGTGAGCCACCCCCCTCCGCCGACCCCCTTCTCTATTTAGATTTGGCGCTGTAGGACGTTGTCATCACCGCGCCCAGGCTCGTGGCCGACGCGCCGGCCAAGCCTCTTCTTCGGCTGCTACTCGCCTGCACCCGTGGCCTCGCCCTGACCACCGCCGCAGCTGGCCTCGCCGCCGGCCACCGCGAGTTCCCCCCGCCGCTCACCTTGCGCCCGGCCACCGCTCTGGCCTCCAATGGCCTCGCCGCCCCCACCTCTGTTGCCCGGCGTCGCACCAGCGGTCATCTGCGCCGATGGCCGCGCGTGCGCCCTGCTCGTGCCGTCCCGCGTCCCCGCCCGCCGCGGCTGCCCCGCCGGCTGCGCCCCCTGGCGGCGTTGCAGCCCCGCGCAACTGCCGTCCCGCGTCCCCGCCCGCCGCGGCTGCCCCGCCGGCTGCGCCCCCTGGCGGCGTTGCATGCCCCGCACCGACCCATTCCCTCCTCCGGGCCCGTCCCCGACTGCCGCGCCGGCCCTCGCGGCTCCGGCCGGCGGGCAGCTCCCTGGCGCCCCCTCGCCGGTGGCCTATCGGGCGGGCGCCCGCCCGTTCGTTCCGCCTGATACGCGCCCGCCCCGCTAAGGCCCCTGGGCCACTTACAAGTGGGGCCCAGCCCCTTAATTAAAAAAAGGAGTTTAAAAAATATATGTTAAAAAAAATATTAATTAATTAAATAATTAACTTAATTAATTAATCTTAATTAACCTAATTACTGTTAGATTAATTAATCTGTTTAAATTAATCTTAGTGTATGACAGTAGGCCCCACGTGTCAGTTTGACTCAGTCAACAGACAGTTGACCGCTGACATCATGCTGACGTCATGATGACGTCAGCAGGCACTATTCTGGATAATGTTAGATTTAAATAAATAATTAATTCTAGAAAATGTTATAAACATTAGAAAATCATATAAAATAATCCGTAACTCGGATGAAAATAATTTATATATGAAAGTTGCTCAGAACGACGAGACGAATCCGAATACGCGGTCCGTTCGCCCGCCACACATCCCTAGCATACCGAACCCGCAACTTTCCCCCTCCGTTTCATCCGCCCGAAAACGCGAAACACCGGGAATACTTTCCCGGATGTTTTTCATCCTTGCCAGTATCACCTCCTACTGCGTTAGGTCACACATAGCACCGCGTATTTCCATGTTATGCTTTGTGATGCTATTGATTGCTCTATTATTTATTTGTTTCCCCCTTCGTTGCTTATTTTCGGTAGACTCCGATACTGTGATAGACCCTAAGACCGTTGATGCGTCGGTGTTCGACTACGGCTACGATTCCGAAGATTCCTCTCGTTTGCAGAGCTTCCAGGCAAGCCCCCCCCTTTGATCACCAGATATCGCCTACTCTTCTCTCTACTGCTTGCATTAGAGTAGTGTAGCATGTTACTGCTTTCGATAATCCTATTCTGCTGCATAGCCTGTCATTGTTGCTACCACTGTTGATACTTTACCTGCAATCCTAAATGCTTAGTATAGGATGCTAGTATTCCATCAGTGGCCCTACACCCTTGTCCGTCTGCCCTGCTATTCTATCGGGCCGTGATCACTTGGGTGTGATCACGGGTATATACTACATACACTTTACATGTTACATGATGTGACTAAAGTCGGGTCGGCTCATTGAGTACCCGCAAGTGATTTGATGTGGGGGCTGAAAGGACAGGTGGCTCCATCCAGGTAGTGATGGGCCTGAGTTCCCGACGGCCCCCCGAGTGGATCTTTATGGCGGAGCGACAGGGCAGGTTGAGACACCCAGTGGAGAGGTGGCCTGGCCCTGGTCGTTGTCCGTGGTGATTTTCATAATAACACGCTTAACGAGTTTGGATATTTGATCTGAGTCTGGCCATTTGGTCTATACGCACTAACCAGCTACGTGGGAATAGTTATGGGTACTCGACGTCGTGGTATCAGCCGAAGCCTTCTTGACGTCAGCGGCTTAGCGGCGCGCGCCGGGTTGGACCGCGTAACGTGACTTCCTTAGTAATGGAGGTTGCTAGGTCTGCTCACCGGCTGCCCTCGCAACGTGCAGGTGTGCATTGGGCGATGGGCCCAGACCCCTGTGTGCTTAGGACTTAGACCGGCGTGCTGACCTCTCTGCTGTGCTTAGGTAGGGCTGCGACGTGTTGATCTTCCGAGGCCGGGCATGACCCTGGAAAGTGTGTCCGGCCAAATGGGATCGAGCGTGCTGGGATATGTGGTGCACCCCTGCAGGGAAGTTAATCTATTCGAATAGCCGTGTCCCTCGGTAAAAGGACGACCCGGAGTTGTATTCCGACCTCATGACAACTAGAACCGGATACTTAATAAAACACACCCTTACCAGTGCCAGATACAACTCGGTGGTTGCTCTCTCACAGGGTGATGTGCGGGAGGATCGCCGAGTAGGTTTATGCTATACGATGTTACTTGGTGAACTTACCAACTACTCCCTTCTACTGCTGCAAGACGGAGGCTGCCAGAAGCAAGGATACTTGTTACTTTCCTGCTACCCTCATCTTCTGCTGCAAGATGGAGGTTACGAGAAGCGTAGTCTTCGATTGGATCAGCTATCCCCCTCTTATTATGCTTTCTGCAGTTCAGTCCACCTATATTACCCCTTTACACAGATACCATTGCATATGTAGTGTAGATCCTTGCTTGCGAGTACTTTGGATGAGTACTCACGGTTGCTTTCTCCCCCTTTTCCCCCTTTTGTCCCTTCTTCTCGATGATGCAACCAGGTGGTGGAGTCCATGACCCAGTTGATCCCGAGGATGTTTCTACGTGGAGTTCGGCTTCGAGGAGTAGTTAGGAGGTCCCAGGCAGGAGGCCTTGCCTTTTCGATCGTTGTTACTTTTGTGCTAGCCTTCTTAAGGCAAACTTGTTTAACTTATGTCTGTACTCAGATATTATTGCGTCCGCTGACTCTTGTGTTTTCGAGCTTATGTATTCGAGCCCTCGAGGCCCCTGGCTTGTAATATAAAGCTTGTATTATTTAATTTGTGTCTAGAGTTGTGTTGTGATATCTTCCAGTGGGTCCTTGATCTTGGTCGTACACATTTGCGTGCATGATTAGTGTACGGTCAAATCGGGGGCGTCACAAGTTGGTATCAGAGCCGACTGCCTGTAGGAATCCCCCTTTCCAACTCCTTGGCCGAAGTTGAGTCTAGTCTTTGTAAAACAAATTTACTAACTTGTTGTGTGGCTTACGGGCCCACAACACCAATGGGTGGTATTAGGATCTTTTACTCCTCGTCTATACTCTGGGACTCTGATCTCTCTTCTATTCGGGTTAAAAGATTTTACTAACTTAGACCTTAGGTTCTCGTAACTGTTTCCCCCGGAGAGCCCTCATTCCAGAAGATCAACTGCTTCGACAGAAGATTCTGAGGGTATCCCTCGATATTTTCCCGAGACCCTTGTGCTCATCGCTTTTGCAATTCACTGCCACCGATATGTCCCTATGGATATCTGCATGCACTTTTCACTCTCATGATCATTCCTCGTCGCTCTTGTTGTTACAAGATGCCTCGAAATATTCTCCGTTGTCCCGAGAATCCTTTGAGTATATTGTCTTGTAGTTTTATTTCACATGAAAACCCTTACGGTTATTTCCTTTATCGAGAATCCGTTCTTCTCGATTGTTCATGTGTCTAATAATATCCTTCGGAGTACTTTTTGATCTTTCGAAAATCCTTTGCAGCCTGTTACTCTTAAAATTCTTGCCTGCTTGCATTATGGTTAATCCCATATGCCTAGTAATCTTCGTTAATATCCCTTGTCTTAGCCATTTTGAGCCTACTGATTCAATGTGTGCGTATGCACGAAGTCATCAGGTTATCCTTTTTAAAATTATCTTTCCGGCACATACGTCATTCCAGACATGAGTTGGTTCTCGGCAATTCAAACCTTTATTGATTGTCCAACTACGTGTTTTCAACTTATCCATCCTTGATCAGAGCGTCTGCTTCTGATCCTTCGTTTTAGAAACCATAATTTCTTTCTATTTAAGCATCAGACTAATCAGGTGATTCTTGAATCTGATGCCTCTGCATTCTGCCTTCCTCTGAGTGAGTACCGATACTCACATCAGCTCCGTTGTGGATAGCCCGATCCATTGTTGGGTTGTTTTCCGACAGTGTCCATCATATTCAATCACCTTGTGAGTTCTTCCCCTGATACATAATGCCTTTGGTAAATTGTATGCTCTGTTTGGCCAACCATGCTCTACTTTCGAGCTGGTGAGACTACTTTTGAAATTTGTGGTATATGTTACTAAGATGCCCGATGGGTTGAACCTATGCCTTTCGCTAATCCGTGAGAACCCGAAGGTTTTCACGAGTCATATTCTTATGGTGTTTTGCCAGTTAAATTTCCAACACTACAGTTCTATCAAAGCAAGAGGTGAATGAAATGATTTGCATTAAAGAAGTGGGAGTCGACCTTGAACTTGTGTTCATGCCCATGAAAATGATGTAGACCGTCTCGGAAGATTCTGACAAAATGATTACCCAGCTGTATGATTCTTTCGGTATTCTTGAATTGATTCCTTAGAGTTATGGTTCCGACCATGCTGTCCTTATCCAATATATCTGGAATAAATCCATTCCAAGCCTCGTCAATTTTTGACAAGGTTAAAGCATCTACTGTCATAGGTCAATGACCTAGTTCAACTTCTATCGTGTCCTACCTTCGAGTTTTACCCTCTGATATCTCGAGGATATCATGCCTTTGCACTACACCTTTTGAACTTTTGATGAAGTAATACCTTTGCTTGTCGTAATCACTCTATGGGTTCTAGGTTGCCGTCAACCGAGGACACCGTTTAGTAAATCAAATCTGCTCTAAAAATTCAACACCCCTAGTAGATGTTACTGGAAAATTTTAGAACTCAATCTGGTTTATTCCTAGACTATCGGGTACGTCCCTTGTCTAGCTATCTTTTACTATACTACCTCGTCCTTCTTTGGTGCACGAATTCTTCAGAGATTGAGCACAACTTACGTCGAGCTTTCAACATCATGTTGCTTGTCTCGAAAGGCAACTTTGATTCCGAGCTTGCATCTTTTATATTGATCCAATAACTTGCCACTTCGTCATTCCCTTGCTTGAAGCAGCCGATCTTCGATTGCATCCTCTTGAAACCTCCCGACAAATGTGTCGTGATCACCTTCAACACTTTGACTTCCTTTGAGACGTCAACGGAGTTTATGATGAGAAATACCCTCCTTGCCTCGATGATTTTTATTATCATCGACAACACCCTTGACTTCCTTTCATCGCGAGCTTGTCCACGATTTGATTAACTTACTCTCCAACTTGTAATATGTTCTATCTTGAAGTATTACCATCTTTTATGTCAGGAATGTTGCGAGACTGCTCCACCTCATCAGAATTCTTGGTATAGTGATACTACTCCCCATCACCATTCTTCCCTGGTCCCCATGTTGTTTTCAACCGGGATACCAATATGCTAAAGATGCTACTTGAGTTCTGTACTTCTCGCAACCCTATTGCTCTGAAGTTAACAGTCGACAGTTCGTTCTTAGACTGTTGGTTACTGAATCGTCACTCTGACATTGATCTTTCTGCCTAAGGTCATATTCGGGCACACCTTTCAACTAATGATTAATGGTGTATGTTTTTCCTCGAGCATACACCATTATATCATTTCAATTGATAAGTGTCATCCTCTTGTTCACGTTATTGTGGAAATCCATCCGTTTGGAATTTTTGATGAATTGTCGCTGAGCCCATCAGCCACCTCCTCATTCTCTCCTTGGTTTAATGATGAACTATTGTTTCGGGAACCCGCTCCCATAGTTCATTTCCTGAGAATCTTGCAATGCCATTTCGTCGAATTGTGTTGCACCTTTTCTTCTCGAACTTCCCGAGTCTGAGGTATCATGATACCAATCGGATCTGAATCTCGGTCAGATATGATGGTTGGGGCAACTTTCCAGTAGTTATAATGTTGGTCCTTTGATGACCCGGTAATATGATGTTATGCCTAGCACCCCTGGCTGGAGGACCCATCATTATAATTTCTTTTGCAAGGGTAGCCATTCTTCCAGGAGGAAATTGTAAAACTTATTCTATAAGTTGCTTCTGATGGATAATTTGTGTATCCAAAGTCTAGCCCTTGATTGAAACGCCATATCATTGCTACCTCGAAGCATGACTATGATAACCCGCTCATCAACAAGAACATTGGAGGTGTGATGCTAAATGTCTCTTGGTCAGTTATCCAGACACCGTTGTATGGGTAACATCTTGATTAATCCTTGCCTCTTTATCTGTATGGTTGGGTACTTTCTCCCCTACCCTGTATGCCATGTTCTGCTTGTCCATGGGAAGGATATACTCCTATTAATTGTGTGTAATCACAATTTCCCTTTCCATTTGTTTGTTTAACCTTTCTTTGATCTACATATAATCTAGGCAGTAATAATTTTCCGCTTATGTAAACAACTTGGTGTTCAACTCTGTCGGTAAGAACCTGTTACTATTGTTCATAACATTCCGGTAACCACCAATGGACGAGAACTTTGCCTATTGGTCCGCTTCGTTTCAACGAGCGAGAAAATGGTTCTCTTCGTTCCCCGTCCTTGGTTCCGACATTGATGCCGACATAGCTGACAAGCTATCCACTCACATGCCTCCATGTCGAGGTTGTGCACGATGTCACCACCCTTCCTATTTTTAACCCACATTGTGGGCCCATAACCCACAGGTCCACTGGATCGAAACCTGACTCTTCTTTACAACCCGGATTCTAATGTATCCTTTGCATCTGGCTTCGTGTGTGATTCACGAGCTAAATTCTACCATGTTTCATCCTAGTATAGTACACCATATTATTCTCGTTAGTCAAGACCCCATTCCAGCTTCTGGTTAGGCATCGAATGATTGCCTACACAATTGAAACTTTGGTACCATCGTATATTGCACTCAACAAATTCACTGAAATACAACTCGTGGGATACCTCGTGTATTTTCCATTGAGTTCACCGTTAGATGCCCAGCCTTGTGGAGACGTGTTCTTCCAAAGTTTTGCCCCCTTATCGCGTTCGTAGGATGATGGAGGTTCCGAAGAAAGGATGACAATCACGATGACTTGAAGTAGAGAAATGAATACATCAACGAAAGGGATCAACCTCTTCGAAAGGGCAGTCAAGACCGAGAAGACTCGTTAGAATTTCGTAACCAGAACTTTCCCCCTTACTCCACCGCTTAAATCTCGGGACAAGATTTCTTGTAGTGGAGGAGAATTGTGACGCCCGGATAATTAACCTACAGTAATCCCGGCTAACGATGCCACGTCACCACGGTTAATGTTGCTAAACTCGCGTTAGTTCGAAACTAATTCAAAATCCAAATTCAAAAACAATTCAAACAATTAAAGTTTTCAAAAGTCAAAACTAAAATGTTCTCAATGTGACAAATAAATCATGGATAATATTTGTGGAGAAACAACATCTTTATACAATAATTAAATACCCTAAAGTGATTAAAACAGCAGCAAAAACGATTAATTATTTACCCAATATATTTTATAAAATACTAAACTATTTTATTTAGGTGTCAAAGTTATTGTGGCAGTGGTATGATTAATGTTACTATTTTATGTGCTAATTGAATATTTTACAAAACTAAAACAATTTGGAAAATAAAATTTAAACAGAAAAGCAATAAAAATAATAATAACGAAGTTAGAAAACACCTAACGCCTATTGTGCCACTAGGCCTAGTGCCATAGTGCACTGCGGCCCAACGCGCACTGTAGGAGGCCTAGCCCAAACCCCCTCCCCACTTGTCTTCTACCTCCCGCTACAGGAGCTGGGGCTGCGTGGAGGCCATCCCCATGGCGCCCTCCACGTGCCGGCCATCCCCTCGGTCCCCTGTTAGGTTAAAACCACCCTGCGGCCCCGAGGCGAAACCCTAACCCTCGAATCCCCCCTTCCTCGCTCGCTATTCTCGATCCAGTGACCTCCGCCGCACCTCCCTCGTTGCCTTGGCCATCGACCGCCGTCCTCTGTCTTCTGGTGCCCGGGAGGAGCGCCATCCCCGTCTTCAGCGACTGCACGGACGGATTCGAGCCGAGAAGCCCTCAAGACGACGGCCACGACCTCTTCCTCCGCATCGGTCGCCGGACGCCGCCCTCGATTCCCCACCTTCAGGACGTCCCCGAGCCTCAGAGCTCGCCATTGCTCACTGTGAGCCACCCCCCTCCGCCTACCCCCTTCTCTATTTAGATTTGGCGCTGTAGGACGTTGTCATCACCGCGCCCAGGCTCGTGGCCGACGCGCCGGCCAAGCCTCTTCTTCGGCTGCTACTCGCCTGCACCCGTGGCCTCGCCCTGACCACCGCCGCAGCTGGCCTCGCTGCCGGCCACCGCGAGTTCCCCCCGCCGCTCACCTTGCGCCCGGCCACCGCTCTGGCCTCCAATGGCCTCGCCGCCCCCACCTCTGTTGCCCGGCGTCGCACCAGCGGTCATCTGCGCCGATGGCCGCGCGTGCACCCTGCTCGTGCCGTCCCGCGTCCCCGCCCGCCGCGGCTGCCCCGCCGGCTGCGCCCCCTGGCGGCGTTGCAGCCCCGCGCAACTGCCGTCCCGCGTCCCCGCCCGCCGCGGCTGCCCCGCCGGCCGCGCCCCCTGGCGGCGTTGCATGCCTCGCGCCGACCCATTCCCTCCTCCGGGCCCGTCCCCAACTGCCGCGCCGGCCCTCGCGGCTCCGGCCGGCGGGCAGCTCCCTGGCGCCCCCTCGCCGGTGGCCTATCGGGCGGGCGCCCGCCCGTTCGCTCCGCCTGATACGCGCCCGCCCCGCTAAGGCCCCTAGGCCACTTACAAGTGGGGCCCAGCCCCTTAATTAAAAAAAGGAGTTTAAAAAAATATATGTTAAAAAAATATATTAATTAATTAAATAATTAACTTAATTAATTAATCTTAATTAACCTAATTACTGTTAGATTAATTAATCTGTTTAAATCAATCTTAGTGTATGACAGTAGGCCCCACGTGTCAGTTTGACTCAGTCAACAGACAGTTGACCGCTGACATCATGCTGACGTCATGATGACGTCAGCAGGCACTATTCTGGATAATGTTAGATTTAAATAATTAATTAATTCTAGAAAATGTTATAAACATTAGAAAATCATATAAAATAATCCGTAACTCGGATGAAAATAATTTATATATGAAAGTTGCTCAGAACGACGAGACGAATCCGAATACGCGGTCCGTTCGCCCGCCACACATCCCTATCATACCGAACCCGCAACTTTCCCCCTCCGTTTCATCCGCCCGAAAACGGGAAACACCGGGAATACTTTCCCGGATGTTTTTCATCCTTGCCAGTATCACCTCCTACTGCGTTAGGTCACACATAGCACCGCGTATTTCCATGTTATGCTTTGTGATGCTATTGATTGCTCTATTATTTATTTGTTTCCCCCTTCGTTGCTTATTTTCGGTAGACTCTGATACTGTGATAGACCCTGAGACCGTTGATGCGTCGGTGTTCGACTACGGCTACGATTCCAAAGATTCCTCTCATTTGCAGAGCTTCCAGGCAAGCCCCCCCTTTGATCACCAGATATCGCCTACTCTTCTCTCTACTGCTTGCATTAGAGTAGTGTAGCATGTTACTGCTTTCGATAATCCTATTCTGCTGCATAGCCTGTCATTGTTGCTACCACTGTTGATACTTTCCCTGCAATCCTAAATGCTTAGTATAGGATGCTAGTATTCCATCAGTGGCCCTACACCCTTGTCCGTCTGCCCTGCTATTCTATCGGGCCGTGATCACTTGGGTGTGATCACGGGTATATACTACATACACTTTACATGTTACATGATGTGACTAAAGTCGGGTCGGCTCATTGAGTACCCGCAAGTGATTTGATGTGGGGGCTGAAAGGACAGGTGGCTCCATCCAGGTAGTGATGGGCCTGAGTTCCCGACGGCCCCCCGAGTGGATCTTTGTGGCGGAGCGACAGGGCAGGTTGAGACACCCAGTGGAGAGGTGGCCTGGCCCTGGTCGTTGTCCGCGGTGATTTTCATAATAACACGCTTAACGAGTTTGGATATTTGATCTGAGTCTGGCCATTTGGTCTATACGCACTAACCAGCTACGTGGGAATAGTTATGGGTACTCGACGTCGTGGTATCAGCCGAAGCCTTCTTGACGTCAGCGGCTTAGCGGCGCGCGCCGGGTTGGACCGCGTAACGTGACTTCCTTAGTAATGGAGGTTGCTAGGTCTGCTCACCGGCCGCCCTCGCAACGTGCAGGTGTGCATTGGGCGATGGGCCCAGACCCCTGTGTGCTTAGGACTTAGACCGGCGTGCTGACCTCTCTGCTGTGCTTAGGTAGGGCTGCGACGTGTTGATCTTCCGAGGCCGGGCATGACCCTGGAAAGTGTGTCCGGCCAAATGGGATCGAGCGTGCTGGGATATGTGGTGCACCCCTGCAGGGAAGTTAATCTATTCGAATAGCCGTGTCCCTCGGTAAAAGGACGACCCGGAGTTGTATTCCGACCTCATGACAACTAGAACCGGATACTTAATAAAACACACCCTTACCAGTGCCAGATACAACTCGGTGGTTGCTCTCTCACAGGGTGATGTGCGGGAGGATCGCCGAGTAGGTTTATGCTATACGATGTTACTTGGTGAACTTACCAACTACTCCCTTCTACTGCTGCAAGACGGAGGCTGCCAGAAGCGAGGATACTTGTTACTTTCCTGCTACCCTCATCTTCTGCTGCAAGATGGAGGTTACGAGAAGCGTAGTCTTCGATTGGATCAGCTATCCCCCTCTTATTATGCTTTCTGCAGTTCAGTCCACCTATATTACCCCTTTACACAGATACCATTGCATATGTAGTGTAGATCCTTGCTTGCGAGTACTTTGGATGAGTACTCACGGTTGCTTTCTCCCCCTTTTCCCCCTTTTGTCCCTTCTTCTCGATGATGCAACCAGGTGGTGGAGTCCATGACCCAGTTGATCCCGAGGATGTTTCTACGTGGAGTTCGGCTTCGAGGAGTAGTTAGGAGGTCCCAGGCAGGAGGCCTTGCCTTTTCGATCGTTTTTACTTTTGTGCTAGCCTTCTTAAGGCAAACTTGTTTAACTTATGTCTGTACTCAGATATTATTGCGTCCGCTGACTCTTGTGTTTTCGAGCTTATGTATTCGAGCCCTCGAGGCCCATGGCTTGTAATATAAAGCTTGTATTATTTAATTTGTGTCTAGAGTTGTGTTGTGATATCTTCCAGTGAGTCCTTGATCTTGGTCGTACATATTTGCGTGCATGATTAGTGTACGGTCAAATCGGGGGCGTCACAGTATGAGAGCTGCCTAATCACTTTGTATCGTTCGGCCGTTTACTGTGTTTGGGTATTTTTGCTTTATTTATAAAGCGGGACGAAGCCTGTTTCGACAACTTCTTTTTTGTCCGTTTTTGTATCAGCACATTGTTCTGTATACTCAACTTAATACTACATTAGTGTTCAGCACACGTGTGTGATTACGCCCAGGGCTATGTCTATGTATTGGAATGAGATAACAAATTGTATGTCCTGTAACAGGTGATAGGAGCAAAAATTAATAAATTATTTGGAAAAAACGAGGCCTTGAATCCATGTTGCATGATGGAGTCAACACGTCATAACAAATGAGGGAATTGTGGAGTCTTATATTCAGTTTTTTTGTTAACATCTTGCCTGCTTCAAGTGTCTACAAGAAATTTCTTATGAAAGTAGTCTGCATATCAATTTATTGGAACCATTGAGGTGACACTCTTGGAGGATGAGAAGTGATGCATTGTATCCCCTTTCTTATGCATATTTTAAATATGATTGTGTGTTTGTACTTTGCCTATCATATTGCAGTACTCGTTTGTATCAAGGAGGAAACATGAAAGTGTATTGAACCTGTGAAACATTGATATTGGATGGGTATAAGCTAGGGCCACGGTTGTTTATCATATGGATTGTAGATGTATTGATACTGAAGTTTATACCATATCCCGAATTATGATTTCAGCAGCGATAATATACTCTAGATAAAAAGATGGACACATAAGCTTGGGACCTGATTGTGGCAGTTGTACTACAAGAAGGTGCGAAGCTACGGTGAGCAGCGGGTTGCAGCGTCATGGTGGTTGCCCTCGACTACGATGGTGTGCACTCCCTGGCACCAGGAATCGGCTTGGGACTCCGTGGAGGGAGAGAGAATGGGGGCGGGCAATGTTGTGGAAGGGGGGGTATACGACAATGAGAGTAAGGTGTGGGCTGAATGTCGTGGTGTCGAGAAGGAGGGGGGG
>LR738709.1:229558451-229626610 GCA_902687465.1 Secale cereale | reverse complement strand
GAGGGGAGAAGGATGAGATTAGCGAGAGGAATGGAGAATGGGAGGGAAGCCGAGGGAGGGGGGAAGCGGGAGGAAACGGCGGGAAAGGGCCTCCTCTCGCCGACAGAGCGGCCCCACGCCCTCCTTTTCGCTTCTGCCGGCGCCCAGACGACCCCCGGGCGCTTGGGTTTAGCTCGGGGTCCCCGGCTGTTATTTCGGCCCAAACCGACGTAAATGAAATCCCGGGGCGCGGCTGCGCCAATTTTCAGCCGCCGGCAGTAAAAAAACATCTTGGCAGGGCCTGTTGGGGGCGCAACTAGAGATGCTATTAGGAGTAGAGATACAGTTACTCCTTGCGTGAAAAAAAATTCGCTCGTTTGAGAGGCCCGGTAGGCCTACCTCACGAGACGACGTCGTCGTTGTCACTGCGTAGTTTCAGACGCAAAATGAGACAGGCCCAGCGTCGTTGCCCCATCGTCCCGTCGCCAAACCAAACCAATCCCGATTTTTTTGGAATCGGATCCTCTAACATCCTCAAGGGATGTCATGTAAGCTACAGTAACGGTGACATCACTTCTTCACATCCATATGATTAAGCCTAAAATAATTATAATTAATTTGCAAATTACAAATCTATACGTATACATTTTTAAAAATTACATAAAAACAAAATTATGGTGCAGTAAATTTATTTTAAATTTACTTTTGTATATGGTACAATAAATCCGTACAGTAGTTTATTTTTGTATATGCAGCTTCTGTGACATCCTTTAGAATGTTAGAGGATCCGCTTCCCATTTTTTTACCCAAACGCAGCGAACCCACCGCGGCGGCCAGGCGCCTCCGACCTCAATTCACAGCGCAACCGAGAGAAACACGGTGCGGACGCCGGGGCACGCTCGCCGGGGAGGCCACCATGGACATGGACAGCGTGGAGTGCCTCTCCCTCCCGGACGCCTCCATGGACGTGGACGACGTCGACAGCCACCACCACCACCACCACAGCATCCCGATCCATCCCGTGCACCTCGCCGCTAGCGGGGGCGTCGGGGGACGCGCGTTCGCGAAGATGAATGCCGGGGGCGCGGCCGCGGCCGGGGGAGTGAGTGCTACGGTGGGCTCCGCCGGCGGGCCACCTGCGACCAGCGTACACGAATTGCTCGAGTGTCCTGTCTGCACCAACTCCATGTTCCCGCCCATCCACCAGGTAGGTGCTCTTCGTGGCACTCCGCGTTCCCTGATTTCTTTTTTTTTTTGCGAACTTCGCGTTCCCTGATTTCGTGTTGGCTTGTCTACGCTTCTCGATTTGGGATGAGTATGCGTGTTGGTTTGAGTCTAGAACTGGATCCGGTGGCTGTGATTAGGGTATTCAGGTGCACAAAGGTTGGTCTTTATGCTAATTTTTATTGGATCGAATTAGACTCGCGTATTCTAGCGCAATCGTTTAGCTGGAATCGGGATTTTTGCTCCCTGTAGGGATTGGGTGATTGTGATTCGAAATGGGGACATATGGATTCGGCGATTCCTAGACTGTAGTTTCTTCTGCAAATTACGGATTTTTCTTAGGTTTTGTGTTGATTTGCTCCCTTCCATGCGCATATTGAATTGACACATATCTTCTGTTTTGGATCCTAGTCGATCTATTAGTGTGTGGAGCCTTTCCCTATCTACGAATTAGTTGTATTATTTAGGGGATAATTTATTTTTTTGTTGTTTTCTCAAGCTCCAAACACTTTGGAATAGAGGAACAATTTTTTTGGGTTTTATTTACTGTTTAGTTTTTTTTAATTTATTGTTTAGCTTGTTGTTGCCGATCATTTGTCTTTTGCTGCTTTTAGTAACCTTTGGTACTTCTAGTTACTTCGACTGTTTGCAACTGAGAGCAATTGTTGATTCAGTGAGAGAAATTGTTGATCCAGTCACTTAGGTAGTACGTAGAGGATTCCTCTTTTGGATTACTCTTGTACTCCCTCCGTCCGGAAATACTTGTCATCAAAATGAATAAAACAGGATGTATTTAGATGTATTTTGGTTCTAGATACATCATCTTTTGTCCAGTTTGATGACAAGTATTTTGGGACGGAGGGAGTATTTGGTTGTGAGCTAGTATAGTATTCTTTTACTGCACTGACTTTTGAGTACCGTGTTTGGTCTTGCATCCATTTCAGTATTCTTGATAGGCTGTGTCTTCTGCTGCTTGTTTTGGATGAAATTGCCCTTTGCGGTTATAATATAGTCCTTTCCTTTCTAGTTCACCAGAGTGGATTAGTACATATAGGAAATAGTGGTTGTTGTAGTAATGACTTCAGCCATACTTGAGGTCCCATACTTGAGGCACACACAGTACATCAATGTATATATCAAAGTGCAATCACATGTATAAATAACGTATAACTGGTATATACCTCATAAGTCTTAGCGGAAACAATCAAACGGGTGTGGAGTCCCATCAACGCCATCGGCAAGTTGAGTGTAGACCGTAACCCTACAACGAAACTCACTCGTTGTAGAAAAATCCTGCAACATGATATGTTGCAGCCATGCAGATCAGTACATTGAATGTACCGGCAAGATCATTGTAAGAAAACAGATGATAAAACTATACTATATGCAATATGGCTTTGTGGCTGAGTTGTTTTGCCTAAAAGTTGGTTTTATTTTCCCTACATCAAAGGAATTTCAGGAGTCTTCACTACGGAGTTATCTACTATGACATGGTTCCGCCAACCAACCGATGTCTCATAGCTCAAATCATAATAAGTGGCCCACAATTAATTATCAATCCGGTGTTGAGAGTTCCGAGATAGATCCAAGTCCAGAGGCTCAAATTGTCCGTAACCGTGGACACGGCTAATCGATTAGGTTTGAACTCTGCAGAGTGTTGTGCACTTTACCCACAAGATTCAATCCCTCTTTTTACGTTCTCGCACTTCAGGGTGTTTGAGAATAAGATGACCGAAACATGGTCTTCCGAAGAGTTCCTCTGACCACCGTCCAGTGCTCATCCAATCCTACCGCAGTTCTACATCTGCTAGCACCGTCCCAGCCAGAGTCACAAGTAAGGTCAACCAAGCCAGAGCCCATAATGACTTGCGGTTGCACAAGTAAGCTTCCGGGCATTAAGTATTTCTTCCGTCTCTTTGAGTCTGGGTGGAGCTTTCCGCGTGATTGACTGGTGCTTCTCTAGCAATACCTAGGCTAACCACTGGGTACTCCAGGGCGCCGTTCATCCATTCCACCCAGTAGTGTGTATTGGAATCTTGTCTCGAGTCTTGAAGTCGTGCGGTCTTGAAGATGCAGTCCTTGCAGATGCCATCAGGTAGTTGTCGTCATTGACGTAGAGTCCTCCTTCTCACACCACTCCCGAGCACTCATACCAAAACCCGTATACTATAGCGCATCATTAAAACTAAATAACGTCCCGGGCTTGATAACATGGTGGTGGGTTCCTACCTCATCATACTACTCAACTACAAGATTCAATATCACTACTGGAGGAATTGTTGACATCTTGATGCTAAATGCAATAAAAACATAGGCATGAAAATATGGTCAAAGTGAACTTGCCTTGCTGAAAGTTGTTGGAGTCTAACGATTGATGAAATTCTGCCTCGCACTCCGGACAATCTAGCGTGAGCAAACAACAAGCAATCATGATCATAGGCAAGCAAACAAGATCATATGCAAAGCAACATCAAAAGAAAAGTCGAAAAAGAAATTGTCAAAACAAGTTTCTGGAGAGAAACTATTTTTAACAGAAGAAAATAATACAAAACTTTATTTTAACAAGAAGTATTTGCTGCTAGTTTTAATTAGCAAAAATAATCAACTAAAAAGGTTATATAAAACAAAAGTTAGGGCTTATTTAAGATAGATCTTGAATCTGATCAGATTCAATTTTTATATAACCAAAAAATATTTTTATTTGTCCTCTGGATAGATATAACATATAGGGAGTAGAAAACAGTAGCAAAACGAATTACTCAAAAACCACTTTTTAAATAAAAGTTATGGCCAAAATAGTGTTTAAGTCAAATCTGTTTGAATTCGAAATTTGAAAGTTTTAAAATATTTTTTTTGTTGGTTCCACGGGATAGATGGGATGTTTATGAATCCGTAGCAAAAAGAATCATCAAATTCGGATCTATAGATCTAAAGATACAGAAAAAACAAAATCGAGTCTAATCTGAAAAACTGATTTTTTCTGAAAAACGTAATTAACTGCCAGATGACACATGGCGCGATGTGAGTGGCTGAGGTCTGTTTGCTGCGGTTCGTATGTGCGGACAGCCGGTGATTAAGCGATTCGGCGTTTGCGGCTAAAATAAAAGAAAACCGTTCGCTAGGTTCAACTAAACCGCCAAAAAAAAACCGATCTACTAAAATAATAAATAAATAAAAAACCTAACTGATTCGGTTTTTTTTTTCAACGAGGACTAAGAGAGGTGCGTGTCGAGGCTTGCAGCGAGGGCGGCGTTGGCAGAGAAGAAGAGCGCAAGCGAGGTAGCGGCTCCGGCGACCTCCGGCGTTGGGCGAGGGGACGGAACGGGGCGGCGCGGCTTGGCGACGGCATCGCGGTGGTGGCGGCGATGGTGGTCGGGATCGATGGACGGCGGCAAGGCGAGGCGTCGAAGCTCCTGTGAACCGGGAACTCCGGCGACGGCGGACGTTATCGAGGCGGCAACTCCGGTGGATCCTGGGCGTCAAAATTATGTCAAAGAGGTGCGCAACGGTGAGGGGGATCAAAGAACGGAGGGAGGGATCTCGGAAAGCTCACCGGCGGTTGGAGTCGAGTGATGAACTCTACTCGGCCGGCCTAGATTGGAACAATGAGGGCGTCGTCTAGAGGTGGTCTTGGGCGTGGGTTTCCAAAGGAATCAATCGAGGAGTTCGCGGGGTAGTTATGGGGCATCTTCGTGCGGAAGGGGGCAGCCTCATGATCGAATCCCGGAAGAAACGGGATACGGCAGCGTCGGGCGTGCGCGAGCAGGATTTCCTCCTGTCGTGCAAAGGAAGAAGAAAGGGCTAGATGTTGTGGGCCGAATTGGCCAGTGGGGGCTTGGATGTACAGTGTCGCTGTGGGTGAACAGTAGACACGCATGAACAGTGCTTACTGCACGGATGGATAGTGCTATTTGTTTTTTTTAACATGGACCGAGTAAAAAGAGTCCTAAACATGACCAATTGAATTTACAAAAATCTGTAGAAATTCACAAAAAATTCTGGGAGCATAAGGAGTCTCGTGTACTTTTTATTTTTCCAAAATAAAATATGGAAATATTTTTAAAAATTGCAGAAGTAATCTGGTGCTTAAAATCAATTCAAAATGACTTCTAAAAATTATTAAATGGCTTCTAAATAAATTCACACTATTTTTCCTTCTGAGGGAGTCATTTTACCATCACTCATGATTAATATTTTTTAGAGGAAAAATATTTTGAATGAATGAAACTTAATAAAACCAATATTCAATAAATCAAGAAAGTAACTATGAAATGAGTTTAAGTATTTTTTCAAATGAAATCCAAATCTTCTCAACCTTTATTTTTTTATTTAATGGAAGAATTCATGTTATCTTCACTCTAGGGTTTGTTTTGAAATGGGAATTTATGAAAACCAAATGCAAGAATGAAAGTTTTGGGGAAGTTCTTTTATTACTTCTCATCTAACTTTCAGGAAGTTTCAATTTTCACTCACTTTCAGTCAATCAATCAAACAAACAAACAATCATAGTTATTTATTTAATATAACATTCCAAAATTTAGAATTTTGGGATGTTACACTGTGCTTTGAATTTTTTCGTCTCTTTCCCAGGCTGGAAGGTCAGACTGGGCCTAGGGTTCTTGGGCAAGGAAGGTCGGACCAGGCTTAGGCTTCTTGGGCAACAGAAGTCTACACAAAAGCTTCTCAATCTTCAGTGGACATTTCAATTCTTCAATTGTAGCACGCAGATTTTAGGGGTCATAACTCTTGGTTAAACCAAATCCTCAGGGACTTTCACCTGTTTAAACTCGCAAACACATTAGTCCCTTAACTGTTTTGTCATTTAATCATTCAAAACCCTCAGGAGGCACTATAGGCACTTACCATCGTCCTGTTTTGGACGATTTGATGGCAATCACAGTTAGAGCTTCAACAAAAGATAGCAGTTAAAATGAGTGAAGAACTCCCCTATATGCTGGAATCTGAGGGAGTGCATTGTGTACAGATATAGTAAGAACAATATGGCAATGCACAACTAGACATACCTTCTATGTCGGTATTCTCTGCAACAAGGATTGCCTTTTTAGTTGCATTTACTAAATTTAGAGAACATAACAGTCGATGAGAGATATCAATGGAAGTGAAGTAATGGTATGCAAATGCTCTGTGCTCATTTTTTTCATATATCCAGATTTGGGACCCCGCATTCATATTCTCCAACGAGATAGTTTACCGAACATAATGGTTGCACAAACTAACATGTTTGCTTTTTGGCTGACTCAATTCTGCACTCTCCATACTTACATGAATTTTCTTTCTTAAGGACCATTGTCCAAGAACATTTCTAACATCGGAAACTTGAAAAGGCAGGTGTCGCCTATATTTCATCACAGTTGTTTCACTTATTTGAGTTATCTTGAAAATGGAAGTTTATTGTTGTTACCTCTTCAGCTGTATCATCTGTGCTAACTAAAGTTGTAGCAATTGTAGTGCTAACATGCCTTTTCAGGTTGGAGATAAATTCCTGCTTGAAAATAGTAACTAGACTGGCTGTTTTGATGATTCTGTGTCTTCCGTTGTCTGTTAGTCAGATTGTTACTAAACTGATAATCCAGGCATATCAACCCTGTTTGGACATGAGCGAACTACTGTGGCATCTAGGTGAGACATTATCTTTGCCATTTTGTTTGAAGCTAGAGAGAGGAGACTGACTTTGCATTAGATATTCAGCATAATTACCTATACCAATGCAATCACCTCTATTTCCATAGGTATTCTCCTGAACACAGTTGCAATTTATAGTTGGGAAACAGGGAGAATTATCTTTTAAGAACATGAGTTCTGTGAGACAAAAGTGAAATCAGGGAATAATTAGTGATGCTGACAGAATATGAGTAACATCACTGTAATGATGTATCACCTCTGTTCTGAATTATAAGACGTTTTGAATATTTCAATATGAATTACATACGGACTGAAATGAGCTAAGAAACACACTAAAACGTGTCTATACATCCGATTCAGAAAAAAGTTAGAACATCTTATAATTCGGAACAGATGGAGTAATAACATATTCACATTTTGATTTCTTTAAATCGATTGGACGGAAGAGAGGTGATAAGAAGTCCAGAAACAGAAGAAACTTATTGTCTAGTAAAGAGAGCTAAATTTGCTTGCTAGGGAGCTACACTTTCATAAACTTCAGAAAGTGAAGAGTGACTTCTATATGGCAACCATGTTTTCGCCAGTTGTCAATCTTCTGAAAGATGGCTGGCTAAGCGGCGCTGAGCCCGTTACCGTTGTTCACTGCTAATCGTCGAGTCAAAGCCGGGTAGAGCATGGTGATGCGATAGGGAAATTGTCAGCGGCTGTGCGGTGTTCTGTCCCACTGGATCGAGGCTGTCCGCCATGAATCTAGCTCCTCGTAATCGACCATGGTTTCTCCTGCCACTTGAGAGGGTACCGGTGTGAAGGACGAGCATGATGCTCTGGTAGGTTGAAGTGCCTGTGGGGATCTCTGCGGAGTCACTGAAGGAGCATCTGTGGGTCTCAGCCTCTCCTACCCCATTTTATTTCCTTGCCGGAGTTGTTCTTAATGGCTGCTAGGGTTGGGGGCTTGGCCATTTTGGGCCTTGGCTAGTACAATGAGCCAGACAAGGTAGCTACTTTCACTTTCCTCCTTTCATCTGTTCTTTATCGCAGCCTGAGTTTTTTCTCTGTTCCTTTGCCTGTATCTCAATTCTTGATAGCAAGGCATGCACCTACTTAGTTCCTGCTATTGATCCTTTCTTTTTTTTCTTTGGAACAACCTAGTGGACTTGAACACTGCCAGAAATACCACTCTTTTGCCTGTCCTGACTAATGTAGCTGCTTGCGCCAGTAACCATCACCCTTATTGGTTCATCCAAAAATGATACTTAGGAAATATCATGAATCATCCCTTTACATAAAAAAGTATTGCTAGTGCTTATGATTGGCTACCTTGTTTCTATTCCATTGTAACATTGAAGTTGTCATACCCATTATCAAAAAACCTTGCACATGTGCAATGTTGGCCACTATTTTCTCTTACCTGTTGTAAGAAGTTCATTACGTTCTCAACATGAATTTTTAGTTCTGTTTTTTTTATGTCACGCATTGATCGCTGTATATGAACTGGCTGTATTCAGTTTTAGGAATCACACAATTTTGAAGACTCTAAATGGTAAAGATTCAACAGTCTTTTTCTGTAGATAGATGTAATGTTTATGTGGCAGCAAGCGAGAATCTTTTCCATTTGCTAAAAAAGGTAAGCCGTATGGTATTTCTCAGTTCAACTTCTGTATAATCTTAGTCTATGGTGCTAGCCAGATAAAAAATATAGTTACTCTATTGTTGAGTTAGTGATGGCTATCCTTTGAAGTTTGAATTGTTGGATAATCATATGTGAGAGAAAACATGCATGCTGTTATGCTGTGCTCGAAGCATTTATTACAGGGTCACTAACAATCATGGAAACCCTTCTCACATGTTTTTATGGAAACCCATTTTTCTTGGTGGTGCTAAACATATTGTTCATCATCTGAAGGCTATTATGTGTATAGTTTTGTAATTTGATTGTTGGCAGCACTTTGATGTTTCTACAGTGCCAAAATGGACATACTTTATGTTCGACATGCAAGGCTAGGGTGCACAACCGTTGCCCTACATGCAGACAAGAGCTTGGTGATATCAGGTGCTTGGCATTGGAGAAAGTAGCAGAATCACTAGAGCTTCCCTGTAAGTACTGCTCTTTAGGTTGTCCAGAGGTTTTCCCATACTACAGCAAGATAAAACATGAAGGGCAGTGCAGCTTCAGGCCATATAACTGCCCCTATGCTGGTTCTGAATGTGCTGTGGCTGGTGATATACCTTTCCTTGTTTCACATTTGAGGGATGATCACAAAGTCGATATGCACAGTGGTTGCACGTTCAACCATAGATATGTCAAGTCCAACCCACGAGAGGTTGAAAATGCCACCTGGATGCTAACAGTAAGTCTCGTGGTACTCATTTCTAGACATCTTTGTGAATTCACTCTTATGATCCGATCTGAGGTTTGGGATGCTTTTCACAACATTAATTTGCTGAGTTGATGTTTCCATTGAATCAGGTGTTCCATTGTTTTGGACAGTACTTCTGCCTGCACTTTGAGGCCTTCCAGCTCGGCATGGCACCAGTATACATGGCTTTCCTTCGTTTCATGGGGGACGAGAATGAAGCAAGGAACTACACCTACAGCCTCGAGGTTGGCGGTAACGGTAGGAAGATGGTATGGGAGGGCACCCCTAGAAGCATTCGTGACAGTCACCGGAAGGTCCGGGACAGTCATGATGGCCTCATCATCCAGAGGAACATGGCGCTGTTTTTCTCCGGCGGTGACAGGAAGGAGCTGAAGCTGAGGGTGACTGGACGGATCTGGAAAGAGCAGCCCAATCCGGATGGAACCTGTATACCCAACCTTTGTAGCTGAGGCGAGCAACGTCCAGCGATGAAAATGGTTGTGCTGTCTGGCTGGCTTGTTATTTATCCACTGAGATGTCCTCTTTTGTTTCGATAGTCCAGTGAGAGTCCCAGTGCTGTACTACCTTGAGCTTGGCAATTTGTAGAGGTGTAAAATGTTCTTGTGAAGTACAGTCATTGTGTATAACGGAACCATGAAATACTACAAGTTGGCCAATAAATGTCTGCCTTCGGTTCTCCTCTTGTTTACATTCTGTTTCTTTCCTCTCCAAAGTGTAAATCGAATGGGAATTAAGCATCCTGATCACCCGAGGGCTTTATGAGGAGGATATCATCATCTCACCTGTCGTAAGATTGAATCTGCCATCGCCTCACGCACGTGCCATTGCTTTTCCGGATGAACTTGTCCCACGAAAACGGCATCGCTCCTAAGTTTCATAAACGCTACTGGTCTGACGTCAGGTCTTCGTTCCTCCTCCCACCCCACCCACTCGTTTCTCTCCCCTCATGCTCTCCGCTGGCAGGCCATTCCCGTGGCGGTTCTTCATTCCTGACGACGATTCGCACGACGTCGGCTGGCGCCATTTTGAACGACGGCTAATTTACTGGGGTGTTTGAGGTATGCTGCTCCGTCAACCTTTTTGTTACTTTTGGGGTGTTGGGATATGAGGGTTTTGAGCGTGAGGGGATCAAGAGGTTTCTGCAGGCGTGACGGTCTGTCTCTCCACACGACGGGGCGAGGCGGGGGTTTAGGGTTATAAACGAGCATTGGAATGGCGGAAGCATGAAAATGCAACTAATTCTCGGGTGGTTTTGATAATTCATAACAATAAATAACTCATTAAACTAATATTCATTCAAATTAAATATTTCAGAAAGTCCAATGATTGGTATGGTATGAACTAGAGATGTGGATCCCTCAAAATGCTTAGGACAAAGATTGGTAAACGCTCAATACTCTTCATTTTCATATTAGTGATCCAAGATCATGTTGACTTCATAGAAAAACAAATACTATTAAAAAGAGATGAGGTGTTGCTTAATGGTCTACTTGCTCAAGTGCTTAGTAATATTGCTCCAAAACCCTCAGCGACTTTCTCATTTCCAAATATGTCCAAAACCCAAAGTCAAACTCGACCCCACCGGTTTGATCTATCCGGCGCCACCGAATTCATTTGACATAGCCACTGCCAGAAACCCTAAACAATTCGGTCACACCGATACGGATCTCGGTCTCATCGAGATGGCATTGTAAACTCTTTGCTTCCCTTCGTAACATTTCGGTCTCACTGAGAAGAGCGATTGGCCTCACCGAGTTTGCATGGTAAACTCTCTGTTTTCCTTCGTAACATTTCAATCTCACTGAAAAGAGCGATCGGTCCTACCGAGTTTGCCTGACCAACTCTCTGTTTGATCTTCGTTGAAATCGGTCTCACCGAGATAAGGTTTTGCCCTACCCCTAGCACATCGGTCACACCGAGTTGATCATGTCGGTCTCACCGAGATTCCTAACGTTCACATTTTGAACTTCTTCGGCCTGACCAAGTTCTTAGATTCGGTCTGACCGAGTTGGGTTAAATGTGTGTAACGGTTGGATTTTGTGTGGATGCTATATATACCCCTCCAGCCCGTCACAATCAGAGAGAGAGTCATCAGAACGTGCCTACACTTGCACTACTCATTTTCTGAGAGAGAACCACATGCTCATGTGTTGAGATCAAGATATTCCAATCCACCACAAGAATCTTGATCTCTAGCCTTCCCAAGCTGATTTTCACTCGAATCATCTTTCCACCATATCCAAATCCGCGCGCGCGAGAGAGAATGGAGTGTTGGGGAGACTATCATTTGAAGCATAAGAGCAAGGAGTTCACCACCATCACACCATCTATTACCTTTTGAAGAGTGGTGTGTCCTAGATTGGTTATGTGTTGCTTGGGAGCCTCCGACAAAGATTGTGGAGTTGAACCAAGAAGTTTGTAAGGGCAAGGAGATCGCCTACTTCGTGAAGATCTACCCGAGTGAGTCAAGTCCTTCGTGCGCGATGGCCATGGTGGATAGACAAGATTGCTTCTTCGTGGACCCAATTGTGGTGGAGCCCTCCGTGGACTCGCGCAGCCGTTACCCTTCGTGGGTTGAACTCTCCATCAACGTGGATATACGATAGCACCACCTATCGGAAGCACGCCAAAAATCTCCGTGTCTCCTTTGCGTTTGCACTCTCCAGACCCTTCCCTTTACCTTCATATGCAATGTTGTACTTTCTGCTACCACACTCTTAGAGTTGCATGTGTAGGTTGGTTGCTCGACTTGTTCTAATTGTTAAAATCTGCTAACACTTAAAATTAGGAAAATGCTAGATTTTTATTTGGTCAAGTAGTCTAATCACCCCCCTCTAGACCTATTTTCGATCCTACAAGTGGTATCAGAGTTTTGGTCTCCTTTTGCCTTGATTTCCATAGCTTTGGTGATCATAGCCTTGGTTTCACAACCTAGGAGAGTATGCCGTCTATCGAGGAAAGTTACCACCGTAGAGGTCCTTACTTTGATGGTACTAATTTTGATAGTTGAAAGCATAAGATAAAAATGCATATTCTTGGACATAACCTCGCCGTTTGGGTTATTGTGCGAATTAGTTTGCAAGGTGAATACTTAGAGGATGGAAGAGAACCGGATCGCGAAGCGTTTGCGGAAAAATTAAAGATGCTGCAATACAATGCTCAAGCTTGCGATATCCTCTTCAACGGATTGTGCCCCAAAAAATTCAACAAAATCAGCCGCCATGGGAATGCAAAGGAAATTTGGGATACTTTGGTTGATATGCACGAAGGTACCGAGTCCGCCAAGGAATTCATGTTGGATGTCCTTCAAAGTCAACTTGACAATTTCAAGATGAAGGATGCCGAAGGAGTCGCTGCGATGTATTCTAGGCTTGCTCTCACTACAAATGAGATTGCCGGCTTAGGAAGCGAAGAGATGGCCGGAAGATTCATCATCAAGAAGATCCTAAGAGCCTTGGATGGAAAATATTATACCGTATGCACTTTGATCCAAATGATGCCCAACTACAAATATATCAAGCCAACGGAAGCCATTGGTAGAATTGTTGCTCATGAGATGTCACTTAAGGATAATGAAGAGCTTCACAACAAATCTAGTGGTGCTTACAAAGCCTCATGTGACGCTCCTACAACATCAAGTGAGAAACAAGTCTTCAATGATGAATTGATCTTAATGGTGAAGAACTTAAACAAGTTCTACAAGAATAGAAGCAAAGAGAGAAGTTCCAAGTCAAGGTCCTACAATGATAACGGATCTTCTAGTCATGATCGCAATTGCTATAATTGTGGAAGACCTGGACTCTACTCAAATGAGTGTACGGCTCCATACAAGAGAAAAGAAGATTCACCCAAACAGAGAAGTAAAAGAGATGAATCACCACCAAGAGAGAGAAGGAGTAGAGGTGAACGTTATGAATGTAGAAGCAAGGATTCGGAAAAGAAGGACAGATCATCAAGGAGCTATACAAGACGAAGACATCAAGCTCATGTTGGTGAATGGGTATCCGATTCCGAGTCCGACAACTACTCCGAGAGAAGCTATCACTCTGACTCCGAAGATACTTAAGATGAAGGTGTTGCCGGAATTGCTCTTGTGTCATCCAACTCCTACGATATATTTGACTCACCAAAATGAAGGAGTTGGAAGATGCTTCATGGCTAAAGGCCCCAAGGTATCACACCCCGAGTATCTTGATTTCAATAGTGATGAAGATGATTTGCTAGGAGATGATGAATTACTTGTCGACGATAATAATGATGAAATCTATGATGAAATTGCTATTAATCATGCTAATTAAAATGAAACGAATGATATCGATAAGAAGGAGATTGAGCGTTTAACTAGAGAATTAAATACTCTCAAGTTAGCTCATGAAACTACCTTAGAGAATCATCGAGAGATTTTGAAGAATCATGAAAAGCTACGCTTTGAAAAGCTAAATTTAGAGCAAGAGCATGGGTTCTTAAAATCAATCAATGATGATCTTCGAAAGAAAAGTTCTTCTTACATTGCCAAGCATTTACACTTGTCTACTTACATGCCACAAGTAAAATCTAGCAATAAAAACAAGAAAGATTCTTCTTCTAGCAGTAACAATAATCATGTTAAATCCAATATTGTTTCTTGTAGTAGTTCTCTTGATTCCACTGATGATTCTCTTAGCCAAGTTACACTTGAGCAAGAAAATAACTTATCGAAGGGAATCATAGAGAAAGGTGTTTACAAGAGCCATGTGAGAAGTAAGCAATTTGAGGAAATTGTACGCAAGCAAGGAAGGCACAGAAGAATCAAGGTGTTGGTTTTGAACGAAAGTTTAATGCCAATGGAGTTGAGTGGGAAGATGATAAATACTCCAAGACGAAGTTTGTTCCTCAACAAGAGAAGTATGACCCCACTTCTTTCAAGGGGACACAAACTCAAGATGATCTTCCACCACAAGACCACAAGTTAAAAGGCAAGGACAAACTTCAAGAAGAGATTGATTCATTTGAAGAATCTCCTAAGGCATTGGTCAAGTGGGGTCCCAAGACTACATCAAGTTATACTTCGTCAAGTACGACTACAACTCAAAGATTCCCATCAAGATGATGTGGGTCCCAAAGAAGAAGAACTAGAGAGTTCTTGAGGGTGACTCCGCCAACATACTTCACTTATATTCATTTTGGCAAGGACAAGTGCAATCAACTCCCATATCTTGCACTAGTTTAAGGAGTCACAAACCCTCTTGTTGGTAAGACAAGGGACAAGGTAACCTAATGCTTTTATGGACATCATCATATGTGCATTTCACTCTATGTCTATGGATATCCTTGTGTGTTCCTTGTGGGACTAACCCATGTAGGTATTGAAAGTGCAACTCACTCAAATGAATTGCTCCAAATGATCTACATCAATATTGAGCATCCACATCTTCAACATCTACATGAAGTCATCATCTACAAAACCCAAGGTTAGGCCATCCCTCAAAGGGGGGATATCACACCAAGGGGGAGCTTTGCTCTAAGAATTGAGCTAAAGCAACTCTAATGGTGTGAACATAACAATGCTTTATGTAAAAGTGGCAACCCCACTTGTGCTTAAACGATGAGTATAACCTATGATCAAATGTTCTCATTTGGCTCCTAAGTCAATATACTCATATATAGATGACCTAGTCATCGCCAATTGCTTGATAGATGCTAGAGTGTTTGTGTATGCTTTGACACATGTTTTATTTGACATCTTATTGTGTGAGCATGTTGGTTGCATATTTTTCTCCATTCAAGAACATCCATTTGTTGCTTTGATTGTTTGGCTTTTCTCTTTTTGTCAAATGGATGGACAAGAATGCCTAAGTTCTGCCTCTAGCTATCTATGATTTTATCATCTCAAACTCTATTCATGCTACATCACAAAGTTTGAACAAGTCAAATTCGGACCCTCCGGGTAAGGAGCACTCGGAGCCACTGCCCCGTCAAGGGCTTAAACCTCCAAAACCTCTTAATTCATCTCGATCAGACCAACTCACCCCTCTCAGTCTCACCGAATTCATTAAGTTGATCTAGGTTTTTTTATCTTGGTGCAACCAATTAGAACAATTCAGTCACACAGAGTTGTAGTAACTGCTAGCAGTTTTGCATCTCGGTGCCACCGAGTCGTTCCACTCGGTCACACCGACAACGTTTGGGTATATATACTCCGCGTACCCGTACGATTGATAATTTCCTCAAACCGCACGAGTCCGCGCCCCTGCACTGCCTCCCCTGGTCTCCGAATTGTCATCGTCGTCGCCAGTGCCTCTTGCCGCTGGTCTTCGTCGTCATCAACGGAATCTCCACGACTAGTTTCACCGTAGCAAGTTCATTGCCAAGTTAGGGTATGAACTTGACCCCTTTTGTGCTTTCTCCAACTCTGATTCTTGCACAAAGGTCATTGCCATTATACTTTCCACGAATGAGATCAATCTATCCACTGAAAAATTCCGTTAGAATATATTTGATACAAAAACTTAGGGTTAGGTTTTCGCCGAAGTCATCTCGGACCGACCGATCTGAGGATCCCGGTCTCACCGATTTGGCTCAGGCCATTGCACAAGTACTACTCGGTCTGACTGAAGTGTACTAATCGGTGTGACCGATTTCACTTTCTCTGTGAAACCCTAGCATCTCGGAGTCACCGAACTGCATTTCGGTCTGACCGAAATGGCATGTTTAGACTCTGTTTATGCTTCGGTGTCACCGAGTTTGTCAAATCGGTAGCTCCGAAATGCTTTCTGCAGAAAACTAAAGTTAAGTTTTGTCTCAATATTTTTGCAAAATAGCTGCACTTTGTGATACTCACCCACTCTACCTATACCCAACTATTCACAGGGTTAGTTTCAACAATGTCTGAGGGCAATGATAGTCGGAACAGGCCAGAAGAGTAGATGAACCTCAGTGAGGGCACTAGTCCCTCTAGCAGCCATGATGAAGGTAGCAGAAGCACTCCAAGCAACTTGCCAAAAGCTGCTACCAAACAAAGGAAGAAGAGAACTTCAGATTCGGAGGATGAAGTGTTTGTTGCTAAGGAAGTCACCTCGAAGAAGAAGGTACTCAAGAAGGAATATGCTGCTGCTGGTGCTGTCAAGCCAGGATTGAAGAAGAAAGCTCCTGCCAACAGGATTCCCATGTCAAAAGACAGATCCTCCACTCAAGAAACTATGGAGTTCCCTCTTGAACCAAGAGAAGATGAGGCTGCTAGAGGAAATAAAAGGAAGGAGAGAGTCAAGAAGACTACTACCAGAGTCATTGGCCCATCCATGTTGAGAGAATCTAAAGAAGAAGAGGAGCAGGAAGAGGCTATTGCACCTCTTGCAAAGACTCTAAAGCTTATGCAGGATGCCATAGGGACTGGGGCAGCACCATCAAAGCCCAAGTCTGCCCCCAAGCCTCCAACTCAAGCTCTCATCTCCACGTCATCTACGCACACCAAAGCAACCACCCAGAAGACCCCTTCACGAGCTCCCAGAGATCATGCCTAGAGTGCCGCATATCACTATGCATTTTCAAGCTTTTTGGTAACTTGTTGCCAAAGGGGGATAAATTGTATATATCATTAGGCTGAGAGAGAGAGAGAGAGAGAGAGTTTTTCTCTTTGTTGGTTTTATTGCTTCTCATGCTATTTTGATCATTTGCTTATTTGATTCCTATGCAATAATATTTGTGCTTGTGTGTGAGATACTCTTATGATCGTGTGTTTGATCATACTACGCTTAATGTGTGCTTGCATGATTGTGTATGATCATTCACTTGTTTCTTTTGGTGATGAGTGCATGTTGTTTAAATTTTATCATTTTTGAGTGCTCCACCAAGATGTATGTGACATGGAAGAGTGACCCATGATCATAATCGATTGTGCATTTCCATTCGAAAGCAAAATTTAAATAATGCAGAAATATAGGGGGAGCTCTTGCTTATCACATACTTCTCAAAGCAATGATGTATTTCATTCATATTATCATTTGTCGAAGCTTTGATCTATATGTTGTCATCAATTACCAAAAACGGGAGATTGAAAGTGCAACTAATACCGGGTGGTTTTGGTAATTCATAACAACATATAGCTCATTGGACTAATATCCATTCAAGTTAAATATTTCAGGAAGTTCAATGATTGGTATGTCATGGACTAGAGATGTGGATCCCTCAAAATGCTAAGGACAAAGATTGGCAAAAGCTCAAGACTCATCATTTTCATTTTAGTGATCCAAGATCACATTGAGCACATAAGAAAGCCAGTACTATTTAAAGGAGATGGGGTGTTGCTTAATGTTCTACTTGCTCAAGTGCTTAGTAATATTGCTCCAAAACCCATAGCCACTTTCTCATTTCCAAATATGTCCAAAACCCAAAGTCAAACTCAGCCCCACCGATTTGATCTATCCGGCGCCACCAAGTTCATTTGACATAGCCACTGCCAGAAACCCTAAACAATCCAGTCACACCGATACGGATCTCGGTCTCACCGAGATGGCATTGCAAACTCTCTGCTTCCCTTCGTAACATTTCGGTCTCACTGAGAAGAGCGATCGGTCTCACCGAGTTTGCATGGTAAACTCTTTGTTTCCCTTCGTAACATTTCGGTCTCACCGAAAAGAGCGATCGGTCCCACCGAGTTTGCCTAACCAACTCTCTGTTTGATCTTTGTTGAAATCGGTCTCACCGAGATAAGGTTTTGCCCTACCCCTAGCGCATCGGTCCCACCGAGTTGATCATGTCGGTCCCACCGAGATTCCTAACGTTCACATTTTGAACTACTTCGGCCTGACCAAGTTCTTATATTTGGTCTGACCGATTTGGGTCAAATGTGTGTAACGGTTGGATTTTGTGTGGATGCTATAAATACCACTCCACCCCCGTCACCATCAGAGAGAGAGCCATCATAACGTGCCTACACTTCCACTACTCATTTCTGAGAGAGAACCACCTGCTCATGTGTTGAGACCAAGATATTCCAATCTAACCACAAGAATCTTGTTCTCTAGCCTTCCCAAGTTGCTTTCCACTCAAATTATCTTTCCACCATATCCAAATCCATGAGATAGAGTTGAGTGTCGGGGAGACTATCATTTGAAGCACAAGAGCAAGGAGTTCATCATCATCACACCATATATTACCTTTTGGAGAGTGGTGTGTCCTAGATTGGTTAGGTGTCGCTTGGGAGCCTCCGACAAAGATTGTGGAGTTGAACCAAGAAGTTTGTAAGGGCAATAACATCGCCTACTTCGTGAAGATCTAGCCGAGGGAGTCAAGTCCTTCGTGCGCGATGGCCATGGTGGATAGACAAGATTGCTTCTTCGTGGACTCAATTGTGGGTGGAGCCCTCCGTGGACTCGCGCAGCCGTTACCCTTCGTGGGTTGAACTCTCCATCAACGTGGATATACGATAGCACCACCTATCGGAAGCACGCCAAAAATCTCTGTGTCTCCTTTGCGTTTGCACTCTCCAAACCCTTCCCTTTACCTTCATATGCAATGTTGTACTTTCTGCTACTACACTCTTAGAACTGCGTGTGTAGGTTGGTTGCTCGGCTTGTTCTAATTGTTAAAATCTGCCAACACTTGAAATTAGGAAAATGCTAGATTTTTATTTGGTCAAGTAGTCTAATCACCCCCCCTCTAGACCTACTTTAGATCCTACAAGTGGTATCAGAGTTTTGGTCTCCTTTTGCCTTGATTTCCATAGCTTTGGTGATCATAGCCTTGGTTTCACAACCTAGGAGAGTATGGCGTATAGCAAAGGAAGTTACCACCGTAGAGGTCCTTACTTTGATGGTACTAATTTTGATAGTTGGAAGCATAAGATGAAAATGGATATTCTTGGACATAAGCTCACCGTTTGGGTTATTGTGCGAATTAGTTTGCAAGGTGAATACTTAGAGGATGGAAGAGAACCGGATCGTGAAGCGTTTGCGGAAAAATTAAAGATGCTGCAATACAATGCTCAAGCTTGCGATATCCTATTCAACGGATTGTGACCCGAAAATTCAACAAAATCAGCTGCCTTGAGGGTGCAAAGGAAATTTGGGATACTTTGGTTGATATGCACGAAGGTACCGAGTCCGCCAAGGAATTCATGTTGGATGTGCTTCAAAATCAACTTGACAATTTCAAGATGAAGGATGACAAAGGAGTCGCTGAGATGTATTCTAGGCTTGCTCTCATTACAAATGATATTGCCGTCTTAGGAAGCGAAGAGATGACCAGAATATTCATCATCAATAAGATCCTAAGAGCCTTTGATGGAAAATATTATACCGTGTGCACTTTGATCCAAATGATGCCCAACTACAAATATCTCAAGCCAACGGAAGCCATCGGTATAATTGTTGCTCATGAGATGTCACTTAAGGATAAGGAAGAGCTTCACAACAAATCTAGTGGTGCTTACAAAGTGTAATGCCCAGGATGGGACTATACCTCCTACGTGTCGAGGCACGACTTAAAGGTATAAGCCCATCCTAGAATGATCTCAAGTTTGGTATCTTTGCACGACTCATGTAAAAGAGGGATTAAATTGCAAAAGGAGATAGTTGGCTTACACTCGCCACTTCACACAATACATTACATAAGCAAAACATCATTCAAAACATCACAACCCGACTACGGGTGAAGTTCCAAAAGAAAGATACCAAAACAACATAAAACCACAGGTCAGGATCGAATCCTAGTAGAAACCACTACTGATCGTCGAAACATCACAAGCAAACGGCCACTCTCTTCATCGAGCTCCTGGTGAAGAACTTGAACCAGCTTCTGCATCAAACTCGGCTGAACCTGCATCTGGTGTTGTAGTAACTGTGAGTCACGAGGACTCAGCAATCCCATAACCATGGGTAACAAGACTAGCAAAGCTTTGTGGGTAGGAAGAGGGTAAAGTGGTGAGGCTGCAGCAGCGACTAAGCATAATATGGTGGCTAACTTACGAGTACCAGAAAGATGAGAAGCTACGCAAACGGTCGCAAAAGAGGTGATCGCTAAAGATCCTAACTACATACGGTCAAACATAACCCCACCGTGTTCTCTTCTCAAAGTGAAAAGAGACAGTCACGGTTACTCACACAGTTGTGTGTTTAACTTCGGATCCTCTGTCAAGTTTTCTACAACCGGACATTAACAAATTCCAATCTGCCACATAACCGCGGGCACGGCTTTCGAAAGTTCATAACCCTGCAGGGGTGTTCCAACTTAGCCCATCACAAGCTCTCACGATTAGCTGAAGTGATAAATATAATATCATCACTCCTTATCTTAGGGAAAATCCGATCAGGCTCGGAATCCCTGTAGCACAAGTCATTTTGACAATGGTAAAACAAGTCCAGCAAGACCTCCCGGCGTGCCGACACCCTGATAGTAGCCGCGCGTATCTCGTCTCAGGCCACGTCCGGATGAGCAGTACGTACAGATACCGAAGATCCCAGCGAACTGGGTGGCATCCGCAAGTGGCTCTAGTTTGGGACCAACACCATCAGCACTGGCCCCCCCTGCTATGTAGAATTAAGAATCCTCGGGGACGCGACCCCCTATGCAATTTTAATTATTTAATTAAGTTTTTATTATGGGCAAATTAAAACCAATGTTGGGCCTTGCTGGAGGAGTTTTATTCAAAGTCGAACTGTCAAGGGGTCCCCATTACACCCATCGTGTTAGGAACGCAAAATCAAGGAACATAATGCCGGTTTATCGGCGCCTAAGGTGGCATGAGTGGAACAAAACACCGAGCAAAAGGCCAAGCCTTCCACCCATGCCCAGTATATAAGGTGTGTTAATAATAATTATAGATATTGTGATATATCCAACCACAAGTTCCCTCCTGGAACGAACTTCATCTTGACCTGCAACTAACAACGCTATAAGACGGACTGAGCAAGCGGGGCTGAGCAAGCGGGTAACATAGCCAAACAATGGTTTTGCTAGGAAGGTTTCAAAAGTTAGAGGTTTCATGGCAACAAGGAGAGGCTGACATAAAAGATGGGTATCGCGACATGTAACGATAGCATCGAGACAACTAAGCATGGCAATGGTAGTAAAGGTATCCAAGGGTATGATCATCTTGCCTGGGATTCCACAAGGAAGAAGAACGGGTCCACGAAGAAGACGGAGCAACACAGACGAGAGAAACCTCACAACTCCGGAACGAAACCGAAGCTAACAAGAGAAGCAACCGGAAAGAAAGAAACAACACGGTAAACACACAAGCTTAAACATTGCATACGATGCACAAACAAGTATGATGCATGTCCGGTTTAAATATGCATGGCATGGCAAGTGCACAAACAAATCTACAAGTTAAGTGGAGATCAACATGCAACGAGTTGCATATTGACGAAACACCACATAATAATTATTTAGTTGACTCTCATTTAATTACAAGACAAGATTAATTGTTTTATAACATGGCAAGAGGTGAAGCATAAAAAAACTATACTAACTAGGCAATTTAAATGAGGCCGGAAGAATAACAACAACATCTCCGGAAAATCCTCATGAGCATGTTTAATAATTATTAAAGCAACAACAATTCACACATATAAGTGTTGTTAAACATGATGCGGATGACATGATCAAGTTTTTATGCAAGTTATTAAAAGGTTGACAATTAACAAGATATGAAGCATTGTCACCGTGGTGGAATGAAAGGGTGCCACGGCAACGATCCGAAATGAGGCAATGGCATCATATCGGTACCGGTAACTCGGTGAGGGACCGGTGCAAAACAAAAGGTGGAGTGAACGAGTTGAACAAGATGATGGGGTGATCCCGTTGCCGGGTTCCCACGAGTCGGTGGCGAGGCAACCGAGGAACATGACAAAAGGTGGAACGGGCACGAAGCACACACGGGAGACATTTCATACAACACAACAAGCATACATCACACGGGTCACGTCTCGGGGTTATACCTTCGAAGCGTGCGTTTCGGGGCGGTTCGAGTCGTAGTGGAAGAAGTCGTTCCGCGAGTCGGGGAACACGTTAACGGAGAGGAAGTAGTCGTTCACGGGGTGCCGTGGTACTTGGCGAAAACCTCGTTTCCGGGCGACGGTAGTGGTACACGGCGACGGTAGTTGTTCACGTCATCGGTAGACGTGGTACACGTTTGTAGATGTTCCTCCGTCATCGTGTCGTGGTACTTGTCATAAGGTCATCGTGGACGTAGTGGAACTTGGAGCTCGTTTTCCCGTTCGTAGATGTTCTTGTCATCGTCTCGTTCGGTCGTCGTGTCGTAGTTGTACACGGGGTCGTCGTCGAGTAGTCGTTCCGGTCATCTGACAAGTTAACCGAACAAGGCAGCACACAACAACAAACCAAAAACAGCAAGGGCGACGATGCCAGGAGACTGCAGAGGCGAGGAAGACTCGGCGCGGGACTCGCGCGGTGGCTGGAGAAGAGGGCCGCGGCCTGCTGGAGGTGAGGCAGCGCTCGGGGCCGCGGGGAGCAGAGGCCATGGCGAGGAAGAGGCCTCTGGCGCGGCGACCCTGGAGGACGGGGAGGGGCCTGGTGACGAAGAGGAGCAGGCGCTCTTGGCGCCCGGCGGCTCGCGGCAAGGCCCGAGGGCGAGGCCACTAGTCGCGCGCTCATGGCAGCGACCCGCTGGAGGTTCGAGGGGAACGCGCGGGGGAGCACCTCTCCCTGGCGAGCTGGCTACGCGGGGCGAGAAACCCTGTGCGAGGAAGAGGCGACGAGGCCTCGGGGAGGACAGGGCCGGCGCTTGCGAGAGAGGAGAGGCGAGGGGCGAAGGTTGGAGGGAACCGATCGAGCGGTTGGCCTAGGGGATCGAGCGAAGGAAGGGGATCGGGGGAGATAGGGAAAAGCTCGAGCGAGGGAAGCGGAACGAGAGGGAGAGGGCTGGCGGCGGCGCACGAGAGGGAGAGTAGCTGCGAGGGAAGGCTGCAATGCTAGGGTTCGGTAGGAGACACCGGGCCTTGGGCCAGAAGTGGGCCGAAGAGAGGAGGGAAGAGGAGATAGGCCAGGGAGGCCCAAGAGGCTGGGAACCCAGATGGGCTGGAAGGAGGAGAGGGAAGGCTGGGCCTCTCTTCCTCTTTTAATTTCTCTTAGCAGAAAAACAACTACGAGGGAAAAAGAAAGAAAGAGGAGGGGGTTAGGGCAAAAACACAAGAGGATATTTTTTCTCGGCATCATAAACATGAGCACGACCGGAGAAAAATATAAAAGGCCAGTACGGAAAATAATTCAAACATATTTGAATTTAATTCAAATAGGTTTGAACTAAGACGAGATTATTGAAGTGTCCAAAAATGTTCAAATTTTTGGAGGAACCTCGAAACAAGGGAAAAGAATTATTGGCAAGGTTTTTGACGATGAACTTGAAGTGAAAAAGACATGGGGAAATTTGCAAGTGTGTTATGGTGATTCCGAAGCAATGGAATAATTAATAAATATAGCTCCCTAATTATTGAGAGACTTTTATATGTTATAAAGAGAAGACATTCTTCCCTCGATTTAAATGGACCGAAGGTCCACACGATTTATTAAGTTGAGATGCAAAATTAAAATATGACATGATGGCATGATGACATGATGCAATGCGAAAAATAAATACCACAAGCTCAAAAGAAACACACGGGCAACCCAGAACATCTGGAATCTTCTGGAATCTTCTGGGACGTCGGTCTCGGGCGTCACAACTCTCCCACACTAACAGATGATCTCGACCCGAGATCCTAGAGATATCACCGGGTAAAAACGGAAGAGGAAGAGGTAAAACAAAGTTGCTTCTTTGACAGACGAGTGAAACCACGAACCTTGAGAGGTTGAACAAGTTGAAAGAAGAAAGCAACGGAGATAACGAAGAGGAAAAACACTCCTTTAGAAAAGAGGAACAAGGAGCATTATGAGAACCTTGAAGGTTGAAAGACATGAAACAAGAGCTCACGGACCAAAAGAATATGAACTGCAATGGTATGGCCAAGGAATAAGAATGACAGAATTTGGGCAGCACTCCGTCTGAAAATGGAAGGAATTAACAAGAACTAGCCAAGTTGGGATGATACTTGATGAAAACAACAACATATTGTCTCCGAAACAATTAAAAGAATGGCACAAGGGGTAAGAAAGATTTAGACAGCACTCCGGTTGAAAGAGAGGTAAAGCTTGATAAGATGGCGGAACTTGAATGAAGAATACAACACTCCGGTTAAATAGACAAGCAAGGGAGAATATGATCTTGATATGACAAGATGATGGTTAAAGAGAGCAATAACACAATGCCTCCGGAATGAAAGAATAGCATAGGTCGTTGGAAAGAAAAGAACGGAGAAGAAAATGACAACTTCTCCCACGAATGAATAAGAAAAACATCCTTACGGAGAAGGGTTGAACAGAGTTGTTGGAATAAAAATCAACAACAAAACGAATAAGCTCGATGTGGGCTTATGGAAAACATCTCAAAATTAAGAGGTGACAACCAGCCACTAACTTAAACAATTGATTGGATTGAGAACAACAAGGATATGAAAAGCTTATTTCACCGGAATGATAAATGAAGAACTTGGGTCATTTATAAGCACCATAATAACAACAATCCTTAGGGAAGGCTTTAGGTGAAATACAACCCAAGATAACTCCAACAAATAAATTGAGGTTGAAAAGATCTTCTGGTCAAGGAAAAATGATGGTTTTAATTATCTCATTCTTGATAACTCGTGAATCATGAAACATGAAGGAAAATTATCAAGAATGCCATAATACCATCTGAAAGATAAGGTAGAAAGAATTGCGATTGGAAAGCATGATGAAGAATGCTTGAGCTCCAACAAAAATCTTGATGAAAACTTCAAGGATGAATTAAAACATGATGAACCACCATGAAGAACTCCGGTAATGAAAGCATGAGAAGTGGAAGATGAAAGAATAAGATTCAAGGCCTGCGATGAATTAGATGGTGCTTTGAAATGATATAAAAGAAATAACATGGAGCTCCGGAAAAGAAGATGAAGAACTTAGAACTGAGAATATGATATGATGAACAAGCTCTGAAGGAAGGGATTAAAACACCTTGAAGGAATAAGAATAAGAATTATGTCATGCATCTCCTTCACCAATTTAAATTGATGACAACCAAAGGATTTGGCATACTACTTATTCCCGTTGCAAAGAATTAAAGAGAGATCTAGCACAACCTTGGATAAGTATTCAACAAAGCACCGGTAGGATTATGAAAAGAACAAATGAATTAAAACGATAACAACGGAAGGGTAAACTTGAAAGAACCACCGTAAGAATATGGAGACGAACGAAGAGACATCACTGAAGAATATTTGGAGGACGAAGTTGAAAACTGAGAACGAAGAAATCTTCTGAAATGATGGCCTTCGGAGGATCACAAAGAAAAGAATTCATGAAATGCTTCGGGTGGGTATAAAGGAATTCCTCACAATCTGAACAATAATGAGGATGGCAAGAAGCTAGAACCACAACTCATCAAGAGAACGGGCCAAGATTAAAGAGTTCAGTCTTCAAAAGTTGAGAATGAAGACGAGAAAAGCCATAAGAATTGTTGAGCACTCCGGAATGAAGAATTGGAAGATTGAACCAATGATGAAAAAGAATTTGAAAGTAAACTTGGAGAAGGCATGTGACTGATGGGAATCATTCTTACGTCACTCTTGAAAAGAATTTGAGTATAACTCCAGAAAAAGAAGAGTCAGGTAAGATCCTGGGAAAAGACCTGTGGGTTAGGGCCCACTCAAAAGAAATCACCATTGGAAAAGATTGCTTAAGAGATATTGCACAGGTTGAATTAAATGGCTTGAATAAGATAACAACGCTCAAAATAATTTGAACGGATTAAGAATGGAATTATGAATCTTGAGCACTCCGGGTAAGAATAGCAAGAGGGGAATGAATAATTGGTGCACCGGAATAAGAAAGCATTGGGAAAAGAGGAAAAGGATAAGATCAACACCAAAATCTTGAATTACATCCACCGGCAGAATTAGAGAACAAAAGAATGATGAACTTGAAGCTCTTGAGCATCTTCACGATAAATCACCGGATAAGAACATTGAAGGAAAAGAATGAAGAAATATCGCATGAATAAAATGGATATTTCATTTGAGAATTCTTGCTCCGAGAAGAAGAAGGGTGGGAGGGTGGGGAAAACAAAGACAACTTGGGATGAACAAAATGGACACCGGTTGAAAAAAGAATTAACATGACCATCTTGATGATCAAAAGAATTAGCACTCCCATAGAAATATGAGAACACCGATTAGGAAAGGTATGGAATCAACATTTGACATCGAAGCAACTCGAATACCAGAATCAAAACGAAACAAAGGGTAGATATGTAGCAGCCTAATCTTCACAATATCATTCGAACAGAGGATCGAACGAATGAATTCTGTAGGTACATCAACTGGTCGAGAAGCCACTTGAAGAACAAAATGAAAATAAAAAGGAACAAGGAACAGATAGAACAAATACAGGATAGAAGCTTCGTTCGACATCTTCGTGCTGAAAGCTCATGGAACGTGTTACAAAAGGGTTTTGCAATCCCCGGATCAGCATAGCCAAGGACCCTTTAAGATGCAACTCCCGATCAGAACAAGTCCATAAAACCACTTCACTCAATGTAGAACCCCAAACTTCATATCGTGCATCCGTTGGAAGAATGCCTAGAACTAATAGATGAACCCACCTATAGATTTCCGAAAGTTTCCAGTTATGCAATCAGGTGTTGGGGATACACGGGAAGCACCGCGCAATCAACTCTAAACCTACATCCAGGTGTATCCATCCTTCAACACATAACCAGTCTTTCTCGGAAACTGTTTACCTCGGACCTTCGAAAAGCATCCACTATAACAAGCTATGGCAATACTCTCGAACTACCTCCCCAGTACTGGGTGATGTCGGGGTTATCTTGCCACTGGCCGTATAGGAGAGATTTTCGATGTCGGCCGTCTTAAGTATTTAGTACTGCCGCGATATGCTTGTGACAACAATACCCCGAAGCTCAACTCCTCGGTAACAGGAGGCATCGAGAACAATATCCTTGTCACAAGAACATCGAAACAATCCCAGAATACTCGCGGGATCCTAAAAAAAATTTTGTGCAAAATTTGAAGATAGGAGAGACAAGAGTAGACGTCAGGAGTCCTCACCAGAGAGAAAGGGGATGAGAAGCAAAGAAATCCTACTCTCCAATATAATATAGGACTCAAAAAGTTTTCAGTGTGTGCCTAGACTCAACCGTCAACGGTTCGATCAAACAGTGGGGGCTCCTAGGTCGGAGAAGGCTCTGATACCAACTTGTAATGCCCAGGATGGGACTATACCTCCTACGTGTCGAGGCACGACTTAAAGGTATAAGCCCATCCTAGAATGATCTCAAGTTTGGTATCTTTGCACGACTCATGTAAAATAGGGATTAAATTGCAAAAGGAGATAGTTGGCTTACACTCGCCACTTCACACAATACATTACATAAGCAAAACATCATTCAAAACATCACAACCCGACTACGGGTGAAGTTCCAAAAGATAGATACCAAAACAACATAAAACCACAGGTCAGGATCGAATCCTAGTAGAAACCACTACTGATCGTCGAAACATCACAAGCAAACGGCCACTCTCTTCATCGAGCTCCTGGTGAAGAACTTGAACCAGCTTCTGCATCAAACTCGGCTGAACCTGCATCTGGTGTTGTAGTAACTGTGAGTCACGAGGACTCAGCAATCCCATAACCATGGGTAACAAGACTAGCAAAGCTTTGTGGGTAGGAAGAGGGTAAAGTGGTGAGGCTGCAGCAGCGACTAAGCATAATATGGTGGCTAACTTACGAGTACCAGAAAGATGAGAAGCTACGCAAACGGTCGCAAAAGAGGTGATCGCTAAAGATCCTAACTACATACGGTCAAACATAACCCCACCGTGTTCTCTTCTCAAAGTGAAAAGAGACAGTCACGGTTACTCACACAGTTGTGTGTTTAACTTCGGATCCTCTGTCAAGTTTTCTACAACCGGACATTAACAAATTCCAATCTGCCACATAACTGCGGGCACGGCTTTCGAAAGTTCATAACCCTGCAAGGGTGTTCCAACTTAGCCCATCACAAGCTCTCACGATTAGCTGAAGTGATAAATATAATATCATCACTCCTTATCTTAGGGAAAATCCGATCAGGCTCGGAATCCCTGTAGCACAAGTCATTTCGACAATGGTAAAACAAGTCCAGCAAGACCTCCCGGCGTGCCGACACCCTGATAGTAGCCGCGCGTATCTCGTCTCAGGCCACGTCCGGATGAGCAGTACGTACAGATACCGAAGATCCCAGCGAACTGGGTGGCATCCGCAAGTGGCTCTAGTTTGGGACCAACACCATCAGCACTGGCCCCCCCCTGCTATGTAGAATTAAGAATCCTCGGGGACGCGACCCCCTATGCAATTTTAATTATTTAATTAAGTTGTTATTATGGGCAAATTAAAACCAATGTTGGGCCTTGCTGGAGGAGTTTTATTCAAAGTCGAACTGTCAAGGGGTCCCCATTACACCCATCGTGTTAGGAACGCAAAATCAAGGAACATAATGCCGGTTTATCGGCGCCTAAGGTGGCATGAGTGGAACAAAACACCGAGCAAAGGCCAAGCCTTCCACCCATGCCCAGTATATAAGGTGTGTTAATAATAATTATAGATATTGTGATATATCCAACCACAAGTTCCCTCCTGGAACGAACTTCATCTTGACCTGCAACTAACAACGCTATAAGAGGGACTGAGCAAGCGGGGCTGAGCAAGCGGGTAACATAGCCAAACAATGGTTTTGCTAGGAAGGTTTCAAAAGTTAGAGGTTTCATGGCAACAAGGAGAGGCTGACATAAAAGATGGGTATCGCGACATGTAACGATAGCATCGAGACAACTAAGCATGGCAATGGTAGTAAAGGTATCCAAGGGTATGATCATCTTGCCTGGGATTCCACAAGGAAGAAGAACGGGTCCACGAAGAAGACGGAGCAACACAGACGAGAGAAACCTCACAACTCCGGAACGAAACCGAAGCTAACAAGATAAGCAACCGGAAAGAAAGAAACAACACGGTAAACACACAAGCTTAAACATGGCATACGATGCACAAACAAGTATGATGCATGTCCGGTTTAAATATGCATGGCATGGCAAGTGCACAAACAAATCTACAAGTTAAGTGGAGATCAATATGCAACGAGTTGCATATTGACGAAACACCACATAATAATTATTTAGTTGACTCTCATTTAATTACAAGACAAGATTAATTGTTTTATAACATGGCAAGAGGTGAAGCATAAAAAAACTATACTAACTAGGCAATTTAAATGAGGCCGGAAGAATAACAACAACATCTCCGGAAAATCCTCATGAGCATGTTTAATAATTATTAAAGCAACAACAATTCACACATATAAGTGTTGTTAAACATGATGCGGATGACATGATCAAGTTTTTATGCAAGTTATTAAAAGGTTGACAATTAACAAGATATGAAGCATTGTCACCGTGGTGGAATGAAAGGGTGCCACGGCAACGATCCGAAATGAGGCAATGGCATCATATCGGTACCGGTAACTCGGTGAGGGACCGGTGCAAAACAAAAGGCGGAGTGAACGAGTTCAACAAGATGATGGGGTGATCCAGTTGCCGGGTTCCCACGAGTCGGTGGCGAGGCAACCGAGGAACATGACAAAAGGTGGAACGGGCACGAAGCACACACGGGAGACATTTCATACAACACAACAAGCATACATCACACGGGTCACGTCTCGGGGTTATACCTTCGAAGCGTGCGTTTCGGGGCGGTTCGAGTCGTAGTGGAAGAAGTCGTTCCGCGAGTCGGGGAACACGTTAACGGAGAGGAAGTAGTCGTTCACGGGGTGTCGTGGTACTTGGCGAAAACCTCGTTTCCGGGCGACGGTAGTGGTACACGGCGACGGTAGTTGTTCACGTCATCGGTAGTCGTGGTACACGTTTGTAGATGTTCCTCCGTCATCGTGTCGTGGTACTTGTCATAAGGTCGTCGTGGACGTAGTGGAACTTGGAGCTCGTTTTCCCGTTCGTAGATGTTCTTGTCATCGTCCCGTTCGGTCGTCGTGTCGTAGTTGTACACGGGGTCGTCGTCGAGTAGTCGTTCCGGTCATCTGACAAGTTAACCGAACAAGGCAGCACACAACAACAAACCAAAAACAGCAAGGGCGACGATGCCAGGAGACTGCAGAGGCGAGGAAGACTCGGCGCGGGACTCGCGCGGTGGCTGGAGAAGAGGGCCGCGGCCTGCTGGAGGTGAGGCAGCGCTCGGGGCCGCGGGGAGCAGAGGCCATGGCGAGGAAGAGGCCTCTGGCGCGGCGACCCTGGAGGACGGGGAGGGGCCTGGTGACGAAGAGGAGCAGGCGCTCCTGGCGCCCGGCGGCTCGCGGCAAGGCCCGAGGGCGAGGCCACTAGTCGCGCGCTCATGGCAGCGACCCGCTGGAGGTTCGAGGGGAACGCGCGGGGGAGCACCTCTCCCTGGCGAGCTGGCTACGCGGGGCGAGAAACCCTGTGCGAGGAAGAGGCGACGAGGCCTCGGGGAGGACAGGGCCGGCGCTTGCGAGAAAGGAGAGGCGAGGGGCGAAGGTTGGAGGGAACCGATCGAGCGGTCGGCCTAGGGGATCGAGCGAAGGAAGGGGATCGGGGGAGATAGGGAAAAGCTCGAGCGAGGGAAGCGGAACGAGAGGGAGAGGGCTGGCGGCGGCGCACGAGAGGGAGAGTAGCTGCGAGGGAAGGCTGCGATGCTAGGGTTCGGTAGGAGAAACCAGGCCTTGGGCCAGAAGTGGGCCGAAGAGAGGAGGGAAGAGGAGATAGGCCAGGGAGGCCCAAGAGGCTGGGAACCCAGATGGGCTGGAAGGAGGAGAGGGAAGGCTGGGCCTCTCTTCCTCTTTTAATTTCTCTTAGCAGAAAAACAACTACGAGGGAAAAAGAAAGAAAGAGGAGGGGGTTAGGGCAAAAACACAAGAGGCTATTTTTTCTCGGCATCATAAACATGAGCACGACCGGAGAAAAATATAAAAGGCCAGTACGGAAAATAATTCAAACATATTTGAATTTAATTCAAATAGGTTTGAACTAAGACGAGATTATTGAAGTGTCCAAAAATGTTCAAATTTTTGGAGGAACCTCGAAACAAGGGAAAAGAATTATTGGCAAGGTTTTTGACGATGAACTTGAAGTGAAAAAGACATGGGGAAATTTGCAAGTGTGTTATGGTGATTCCGAAGCAATGGAATAATTAATAAATATAGCTCCCTAATTATTGAGAGACTTTTATATGTTATAAAGAGAATACATTCTTCCCTCGATTTAAATGGACCGAAGGTCCACACGATTTATTAAGTTGAGATGCAAAATTAAAATATGACATGATGGCATGATGACATGATGCAATGCGAAAAATAAATACCACAAGCTCAAAAGAAACACACGGGCAACCCAGAACATCTGGAATCTTCTGGAATCTTCTGGGACGTCGGTCTCGGGCGTCACACAAAGCCTCATGTGACACTCCTACAACATCAAGTGAGAAACAAGTCTTCAATGACGAATTGATCTTAATGGCGAAGAACTTAAGCAAGTTCTACAAGAATAGAAGCAAAGAGAGAAGTTCCAACTCAAGGGCCTACAATGATAAAGGATCTTCTAGTCGTGATCGCAATTGCTATAATTGTGGAAGACCTGGACTCTACTCAAATGAGTGTACGACTCCATACAAGAGAAAAGAAGATTCACCCAAACGAAGAAGTAAAAGAGATGAATCACCACCAAGAGAGAGAAGGAGTAGAGATGAACGTTATGAACGAAGATCCTCTCGTAGAAGCAAGGATTCAGAAAAGAAGGACAAATCATCAAGGAACTATACAAGACGAAGACATCAAGCTCATGTTGATGAATGGGTATCCGGTTCCGAGTCCGACAACTACTCTGAGAGAAGCTATCACTCTGACTCCGAAGATACTTAAGATGAAGGTGTTGCCTGAATTGCTCTTGTGTCATCCAACTCCTACGATATATTTGACTCACCAAATGAAGGAATTGGAAGATGCTTCATGGCTAAAGGCCCCAAGGTATCACACCCCGAGTATCTTGATTTCAATAGTGATGAAGATGATTTGCTAGGAGATGATGAATTACTTGTTGACAATAATAATGATGAAATTGCTATTAATCATGCTAATTAAAATGAAACGAATGATACCGATAAGAAGGAGATTGAGCGTTTAACTAGATAATTAAATACTCTCAAGTTAGCTCATGAAACTACCTTAGAGAATCATCGAGAGATTTTGAAGAATCATGAAAAGCTACGCTTTGAAAAGCTAAATTTAGAGCAAGAGCATGGGTTCTTAAAATCAATCAATGATGATCTTCGAAAGAAAAGTTCTTCTTACATTGCCAAGCATTTACACTTGTCTACTTACATGCCACAAGTAAAATCTAGCAATAAAAACAAGAAAGATTCTTCTTCTAGCAGTAACAATAATCATGTTAAATCCAATATTGTTTCTTCTAGTAGTTCTCTTGATTCCACTGATGATTCTCTTAGCCAAGTTACACTTGAGCAAGAAAATAACTTATTGAAGGGAATCATAGAGAAAGGTGTTTACAAGAGCCATGTGAGAAGTAAGCAATTTGAGGAAATTGTACGCAAGCAAGGAAGGCACAGAAGAATCAAGGTGTTGGTTTTGAACGAAAGTTTAATGCCAATGGAGTTGAGTGGGAAGATGATAAATACTCCAAGACGAAGTTTGTTCCTCAACAAGAGAAGTATGACCCCACTTATTTCAAGGGGACACAAACTCAAGATGATCTTCCACCACAAGACCACAAGCTAAAAGGCAAGGACAAACTTCAAGAAGAGATTGATTCATTTGAAGAATCTCTTAAGGCATTGGTCAAGTGGGTTCCCAAGACTACATCAAGTTATACTTCATCTAGTAGGACTACAACTCAAGGATTCCATCAAGTTGATGTGGGTCCCAAAGAAGAACTAGAGAGTTCTTGAGGGTGACTCCGCCAACATACTTCACTCATATTCATTTTGGCAAGGACAAGTGCAATCAACTCCCATATCTTGCACTAGTTCAAGGAGTCACAAACCCTCTTGTTGGTAAGACAAGGGACAAGGTAACCTAATGCTTTCATGGACATCATCATATGTGCATTTCACTCTATGTCTATGGATATCCTTGTGTGTTCCTTGTGGGACTAACCCATGTAGGTATTGAAAGTGCAACTCACTCAAATGAATTGCTCCAAATGATCTACATCAACATTGAGCATCCACATTTTCAACATCTACATGAAGTCATCATCGACAAAACCCAAGGTTAGTTCATCCCTCAAAGGGGGGATATCACACCTAGGGGGAGCTTTGCTCTAAGAACTGAGCTAAAGCAACTCTAATCACTACAAAAAAAAAATACACTTCCGTGATGATACGTGTTTGTCATAGTAGGTCACGTTTTCTGTCATGCATGTACATCCATGACAATTTTATGACAGAATCAAGATAGTCATACCTGTGCTGTCATAGAAGTGTTCCATGACATTACCAAAATTATCATCATGGAAGTGTCCACTTCCATGACGATAAATCGCGCGTCGTAGAAGTGCTTTCGTCAAGGTTGACCGACACGTGGCATCCACCGTAACGGAACACCGTTAAGCTATCAGGTCCGGTTTTGGATCCGATAACCCGTTAACAGCCCGGACCAATGGGGATTCGACGTGTAAAATTCTGATTGGCTGACGGAAACACGTGTCAGCTCAGCGTTGGCACATGTGTCACTCATCCAATGGGCGAGATGTGCCTATGATATGTTGACACGTGGACCGGCCCAAAAGTGGCCCATAAAGTTTAAATGGCCCGGCCCAACTAAAGGTCCGCAAGATTTTGCAGACCATAATGGGCCGGCCCAACTAAAGGCCCATGAGATTTTGCGGACCATAATGGGCTGGCCCAGCTAAAGGCCCACAAGATTTTGTGGGCCATAATGGGTCGGCCCAGGTAAAGGCCCACCTAAAGGCCCACGAGATTTCGTCGACATTAATGGGCCGGCCCAGCTGTAGGCCAACAAGATTTTGAGGACCCTAGTAGGCCGGCCCATTAACTGGCTGCCATGTTTTGGGCCAAATGCCGGCCCATATTTGATCCGGTCCATTAATGGCCTGCCACGTTCCCGGCCTAACAATGGCCCATATGAGATCCAAACCGTTAAAAGTCTACCATGTTCTGGGCCAAATTACGGCCCAGATCAGGTCCGACCCTTTAAGAGGCTTTGGGCTAAATTATTGCCCATATCAGATTCGACCCGTCAACTGGACGCTATGCTTTTGGGCCCACTTGCTAAAGGCCCATTTAGTAATTTGGCCTGATATTAGTTTCGGCCTGTTAAGGGCCCGTTTAACATTTCGGCCCTATGTTAATTTCGGCCTGTTAAAAGCCCGTCATATAGTTGGGCCTAACTACGGCCCGGTTTGCATCCGGCATGCTCGCAGCCGATAATCTGATTGGGCCAAACAAGGACCGAGACAATTTTCGCTTGTTAAAAGCCCGTGATTTGATTGGCACAATCATGGGCCGGGGTCCGTTTCGGGCTTCTGTCGGCCCGTGAGCTGTTCGGCACGTTTCAGGCCCAACCTTTTTCTCAGCCTCCTAAAAGCCCATTGAGTTTTCTTGTGAAAAGAGGGCCGACGGTTTACTCGGCCTATTAAAGGCCCGACTCTACTAGTGGGCCAGTTTACATTTAGGCCTTCTAATGGACCAAGATGACGGGGCCCATGATGCGGATCATACATCGTGATTGCATGACGGCCCGATTATGTACCGTAATTGTATGGTTTGGCCGGTTTACTGCGAAGACATGATATATATATATATACAGGAAAATAACTGCAACATCGTGAATAAGAAAAGACCTAGACTATACAATAAAGAAATTACGGCATATTACATCCACTGGGCATGAAAGTTCGCCACTATGATAATAAAGCACAAGCAGACAACAGATTACATACACGGGGCATCAAAGATCGCCACCGGTGCAACTAAACACGCCGACAAAATAATATACAAAACCGACAACACTTCAATAGAGTTCAAGAAAGGTTAGCCCTGCTGGGGAGCTGCAGCGCAAGCAGCTGAGCAAGCTGATGAGACTGCGCTTGTTTAACACTTATATCCCCCTCACTCTGAAAGATAAACAAGCAGACAGATGACAAGTTTTGCACATAAAAGTATCAGTGCTGACAATTCATCACATTTCTTACTGACAAATAAAGTGACACAGTTTAAAATTGCATTAACACAATATGGTATTGTTCAGGTCAAGACATGGCAGGAAATGACATTGTGATGGAGTTGGTAGCTTCACGACACCACTCGATTACAGATCAAGAACTCATAAGTATCAATGGTTAGTGTGCTGTCAATTTATCCCATTTCAGATTGGCAAATAAAGAGACGGTTTAAATAATAGTAGAATGATATGACATTGTTCATAGTTAAGACATTGCATAATATGACATTGTGCTGTAGTGGGTAGGTTCACCACACCACTGGATTACGGATCAAGAACAAAAGCATACATGCACTGCAAAAGAAGATCACTTGCTCTGTATAGTATAATTTACATGGTATGAAGAAGGAACTTGTTGTACAACTGATTTCTTAAATTGAGAAGGACAAACTTTTGTTTATGAACTACATAATAAACTTTAAACATGCAATTTAATGCAAACACAAAAAATAAACAGCTGTTGCAGTCATGACTAACCAATTATACACAACAAAGTTTGAAGGCTTGAGAAGGACAAACTTACATTATTGGTGAAGGCATGCTCTATAAAGCCCTTGTGCATGCTGATGGGGGGTGGGGGCAATTCAAGAAGTTTACCACAGAATCTTCTTCACAAGCATTGCCTTTATTCTACATTTTGTTAAGAGTAAATATAGATGTGACAATATAAGAAAAAATGGAGAATATTTAAGATAAGATGAAGAGTGATGCTACATAACCAAGTAGCTATAAATGTAAGTATAGCGATACAGGCAAAAGGTACAACCAAGAGCAATGCAGAGCTAAACTTCTTCAGTACCATCGGTGTTATCCAACCTTATGGTAAGAGTAAATATAGATCTTATGTGTAGAAAATGGAGGGTAAAGGAAAATAAGCTGCAGAGTGATGGTAGATGAACAACTACCTGTCAATATAAGTACACTGATAAAGGACAGGAGATACTTACAAGAACAATGCAAAGCTAAAAAAATTCATTGGCATTGGACATATTCTACACTAATGTAACCATTCATACAGATCAGATAATTTGGAGCGAACAATTGGTAAGCAAGCTATCATGCATACTTCTGTCACATAATGAACCAGGTATGTATGCAAGTACAGTGATACAGGACAATAAGTACTAACAAGAGCAAAGCAGTGGGCAGCATATTTGCGATATCCTGTCATTCTTTTCAAACCGGAATTCTTTTTCGAGCAGATTTCCTACAAAAAAGATCCGTAAGGCACATGCGGAAAAGTAGAAGTTCAAATTGTCATGCGATATCATAGACAGTACCTCATCCTCGGAACGAGACCAGTGCATAACAAGGTTTTTCCATTCAATGTCTTCTAAATTTAGCACATGTGACTTCACCCGAAATTCGTTTATAGACTTGCCATCAAAGTGTGATTTCCTCAGGTAACACCAATACTACTGCAATGCTTCCTTGAAAAGCGCAAGCAAGCTTTGCTCGTCATGACTACCCAGATTGACACTCGCCTACTTAAAACAATGTAATGTAAATCATTGATGTGTTCAATTAGCAGAAAACAGGAAAATAATCACCATGAATAATAGCACTTACACGTAAGTGGGACAGGAAGATGTGAAAATGATGTTTGTCTTCACTATAATCTTCCCATGATGGGAATATATGCACATAGTCCTAACAACATTGAAAGCATTGTCTTTTAAACTGTGAATAACTGGAATGGGGTTCCAATCTGCAGGAATTGGCCGTCTCTGCAGTTGGGATAGGTCTTCCGCCGGTGGACTTGTTGTACTTTTTGCTGGAGTGGAATTTTTCTGTGGTACGGCTGGTGCTACGACAACTGAAATCAGCATACCTTTTGCTGGAGTGCAGGTCCTGTGTGGTGCGGCTAGTGGTGTGGCCAGTGAAGTATGGGTATAGTCTGCTGGAGTTGGTCCTACGTTTTGTGTCACTGGTTGTACAACCAATATAAGTGGCGCGTTGTCTGATTTCTCTGGCACAACCACATTTTCAAGGACTTTGCTGGTGCTCCTTCAGGTTCAGCAATCACCCTCTTCCTTTTTGATGTCTGATGCACAAGAACAACATTTGAGTGAAAAAACATGGTATGATGACAGATGGAATATGTATTGATAATGGATGGGCATGGCATCTCGACATATATGATGAGTAAACTAAGCAGATGGCGGTGCAAGAAAGTAGAAGAAATGCAAGACAACATATGCAAGATATGCGCGATCAATAAAACCTTGCCAAATTAGAACAGGCACCTTGACGGGTGAACATGACATGCCATCTGCCTTTGACTCCTCGAGGTTAGAATAGTCATTAGGATCATATTTTGAACAAGAATCAACAGGTGGGGAGCGTATGAGTTTCATTGCATCCAGAATGGCACTCAATGCCTTGGTGCCAATTTTGTAAGTCATTGCGGTGTTTAGCTTCAAGAGTGGACTGCTGCTAGTGCAACACAAAGCAGCTACACAGATCATAGTGTGATATAACGGGAAAACAGTAAGCATCAGAGTAAAATCAGCAAAGTGGAACTTGCTGGAATATATGTGCTATTATTGCCGGTACGGCTAGAAAGGCTTCGGATACCAGCTCTCTTCAACTGAAGGTGTGGTACTGTTAATATTAATGTAACTCTCAAAGGCGACACAGCTCCCCGCATTTTCTTGCTATTCTTATACGATTCAAGTGGGCATGCCACTACAAATCCTATTCCCATGTTTACAAAAGCCTACGAATCAAAGAGGCCCGAAGAGTTCAAAGTGTCCATACCAACCGACCGTATAGACCTCTACACTGCAAATGTCCCTACTCATCTTCACTACAAGGAACATACTGTACTACTATCATACTCTCTCCGTTCCAAAATATAAGTCTTGGTAGAGATTTCCACTATGAATCACATACAGATGTATCCAGATACATTTTAGAGTGTAGATTCACTCATTTTGCTCCAAATGTAGACCATGGTGGAATCTATACAAAGACTTGTATTTAGGAATGGAGAGAGTACTTATTAAAGAAGAACGGAAGAGGAACATGCTAAAGAAGAGGAAGAAGATTTTGGATAATAAAATATTCGTTGCGCACTGCCCACACATGATGAACCAGAGTGCATTAAGAAAGCAACTCCCTGCTGTCTCTCTATATGTGGTGCACGTGCTTTTTCGAAAGTAAAGTAGGAACATTAGCTGACCAATTAAATATTATCTGTTTTAGTAATATTAGCATCATATCAGATTCGTACTTGACCAACAAGTTTGGAATTATGAGTGGCACGTTGTTTAGCTTGATGGATTTAGGAGCAGTGCTAAGCAGGTGCGATGGTGGTACCGTATATAAATGCATGTCTGCATGCAAGTCGCGTGACTTTTGTCATTTGGGTCAGTCGACCATTTCAGGCGGTTGGATGAAGATCCTACGTCTCCTAACCCTTCTTCCTCGTCTCTGATTCTTCTCATATAGAACACCGCACGGGCCGTCGGCCGAACCATCGCCCCCACCACCTGTGTTCCTCCACCACCCCCACCCCCACCCTCGCCCCCACCTGCGTCGAGTTTTCTTCGTTCAGCGAGGCCCCACCACCGCCCCCACAACCAAAGTCCCCACCCGAGCCCCTTCGTTCGCACCGGCGAACTCCGGCGAGCTCTGAAAAAGCGACTGACCCAATTTTTAAATTTAGTCTACTGTGATTTAACTAGTGTGGAATATAAAAGGCGAAAACCATAAGCATTGGGAGTATAGTGTTGAGCGTGCCTTGGCGGATCTGAAGGTGCAAACTGGACAAAGGCAACTTTGCAACCAATGTTTGCTTTCAACTAGCAAGTAAGTGATGGACAAGAAATCAGAGTAAAGCAGTGGCGATCCATTTTCTTGCTGCAATAAATAAGTTGAGCAGATACGAAAGAGTACCGCCTCTGGTGCGGCGCCATGTATGCATCTGCTGAGAATTTGACGGTGCTGCGGTAGCGATGGCTGTCGGCGGCGTGGAAGCAGATCTAGGAGGGTAGACGATGGCGGCAGGGCGCGGTGGACGAGACGGTCGTAGGAGCGGTGCTGGCAAGGTGGACGACGACGGGGATGAAGCGACAGGATGGGATGCAAGGATCCTGGTCCGAAGCCGTGGATGAGGGAGGTCGATCTCTTGTAATGGACGGCAGCGTCAGGGTATCAGCTCCGGCATGGTGCAGGAGGACAGCGGTGGATGGGGTGGCCGACGGAGGAGGCTGGGGTGGAGAGGGTGTTTTGGCGCCCACGGAGTAAGAATGTGGGAACGGAGGTGGAGAGGAAGGGGGGAACCATGTCTTCAGGGCGCGCTTGTCTCAAATGCAAGGAAATTTACAAACTTAGCCCCCGTTTCAAATTTCCTACATCACAACAATATTAGTCGGTTGGGGATAGGACGGTAATCTCGCATACTATCAGGGATATAACAATCAGGTATAATCCGGCCAGAAGGGTCCGGTTTAAGTTATCAAGATTATACTATCAGGGAGGCCCAGCGAAGTATGAAGTAAAGGATTGTAGCCCAGGGGGCTTAGAGCCCGTATGATAGGGCCCAAGACTTGTAAACCGTCATACTATGTAACTTGGGATGTAAGATAGAAAGAGCAGAGACCGAGGCGGACACGTTTATGATCCGTCCTCGGGACTCTGTAAACCGGACCGACGTCACCTCTTATATAAAGGGGTGACCCGGAGATGGTTCAGGACAGGAAACAACAGCTCGAGACACAGGCAAAGCGGATTCGCTCCCTGGTCATCAAACCCCAAGCAATACCACACCAAACTAGACGTAGGCTTTTACCTTCATCAAAGGGGCCGAACTAGGATAAAACCCCTGTGTCCTTCGTCCGCTTTAACCCCTTTAAGCTAACACGAGCGATGGCCTCACGACTAAGTCCTTTTGATAGGACATCTGCTGTGCTAAATCCACGACACATACACCGAATATTTGCCGATGAGAGTTTGTTTTTGGCTCCCACCATGTATGAATTGGGGAGGGAGTCGATTTCGGCCGAGGACACACTGTGTTTTGGCACCCACCGTGTATGAATCCGGGTGAGAGGCGGTTATGCCACGTTTGAGTGAAATTACAAACCTACCCCTATCGAAACCTATAGAAATCGAGCAGATAGGCTTTGCGTGGCAGGGATAGGCAGTAGTAATTTCCATCTCACAGATTTTGGTTTCGGGCGGTTACTGCGACTTTCCCCGCTTCGTTCAAATTTTTCAGAGTGCACGTTTACCGTGCCAACTCAATTCGAATCCCATTTGTATTCTATTTTATTCGGACGGGATCCATTTTCGATTGGAATAAAATTCTATATACATCATTTTTTATATATACTTTCAAAAGCACAACAAATAATTCTGCTCCTTTATATGTATAATATGATTTACAAATATAATGATCTCAAAATCATAAGGTTGAAATCAAAAAATTAAACCAAATTATGTTCTACTAAAATATATGGATCAGTAATATCTACATATTAAATAACATAGATGCGCGTGAATTCATATGAGTATGCATGTTTGATAGATCAATTTTGGTTCGAGTATGGATTACATGTATCATCATCTCGAATTCAAATATTTGAATCCCTTTTATGTTCACTCCTTTGATGCCCATATCTCTCGCATGCATGCTCCTTCATGTAGCTATCACTCTCTTTTCTCCAGCTCACCCGCACACTCACTTCATGTTTCTCCTATCCTCGCAAACATGGTCTCTCGACGTCTCCCTTGAGAAGTGTCACACTCTCCCTATCATTATACATTACACGGTTTTCATTATCTCTCACGTATCTACCGTTCTCTCATATCACTAGGTACCTAAGATTTTTTTTTCACTGCCACACACATAGTCTCCACTCGTCTTTCACTTTGTCTTTCTCTCTATGGGATTCTCTCACACACCCTATATGTCTCTAGATATGAATCATACCACTAAAATTACTCTCTGTCTCTCCTGTAGACACAACATTTGTTGAGGTCTCCTTTTCGTCTCCATCCCAGACTGACATTATTCATTTGTTAACCGATCAGACAAACTCCCCCCTCTCTCTCTCTCGCTCACACACACAACTCCTGCTTCCACTCCCCTTCCCGACTACCGTCTCTCTCTCTCACACAAAACTCTCGCTTTCACACCCCCGACTCGTATTTCTCTCACAAACATTTATCAACTAGCCTATAGATAGGTTTATACACCCGCACGCTCGAGCTTCCACTATTGCATACATGTCTCTCTCTCGCTCCTTGTATCTATGTAGATTTTTCTTCCCTTCTTGAGACACGCCCTCTCGATCGTGCACACACACACTATCGCCTCATTTTAAGCTGATACCTCTCGCACACCCACTCTTTGTGTCTTTGTCATAGATGCACTCCATCCTCCTCCTCTCTCCCCCTCTCTCTCTCACATGGGCTTTTTGCAACAACTAGCAAGATGCCCATGCGTTGCACGGAACATCAAGATGCATTTGTATGAGTAGTTTATCTTGTGGGAGAAAATGATGAACAAGGGAAGGCCTTATTTGCAACTATGGCGAGGGGTGTGGGTATCTTTTTGTAAAATTGCCATAGTTTCCTTCTTATCCGTCAGATATAGATTGGACGGCCTATATTGCAGGATGACGGGCACATGATCATCACCGACTATGCTTTTTATAAGAGTAGGGATAAAAACAGAGTTGGTGATGATGGTGGGCCTGCCATCCTGCAATATAGGCCGTCCGATTATATCTGACAGATAGGAACGAAACTATGGCAATTTACCCGCACTCCTCTCCACATTTGCAGATAAGGCCTTCCCTCGTTCATCCTTTTCTCCCACAAGATTTTGATGTTCCGTGCAACGCACGGGCATCTTGCTAGTAAGAGTAGAAATTAGACATATACCACTTCTCGAACCTTGAAACCAACAACATTCCTCCCTTATCTCATCAAAACCGCCAAAGGAATATATTTTGAGTGAAACATAACAATTTTTTAGTGATATACGTATTTCAACACTAGACTTTTTTTTCTATCAAATCGGTGAATATGTATTAATCTACTCAGATCGTGTGGCAACGCATTGGCACATTGCTAGTAGTTATTATATTTTTTGGACACCACACAAATGGTGGAGTACATATACGAAGGGAAGAGGCGCACACACAGTCAGTCTCTCGTTGTCTTGCACACACGAGTGTTACGTAATGGCAACATTAACAAATAAACCCTAAAACCCTAGGTGCACGATTGCTGCATTTGCGGGTACCAGGTACGTGGTGGATCGCACCTTTGTAGGAATAGTCAGCTCGCATGATAATTTGATCCGTAGGAGTTGATGGTCGGGACCACAGGTGAACGACTTGGAGGCAGTGGCTCACCAGTTGCCACAGATCGAGTAGCCACATTTAAAATATCATTTTTAGCGGGGTTAAGAGTTCCCATTTTCAACAGCGCGTTATAAGTACTAAGTAGTTTTCAAAACGATTGGTATGGAGCGAAAATGGAGTTCATAGTACTACGTACCTCCTTGGCGTATGGTTGTATGGGTTTATGCTGCGAGATGTTGAACCTGGTAGTTCTAGGGAAAATACTATGTTTAGATTTAGATGTTGGTTTTCAGTAATGAAAATCGGAAGGGGGAAACCCTCTTTGATTAAAAAAAACTACTACCTCCGTTCTGGTTTACTTGTCCCCATCCTATTTTGGGTCAAAATTTGTCCATGAATTTTAATTGTAAAATGTGAATGGAAAACGAGATTTTGTTATACGCAAACAAAAAAGGACTGGAGGGAGTGATTGCTCTAACACGGATGCGACCTCTCATAGCGCAGGCATTGAACCAGCGCGCCGGCCAAGAGGGCCCCACTTGCTGCAGGCCTGGCTGAACACGCCTCCTCGCCGCATGCAACCGGCTTCAAACTGCTCCGTCTGCCTTCATTGAATTTGCGCGTGTGTCGGCAACACGTCCTTCCACGAGCCGACCGGCATTTTAGAACACAAAAAATGACCAAAATATAATTAATTACGCATGGTCTTGACTTGTTGTGCTCGCACTAGTAGTAGGAACTAGAGGTTTTTCTTTATTCATAACTCTCCTCAAATTTTTTTGGCTTTGAAATGAATCATGGTTGTGGACATTATGTATGAATGTGGAGATATCTGTGAACATGAATTTGATGTGGAAGTTGAACTTGGAATGTCGGGCTTGCGCGTGAACTATACCATGTCCAATGCTTCGTCTGTTATTGTTTGGAAAGTAATTGCTGTTATTATATGACATGAAAAAATATATTAGTAGATGCAGGGACATCACAATAGGTATGCTGACTGTATAAACATTTGAACCTAGCTATATGAAGGAAATTTTGTATTGACAACATTTTTAGATAGCAGGAGACGCCTAGCCTGCTCTGCCTCTGCTAGCTTATTTCTGGCTTCTTCCATCTCTTCGTTGGCATGGGTGAAGAGAGCATCTGATTGCTCTTTTCACTTCTTCAGGAACTCAGCTACATTCTCAAGGGCTGCTGCATGTTTTCTTTCAGCCTTTACTAGAGCCACGAGGACACGAACATATGACGACTCCACCTGGCTTGTGTGTAATCCAGCATTATCAGGGAATTTTCACCTTGTGTCTAATCCAGCATCATTAGGGAACTGACACCTTGTGTGTAATCCAGCCTCATTTTGGAAACATGATCTCGAGGTTGACCATACTTCCCTCCTCGCAGGAACTGCATCCTGACATGAAGTTACTTCTTTTTTAGATAATTACTCAGAGCAACCCAGATCCATTTAGTAGAAGCCAGATAAACAGAACTGGGAGAAGTGAATTCAAAAGAAAAAAAATATAAAAACAGACTACAAGGTGAGAACACCCACTTCCTACATCAAGCTAAAAATGAAAGCACTAGGATGATTAAGACTCTTCTTATGACACATCGAAGAACACGAGGCTTAAGAGAAACAGAAACTACAACATATAAACATCGAAGAACACGAGGCTAAACCAAAGTAATTGAAAGGGTGTTACTTATTAAAGCTCGTTTTACAGGTTCGGTGCAGCTCCTCTTAAACTTCCCACGCTCCTTGAAGATGTCCCCAATATCCCGTGTTTTGTCTTCATTGCTCCTCTGCATGTTCGCACTCATGATTTTAAAATCTCAACATGGCAAGAAAAATATACTACTAGTAATACTCGCGCATCTTGTGGGCAACATTAAAGCACTCGTCTGCAATGTTAGAGCATCTCCAACAGAATCGCAACGCGCGGCGCTTTAGAAAAGTGTTTACAGTGCTGAGATCGAGAAGTAGAGGATAGTTCTCAGCATAGATAGATAAAAAATAGATTATTCAACTACTCCTCGTCGTCCGAGTCCTCCTCGGTGATGTCCTCCTCCGACATCTGACTGTAGGCCTGAAGATACCGATCATCGTCGGATTCCCAGGGCGACGCTGCTCCTAGCCTCATGTTGAATTAAGCGTCCGCTTTTTGTCTACGCTTGTCCTCGCGATAGGCGGCTCGCTCCGCCCTCCTCTTATCCATCTCCGCCCTCCTTTGCTTGTAGAACGCGCGCACGTTGATGATGTCCCGCGGGAAGTGTTGGTGCCACAGCACCATGGCTTCCTCGTCCATCTCGGCGATGCCGAGACGGTGCTCCCGCCTCCGGTTGTCTCAACGATCCTCGTCGGTGATAAGCCGCGGCAGAGGCGCGAGCTCCTGTGCCCGCTCCCGCATCGGCACGTTGGGGAAGTTCTATGTTCTATGAGGCTACTGGAGGTGCCACGCCGCCATGTCGTACGCGCGGGCGGCCTCGTTGGCAGTGTCAAAATAGCCGAGGCCGAGGAGCATCCCGCGAAACCGGATCTCGGCGGAGAAGCCGCCGGAGGGGCGCGCACGGACGCCGCGGTATCCCCAAGTTTCCCGGCGACGCGGCGGCATGGTGGCGCGGCGGCGGCGAGGCGAGAAAGAGCGGGGAGAGAGCGGTGGCGAGGCATAGAGCGGGGAGAGAGCGGTGGCAAGACACTGAGCGGTGGGAGGGCGTTGGATTTTATAAAGCGCGCCGGACGTCGCGCGCCCGAACTAGCGCACGCCCGGCCGCTTTTTTTTCGCGCGCGCGCAATCCTTTCGCGACGTCTCTGCTATCTCTACTCTCTTCTCTACTGTTATATTTATTTTATATTTAATATTTATCTCTACTTCTCTACTCTCTATTTTTTCTACGTGTTCCCTAATATTATAAAAAACAGAGTTGGTGATGATGGTGTTCCTGCCATCCTGCAATATAGGCCATCCAATTTATACCCGACGGATAGGAAGGAAACTATGGCAATTTTGCAAAAAGATACCCACACCCCTCTCCCCATTTGCAAATAAGGCAATCCCTCATTCATCCTTTTCTCCCACAAGATAAACTACTCATACAAATGCATCTTGATGCGTGCAATGCATGGGCATCTTGCTACTTCTAAAAAACTATCCATCATTTGCCACACTACTGGTTGCAGATGAAATACCTACCCAAGCACAGCGCGATACATGAGCGACACACAATTACAAGCTGATATTCTGTTGGACAATGGAGGCGATAACCAATTACTTTTACGGGAAAAATAGCACCCAAGAAATTTGAAGGGTAGGCATGAACAAAATTGGAACTGCACATGTACTGCTAAGTGATTCAATATACACATTACCAATCGAGGAGGAGAATGATGGTCGCAGCGGCCTCTATGAGTCATGGTTGGCAACGAGAGGCAGTTCATTGTCCATGACGGTGGTGCTTCTGCGCTTGGCGTCGGCTTCCGGGAAGCAGATCCAAGACCGTGGAAGACGGTGCCAGGGAAGAGGCTCCATGTACGACGAAGGCGGTGGACCGGCTCCAGTGCGGCGTACGAGGTCGTCGATGAGGCAGATGCGCTGCGGTGGATGAATGCGCCGATGTAGAAGGGGAGGAGCACGAAGGCTGCGGTGCCGTGGAGAAGTCTATTTTGCGGTGGGGATACAAAATGGGGAGTATTCATGTGTACTACTCTGGGTGCCGGGGTGGGGTTGGCTGGGTAGGGTGAACCTGAAGTTACGAAAACAGCCCCCTACCAACCGTCATCTGTAGGCCTGTTCCGAAGGCTATGATGGTAATTCCCACTGCTCGAATCAGGGTCGCGGGAGAGTTTCCCGCCGACCTCAAAATTTTGTGACACTGAACTCCCCATGTGGCGTGTTGGGTGATTCGGCTAAGCAACTAGCGAGTAGTACTAGTAAACTCTGCATATTAGGTTTAACCGAAGTCAAACTTCCTAAAGTTTGACCAAGTTTATAGAAAAATATAAACATTTACCATAACATATATGTATGATGTGAAAGTACATTCAATAATGAATCTAATGGTATTTATTTTTTATTATATATGTTAATATTTGTTGTTATAAACTTTCTGAGAGTTTACAAAACTTGACTTTGACCAATGCTAATACGCAGACTTAAATAAACACAGAGGGTGTACACATTTGTTTTCTTAGTATGTAGTGAATTAATCATTTGTTGAAATTGTGAAATAAATATATTAGGCTACTGACCTCGAATGTAATGGTTTATACAATTCAATAGTTACAATCATTGTCGAATTCCAAGATGTATACGAGGTCTATAGTACTTCACAACATGCTCAAACTCGCATAATCCTAGTCAAATGACAATCAAAATGCATTTCATAGTTATTACTTTGTAGGATGCAACAAAACCAACAATAACTCTACATCAGCCATTATAAAAGCAACATTTTGAACATATCCCAATGTGTGAATGAAACATGCAGAGAGAGATTGCAAAGGTGGAGCAGATAGGGCGAGAAAGATTGTATGTATGTGGATGAGAGAGTAGGAGACAAACCTAACAAAACAGAGAGAGGGAGATAGAGAGAGAGAGAGAGAGGAAAAAGTTAGGTCTGTGAGAAAGATGGAGACATGTAATATACGTGAGATGCGTGTGCATCCGGATTCTATATACGTGGAAGGAGAAGAGAGAACAGGTTTGTTGAGAGAGCTGGAAAAACATGGACGAGAAGGGAAGGATCTCGTGGGTTGAGGGATTGGTAAATTTGTGCGGGGGAGAGAGGGATTGGTAATTTTGTGCGAGAGAGAGAGGATGGGAGGAGGAGTCAGTCAGCCGTCGTGACATCATCCTGCTTCCAAATGGCCCCGCATTCTCTAGCGCAGTGTGGTCGCCGTCTTCGATCTCCTCGATGCCCTCTTTTAAGATTGAGGTGTTGTGCATGCTAGGGTGCAGAGAAGCACAAGCGAGAGTGGTCGCCATATAACCTTGGATGGGGATGAATTGTGTGCTCGGGGGAGGGGGTGTGTGTGTGCTGTGTGCTATGTGTGTGTGTGTGTCAGATATTGAGAGAAAACAAACCTAAGGAGAGGAGTGTGTGTATGTGACGGAAAACTACTTGCTAAACAGGGTATTCACGAAGAGATTGTGCGTGCGAGATACAGAGCGATGTGCGGGCCTTGAGGTGGGCAGGGGCCGGGTGAGGGTGTCAAAATGTGCACGTTGATACATGTGTTACATGTGATCGTGCGAGGGACGGATGAATCGATAGAGATGGTTGTTGTGTTACGGATGCTCCTCTCTCTCTCTCTCTCTCTCTCTCACACACACACACACACACACACACACACACACACACACACACACACACACACACAAGTAAAATGGAAGACCGTTCTCTCATGTATACACAACGTATCGTCATCTGTCCATGTCTCACTCATGCATGATCATTTGCACATTCACACCTCTCTATGTCTCTATCACACGCACACCGTCTACACATTGCCCTTCCGCCACAACACACATATGGACACATACACACATTCTCTCTCAGTCACACACACAAAATTGGTATTAAAAAAACTAGGGCACACCTAAAACGTCCAAATCCAAATAAACACGAACTGGAGCTAAATTCAAATATATGGAAATATTGTAGCGCCAAGAACTTTTCCCGGAAAAAAAGTTGAGTAATATTCGGGGATTGTTTTCATACACACAAAAAGGTTCGGTGGATGTCCTTCGAGCGCGGCACGGTGATGCACCGTTCGATCGACCGCACGGCCGCGGTTCACGCACTTGCACATGATTCCGTATCGTGACTGTGGTAACTAATAAAAGCACTGCCTAAGTCTAATGTTTACGTGTACTAGTAAGGCTTTCTTTTAAGTTGGACCAACCCTATATAAAACTAAACTAAGCTCCCATACGCGCACTCATCAATATGCCGCCGCCGCCGTTGCGCATGCCGGCGCCCGCCTACTCCGGCCAACAATTTCTCGCCCATCACCGCCGTGTCACCGCCAAGCCGAAGGCTCACCCGCTCACGTCGTCTGCAGTACCTCCTCGTGATGCCGCCGCGCTGCCAAGCACGCGAGCAGCTGGTGGAGCCACGTCTATGCACGCAGCGTACAAAGAGGAGGACGAGCGCGTTCTCCAGCACGCCGACGAGGAGGAACTAGCGTGTCATTGTCGTCTCCGCCCGCGCGGAGGAGGCGCGCATGGTGGTTGTCGCGGCGGAAGCCGGTCACACGCGCGTCGAGCCCGCAAACTAGGTGCGAAGGCGGAATCTACCTCCGAGATCTTGAATGCCACGTGGATCCTGCAATCTGAAGGAGCAATTTCGGTCAGTCGACTCTTGTGAGCCGTTTGATGCAACATGGATGGCTAGAAGGGCTTCTTCAACCTCCGAAATAGATGCACAGTTCATCTTCTCAGCCCGCCACACGCCTAACCGCCTGCCGCCGCCGCCGCACCCTCCCCTGAACTGCCTGCCACCGCCATGCTCCCCCACCCCCGCCATCCGTTTAACCCCGGGCATGATCCATTTTTTTCCGGCGAACTGCATTCCATACCCAACACTCATAAGATAGATCATGGGCACCCTGCCGTCTTCTTCCTTCACTCCGTCGAACTAATCAATTGACCCAAATTATACTACTAGTACGAACGTATTAACTATAGTAGGAACACGAAGATACGAGCAGTAGTACCAACTGCAAAAAGAACAGTAGTAAGACATAGTACTAGTACTACTGTACGTACTAAAGAGTTCAAATAACGAGAAAGAACATAAACATAGTTCTGCTGGGGCCTCAGCACAACACACCCTTGAAAATAAACTAAGCAACTAGTCCGCTTGACATAGCAGTAGAACCAGCATGAGCTATGGCACTGCCACCTACTCGGAGTCTGAGTCCACGTCCTCGACTTCGTCCTCGGCCCTCTTCCTCTTCCTCTTCACCGACACTTCTTTGCTTGAACCGGACACTGGGCTCTGCTTCTTCATCCAACCCTTGTAGATATTTAAACAAAGGTAGGCATCCATTGCTACGTACATGATGTGATCTTCACCTAATGTCTTTGACTCCCATGCACGATGAAACTCGTGGTGAGGTTTCTTCAGTTTAGCGTACGAACGATCAATCATGGCTGCTGCCAGGGTTAACATTGAAGGCTGAGAGGAGGACACCAGGCTTGCCTTCTGGAGATCGAAGACCTGGCCTACAACGAGCCCTATCCGACCCAGTATTTCCTTGTCGTTCCTAAAGTCCACAATAACAAATTTGACTCGGCCGCCCTTGAGAAACTTCTTAAATTCCTCGCACTCAACGTCGACATGACATATGTGGTAGACCAAGCATAAGTCATGCACGCAAACCTGGATCACGACGGGCTTCTTCTTCTTTGCCTCCTTTAGTTTCTTCTCGCTTCCCAGGAGTGTGGTGTACTCAACATGTAACCCAGCGACCCACTCATCATTTGAGTTTTCAAACATGCGTTTGAAGCGAGCAAGGAATTCTTTCACCGTTGCAGACGAACGGGCGTAGATGACGTCTAACTCATCGCCGGTGATGGTTCTAACCTTGTACTCACTGCCGATCATGGAGATTTGGGACGCCATGGATTTGGGAGGAGGGTTAGGATTAGTGGAACTGCCGTAATGTGAAAGGACGGGACGACTGGGAGCGAACTGTTGTAAGGTACTATACTAGTAGAAAACGGGGACGAGTAGGGCGTGCGAACGGCGTGGGGTTGCTGGCTTACCCGGTGGATAAATGGCTGCAATCCCCCAAAGTGTTCTTGAGAACTATGTGGGACCCACTAGATGTCATGTCTACTAGACCCATATCGTAGGCCTGACAATATAGCTTCTGCCTGTTCGCACGCCATGCCGGCTTGTGTTTAACTTCAATTAATTCCGTCAACCGTCGCACCTCCCACGACCTTCGGCCTGTTCGCACGTCATGCCGGCTTGTTTGCTACTACCTCCGTCCGGGTATACAAGTCCGGTGAGCCACCAAGGTGCGTACGTTTTTCAAGGCCGCTGGCTGCATGCACCTACTTTTTCTTGGTTCTGCCGCTGTATTTGTGCTTGATTGGACGGGTGATGCGTGTGGTTAAAACCGAAGAGTCAACCTGGTTGCATGCTGTAAATGCTAGCCGGTGTTGGATTGGTCACATGCAAAAGCGAACGACTCAGCTGGTTGCATGCAAAACTGTCAGCGATTTGATTGGCTGCTCCTATTCCATGAAAATACGCGTCGGTTGGTTATTAAAGCTTTGCCTTGATCCTTGAGTTTTGGCTAATGGGCTTTATAAACCCAGACGAAGGTAGTATTCCCGTGTGCATGACACCAGCTAAGATACCACCATTATGGCCAGCCTTAACCATCGCATGCAATAATTTAGTGCACCTTGAAATATGAACATGTGTGGGGCGTGTATGTTTTTAATGACTTGAGACTATACCTAGCCCGGCATGCAAGATGAGACTTTATGCACCGTTCCCCATACCTGCAGGAAGCCCGTTCGTCTCCAAATCTTTTCCTCTCCATGTGTGGAAACAATATGCCCGCCAGACTCTCCTTCTCCCTCCGATGGACCCACCACTCCACCCGGGACGCTGCTTCAGATACATAACTTCAGGTGCATTGGGTCACTGACATATGGGCCCAACAGGGGTCTGGCCCACATGTCAGTGACGCAACTGGACCTGCAGTTAAGTCAGTGCAACTCAGTCCATATCTTACGTAGGTGTGACATTGCTCGCTATAAATACTGCGCCTCCCACGACATTCGGAAGAACGCTCACATTCATCGCTATCTCCTCCCCCTCCCTCTCATGTAGACCACCATGGCATCGCCCCTCCCAAGCCCTAGGCGCCCCTCGCTGCACCGCGTGGATGGTCACGCGTCGTTGTTCTGTTCCTCGCCGCCACTAGTCGAGGAGGACGCGTCGGTGTTTCGCTCCTCGCCGCGACGCGTCGAGGTGGACGCGTCGGCGTTCCGCTCCTCGCCGCCACTTGCCGAGGAGGACGCGTCGGTATTCCGCTCCTCGCCGCGACGCGTCGAGGTGGACGCGTCGGCGTTCCCAATCTTGCTAGCACGTGCGTCGGAGGGCGCGTCGGCTCCCCGCTATGAGGAGAACGCCGCGCCGCCCGCCGAGCCCCCCAGCCTTGAGGAGCTTTGGAAAGAAATGGATGTTGCCTTGTGGGAGGCTTTGCCTCCAGTAGAGCGCACCAAAATAGAGGCAGAGAAGAAGGTCAAGGAAGAGAAGCGCACTGCGGGACAAGCTACCTGGTAGGCCTATGTCGCGTCCAAGAGAGTCAGGCAATTGGCTCTTTGGTAGAAGGCTCGTGCGAGGGCCATGAGGGTGGCGGAGGACGCCCGTGCCAAAGCCCTGAGTGCAGTCAGGCCCAAGCGCCTCATCTACGCTTGGCGGTACATGGACAGGGTGTACGCTTCCAGCGAGGAAGAGTACCTGTTGGCACCGAATCACCACACCGGTGAGATCACGCTCACCCGCCGGCAATCCGCTAATCAGCACCTCACGAGTTGCAAGGCTGAGGAAGAGGCATTGTGTCGGCGCGCTGGGAAACGACCGCGCACCAGAGCATTCGTGGCGCGCCGCAAGCGCTCCTGCGAGCGCCGTGGCTTTTAGTAGGAGTATAATTTTTGTTTCGTAAGGCGATCTCATTAGTTTTGGGACGCAAATGATAAACCCCGAATGTTCAGGACTTATTAGCGTCCTTAATTAAGTAAATAAAAGGGAAAGTTTGGAAACCTTCTGTATTCGTACGCATTTTGTAAGTACGTGCATATAGCACAAACTTTACCATATACTATCGCACTACACGTCTCTCTCTATATATGCTTGCAGACTGTGCTACTCCCTCCGTCCAGGTCAACAAGTCATCTTTGGTTGTGCACCGTGACCAAGAAAGAGGGAATACTTATACACCTAGACGGAGGGACTACTACTATTACTTATGTACATGCAAATGCACGTTTTAACACTACGATGCGGTTTTTGTAAAAGTAGAAAAACAACACTAGTCAAGCTTGTGAAATGATTCAATGCAAAACAAATGCAAAAATGCTCATTTGATTGTTTACTTTTAGCTTCCTTCTCTGTGGTTATTTGTCTGTCGTACTTTGTACGGAGCATCTCACTGGTCGGAAAGGCATACAAATTCCCAAACCGCTTCATACACCCTGTATCGAATTTTTTGCCTAACAAGTTGTGCCGTGCAACTGGAATTCCAACTTGAGTACTACTACTAGTAGGAGTACCAGGGGCCAGTTCTTTTAGGCTTCTAGATTAGTAATCCCATAACTACTACCTCCGTCCTGGTTTATTGGTCCCCATTGTAATTTGTGTGAAATTTTGATCATAAATTTAACTAATGAAATGTTAGTGCATGTCACATGCACTAACATTTTATCAGTTAAATCTTTGGTCAAAATTTAGCACAAATTACAATGGTGAGGAATAAACCAGGACGGAGGTACTACTAGTAGTAGTTTAGAAGCCCAAATAAATGAGTGAGGCACCTTAATGTTATTCTCCACTATGACTAGTCTTATGGGAAAAGCTGGGGAAGCCGCCAAAAGAACTGGCCCTAGGAGTAGTAGCTAGGGATACTACGAGTAGTAGCTAGGGATCGAGTGTGCAAGATGAACCGGAGAAAGTAAATGCAGAGAGATGAAATGCAAAAAATACGGAGGGATGTGATGGTTGCTTGTCCGTTTATTTTACCAGGCCACTTATTACTGGGAGTGGTTGGGTTTTATGATATGACGGGTTTACTGCCGCGCCACGAGCGGGGTGAGACTCCCATGCAGCGCCGCCCTCTACACTAGTACTACTACATCGGTCATAGTTTATCCCCCATTGAATTTGACTGAAGACTTAACTGACAAAATGTTAGTGCATGTCAATAAAAACAATATCGTTGGATTCGTATTTGAATGTAGTTTTCAATGATATAATTTTAGGTGACATGCATCATCATTTATCGTACTATATATAATGTTACTTCAATATTTGGTCGTACTAATCTATAGTAAGGTGCCCGTGCGTTGCACGGAAGAGTGAAATGCATTGATCGGGGAGTTGTTTATTTTGACAAAGGATGTGGGGGTCATCTCATGTGTAACGGGTATCGATAGGTTTGTTCGGATATTATTTCATATCTAGAGCTCATAAACATCCGGGTGAAATAGATAAAAAAGTATCTTTTGCAAACAAAAGCGTTCAACTATTCAACCTGCATCCAGAACTTGTGAAGAAATAACTCTTATTGTGCTTTGCAGGAAATGATCTTCAAGAATTAGTTTTGAGTATCCATTGTTATACATGTTGGCTACAGATGACATGGCACTTTCTTATAGTCAACAGTTGGCTATACTATTTAAGTATTAACCATGCCCTTATACACCTAGACGGAGGGATTAAATCAGGATGACTTGGAAGGGGACAGAGGATATGTAAGAAATGGTTCATCATAAGTCTTTCACCAGTACTGTAGTAAAAATTCCTACATGGAAGATTCTAGACTAAACCATAAATGGATACACTTTTATTCATGCGCGATACTCCAATAGAGCAAGATCATGCATGGAAGTCTCCACATGCTTAGACAGCGGATTACATTGAGCGAAGACTAATGATAAACATTTAACTTGATAATGCAGATGTCCAGGTGAACCTCCTTGGAGTCCCCGTGCACATTGTTGGGGGTCAAATAATACCGTGCGTTTTCCATGTCGACATCGGCGGGAAGGTCCCAGCTCGGCAGAGTCCAAGTCAGCTTGACGTAGCTAGTGTCATCGCCCACGTACCTCCGAGGGGTAGTAATAGTGAGCACGCACCCGTACATCGGCCTCGTGTCAGTGTCAGCGTTAGCGGCATCGCCCCTGACACACACTACAGAGATGTGGTGGCGGCCTGCGCGGGCCTCGTCGGTGCCCACGATCAAGAGGAAGACGCTGCCGTCCTCCTCCGAGACTAGCAGGCGATGCTGATCCTCCAGTGACTCCGGCACGGTGAACGGGTAGCATGTCTTGTACTTGATGTTCTTCGCCACCGGACAATAGTGATCTACGAATTATAAAGACTTCAGGCTAATTGCGTTCTTCAACCGCGGTCTCGCCTATCTGACAGGTCACTGCGGTAAGTGGATAAATCTGCACGTCCATCGCAGGATCATACATCCTCCATGGTTCTCTGATGCCATTGAACACAAGGGCTTCATTTACGCTGTCGACTCCTTCTATGGCTGGACGTATTGCTGGCCTACTCCAGTCATCGCTACAAATGGCTGTTACAGCAGTATGTTACTTTCCTATGATATCATGATGGCTTGCTTATATTACTGTCAACATTTACTGAAAAATATTCATGCTCATAACATGCTGTTCTTAAGATTGACTACATCAAGAGACCTTTTTTATTTGACTCCAATATTTTTAGGGTTATTTGACTCCAACTTAATATGATGTCTTAGGCCGTCTGGTGTCCCTACCCTTCCTAATCCCAGAACCTTTCAAAGAAAAGCGGCATGGCAGTTGTAGGTGGTTCCTGGCTCGATCAAACAACAGAGAACGATTGATGATCGTTCGCACATACCGGACGTGTTGTTTCCCGGATACAATCACAGTCACTTCAAGGTCTTTGAGCAAGATCCCAGCTTCTCTGGGCCTTCATGAATTTTTGACTGGAGGTTGGTAAGTAGCCTTGGTACACGCTCCCTATTTGTTGGACTGAATTATCTGATTAACCAGGAGATAACCGACGACAAGGATCATGATGGCAGCGCAGTTTCGTTCATCAGGCAAATCCGTGTGTACACAGCGTACCATGCGTCTCTGCATGCACCATACCCTGATATGTTCCGCCATGCTCTGTAGCCCAAAGTAGGAGAGATGGTCGCAAGTATCAGACTTCGACCTGCTGGCTGGAGTTTCCCCCGTCAGGCACCCATCTGGTTCAAGCTGTCAGCCAATATCCACAGCTTAATAAATAGTAACGTCTAACTGAGCCAGTTAGTTAGATGCGTACACTTGTGTAGTAGGATATTTATTTAGTTTGATGCATACACTTGTTCTTTTTTGGTAGCCTTTTTGTAATGATGGCTGATGTTTGGTTTGGAAGAGAGAGCTGCGTCTTCACTCTTCTGGCATGCTTACTGCTTCTGTTGCACCCCCAGCCCTGGTTGCTGCTGCTGTTGTTTTCAATGTACAATCAGTAGTATATTTTGTCTGCTGGTTGAATAAATGTGTTGTTAGAACGACAAACACAATGTTTTGGAAGTCGTTGTATGGTTCGATCCTTTAGTGTCCCGTACCGTACGTAGCGCATACTATTTTTCGTACGTAACATATTTTCCACTTGTTGATAACATGCAGCCCTCGGATGAAGGCCCAATAGAGAAGCCCATAATTAACTGGAAGTGAGGCTGTCACACCCTGCATTTTGTAACATGTCATTTGCATCAATAAAGCATGAAAATTTGGACCAGCAATTTTTTTGGCATCATTTGGCTTTTATCTGGAATTAAGTTTTTCTTCATGTGTTTTTCATGTGCTCATTAAAGTCAACTACTACCTCTTGTAGAATTCATCTCCCGACCCAAAACTTCTTCCCAATGATCATACCAAGTGTTTATAGCAGTGTAGTATTTTCTTATAAAAATAATTTGGCCAAAATGTATTTTCAAAAAATCAGTATTTCAAAAACCCCTGAATTGAGGTTTGCACTGCAAGTGCTTGATTTAGGGTGGGAAAATTATTTCAAAAAGTATATTTGAAACCTAGTAGATATAGGACTCCGAGAAACCACAAAAGTATAATTTTAAAAGTTATTTTCCTATTTTATTTAAAAGCTTTTTCTTAAGGCCAGAAATGGTCTTTAATAGGGAATAATTATTTAATTATTTCAAAAATATTTGCCAAAATTCAGGGAGACTCATAGGACATATATTGTCCATATATAAGAGTTTCAACACTTGGTCATGTTCAAAATAATGGGCTAATCCCTCTAAAACTCTTTCTGGATATTTCAAGCTTTTGAAATATTTACAAAGGAAATATTCTCCAAAAATTCCAGGGAAATTCTATCATGTCATATATGACATATTTGATGATCTTGCCAAGCCCCATGCCTTGGGAAGCAACATAACATCATCAAAACCCCTCAAAACCATTCTATCCATATATGAAGTTTGAGCAACTTTACATTGCCAAACTTATGAAAATGCTCTCAAACTTGGTGCACATGCTAGAATGGTCTAATAAGGCATCTAGACCAAATGGCACAAGCTTTGGAGTAGGGGAAGTTGGTCTGATTACCCCAAAACCATTTCTGTTCAAATTCAAAATTTGAACAACTTTACATTACCAACTTTTTACCTGGGGCTTCAAACTTTGTGAGCATGATCATAACCCTAAATGATGAAACTACACCAAGTGGTGCGTCAAGGGGAGATGATTAGCTTGACTTAAACATGGTGAAACCATTTCTGTTGAATTCTAGGGTTCACCAAAGTTACATTGGCAAGTTTCTTCAAACAAGCCCAAATTTGGTGAAACACCCTATTTCCATATGCCATTTAATCCTGTTAAGTGTCATGGCTAGTGGAGATCATTTGCTTTCCCAAAACATGATCAAACACCTTCTGCCATTTTACCAAAACCATCATCTTGACCTCTTTTACTATTTCCTTTTGCTTCAACTTTCTACCACAGCCTTACCTAGTTACCTTATACCCCCAGTAACTTCCCCAGGACCAGAGCTCCATGATTGAAGGGTGAAAACCCCAATTTACCGTGCTGGACAACCCAGTTCTTACCATCTACCAGCTTCCCTCCTCTCTCACTAGATATATAAGGCATCCAAGGCCACAGCTGGGTTGTTTACTTCGTGCTGGACCCCCCAGACACGGCGGACGCGCCTAGCTAGCCAACGGCATGCCGTGGAATGCCATAAGGACGCTCCAGAGCGCGCTACAGTGCGCACCCGCACTGTAGCCTCGCCCAATCCATCGCCCCCGACCACCTCGTGCTCCCCCCTCGCGCCATTCGATGCGCCTCGACGTCCGCAACTCCTCCCGGTGCTGTCCCCCTCCTCCTTCTCCCTCCAGTGGACGCCCTCGCACGCGCGCCGGCCGTCCGCGAGCTCCAACCTCTGGCCTCACACGCGCGAGCTCTCTAGATGCTTCCCCGCTCCTCCTCTTCCCTCCCCTAGGCGTAGACCTCATCCGCAAACGGCCCCGACTCGATCACAAGTGCCTGCACGGCCTCTGGCCTCGCCCGTAACCTCGCCGGCGCACGAGTCCACGGTGGACCGGGGCCCGGCTATATAAGCATGCCCCGGGCCTCTCCACTGGCATCCATCTCCTCCCCATACCCCCAAGAGCACACCAGCACCTCCCACTCGCCCTCGAAGAGCCTCTATGCACGGGAGCCTCTGTGCACGGGATCGACCGGAGTTCCGCCGCCTCGGGTGACCGGTGATCTCACGGTACAGCCTCCCTCCACCCCAGCTCTTGCTCGATCTGGAGCCACCGTACCTCACTGACCCATTCCCCTCCTTCTCCCACTCTTGTTGCAGCCCGGAGCAAGCCAACCAGGACCCTCCCGACGCTCCACCGCCGTTCCACCTCGCCGCCGACGAACCTGGCCCCTCCGGCGGCCAACTCCAGCACAACCAGAACCGCGACTCCTCCCTGAGCATGACCGTGCCCTCGGATTGCCCCGCCGTGCACCATACCGCCGCCGGTGAGCTCACCGCTTCTCTGGCCGCGAGGTTGAAGATGACAGGCGGGCCCCGCCTGTCATCCTCACTTTTCTCTCGCTCCCCTCTCTGACGCTGACCGCCGGGCCCCGCCCGTCAGGTTTAAAAAACCCTGGCGCGCGCTGGCGCCGTGCGGTGGGCTGATTTCGCCCTGGGCCATTGCATTGAGGCCATTCTGGCCCAGTGGCACAGAGCCTTTTCCATTTTTCTTTTCTGTGGGATCTCAAATAATTCCACAGAATTAAATATATGTCCAAATGAATTAATTCCAGTTCCTAAAAACTTGCAAAAATCCAACCTATTTAATGATGTCACTTTCACACATATCCATGAACCTTTTCTGTTCAGTTCAAAATTATATTCATATTTGAACATTAAAACTTCTGTTCAAATATTCATGGACCCCATTCTGCCACTCCAAAACTCAAACTAAGAATTTTTGCCATCTTAGTTTTCCCTCTAGTATTTAACAAAAATAAGGTGACATTTTTCTGAGCACTTTGATTTCTCTATTTTTATTGTGGTCTTATTTTCCCGTTGTTATTTTGTGACGATTAGATACCGTATTTGACGAGGTTGCTGAAGAAGAAGGAGGGGAAGGATTTGAAGACTTTGACGACCAAGCTAATCCAGTTAAGCAGCCCTTTGACCAAGATACCCTTGTGTTCTTCGGAACTCATTTATTTCCGAATGCATGATGATAAGAGTAACGGTGGTGACCTAGTTGAGAACCACCACATGATGCATGCTTTACTCATGATCTTGCTATGTGCTAGATGCATTGCAAATGATTAGTAGTGATGCCTAGTGATGCATGTGTGCCATGAAACCTTCGTGGTTGCATTCTTTTCAAAAACCCCATCGGGTGCCCCTAATGCCCGAGGGTGATGTTGAGTTAGGTCATCACTTGTGGAAGAAGTGATGTGCCAATAAAGATCTTGTGCATGGGTGAAATGATGGATTAGATTTATGTGTGACTACCGTCCCAACCAAACATGTGCAACCACTCTACCCCTTATGGGACGGGGCATTATTGATTACTTAGGCCGATACTAGCATGGTGCCCACATTACTAGTGACGGGAAGACTTGAGGTCTTTCCCGGGACGGGGTCGTGCTCGGATAGGCGACCATGACTGTTTTCACAAGGCACCGGACACACCGTTGGTCCCTTCGTGTACGCGTGACATTGAAAATAGGGCAAGTCCCGTGATCTATTGTTTGTACTCGAGGGCTGTGCACCAACGAGTGGACCCTATGTTAGTGTCGTCTAAGGAAAGATAATGACTGGGTGCTTCCCCCGAGTGCTTGAGGTACTACAGGATCGTGGGTGACACGAAAGCTTCCCGGATCTTGTGGGTAAAGTGCGCAACCTCTGCAGAGTGTAAAACTATTCGAATAGCCGTGTCCACGGTCATGGATAGTTGGGTCGTGCTACTTAAACTATGTCCAGAATTTTACTATATCGGTGAAAGTATGTGTGTATGATGAGTCAAGGTGGTGACTTGACTCATTGAGTTGAAACCTATTCTTGTTGATATCGGTAACCTGTCCTCGAGGTTACGTGAATTTATTGATGCATATACTTGATGGTAGAATATTTATTCTAGCTTGTGGCTAGATTGCTCATTGTTGTATAATTGCATTGTTACCTTGAACCAAATCATGGGTTGCTTGCGAGTACATTCAAAGTACTCATTGGCTTGCCACTGGTTATTTAATTGGCCTGGCATGGAGGAACAGGAATATGAAGAAGAGTTCTATGGAGATGAACATGCGAACTAGGACACTATCCCAGTCAGAATGCCTGTAGGGTTAAGGCAGATGGCATGGGTTCTACTTATCTTCGAAGACTTCCGCTATTCGAGTTATTTGCTATTCAGCCCTTGAGGCTTTATCAATGTAAGACTTGGCCATAATGGCCATAATTTGCGTAAGACGGTATGTATGGATGTAAGACTCCTGTTATTCAGCTTCTGTGTGTTCAGTGAGCATTGATCTGTGGGATCACTGTACACGTGCATTAGGTGATCTCGACTCTTAAGTCGGGGTCCCCACAGAGCTGGTATCAGAGCCATCCTGACTGTAGGAAGCCTTAGTTAGCATGGCGTTAGTTAGATGAGACCCCTTTTTCAAAAACCTTCTGAACCTCTCTTCTTTTCTAAACCTTACCAACCTGAGATATCATCAGCTTATTAACCTCTCCTATTCAACCTTTGTAGATGGCCGCTGTACCTGAAGAGCACCTAACCACTGGGTTTCCCTTGCTTCTCGAGGATAGCCTCCAGGAGTGCCAGTTCCACCGAGCACCCATCCTCACCTACCTTGAGCATTGGGTTAGCGACACTGAGGTGGAGTACCATGTGGAAGTAATCGTGAAGGCAAACGATCCTCCCACAAGTTGGTTCTTCGAGGGACCCCAGATGGCAACACTACCTCTCGCTGTCGAGGCTGCTGCACTCAAGGCACTAACCCGTCTCCGCGAGCTTCTTCCGGAGATGGCAGCCAAGATGACAACCTGCTTCTTGCCTTACCAGAAGGAAGGTGAAGATGAAAGCAGCGCACAAGCCCCTCCACTGAAGGAAGGACTCCTGCTTCGATTCCAGACCTACTTCAGTCTATGTGCCGACAGCTTGGCACAAGATTTGGCCTCGGAATCGGTGAAGCTCCGAGAAGAACTTCGCAAGACCAAGGCACTTCTTCGCCGAGCACAAGAGAAGACAGATAGGATCAAGAAGGAAGGTGCGCCTCCCGGACAGTCTGCTATCGCGTACCGAGGCGGAAGGCCCTCAGGAGATGTATCTTCCAAGGACGAAGAACCACCTCGGCGACGCCGTATGACGGCAAGGGAATATCGCAAGCTTTTCCCTGCACCACCGACGAAGCACCGTCGTATCCAACTCCTCCACTGCCCCACACCCTCAAGTGACAAGGGGGCCCAGACAGATGAAGACAAGGAGGAAGACCCAGAAGAGCCAGAATACGCGACCGAGCATTCCGCCGCTTAGGCATTATTCGCAATTCGGATATGCCAGTTTGTGACCTCTACGATAGGATAGGTCGGGTAACCCCTATGCGCAGTCGAGTCCTTGTATGGTTCATATGAAACCATCTAGTGTTTGCTTTTGTTGTGTTTGGATGTATGTCGTATTCTTCCTTCAGGAGTATGTAAACGACTACATAAACCATTTGAATTTTAGTGAATGTGTTTTGGCCTTATGGCGTGTCACACCCACCCCCTTACTAGGCACCCAACTTTATTGCTTTCCCTCTTCCAAATCATGAGACCTTTTACCGCTCCAACAGGATGCCTGTTGTAACTCGTACTGGTACCTCTACCCAGCAACCTGAAGCCGGAGCATCCGCTCAATCAGAGGCAGGCCACGACCAAACCAACGACCAAGCTCCACCACCACCACCTCCTCCGAACATGGACATGGCTCAGCTTCTCCAAGCTTTCCGAGAGGAACGCCAAGCCAACACCGCAACCCTTCAGTTGATTGCTCAAGCTATCACCAACAACCGCCAGCCGGCGGGGAATGGCAATGGAAGTTCCACGTTGGCAGAGTTCAAGAAGCATGCACCGCCAACTTTCATCGAGACTGCTGAACCCCTGGATGCAGACGACTGGGTCCGCACCATTGAGGACTTGCTGGAACTAGTCGGATGCACCAAAGATCACGAGAAGGTGGCTTATGCAGCCCACTGCCTCGGGGGGACTGCTAGAGCTTGGTGGGATGGATTCAAGGTCATGCATGCTGGACAAGACAACACTTGGGACAATTTCAAGGCAGAATTCCGCAAGGCCCACATTCCTTCTGGAATCATGGCTATCAAAAAGCGTGAATTCCGAGCTCTGAAGCAAGGAAGTGGCACTATCAAGGAGTACATGCAGAAGTTTAGTGTTCTGTCAAGGTATGCCCCTGAAGATGTCAGCACTGATGCTGCAAAAAGGGAGCGCTTCATGGAAGGCCTCAATCAGACTCTGCAGTACTCGCTTGTCGTGTGCGACTGCCCAACCTTCCCTGATCTGGTGAACAAAGCACTCATGCTTGAGGACAAGTGGCGTGCTCTGGAAGACACTCGCAAGCGCAAGATGGTCAGCAAGGGAAGTTCCAGCAACCAGAAGCCTCGCCCGTGGCAGTCAGCCCCGGTCAAGCCGACCTATCAGCAACCAAGAGCTCCTGCACCTCGCACCAACTATCAGCCTCAGCAGTATGCCAACCCAAGGCCAGCATTCAACCCCAATAACAGTGGTGGCAACAAGATCAATAATCCAAACCAAGTCACTTGCTTTGGATGTGGTCAGTTAGGACACATCTCAAGGGTGTGCCCCAACAAGAAGCCTGATGCCCCGCGCCCCAATGCGCAGAACCCAGGACAAGGCCGCGGGATGCCACCAAGGAAGCCAGCTCCTCGCAACCCGCCTAACCATGGGAAGGGGCGTGTGAATCACGTCACCGCTGAAGAGGCCCAGGAAGACCCGGACATCGTGCTGGGTACGTTCCTTGTCAACTCAGCACCTGCAACTGTCTTGTTTGATTCTGGAGCCACGCATTCATTTGTCACTCAAAGATTTGCATTAAAAAGTGGCATGACCCCTACACCCCTGAATAACCCCATGGTGGTAAAAAACCCCGGAGCAGAGATGAGAGCCAAGATAGGCTGTAAGGGAGTCAGTATTACCATAAACGGTGTAGACTTCCTAGCAGACCTCATCCTCCTGAGATCGCAAGGCTTGGATGTGATCTTAGGGATGGATTGGCTCAGTAAGCACCAAGGCTTATTAGACTGTGCCAATCGGACTGTCACTGTGACCAATGACCAAGGAGTCGAAGTTAAGTTTGCTCCCAACTCCTCTTCCGCTCAAGCCATTCAAGTCAACTGTCTGTCTGAAGTTGGGCTAGAGCAAGTACCGGTGGTATGTGAGTATCCTGATGTCTTTCCGGATGAACTACCGGGAATGCCCCCTGACCGTGACATTGAGTTCATCATCGAGCTCGTGCCCGGGGCAGGACCCATCTATAAGAAGCCTTATAGAATGGGGACGGAAGAATTAGCCGAGTTGAAGAAGCAACTGGAAGAGCAGCTGAGGAAGGGATTTATCCGCCCAAGTGCCTCCCCTTGGGGATCACCTGTTCTGGTTGTGGCAAAAAGGGATGGTACCATCCGCTTATGCATTGACTACCGTTCCCTCAATGAAGTCACAATCAAGAACAAATATCCACTTCCCAAGATTGAAGATCTGTTTGATCAGCTCAGCGGAGCCAAGGTGTTCTCCAAGATCGACCTCAGATCTGGGTACTACCAACTGAAGATCAGACCCCAAGATATTCCGAAGACGGCATTCATAACCAGATATGGCCTGTACGAGTGCACGGTCATGTCCTTTGGGTTAACCAATGCCCCAGCTTACTTCATGTATCTCATGAATAAAGTCTTCATGGAATATTTGGACAAGTTTGTTGTTGTCTTCATCAATGACATTCTTGTCTTCTCGAAGACGGAGGAAGAACACGAGCAACATTTGAGGATTGTCCTAGACAAGCTTCGGGAGCACCAACTATACGCCAAATTCAGCAAGTGTGAGTTCTGGCTGCATAAAGTTGGATTCTTAGGTCATGTCTTGACCGAAGAAGGATTGTCAGTTGAACCCGCGAAGATCGAAGCTGTGACCCAATGGCAATCTCCAACGACCGTCAAGGAAGTCAGAAGCTTCCTCGGACTTGCGGGCTATTACCGCAAATTCGTGGAAGGATTCTCTAGCATTGCCCGGCCGATGACTCAGCTCCTCAAGAAGGACAAGAAGTTCGAGTGGACGCCAAAATGCGAAGAGAGCTTCCGAGAGCTCAAGAAGAGGTTGACCACCGCCCCAGTTTTGGCAACACCTGATATTCACAAGGAGTTCGTGATATATTGTGATGCCTCTCGTACCGGATTGGGAAGCGTTCTGATGCAAGAAGGCCGAGTCATAGCTTACCTCTCAAGGCAGCTAAGACCTCATGAAGAGAACTACGCTACTCACAATCTTGAGTTAGCAGCAGTGGTTCATGCCTTGAAGACATGGCGGCATTACCTCCTAGGGAAACGGTGTGAGATATACATAGACCACAAAAGTCTGAAGTACATATTCACCCAAAAGGAATTGAACATGAGGCAACGAAGATGGTTGGAACTCATCAAAGACTATGACCTCAGCGTCCAATATCACCCCGGGAAGGCTAATGTGGTGGCCGATGCCTTAAGCAAAAAGGCTTGCTCCTTGAATGCCATTATTCAAAAGAGGCAGCCATCCCTGTTTAAGGAACTCGAACAATTCAGTCTGGAATTGGTCACCCCTGGATTTCTGGATCATCTGGAAGTCAAACCAACACTGCTGGATGAAGTCAAGAAGGCGCAAGGTGGGCACGCAAGCATTGAAGGCATAAAGAAGAAGATGAAGCTAGGCAAGGCCCCAGGATTCTCCGAGGATGAGCACGGGATTGTTTGGTACAAAGGCCGCATCTGCGTACCACACAAGATGGAGCTGAAGAACCTGATCCTGCAAGAAGCCCACGACACTCCGTATTCCATCCACCCTGGAGGAACCAAGATGTATCAAGACTTGAAAGAAAGATTCTGGTGGCACGGGATGAAAAGAGAGATTGCAACCTATGTTGCAAAGTGTGATGTGTGCCAAAGGGTCAAGGCTGAATATCAGCGACCCGCTGGATTGCTCCAACCACTCAAGGTTCCTGAGTGGAAGTGGGATAAAGTCGGAATGGACTTCATCACTGGATTACCAAGGTCGAATAGAGGACATGACTCCATCTGGGTCATAGTCAACCATTTGACCAAGGTGGCCCATTTCATTCCTGTCAAGACCACTTATGATGGCAACCGGCTGGCAGCTCTCTACATCGACAGAATCGTAAGCCTTCACGGCGTTCCCAAGGAGATCGTGTCAGATCGAGGAACCCAGTTCACCTCAAGGTTCTGGAAGAAGTTCCAAGAAGCCTTGGGAACCAAGTTGTCTTTCAGCACGGCTTTCCACCCCACAGACCGGAGGTTAGACAGAACGAGTAAATCAAATTCTCGAAGACATGCTCAGAGCCTGTGTCTTGGCATGTAGCGACCACGATCCGAATGGACCGAAGTCTCTGTGTTCTGTGTCATCCCTGGATCGGTATGCTGACACACACAGTACAAACATGATTTATAGCAGTGGTAAATCACATGTATTAAGTAACATAAGTACTATTACCTCAATCGATCATAGCGGAAGCAACAAGGTTGTGGATTCCCATCAACACCAACGACAAAGTTGAGTGTAGAAATCGTAACCCTAACGTATCACTTACTCGTCATAAGATAATCCTGCAACATGAGACGTTGCAGCCATAGAGGGTCAGTACATTGAATGTACTGGCAAATTCACACTGTAATGAGAATGATGAACAAAGCCTACAACTACATGCATATTTGGCTGGTGGAGGCTGTAAGATTAAAGTTTTTGCGTAAAGCCAATTTTTCCCTACTTCAAAGGAATGCATTTTAATTAACTATCATGGTAGTTGAAACATTGTTGAGAAGATAGACATCCTCTCAACCCCAATTAAAAATCATCATTAAACCCAACAATATTAAATTAGAGAGTGATGAGATCAGCAAATAATCCACTTCTAGATACTCAAAGATGTCCATAACCGGGGACACGGCTAATCATGATTAGTTTGTACACTCTGCAGAGGTTTGTGCACTTTTCCCACAAGACTCGATCGCCTTCGTTTGGTTTCTCGCACTGCATGGTGTTTGAGAAACGGATGACCGAGACACAGTCTTTCCGAAGAGGTCCCCTTAACTAGATAGATAGGCCGTACCACCTACAACCCCCCTACATCTGCTAGCCCATCATGGAAAGGTTTCCCACAACTTACTCAACTATGCCAGAGCCCATATTGGCATGTGGTTGCACATGGAAGTTTCTAGGCATGAAATATTATATGATCCCTTTGAGCCTAGGTGGCATTCCAATAGGACAATCACACGGAAACCCCGGGATTTCCTAGGACAACACTGGCAACCCCAGGTGTCCGGGCAATCCACTGGTTCACTCCCAGGGTGCCCCAAACCAATCCACCCAGATGTGTATTCAAGTAGCCACCTTAAGTTGAATCCTTAATTAACAACTCACATCTGTCATGGATCTCACTCAAACCCAAACCACGTCTACGAGCATAGATGTCCTAACAGCAAACGTAGAAGTAACTCCCAAAGGTTTGAATGTAATGCAGGTAATAGGTTCTACCTCAATCTACTTCCCAGTCCCACAAGTTAAGAGATCCTACTGATGCAATGTGTTTGAGGATATAACTAATGCAATGAAAACTAGGTATTGGAAAATATGATCAAAGTGTGAACTTGCCTGCAATGTTGATGAAGATGATTCGCACTCAAAACTCTTGATAGATCTACTCGCCACACTCCGGTCAATCTATCGTAAGCAAGCAATAGTAACCACACATAAGCAATCACTCAGAAAGATCAGACAGAGCGAACAAACCCTTCGAAAAACTTCGAAAACACACGAATGACTCTTGAAACACAAAACAATTTCCAACAGTACCAAAATTATGTGAATTTGGCCTTATCAGAAGGTTTAGGTCAAGAGCTTCGATTTGCAAAAAGAATCAACTCAAACAGAGTTACGAAACTCAAGTTATGATCAAACGAAGTTTGAATCTAAAACTAGTTGAATTCAAATTTTAAATTTTTTAAAAACATGTTTGAGTTGTATTACTGGAAAGAGGGGTTCGTAACAAAGACGTGGGCGTTGGTTTCGTTGGATTTGAACTAACTGGTAAAAAGATATGGCCGTTTGAAGTGTAGGGACTATTCTGTAAATAGAATATTCACATCTAAGTCCCTGGCCGAAACTAAACCGAAAAAGAAAAAGCTATCTAGCGAACGTTCATTTTCTAGTATTAACTGGCGAACGTTCACTGTATAACTAAACTAAAAAAAAACGAATCTGGATCTAGGGTTTTGGAAATAAACCGATCTAAAAGAAAACCTAACTAACGAGAAAACCGGGGGGGGGGTTTATTACCTAGGCGGTTTTCAAAGAAAACCGTGGTTTCGGGGATCGAACCGGTCGGTTCGGGCGAGTCACCGGCTCCGGCGACGGCGGCTACTCCGGCAAGGTGCATCGCGGGCGGCGAACGCGGCGCGAGCGGCGAGTAGCGGGGCGGCGAGCGCGAGGCACGCGAGGGGCGGTGGGGAGGCAGCAGCAGCAGCGGCGGCGAGCAAGGGCTGCGGCGGCGGCGGCGGAACAAGGCAGCGGCGACGGCTTGGCGATGCGGCGGCGGTGCAGATGCGCAAGGCGAGGGGAGGAGAGTTCACGGCGGCGGCGGTGGTCTTATATGGAGGGGAGGGGCGGGCTTTGCTTGGGGGAGGGGCGGGCTTTGCTTGGGGGAGGGGTCGGCCGAGG
>LR738709.1:229467081-229549732 GCA_902687465.1 Secale cereale | reverse complement strand
TAGGCGGTTTTCGAAGAAAACCGTGGTTTCGGGGATCGAACCGGTCGGTTCGGGCGAGTCGCCGGCTCCGGCGATGGCGGCTACTCCGGCAAGGCGCAGCGCGGGCGGCGGACGCGGCGCGAGCGGCTAGGAGCGGGGTGGCGAGCGCGAGGCAGGCGAGGGGCGGTGGGGAGGCAGCAGCAGCAGCGGCGGCGAGCAAGGGCTGCCGCGTGGGCGGAATAAGGCAGCGACAGCGGCTTGGCGATGCGGCGGCGGCGCAGATGCGCAAGGCGAGGGGAGGAGAGTTCGGGGCGGGCTTTGCTTGGGGGAGGGGTCGGCCGAGGGGAGTCTGGCGGCGGCACGATACTCCGGCGGCGGCGGTTTCGCTCGGGACTCTGTCCCGAGCCGGAGTTGGGGGCGGTGGGGTGCTGGGCCGCGGCCTGGCAGGAGCTGGGCCGGCCCAGTCGGCGAGGGAGCATTTTTTTTCTTTAAACATTTTTTTCTAACCGACAGAAAAACGATTAAAATCAAAATAACAAAAAATATCCTATAGGCCTATAATTTATCAAAATTTGCAGAAAAATAAACCCTACAACATGAACATTTTACTACTGTCAAATAAAATGTCCACAAAATCTAATAAATCAAAAGGTCCTACTGGTGCAATTAAGAACCAATAAAAATCATTTTAAAATTCCAAAATGAATTCAAATTTATTTCTCTCCAATTTTCTGCTGTAGGGAATCATGTTACCCTATTTTCCATATATTTTATTTTTGGAGAAAAATAATTTGGATAAAAACCAAATAACTCAATTTTTGGAAATGAGTTATAGAAAATTTCAGAAAAACTTCCAACTCATATTTCCTATAATTTGAAGAAGTCATTTTATCTTCTCTCGGGAAAATCATTGAGTCGCATAAAGTTTCTGAATTTAAAACATTTCGAGGACGAAATTCAAAATCCTTTCAAAGCCCTTTATCATTTAAAATAAATGGAAGAAGTCATATTATCTCCACTCTAAGGTTTTGTGTTGAAAAGAATTTGAATTCCCTCGGAGATCAAAAGCAAAGTGAAAGTTTTGGGAAAGTCATTTTATTCCCTCTCATTTAACTTTCAAAAGTTTCAAATTCACTCAATTTCACTCAGCACATCAAACAGCAATCAAATCTATCTATTTATTATAACATTCCACAATTTAGAATTTTGGGATGTTACATGGCATATGGAGCCAAGTGGGAAGACTGCCTCCCTTTTGCCGAGTTCTCCTATAACAACAGTTATCAGTCGAGCCTTCAGATGGCACCATTTGAGGTGTTGTACGGACGCAGATGTCGCACACCCCTCAACTGGTCAGAGACTGGAGAAGGGCTAGTCTTTGGACCGGATATTCTCCGCGAAGCAGAAGAGCAAGTCCAGCTAGTCAGAGAGCGTTTGAAGGCAGCCAAGTCAAGGCAGAAGAGCTATGCTGACACTCACCGCCGGAATATGAGCTTCTATGTCGGGGACCATGTGTACCTACGGGTGACTCCTCTAAAGGGAACCAAGCGTTTCCACGTCAAGGGGAAGCTCGCACCAAGGTTCATTGGACCCTTTGAGATCACTGCACGGCGAGGAGACGTGGCTTACCAGTTGGAACTACCACCTGAGCTATCCGATGTACACAACGTATTCCACGTGTCACAACTCCGGAAATGTCTCCAAGTTCCGAACAAGCCCGATCTCTACAAGGATGTTGATCACCAAGCCATTGATCTCCAACCAGATTTGACCTACCGCGAGAAGCCCATTCGCATTCTGGACGAAGCAGAACGACGGACGTGAAGCCGCACCATCAAGTACTTCAAGGTCCAGTGGAGCAACCACACGGAAGCAGAAGCAACCTAGGAACGTGAAGACTATCTTAGATCCAAGTATCCCGATCTCTTTTAAGACCTAGTTTAGGAATCTCGGGGACGAGATTCTTGTAAGGGGGGTAGGTCTGTCACACCCTGCATTTTGTAACATGTCATTTGCATCAATAAAGCATGAAAATTTGGACCAGCAATTTTTTTTGGCATCATTTGGCTTTTATCTGGAATTAAGTTTTTCTTCCTGTGTTTTTCATGTGCTCATTAAAGTCAACTACTACCTCTTGTAGAATTCATCTCCCGACCCAAAACTTCTGCCCAATGATCATACCAAGTGTTTATAGCAGTATAGTATTTTCTTATAAAAATAATTTGGCCAAAATATATTTTCAAAAAATTAGTATTTCAAAAACCCCTGAATTGAGGTTTGCACTACAAGTGCTTGATTTAGGGTGAGAAAATTATTTCAAAAAGTATATTTGAAACCTAGTAGATATAGGACTCCCAGAAACCACAAAAGTATAATTTTAAAAGTTATTTTCCTATTTTATTTTAAAGATTTTTCTTAAGGCCAGAAATGGTCTTTAATAGGGAATAATTATTTAATTATTTCAAAAATATTTGCCAAAATTTAGGGAGACTCATAGGACATATATTGTCCATATATAAGAGTTTCAACACTTGGTCATGTTCAAAATAATGGGCTAATCCCTCTAAAACCCTTTCTGGATATTTCAAGCTTTTGAAATATATACAAAGGAAATATTCTCCAAATATTCCAGGGAAATTCTATCATGTCATATATGACATATTTGATGATCTTGCCGAGCCCCATGCCTTGGGAAGCAAGATAACATCATCAAAACCCCTCAAAACCATTCTGTCCATATCTGAAGTTTGAGCAACTTTACATTGCCAAGCTTATCCAAATGCTCTCAAACTTGGTGCACATGCTAGAATGGTCTAATAAGGCATCTAGACCAAATGGCACAAGCTTTGGAGTAGGGGAACTTGTTCGGATTGCCCCAAAACCATTTCTGTTCAAATTCAAAATTTGAACAACTTTACATTACCAACTTTTTACCTGGGGCTTCAAACTTTGTGAGCATGATCATAACCCGAAATGATGAAACTACACCAAGTGGTGCATCAAGGGGAGATGATTAGCTTGACTTAAACATGGTGAAACCATTTCTGTTGAATTCTAGGGTTCACCAAAGTTACATTGGCAAGTTTCTTCAAACAAGCCCAAATTTGGTGAAACACCCTATTTCCATATGCCATTTAATCCTGTTAAGTGTCATGGCTAGTGGAGATCATTTGCTTGCCCAAAACATGATCAAACACCTTCTGCCATTTTACCAAAACCATCATCTTGACCTCTTTTACTATTTACTTTTGCTTCAACTTTCTACCACAGCCTTACCTAGTTACCTTATACCCCCAGTAACTTCCCCAGGACCAGAGCTCCATGAATGAAGGGTGAAAACCCCAATTTACCTTGCTGGACAGCCCAATTCTTACCATCTACATGCTTCCCTCCTCTCTCACTTGATATCTAAGGCATCCAAGGCCACAACTGGGTTGTTTACTTCGTGCTGGACCCCCCAGACACGGCGGACGCGCCCAGCTAGCCAACGGCATGCCATAAGCACGCTCCAGAGCACGCTATAGTGCGCACCCGCACTGTAGCCTCGCCCAATCCATCGCCCCGACCACCTCGTGCTCCCCCCTCGCGCCATTCGATGTGCCTCGGCGTCCGCAACTCCCTCCGGCGCTGTCCCCCTCCTCCTTCTCCCTATAGTGGACGCCCTCGCACGCGCGACAGCCGCCCGCGAGCTCCAACCTCTGGCCTCACACGCGCGAGCTCTCTGGATGCTTCCCCGCTCCTCCTCTTACCTCCCCTAGGCGTAGACCTCATCCACGAATGGCCCTTTACTCGATCACAAGTGCCTGCACGGCCTCTGGCCTCGCCCGTAACCTTGCCGGCACACGAGTCCACGGTGGACCGGGGCCCGGCTATATAAGCATGCCCTGGGCCTCTCCATTGGCATCCATCTCCTCCCCATACCCCCAAGAGTACACCAGCACCTCCCACTCGCCCTCGAAGAGCCTCTTTGCACGGGATCGACGGGAGCTCCGCCACCTCGGGCGACCGGTGATCTCACGGTACAGCCTCCCTCCACCCCAGCTCTTGCTCGATCTGGAGCCACCGGACCTCACTGACCCATTCCCCTTCTTCTCCCACTCTTGTTGCAGCCCGGAGCAAGCCAACCAGGACCCTCCCGACGCTCAGCCGACGTTCCAGCTCGCCGCCGACGAACCTGGCCCCTCCGGCGGCCAACTCCAGCATCACCAGAACCGCGACTCCTCCCTGAGCACGACCGTGCCCTCGGATTGCCCCGCTGTGCACCATACCGCCGCCGGTGAGCTCGCCGCTTCTCTGGCCGCGAGGTTGAAGATGACAAGCGGGCCCCGCCTGTCATCCTCACCTCTCTCTCGCTCCCCTCTCTGACGCTGACCGCCGGGCCCCGCCCGTCAGGTTTAAAAAACCCTAGCACGCGCTGGCGCCGTGCGGTGGGCTGATTTCGCCCTAGGCCGTTGCACTGAGGCCGTTCTGGCCCAGTGGCACAGAGCGTTTTCCATTTTTCTTTTCTATGGGATTTCAAATAATTCCACAGGATGAAATATATGTCCAAATGAATTAATTCTAGTTCCTAAAAACTTGCAAAAATCCAACCTATTTAATGATGTCACTTTCACACATATCCATGAACCTTTTCTGTTCTGTTCAAAATTAAATTCATATTTGAACATTAAAACTTCTGGTCAAATATTCATGGACCCCATTCTGCCACTCCAAAACTCAAACTAAGAATTTTTGCCATCTTAGTTTTCCCTCTAGTATTTAACAAAAATAAGTTGACATTTTCTGAGCACTTTGATTTCTCTGTTTTTATTGTGGTCTTATTTTCTCGTTGTTATTTTGCGACGATTAGATACCGTATTTGACGAGGTTGCTGAAGAAGAAGGAGGGGAAGGATTTGAAGACTTTGAAGATCAAGCCAATCCAGGCAAGCAGCCCTTTGACCAAGATACCCTTGTGTTCTTCGGAACCCATTTATTTCCGAATGCATGATGATAAGAGTGACGGTGGTGACCTAGTTGAGAACCACCACATGATGCATGCTTTACTCATGATCTTGCTATGTGCTAGATGCAATGCAAATGATTAGTAGTGATGCCTAGTGATGCATGTGTGCCATGAAACCTTCGTGGTTGCATTCTTTTCAAAAACCCCATCGGGTGCCCCTAATGCCCGAGGGTGATGTTGAGTTAGGTCATCACTTGTGGAAGAAGTGATGTGCCAATAAAGATCTTGTGCATGGGTGAAATGATGGATTAGATTTATGTGTGACTACCGTCCCAACCAAACATGTGCAACCACTCTAGCCTTATGGGACGGGGCATTATTGATTACTTAGGCCGATACTAGCATGGTGCCCACATTACTAGTGACGGGAAGACTTGAGGTCTTTCCCGGGACGGGGTCGTGCTCGGATAGGCGACCATGACTGTTTTCACAGGGCACCGGACACACCGTTGGTCCCTTCGTGTACGCGTGACATTGAAAATAGGGCAAGTCCCGTGATCTATTGTTTGTACTCGAGGGCTGTGCACCAACGAGTGGACCCTATGTTAGTGTCATCTAAGGAAAGATAATGACCAGGTGCTTCCCCCGAGTGCTTGAGGTACCGCGGGATCATGGGTGACATGAAAGCTTCCTGGATCTTGTGGGTAAAGTGCGCAACCTCTGCAGAGTGTAAAACTATTCGAATAGCCATGTCCACGGTCATGGACAGTTGGGTGGTGCTACTTAACTATGTCCAGAATTTTACTATATCGGTGAAAGTATGTGTGTATGATGAGTCAAGGTGGTGACTTGACTCGTTGAGTTGAAACCTATTCTTGTTGATATCGGCAACCTGTCCTCGAGGTTACGTGAATTTATTGATGCATATACTTGATGGTAGAATATTTATTCTATCTTGTGGCTAGATTGCTCATTGTTGTATAATTGCATTGTTACCTTGAAGCAAATCATGGGTTGCTTGCGAGTACATTCAAAGTACTCATTGGCTTGCCACTAGTTATTTAATTGGCTAGGCATGGAGGAACAGGAATATGAAGAAGAGTTCTATGGAGACGAACATGCGAACTAGGATGCTATCCCAGTCAGAATGCCTGTAGGGTTAAGGCAGATGGCATGGGTTCTACTTATCTTCGAAGACTTCCGCTATTCGAGTTATTTGCTATTCAGCCCTTGAGGCTTTATCTATGTAAGACTTGGCCATAATGGCCATAATTTGCGTAAGACGGTATGTATGGATGTAAGACTCTTGTTATTCAGCTTCTGTGTGTTCAGTGAGCATTGATCTCTGCGATCACTGTACACGTGCATTCGGTGATCTCGACTCTTAAGTCGGGGTCCCCACAGAGGCTCTAACATGAATCTGGCCCAGGTACATGCTCATGGTCCCCTAAACATAAATAAGTAAGTAAATAAATAAAGCAAAATGCTCATGCTCCAGTTCTTTAAATTCACGAATTAACAGGAGGATATTATTTCCTATGGTAGTGTCATTACATTCAGTCGATATTATTCTTCGGCAAAGATAGTGATCAGTCTTCTTTCTCCCAGCATTTTCTTCCTGCAACCAGCGGTCCCATGCAAATCGTAGTCAACGTCGTAAATATATCCGGTCCATTTTTATTTTTCAATAAGATGTCCAACCCAGCCCAACACATTGGCGACAACACTTTATCCTCCGCCTTGGTGCGCTCGCTGAGCCGCCGCCATCCGGCCCTGTCAACATAGTTTTTTTTCGAAATGGTCCCTGTCAACATAGTGAATCGGGAGAGTACTGTAGTTGTGAGTATGACAGTACGGACCCACTAGGTCCACTCCCGAACACAATCAAGCGCCTCTTTTCATACTTAGATGAACCCCTCGTTTTTTACTCTAATCCACCCATCTGATATCCGAGACACACATCATTTTCCACGTATAGTCAATTAACGACAGAATTGCACAACTTTTTTAAGTAGTAATTTGGAGGAGCAGGCTATAAACTGGGTTGTGCGGTCTCTGTCGCCCGTCTAACAACATGACCAGCCCAACAAATTTTTCTTTGGGAAAATAGGTAGCCCATTATTTCTTTTTGAAGAATACCCAAGCTAGGCCTATTTGTTTTCTCCGACTTACTGGGTTGCGAATCTTTCAAGACGAGGAGGGATGCATTCCGGCCTGGCCGAAGAGTATGGTCAGTGTTTGTTAAAATTAATATCAAATGGGGTTGAAAATTCCAAAAATTTTTATAGCAAATGGGATATTAGTATCTTTTTTTTGTTTTTGTTCTTCACTGATATCTTATACGTATTTCATTGGATTTAACATGACATAGTACTAATTTATTTTTAAATTTGTTTTAGTATGGCTACTAATTTTTGGATTAAGAATATTTTGTTCCCCAACAAAAATTTGCGAATTTCAAAATTTCCCACATATTTAGTTAATTTTTTTAACCCTGGTACTGACCAGAAAATGGGCAGCAATTATAAAAATGGAAAACGGGCTGCAATAAATTCCATATGAATTAGAAAATGAGTAAAAATTATAAAAATAATAGCAAATGGGATGTACATGCCACAGATTTTGAGGCTGACTTGTTTACGCAAGGCTTTGTCAGTCAACACACGATTCCAGCAGCTGTGACTGTTGGATGTCCATCCAACGGCCGACGTGCTTCTTCAATCTCTGATCTTCCTGCTCTAGTCGCCTAAACTAGCGCCGACGGGACTGCCTGCTCCCTCCTCTTGTGGCCCACTGTGATGTCGTGCCGGCTTCCCCGACCCACCCTACTCCCTCCGCTGGCCTGGCCGCACGCAATCAACTGCCTCCTTATTACACGAAAAAAATGATTCCTCCCACTGACATCTGGGGCGCAGCAGTTGGGAGGCTGACCCTTGGGCCTACTAAATTGACGCATACGCATGACTTGTCAACTTAGCCAACAAACGATTCTTGCAGCAGTAACCGTTGGATTTGAATCGAACGGTCCTGTTGCTTCTTCAATTGCTGCTCTTCTTGCACCAGCCGCCCAAACCAGCGTCGACGAGACCGCCTGCTCCTGCCTCCAGTTGCCGGCTGTGCTGCCGTTGAGGCCTCATCGCCCCCTACTACTCCCACTGCTAGCCAGGCCCTGCGGCGATGACAGCCTCACACCGCAGCCGAACCAGTGAACCCTCGTACTCCTCTCCGCGTGGGCATCCACTGCCGTGCCTTCCCTGGCTCCGCGTCGTCCCCTTCCTAGGCCTCGCTGTCGTCCACCGCCTTGGTGCTCTCGGCGCGGCATGGTCAATGTGGTCAACGACCGACTTCCATCGGAAGAGTACTGTACGTGGAGAGGCCGACAGCTGGGTCCACGGCCACATCCCAGTTTTTTTGTGATTTGCCAAGTAAGTCGCTTTGTCAGGCCTGTTGGACTACAAATCTTTCAAAACGAGGAGAGCTTTCATTCGTTTGGCCGAGAAAATGGCCTATCAGTAATGAGAAATGGGCTGTACATTTTTAAAACACATCAAACCGGCAATTAGTTTCAAATTTATTTTTTTTCATTTCAAGATTTTAAATTGCATTGATTTTTATGCATGGACAATTTGTTGGATTTTATATTGATATATATATATATTTTTAAAATCAGTTTGAACGTGACTTGAAATTTTGGGATTAAAATCAGTTCAGACCGCACCAAAATATGCAAAATTTCGTATAATTTTTTAACCGTGGCCACAATATGGGATGTAATGCTACCAAAAAGAATATGAGCTCCAAAAAAACCTTAAGAATTAGCAAATGGGCTTTAAATTATTAGAAATAATGGCAGATGGGCTGTATGATGTTTTCCACAGATTTGAGGCTTTCCTAAAAAAAGGTTGACGCACAAGCAGTGATTGTTGGATGTCCATCCAACGGCCGTCGTGCTTCTTCAATCTCTGCTCTTCCTGCTCCAGCCGCTCAAACAAGCGCCGGCGGGACTGCCTGCTCTTTCCTCCCCACGGCCGGCTGTGCTGCCGCGCAGGCCTCACCGCCCCATCGTACTCCCATCGCTGGCCTAGCCATCCCTCTACTCACCCACACCTGATGTTATTCTCCGGCGATGGCAGAGGAACCAGTAAACCCTCGTACAGTCGTACTCCCCTCCACATGGGAAACAACTGCCAAGTCTTCCATGGCTCTGTGTCGTTCCCTTCCTAGGCCTCGCCGTCGTCCATTGCCCTGGGGCTCTCGGCATGGCCTAGTCAACTTGGTCAACGACCGACATGCATCTAAAGTGGACTGTACGTGGAGAGGCTGACTGCTGGGTCCACGACCGCACGCAAGGAAATGCCTCCTTATTATGCGCAAAATAATGATTCCTCCACCCGATATCTGGGACCCACCGAAAGGGCCTCTGTATTTTGCGAAAAAAACGTTACCGCCACTGACATCTCGTACCCACCAGCTATATCTTCGCACGCAAGGAAGTGCCTCCTTATTGCGCACAAAAAAGAATACTCCCCCTGCTAGCTGGGACCCAGTATAGTGGGAGGCTGACTTATGGGCCTACTAAGTTGACGGGGACGGAGGGCTTTGTCAACTTAGTCAATATGCACGATTATAGCTCCAGTGACCGTATGATGTCCATCCAACGGCCGTAGTGCTTCTTCAACCTCTGGTCTTCTTGCTCTAGCCGCCCAAACCAGCACCGGTCGTGCCTCATGCTCGTGCCTCCCGTGGCCGGCTGCGATGCCGCGGAGGCCTCACCGCCCCCTACTACTCCCACCGCTAGCCATGCCATCCCTCTACTCACCCACGCCCCCTGTTATTCTGCGGCGAAGGCAGCCTCACACCGCAGCCGAACCAGTGAACCCTCGTACTCCTCTTCGCATGGGCATCCACTGCCGCGTCTTTCCTGGAGGAATCATTATTCTCCACTGCCGCGTGCAAAATAATGATTCTTCCCTGACTGCTGGGACCCACCAGCAACATCTTCGCAGGCAAGGAAGTGCCTGATAGTCAGGACCCACCTGGTCGAAGCGTACGTACCGTTGTCATTCTGGTCGTGAATGTGTACGTATATACTGGTCGATGTAGAGGCGTGCACGTGTCGTAGTAGAGGCGCGCACGTAGCATGTACACGTACGTACAGTGGCCAGTGTGCAAGAAAGAAAATACGACCACATACGTACATACGGGCAGGGTCTCGAACGCCTACTCGCGCATACGTACGGCCAGGGCTCGTGTACATGGCTGGGTCGGAACGGAGAAACAACATCGTCGTCGTGTTCATGGGGAGCCAACCGACTGGGTGAGAACGGAATGCGTCATCGTGTTCATCGGGATGGCTTGGATGGAACAACCGATGGAAACGAGTCCTGGCGTACCGCGGAATGGAGGAAACGGCCTTGTGTTCGACTGACCACGGTCGAAACGGGATCCTGTTCCTCGGGAGGGGTCTGGCGTACCGCAAAACGGAGGAAACGGACCTCCTACGGTCGAAACGGGGTCCTGTTAATCGGGAGGGGTGTGGCGTACCACAAAACGGAGGAAACGGACTTATGTTGGAGCGCTATGGTCGAATCGGGGGTCTTGTTCATCGGGAGGGGTGTGGCGTACCACAAAACAGGACTCCACGGGATACTGTTCATCTCCACCGTTGACCCCCTCCAGCCTCCACGGGCTACTGTTCATCCACCGTCGACCTCCTCCAGCCTCCACCTGTGACTGTTCATCCACGGGCTCCTGTTCATCCAGCCTCCACCGTGCGCTACTCCACCGACTACTGTTCAACCAGCCCTCTCCACGGGCTCCTGTTCAACCACCCCTCCACGGGCTACTATTCATCTAGCCCTCCACCATCTACTGTTCATCCAGCCCTCCACGGGGTGGTCCTGTTCATCCTGCCCTCCACGGGGTCCTGTTCATCTAGCCCCAACCGGCTAAATCGATCGGGGTCCTGTTCATCCAGAGGCAACACCACGGGGTCCTGTTCATCCACCCCCACCGGGAACTGTTCATCCAAACCCCCTAGCAACGCTCACTGTTCATCCAGAGGCAGCATCGATCGGCTTCAGTTAGCAGTAGTAGCGAAGGAATCGCTCGATTGGGTTCAGTTAACAGCCATCGATCGATCGCTCGGGTTCAGTAACGCGTATCCTGCAGTGCAATCGCTCGGGTTCAGTTAGAGCCCAACGCCCCGCACCCACGCGCGTGCGTGTATGAGAGAAACGCGCATCGCTCAGCCCCGACCACCCACCGTAACCGGGAACACCCCGATATTTTCCTCGCCCTCGCTTCAACCATGGTTTTTCCGTCATGGACGGCCCAAAGAATGTCATGCAGCTGCGTCTCCGGCCCGCCCAGGACGAAAAGCCCATTTTCTGTCATGATTTTTTGTCATAGAAGTAAGACCCTACCACATCTATGATGATACCGGGTTTTGTCACAATTATGGTCATAGAAGTGTCATAAGTATGACAGAAAAAAAATCTGTTCGGCCCAAAATGTCACGGATGTGTCTTTTTTGTAGTGAATGGTGTGATCATAACAATGCTTTATGTAAAAGTGGTAACCCCACTCGCGCTTAAACGATGAGTATGACCTATGATCAAATGTTCTCATTTGGCTCCTAAGTCAATATACTCATATATAGATGACCTAGTCATCGCCAATTGCTTGATAGATGTTAGAGTGTTTGTGCATGCTTTGCCACATGTTTTAGTTGCCATCTTATTGTGTGAGCATGTTGGTTGCATATTTTTCTCCATTCAAGAACATCAATTTGGTTCTTTGATTGTTTGGCTTTTCTCTTTTTGTCAAATGGATGGACAAGAATGCCTAAGTTCTCCCTCTAGCTATCTATGCTTTTCTCGTCTCAAACTCTATTAATGCTACATCACAAAGTTTGAACAAGTCGAATTCGGACCCTCCGAGTAAGGAGCACTCGGAGCCACTGACCGATCAAGGGCTTAAACATCCAAAGCCTCTTAATGCATCTCGGTCAGACCAACTCACCCCTCTCGGTCTCACCGAATTCATTAAGTTGATCTAGGTTTTTCATCTCGGTGGAACCAATTAGAACAATTCGGTCACATAGAGTTGCAGTAACTACTAGCAGTTTTGCATCTCGGTGCCACCGAGTCATTCCACTCGGTCACACCGACAGCGCCTCGGTATATATACTCTGCGTACCCGTACAATTGAGAATTTCCTCAAACCGCACGAGTCCACGCCCCAGCACTGCCACCCCTGGTCTCCGGTTTGTCGCTGTCGTCGCCAGTGCGTCCTATCGTTGGTCTCCGTCGCCCTCAACGTAATCTCCACAACCATTTTTGCCGTAGCAAGTTCATCGCCAAGTTAGGGTATGAACTTGACCCCTTTTGTGCTTTCTCCAACTACGATTCTTGCACAAAGTTCATTGCCATTATTCTTTCCACGAATGAGATCAACATATGCACTGAAAAAATCAGTTAGAATATATTTGATACAAAAACTTAGGGTTAGGTTTCCGCCGAAGTTATCTCGGACCGACCGATATGAGGATCCCGGTCTCACCAATTTGGCTCAGGCCATTGCACAAGTACTACTCCGTCTGACCGAAGTGTACTAATTGGTGTTACCGGTTTCACTTTCTCTGTGAAACCCTAGCATCTCGGAGTCACCGAACTACATTTCGGTCTGACCAAAACAACATGTTTAGACTCTGTTTATGCTTTGGGGTCATCGAGTTTGTCAAATCGGTAGCTCCGAAATGCTTTTTGCAGAAAACCAAAGTTAAGTTTTTGTCTCAATATTTTTGCAAAAAAGCTGCACTTTGTGATACTCACGCACTCTACCTATACCCAACTATTCACAGGGTTAGTTTCAACAATGTATGAGGGCAGTGACAGTCAGAACAGGACAAAAGAGCAGATGAACCTCAGTGAGGGCACTAGTCCCTTTGGCAGCCATGATGAAGGTAGCAGAAGCACTCCAAGCAACTTGCCAAAAGCTGCTACCAAACAAAAGAAGAAGAGAACTTCAGATTCTGAGGATGAAGTTTTTGTTGCTGAGGAAGTCACCTCAAAAAAGAAGGTACTCTAGAAGGAATATGCTGTTGCTTGTTTTGTCAAGCCAGGATTGAAGAAGAAAGCTCCTGCCAACATGATTCCCATGTCAAAAGCCAGAGCCTCCACTCAGGAAACTACGGAGTTCACTCTTGAACCAAGAGAAGATGAGGCTGCTGGAGGAAAGAAAAGGAAGGAGAGAGTCAAGAAGACTACTGCCAGAGTCATTGGCCCATCCATGTCGAGAGAATATGAAGAAGAAGAGGAGCACGAAGAGTGTATTGCACCTATTACAAAGACTCAAAAGCTTATGCGGGATGCCATAGGGACTGGGGCTGCACCATCAAAGCCCAAGTCTGCCCCAATCCTCTAACTCTAGCTCTCATCTCCACGCCCCCTCCAGGAGCTCCGGAGATCATGCCTAGAGTGCCACATAGACTAATGCGGAGCATCCCACGATCATCCCCATGTTCAATTCGACGAGACCTCAAGTACACACCATTGGACACAAGGTTTACTCGCTCCTCTCCTAACCTTCACTTTCCACATGTGAGACATGGCTACTACCTCAAACATATGTGCGATGCATGACCAGGAACCAAGAGGGAGGCCATGGAATAGCTAGGAGCATTGGACAAGATGGCGAGGACACCAAGTACATGGACCAAGCGAAGAAGCTGCCAGAAGTCTACAACCACCGGACGACCGGTCTAGACCAGACGTTTGACGCCTGGGAGCTCCACCAGCCAGATCGTCTACAGCTGAGGCACCCTACAGTGCCCGGACGACCGCTAGATGCCGGACGTCCGACGACCTCCCAGCGACCGGATGACCGTGCCCCTCCGGATGACCGGTGCCATATCGCACAAGGATATGAGCGGAACTCCGAGACCTTCCGGATGTCCGGACGCCCGCGAGCCACCGAACGACCGAAACCCACCGGATGTCCGGTACCTGCTGTGTGCACACAGTTATCGGGCCAGAGGCCCATGTATCCCTCTCCCACTTACCCCTTTGTGGCCCTAGACTATATGCTCCTCCACCTCCTCCTAGTTAGGGTTAGCTTTGTGTTAGCTCATTTTAAACCTAGAGCATTGCTCATCCATAGTGGTTCTACTCCATGAGAGACGGCGACCTCTACAGAGAAGATGCACACCAGATTCAAGACCCCTAACGGGAAGATCCCTCGCGGATTCAAGACCTCCTCATGGAGATGAACTAGTTACTCTTGTATCCCCCTTTGTTCGATTTGGGCCGTGTATCTCGTTGTGTTGAGGATCTAGCACATGTGTGATCGTTTCTTGTTGATTTGAGTGTTTTCTCTCGTTTCCCCTCGTGATTACCCCTCGTGTTCTTCGTGTTCATCCTCGGGGATCCCTCCAATTGTGAAAGATCGGCCTAGATCGGGTTAGTCCCGCATCATATGGTATCATGAGCCTTGGTTCATCATGACTTTGGAGCCTCCCCACCATTTCTAGCCTTATTTGATTTGGTCCTAAATTCGAAAATTCCCCACCAAAAATAGGTCCAATTTTTTTGTGATTTGTTGGTTTGATGATGTTTTGTTGATTTTGATCCAGTGATTTGCTTGGTTTCAAGTGAATCTAGTATTTCTCCAAGTTTCCCCATCTTTCACCCACGAAATCTCATCAATTTTGACCCTAAAATCATCCATTTCCGCCCAAAATCTTGTTCCCAAGCTCAAATATCGCGTTGACCCCGACCCACCGGACGACCGACGTTTTACCGGACGTCCGGACCCTCACGAAGCACCGGACGTCCGTCATCCACCAGACGACCGGAACCACCTGTTCAGAAGAAATTACCGGATTTCCGAGCCCAACCGGACGTCCGATCACCGGACATCCATCACTTTCCGGACGTCCGGTACGTGTAGATTCCCACTTCGGCTGATTTTTGTTTTGTCCATAACTAATTCATCCGAACTCTGATTTTGACGTTATTTAGCTCGTTTTGAAGCTCTTGTCACCCCCATACCACAAAAATACTACCATCATCATTTGACTCCATCAAAGTTTGTCTAATTTGGCAAGTTTTCCTAGGCCTTCCACCATATCATCTGCATAGCCACCATTGCCTCCGCAACCTAACCCATATTTTCCACCATAGCATTTGTGGTTGCTTGAGTAGTGATTTGAGTCTCCTAAGGTGTTTAGGCTACTTAGGGACAATTGCTTCTTCATCAACCACCACCATCACTTCCTTATACCCATTGCCCACTATACATTTCCACCAATTTTGTTTGAGTTTGTTTGAGTTGTGGCTTGTGTCTCCTAAGATGTTTCGGCTACTTAGGAACCGTGCCTTCAACTCCGACACCGTGTATAGCCCATCATACCCTTCCGCCACCATAAGCCATTTTGACCGGGTTTCCACCAACAATTCCGCAACCCCCATCACTTGTCCGCTACCAACATTTGACATTTGTCCTTGAGATTTTGAGTTGTTGTTTTTCCGTTTCCTAAGGTGTTTCGGCTATTTAGGAATGGTTCTACATCAAGAGCACCGCCTCTCATCATCAACACGGACAATAACTTCGACGACATCTTTGTATATCACCTTTGCCATTGCATTGTTAACCCCTAGCCCATTTTATGTCACTTGCCTATCGAGACTAGCCTTTGAGTATTGCCGGCAACATTACTTGTGCACATTAGTGATCATCAATCTACGCTTCCATTGCATACATACCATATCATCTTGGTATCATCATATCATCTCTTGTGTCACAACATTGTTCCCGGATATACACAATTGCTATCTTGGTTTGTGCATTTCGCACAAGTGGCCATAAAAAAAAGAGAGTGTAAGCTTTAAGCAAAGAAAAAGAGAGCAAAGAGCTTGTAAGCAATAGACATAGCATCATACCACATTGCATATAAGATTGCCATATCCGATCATCTTGGATCATCTTGTGCTAAAAGCACCGGAACATCATACACATAGCATACTTGGGATAGAAAGTTCATACATTTTGCATCTTATAGGTTGTGCACAAGTGTCGTATCCGCCTATAGAGCAATCGTGCTAGAGTCTCTCTTGAGTTGTGCAACACGAGCATTTTCCGTGGATTCCACATTTTGTGCTCATTCCTTGGTTGCACGACCCCATCTATCTATCCGTGTGTGTGTTTCCATGTGCCACCCATATTGCTATTGGTCTACTTGTTTCACTTGTGAATTTGTGAATCTGTTTCAACATTATTGACTCTTGCTAACTTTTTGCATCAAATTCTTGTGCCACTATCCTCACCAAGCTACTCCATAAGCCTTATTGTGTAGGTGTGAGAATTGACGAGAATCGGTACCAATTGTGCTATTTCCTTGATACATATTGAGTGATCATTGATCCATTCTCTACATCAGGTAAGGTACATTGGTCTAGTTCTTCTCTTTCTCCCACTCACCACTACTTGAGTCTTGTGATGGATAGGCAAAGCATTTCATCTCCGGTCTTCGACATCAACAGCGTGAACAACTACATCCATGAGCAAACCATCGGACTACAATGAGCAATGTAAGAGCGCTTGGGCAACATAGCCATCGAACTATGACACTCCGAGACAAGGAGAAGGGCTTACGTCGATGACTTGTGCGACTCCTTCAACAAACAAATGGCGGAGCTCCGACACTTGGTGGACGATTACAAGTCTTCTCCCCCTTCGTCATCCTCTCGGTGGCGACGTTCAAGTCACAAGTCTTCGGAGCGCAAACATGATGCAATTGCAAGTCATCCACGTCCACACCGCCATGGCGACCATCGGCATCGTCATGAAGGGAAAGTCACCTCCAAGCATCATGTGCACGACGGCGATGAACGACATATACCAAGAGCTCAAGCACGACAATGACACCATCATCATGAAGATGCTCGACAAGCACATACCTACAAGTCCGATCAAGCCCTCCATCACGCCAAGGCCAATCTTCAAGAGCAAGAGAGAAGACCGCGAGACAAGCAACACCAAGAAGGAGCTACAATGACAACCACCACTTCAGCATCTTCGCCAAGTGCTATCAAGGCATCTTTGCCTTTGGACGTACGACATCTTCGCCTAGTTCCCATGAGTCTGCCCACATCAACATCTTCATCATCAAGGCGATCATCTACGAGAAACGTTGACAAGACGGTCGAGCATGGGCCATCCCCTTGGACCAAGGCGACGAGCATGAACCTCTTCAACACCATGAAGATGGGCCCATATTGGACTCCTACTCTGGGTCAAGCTACGTGAGCAAACATGAGAACTTCTCTTTGACCTCGGAGGAGAGTGATGTCTTGCCATCGCTACGACATTCATCTTTGGAGGCGTTACTGATGAGGAAGTTGAGCATGGAGACAATTGCACCTACACCTCTTCGACATCCACATATGACGAGATGAACCAATTCCCATGTGAGGAGAGACACCACCACATGAGTGATACGAGTGACTCCACCATATGTGATATTGAGAGCATTTCCTTTGAGAGGATGAGAGTGACCACCACTAGCCCCACACATGAGAGCATGCCACTTCTCCTATGTGAGGTTGAGAGCCATTTGACTGACTCCACCAACCATACGAGTGAGAACATCCAAGAGGGAGTGAGTGAGCCACAACACTTAGTGAGTGAGGTAGTTGATAGAGCATGTGAGGCCACTATGTTTTCTAATGACTTAACCTCTACTCCGAGTGTGTTTTCTTTGGTGCTAGGTCTCCTACATGAGGACATGCCTACCCTCGACGAGTCCGTCCCTCCAATGGACAACCCGATGGCCATGGTGGAAGAAGATGCACCACCCACATGGTTCCATCAAGATGAAGATAACAATAATTGGATATTCAACACCTCACCTACAACACATGAGCGACGCTCCAAAGGTAACATAGGTGATGCTGCTTCTCTTGTCCCACTAGTGGACTATCTTACCAATGATTGCTTGCATGATGTTGACACACCTATTTCCATGCTTCATGCTAGTGCGACTTCATCATGTCATGGCTTACGTATTTATGATGAATATGATGATGATCATGTTGAGTTGCCTAGTTGTGATGCTATGCTCCATAGGATATCATGTGAAAATTGTTTTGGTCACATCATGTTCAAGAACCCTCTAAACTTGTCATAAGCTATGAGTGAGATCTCCCATATGGCATCATTTCAATCTCAACATAGTAACTATGCATGCCCCATTAAAGTAAATCCTATTTGCACTTATGGCATAGATGACAAGATGATGGTCATTTGCTTTTGTTTTTCTTGCGATGATATTGCCATGCTTCCTTTACATGATTTGCACAATTCATCCACTATGCTATGCCATGATCACATTGTTCCGGATATGCATCTGTCGGATTCAGGGCTCCGCAAAACCCGTTAAGTTCGAACACAGGGGCGTGAACGAAGATTTCTCCCACTCATGTCTACCTAGCGCCTCGCTCTCGTCTCGGTGGAAGGATTCAAGCAAACAACGAACAAACACACAAGAGTTATCCAGGTTCGGGCCACCGTGTGGTGTAAGACCCTACTTCCTGCTTTGGTGGATTGGCTCCGGGCGAGCTAGAATATGAGCTAGTACAACGGTTCCTAGGCTCACGAGGCGAGCTCAGGAGGCTAGTGTTCTTGCTCCTTGTGCCGTGGCAAAGTGTGTCCGTCCCCTTTGCAGTGGGAGTCCTAGCTACTTATATCGGCGGCCATGGTCCTCTTCCCCCGAAATGTTTAGGCGGAAAGGGATCCCACAACAACCATTTTTGAGCGGGAACACAAGGACGTTCTTATCCTGACAAAAGCGGTCTTCTCCTGCAAAAGGATCAGGCGTTGACACGGTGGTGGGCTCGACGGTGACATCCTCCTTATCGTCCTTGCGGTCTTCGGTCTTGTTGCACCAAAGAGGAAACCTTTGCCCCACTCCTTGGGGACCAACGGCTGCGCTGTCTCCTTTGCACCGAAATGGCAACTACGCCGCTGGCGGACGCTGGCACCCGCTGGCGTGGTGCATCACTGCTGACATCACTGCCTCCTCCTGAGGCAGGCTTGGCCTTGGATTCTCCGCCCCTCTGGAACGCCTTGCTGAGGCCGCTCCCGAGGAGGTCTTGACGTCGTTCTCCTCGCGAGGCTTGGCCCCCTCGCGAGGGTTTTGAGCAGCTGGTCGATCAGCTGGGCCATACCAGGCCGCTTGTAGGAGCACATCGCGGCCCGCAGACAGGCAAGTCTGGGTACCCTGGTTCCCAGGACGCCGACAGTAGCCCTCGGGCCCAAGGTGCGCGCGGAGTTGGCTTCAGGGCGAAACCTTAGTTCAGGACGAAGCGCCGCGGGCCCCAAAAAGGCTGCGGGCCATGCTGGCGTGTGACGGTTGGATGGGATGCGAGCGAACCCGCTCCCCACGCCATCTCGGTAACCGTGCGTCTTGACAAAAAGGGGCCTTCTCTGCTGGGGCAGTTATCGCCCTCTTTTCTTCCTGCTCGAATTTCTTCCCTTTACGCCTCCTGCCTCTCTGCATCCTTCGGCTCCTTTGACCATGGCGAAGAAGAACAAGGGTACCGCGCCGACATCTGGATCTGCTTCTTCTCTTGATGCAGCGCTTGAGGAGTCCTCCATTATTAGGGAGGAGGACTACTCAGAGGTCCAGCCGTTCCTGTCGAGCTCCCATAATGAGCACGGCCCGACGCGGATCTGGGCTGGATCCACCATGGCGCGAACCTTGTCGAAGTCATGCTACCCTTTCTTCCTCCACATCATCTCCGCGGGGCTCGTGCCCCCCTTCTCTGAGTTCTTCTATGCCATCTTGGAGCATTACCAGGTGCACGCTCTCCATATCCAACCTCGCTCCATCTTCGTCTTGTCGCTCTTCACCTTCTACTGTGAGGCGTTTGTGGGGGTCAGGCCGACCGTCGCCCTCTTCCGCCACTTCTTCTCTATGCGCCAGTATGATGATGGCCCGTGCTCGGGCTGCGTTTCCTTCGTCTTTCAACGCCAGGGCTGTCGCCTGATGACGGCCGGGAAGAAGATAGAGTCCCACCGGAAGAGGTGGGTCTATCTGGACGCCCAGCGCACCCATCCTCTGCTGGCGCTACCTACTGCCCGTCCAGAGAAGCTTGCCGGCTGGCGCCACGCGAAGCTCACCAGCCCTCTTGTCGGGCCCGTCTTGGCGAAGATTAAGGCCGACCTCAGCTCGAGGCTCGAAGGGGGGCAGATCATGAAGGAGTTCTTGAGGCAGCATCTCGCTCCGCTGCAGGCTCACTCACACCCCATGTGGGAGCTGATGGCCGACGACGATGGGCTCCGGCTGCACCCAGGGATGCTGGCCTAAGACGATCTGGACTTCACCTCGAGAGCTCTCCTGGGAATGGTTCCGGAGGATCTTCTTGGGGCCTACCTGCCACTGTACAGCCGCCCCGACAAGGCCAAGCTGTTGATGGCCATGCCGGACCTTGGTGCGCCCGTGGGCGCTCCGCCCACGTTCGACGTGTCTTTTGGTGATGACGACGAGAGCAACGAGGGGGGCTCGGAGGATACCCTGGATGACGAAGGGGACTCCTTCGAGGCGTTCGCCGAAGCAATGACGCCAGGCGCAGGTGCCACCGGACGGTCCCAGGCGACCACTCCACGTCGATCCGGACGCACTGCGTCCGGGGGAAGAAAGGTGGCGACTCCGCCGAAGAGCACCATGCCAGCGAACCTGGCGACCGCGGCCGCGCCCAGGACCGTGGCCTCACGCCTCGCCCAAGCCCGGGCTATCGGCACGCCCGGTGCGCCAGGAGCTGCTGTTGACTTGCTAGTGAAGAGAAGGGCGTGCCTCGCCTCCGATGAGTAAGTGTGCGATTTCTCACTCATTCTTATTTGCCGTGCCCCTAACGCGCTCTCCCTGATGCAGCAGCCTGGGGGGTGTGATGAAGAAGGTGAAGGGGGAGGTCATGTTGTGGTGCCCTGCTCCTCCGGCTGCTGGTGCAACCTCGGGGAAAGATGCCGCGGCGCTGGGTGCCCCGGTCGGCCGGGCCACTGTGCGTGCGGTGACGGTGCCGCCCGAAGACGTCCCCGTCTCCGATGAGGTTGCGGAGTTGGCTTCTACTCCGGGTGCTCTGGCAAGGGAGGCTGGAGCCCCCGAGCCCCTGGTCGAACAGCCGGTCTCGTCAGTGCCCGTGCGCTAGCTGGTGCAGCCTAGTTTTGAGGCTTTGGATGCTGCCTCCGCCGCGCTAGGTCGTCTTCGCGCTGATCCGCAAAATGGTGACAGCCACGTGACAGAAGGGCGCCTGGGGCTGATCCACGGGTGGCTCTTAGCAGACGAGTCTGCACGGGCCTCCTGGGATCAGTCCTCGGCGACTGCTGCCAAGGGTCGAGAGGAAGCTGCGGCGGCCATGCTGGCTCGTGACGCCGCATGAGCTGACGCCGCGTCCTTCGAGAAGCGCTGCCTCAAGGCAGAGAGCGAGCTGGGGGCCCTCCACGAGGAAGACACTAGGCGCGCCCTATAGCTCAAGAGGTTGGAGAAGGGGCTCGAGGCGCAGAAGACCGCGACATCCCGGCTGCAACAGGAGCAGCTTGCTGACCGCGCAGCCCTAGAGAAGCTGAAGGTTGAAGTTGAGCAGGCTAGGGCAGCCCAAGCCGCTCACGTCTAGGAGGAAGCCCTTGCGGCCTCAGCGACGGTCAGTCCCAAGGCCCTTGCCGCCTTTGACCTTGAGGCCCACAAGGCGCTGCATGCCGCCTACGGGGAAGGGTTCAAGGAGCCGCTGGCCGCCCCGGAGGGAGGCCCCGCCGGGCTCCTTGCTGCGCTCGTGGAGTCCCTGCGTGGTGTTACGGCCGCGATTGGCCAGTTAGACAATGTCGAGAGCCGTACACTGCTTACCTTGGTCCTGACGCAGGTGTGCAGCCACCTAAGTCTTCGTGACCCCACCCTTGACCTGGCCTCGCTGTCCGGGCCCGTGACCGAGGTCATGGAGAGCACGACTGCTAAGGCCCTGAGGGTGAAGGTCGCGTCGCTAGTGGAGGCATTCCTCCAGGCTACTACTACCGCAGCCAAAGAAGAGATGACCGGTACTGCTGTGCCCGACGATGCCTAGTCCGTTCTTGCTTAACGAGAGAAGCGCGAGTGCCTCGGGGAGGCGTGAGAACTTTGGTTGAATTTGAAAAAACTTGACATTATTGTAATAGCTAGATGATTTCCATGCTTGCTTCCTTTCATGTTTGCTTAGGTTCTCTGCGTCGGCAGGGCCCAACCCCTCGCATACCTCGACCGCCGTTGAGCCCTCTGGATGACCGGGGTTACCGTAGCAACTAGAGTCGTTATTGATCCCTCCGGACGACCAGGGTTACCATAGTAACTAGACTCAAGGGATGAGGGGCTACGTGGCCAGTGAGGCCCTTGGGTCGCGATGCCCAAGGGCCCCCCTTAACGTTCAAGCGATCCCGTATTCGTTCTGCGTCGGCAGGGCCCAACCCCGCGCATACCTCGATCGCCATTGAGCCCTCCGGAGGACTGGGGTTATCGTCATAACTAGACTCAAGGGATGAGGGGGTATGTGGCCAGTTAGGCCCCTGGGTCGTGATGCCCAGGGGTCCCCCTTGACGTACGAACGGCTCTCATGAAGGAGAACGAGCACCATACCTTGCCCACGAGCCTTCGCCTGGGATGGGGGCACGAGAAGGCCAGGTGTCTGGGCACCTGGCAGGGTGGCGTCTGCCAGGAGTGACCTGAGCATAGCCCCCGTGCCTAGCCCCCCTTGTGACACCCATCCAAGGAGAAGCTATGAGCATCGTGAGCTGAAAAGCTCCCCGAGGTTGGTGCGACCACTGGGGGCCACCCTCAGTTGTTTATAACTAGCGCGGAGCATAGAGCTACCACACTTGCGCGGAATGTGGGCATAACCGCGCCTCGGTCGTATCGGCCAGCGTGAAGCTTGGTGCTTCCACTGGTTCGTGGGCATAAGCGCTCCTCGGTTGGATCTGTCAGCGCGGAGCTTGGTACTTCCACTGGACCGTGGGAGGGAGCCTCCCACCGGGAGAGACTCCGGGGCGTGTACAGCCCCATCCTGACGCGTGGCTTGCATGATAGGACAACCAAGGTGTATATGGGCCCTCCTCAGGATGAGCTGAATGACTCTGAGGAAGTTCTCGTGAGCTTACGCATCACCCACGAGATCCTACCCTGAGGCGGGTTGCGCCTGAGTCTTCTTCTACAAAATGTGAAAAGAGAGGTGTTGTGTCGACCTGCGCCGAGTGCATCTCCAGGGGATATTGCATGAGAAGGCCGCAGCACCTACGACCCCAGGAGGTGACGTCACGAGGATAACTCGCGAGACAGAGCTCAGCCACTGGATTTTTCAGCGCTGCAGGGACGGACTCGAGCACAGACGTCATGCCCAGTTTTCTCATGCCACGATCCAAAAGAGAAACAGCCGGCGCACGGTTCCCGGGTGAGCGAGGCACCTGCCACGGGCCCCTACTTACCCATCCGCGATTAGCCCATGCGAGAACAAGGCACCAAGGACCATGGGAGGTGCCGTCACGGGAATGGCTCGCTAGGCAGAGCTTAGCCCTTGGGTTTATCGACGCTGCAGGGACGGACCCAAGCACAGACGTCGTGTCAGTCCTTAATCATGGGGCGGTCGCGAGTGGGCTCACAAGACCTCATGACCCTAGTGGCGGTGATGACGCCGAGCATATAGATAATGCGAATGGAAAGAAATATCTAGCCTTGATCATGCAAAAAAGGGAGATAACCGCGGGGGATCAGCCCCCAGTGGCCCGAGGATGATGCAACCCAAGAGGCGCCCTCGTTTGGATACCTGAAGTGTCACCTGATACTTGCCGAAGGAGAGTTGGGGTAGCTGAATACGCGAGCTGTGCGGGTCGCTCCCGAGGATTGTTGGGCTCCTGAGGCCCAGGGTGTCAGGACCGGATTTTCGGGGCATTAAATCCCCAAAAATGGCCCTTGTGCTCACCAGTCCCATGATTACTGTTAGCTGATGAGGCACCACTTGATACAGAAATTTCCAAGCAAAGGTACAAATATGTAGTACAAGAGCATTCTGGTCTTTAGGTACAGCACAAGGTTTCTAGTGGCTGATGGCGGAAGCGGTCTGTGTCACGTTGGTGTCTGTGGGACTCCATTTCCCACGGGAATAGCTGACCAGGTTAAATCCTATCTTCGCGAGGCTGCTATCACTGTTGCATAGGTTCCGGGTAGTCGTCGCAACGCTCCTCTCCATGCAAGAAATCTGGCCAAGACAATAGCCAGGGACAAGCCAGTGAGTACTTTGAATGTACTCGCAAACATTATGAACATGGGTGAGATATGATCATGCTCGAGAATAGCTGATGATTATGATATGACAGACCAAATTGCAAGCAGGTCGTTTGTATGAAAATGCATATGCAATCGGGGAGTGATAATAAAATAAATAACAAACATGCCATAGTCGGGCGTCTGAGCGACACCACATAAAGGGCTTATAAGGAAATAAATAACACGCATGCCACAGTCGGGCGTCTGAGCGACACCACATAAAGGGCTTGTAAGGAAAATAAATAACAAGAATGCCACAGTCAGACGTCTGAGCGACATCACATAAAGGGCTTATAGTTAAAAGTAAATAACAAAATGCCACAGTCGGACGTCTGAGCGACATCACATAAAGGGCTTATAAATAAAAGAAATAACAAACATGCCACGGTCGGGCGTCTGAGCGACCCCACAGAAAGGGCTTATAAGGAAAATAAATAACAAGCATGCCACAGTCGGGCGTCTAAGCGACACCACATAAAGGGCTTATAAGGAAAATAAATGACAGTGAATATCCAGGAGGTAGAACCGTCCCAGGGATACTTATTAATTTACAAATGGTTAGTCCACAATAATAATCAATATCACCATATGTCACAAGTCGTAATCAATGTTCTGGGTTTAGTAGTTCCTCCTCCAAAGACCGACGCTAAGACCGACACTCGACCCATCCCAGACTGTAGTCCTTAACCATGGACACGGCTATTCGAATAGATTTAATCTCTGCACAGGGTGTACTCTTTACCCACGTATAACGGATTCCTTTAGTCCATCTGGACTAATTCCGTCTACGGCCTTTTAATTTGAAGACACACCTGACCGCACACACCAGCCTAACTTACCGGTGTCTGGCATCACCCACGACACCCGTTAAGCCAAACTCTAAGTGGGGAGGCTACAACCTCGACTAGCATGGGATCACAATATTTATAACGCGCGCAAAACTGGGAAAGCTATCCCCTTCGGCTCCAACCGAAACACCCATGCCCCCAGACCTGGTGGCATGTCTACCGGATGCAGCCGACATCTTCCACCATGGCCTCTCTGTACGGTGTGTGTTAGAACAGGGGTCGACAATTTACTGAACCGTACCCTACCCGCGGCAGGGACAAGTGGTAGTACGAGAAGAGTATGGGGGTTACTGGAACAAAACTCGATCTACGGTCGACTCAGGAGGTTTCAGCATCACATGAATGATTAACATAACCAATATACTTCATAACAACAGTCAGAATCACCACCCATCATGCCTCACCAGGCCATACCGGACTCCACCGTCCCGACGGGGAGTTAGTGACAAGCTCGCGTCTACACAAGACCGCGACTTTCACGGTTTTCGTCCGTTAGGCAGGAAAGGCATATGGAGGGGATTACCGTCATGCATACTGATTATTCACAGCAAGGGGTTTACCTCATGCACTCATGGGTATGATCATATTATCATATATGAAAGAAAAAGGGTGCATCCATAACGTTGTGACCGTATCAACAACAACCACATGCATTAGACCATGGTTCAAAAGTGCTTGCCTTCAAGTAGTGGGGAGGTAAAATGCATTCCAAAACTTTTGGAAGTTTTCTCCCTCTTCGAAATCCTATTTGAAAGAATATGAAATAAATATATAGTCTCAAAACAGCACAAAAAAGTTGTCTGGAAAATTTTCCAACAAATATGAAAATAAACTAGACCAAATTTGAGGAACAACAGAAAAAGAATCAATTCATTTGGATTTATATTTAAAAAGTTATAGGCAGTCAAAGTTTCAGTCAAACTTTGAATTTAAATAAAACCAGAAAAGAAAACGTTTCAAATAAGAATACGCTTTCGGGTCAGGGGATACGTACTTCTGAGGTTTACGCCTCCACTTAAAACACGTGGAGGTGGGGCTGTGTCACTGACAGTGGGTCCACGGGGCCCACTGGTCAGGTTTGACCAGTCGCCTCTCCCTCCTCTTCCTCTGCCCGAGCGGAGGCGGGACTCCGGCGATCATCGCCGGTGAACGGAGGCTCCTCGAGGGCATCCGAGGGCAGGAATGGATCCGCCAGACCGGGGCGGTCCTCCCGGTGGTCGTTGGGTCGTCGGGGTTGGAGGGAGTCACCGGCGGCGAGCTCTGCGATGGAGGAGGCTTCGGTGGATTTAGGGACTCGGCCTGTGGTGGTTCGTGGCTGCGTTTGAGAGGCTGGGCAGTTCCGCATGATCACGTGGACTCGAACGGTGCAGTCGGGAGGGCAGGGGAGGCGTTGGATGCGTCGGAATGGACAAGAACGAGGCGGTGTCCGAGCTGACCGGAGATGGAGAAGACGACCTTCCCCTGGCGATTGCGGGCTAGGGGAGCTCCATGGGGGTGGCTTGCGGCTGCCCTGAGGGCTTAGACGAGCTCGGGGGCTTCTACTTATAGCGCAGCCATGTCGGTTCGCGGCGACCGTGGATAAGATCGCCGTCGACCGCCATTCTGTAGCTGCAGAGGGACGTGGTGGCGACGAGCGCTTGCGGACAAGCTTGCGGATGAGCTCGCACTGCTCCAGGGGGCAGCTGGCGAGCGCGTGTGGCTTGGGCGGCGCTGTCCAGGGTAGGAGCTCACTGTGGCCGGCCGCTAGCCGCCGTGGCCGACCTGATGACGGCGCTGTAGGGTGCCAGGGGCGGCTTGGAGTGTTCTGGTGAGTGGATGAGGCCGGGGTGTGGCTCTGCAGGCGAGTTAGGACCAGGGGCGCGACGCGGCGGCTCGGGCGCACGCACGTGCAAAACGCACGCTCTGGGTGCGCCCAGCGCACACACACCATGTGCTCGACGAAATGCCAGCGCGTGTTAGAGGTCATAGGAGAGGTTAGGGATTAGCTGGCCTAGATTAGGGCTAGCTAGGAACTTAATGGACATACTGGTTAGGCAAGGCAAGCTGGTCCAATGCACAGACCGGAAACTATGTCAAAACTGACCATGCACGCAAGGTGTTCGACAGAATGCTATCAACCTCTAGGCATTTCTTGGGGTGACCAAAAGCTCCAGGTTAAGGTCTCTTTGGATGATAAAGAGGGTGGTAAGGTTAGTTGGCCATTTTGAGAAACTTGTTAGTGCAAGATTTGCAAAACTCCAGTTCTGGACAGAAGGAAAATGGCATAATTGCGTGGATCAAAAATGATCCAAAAGCTCCAATCTCCTGGACTTAAGGGTTTGGTAGGAAGGACTACAAGCAGGAAAAAGCTTATGGCTAAAAGAGCAAGTTAGAATAGGGCTGTAGTAGAAAGTGGCAATCTGGACCAGAGAGCAAAAGAGGATGTTTAGCTCAACTTTTCCAAAGAACACCCAAGGGTTTTTGCATAAAAGAGATGTAGGGGCTTCACATGACATCCCCAATTTTTGGTGGAATTTTTGAACAATTCCATCAAAGGGTTGCAGTGCAAAAGGGGCTCTAAAACAGAAGAAAATCACTTTAATTTATAAAGCTTAGGGAGAAAAATAATAATGCAAAAGAACCTATTGATAGAGAGATTGTTTTTCTAGGCTAGGGCAATTAAGTCCACACATACTAACAAATTTTCACTAGGGCAAAAAACTCTATAATAACAAAAGAAGAGGGGTTCTGAAAATCAAAGAAAACCCAGAAAAAGAAAAGGTTGAAACTCCTGGTCAAATTTTTATTATTAAACCAGGTCAAAATTTTGGGGTGTTACACAGGGGCTCCGGAGGCTCTCAGTGGTCGCGCAGGCCCGGCTCCCGCTCCGTCTGGACCGCCTGCCATTGATCCTCCCGAGCCCCCAAGGCCCGCTGCACGAGGTGCTGGAACGTGGCAGCTACGTTGTGGAAGCCGAAGAGTGTGGGGACGTAGCTGCAGGGGAGGGCCCTCCTCCGGCCGATCGCCGTCGGCCAGAAGGGCTCCTGAGAAGCGGCTCGGTTGAGATCCACGATGTCGACGTAGACGCCGAAGCAGTCGCTCGGGCTGCGAGCAGGTGAACTTGGGGTTGTGCGGTTACGCCCACCGCACATGAGTCTTGCGTACTGAAGTTCCTCTGTAACTTGGTCGATGAAGTCCTGAGCCCCCAGCGCTGAACGGCTCACGCTAGGCTCACAAAAATGCGCATCAAGATTCGCTTGCAGGTGGTGCTCGAACACCTCCCTCGAGGCACGGGTCAGCTCGGGAACACTCCATAGGAGAGCCCCCGAGCCCGTCATGAGAGGGGCGTGGAGCGCGCCTCCCTATGCGAGGGTGGAGGGCACCTCGTCAGCAGGCACGAGTCCTGAGGCGAGGCCATCAGGGGCCCCCGCGTCCTGAGGTCCGTCGACGGGTAGGTTCTTCTTCTTCTTGGGGGTCGTCTGCAGGGCGAGGACGACTCCATCCTCGTCAGAGCACTCGACCGCTGCGGTCTGGTAGGCACGCTCCAAGGAACGCACCACTTTCTTCTCGTTGGAGGCGATCGTGATGACTACGCCGCTCCCGGGCATCTTGAGGACGTTGTAGCCGTCATGGGTCACCGCCATGAACCTAGCGAGGGCAGGATACCCCACAATGGCGTTGTACGGGAGGTGGATGTTGGCGACGTCGAAGTCGATGAGCTCTGTGTGGTAGTTGTCGCGGTTGCCAAAGGTGACGGGAGGCGGACCTGCCCCATCAAGAGTATGGAGCCATCTGTGACTCCGTAGAATGGCTTGGTGGGGTGGAGCTGATCGTAGGGAACCTGGAGTGTCTCGAAGGTCTGGATGGAGAGGACGTTGAGCCCTGCTCCGCCGTCGATGCGGGTCTTGTTCACGAGGACGTTGCTGATGGTCGGGGTGCAGAGCATCAGGAGGGCACCTGGGGCCGCAGTGCACTTGAGCTGGTCCTTGGGGTCGAAAGCGATGACTTGCTTAGTCCACCTAAGGTTGCGCACGGCGTCAGGCCTGGGAAGCGCCGTGTTCACCTCACGGGCGAACTGCTTGAAGATGCGGTGAGAAGCCGGGGCATGGGCTCCTCCCAGAATGCATGCAACTGCACGCGATTCCTGGAAGCCCCCTACCCCGTCTCCCTGGCGGTCGTCGACGTTCCTCCTTGGCGGTGGTGGCAGCGGAGGCAGGCCTCCGTTGCCCTGAGGGCGACCCTCACGAGGCTGGTCACGCCAGGGGGCATCACGAGACTGCTCCTGCCAGTGGTCTTCACGAGGCTGCTCACGCCACCCTTGGCGCAAGTTCCTGCCATCCCAACGTCCTCCTCCTCGGCCTCCTCCACGGCCGTAGCCGCGGTTGACGCGCTCAGGGTGCTGCCCGACGCGCCTGCCGCGCATCGCCCTGAGCTACTGGCAATCGTTGGTGTTGTGGCTGTGGACGTTGTGGAAGATGCAGTATGGTCGGTTGTCTCTGGGGAGGTCGTCGTAGCCGCAGCCACGCTTCACTGCTGGCTCCGCAGCCAGCACGGTGGGTCTCTTGCGCTTCGACTCCTTGGCCTTGGTTTTCTTGTCGTCCGCCTCCGCCTCAGGCAGCTCCAGAAGGGAGAGGCGGCCTTCCTCCGCTCTGGCACACTTTGCCGCGAGCTTGAATATCTCGAGGCCTGTGCACAAGTCTTCGTGAATGGCGAGCTCTTCCCTCATCCTGACGTCGCAGACACCATCAGAGAACGCGGAGATGATGGCCTCGTCCGTGACCCTGGGGATACGGAGGCGCATGGTGTTGAAGCGTTGGATGTAGTTTTGCAGGGTTTCTCCTGGCTGCTGCCTCACGCAACGCAGATCAGCAGCTACCGGGGCTCGGTCGCGGGTGCCTTGGAAGTTAGCGATGAAACGCTCGCGAAGCTCTTCACAGGAGGAGATGGATCCCACGGGGAGGTTCAGGAGCCAGGAGCGCGCGCCGTCCTTCAGAGCCATTGGGAACCAGTTCGCCATGACCTGCTCGGTGCCGTTGGACGCCTCGATGCTTTAGCTCGTAGAGTTGGAGGAACTCCGTGGGGTCGATGGTGCCATCATAGCGTGGAGGCAGGTCCAGCTTGAACTTGCTGGGCCAGACGAGGCGCCGTAGCTCAAGGGCTAGGGTGCGACATCCAGCCACGCTCATGATCGCAGGCGCCCCCTGCGCTTGCGATGCTGGTTCTTGAGGTGCTGGCGCCACCACCTCCAGTGGCGCGGTCTGGGCACTGTGGGCCAGGGGCCCACGAGCCCCTGCATGTGGGTGTGGAATCACCTGACAGCTCTCCTCGTCGCGGGCGTGGGCTCTGCGGGGTTGCTCACGTCGAGGGGCCTCGCGCCGGCCCTCCTGGCCGGCGTGGTGGAGGGGAGGCGGAGCCGAGACCCCACTGCCCTCGTTCGCCGCCGGGGGCGACAGAGGACGTGAGGAGTGCCTTGGTGCTGGCGCTTCTCCAGCGGCGTTGACGAGCTCGGTGATGCGGTGGAGCCACTCGTCGTAGAGGTCATCTGCTGGGCGGTAGCGCAAGAGCTCCCGCGCCATCAGTAGCGCAGGCTGCTGGTAGACCGGCCCGCGACGGACCAGTGAGGACGACGCTGCGGCCGGCGAGGGTGAAGGTGTCGCCGTGCGGCCATCCCGCCACACGGACAGAGGCAGCGAGGAGTCCTGCCGCTCGTGGACAGCCAGGTCAGTGGCGGCGTTGGCGACCGGCGAGTTGGGGCGGAGGGGTGCGCTGTTGCCCGCGGGCGCCGTCTGAGTGACGTTCGCAGCGCGACGGGCGACGCGAGCTCGGCGTGTGTCCACCATGGCTGTGGAGCAGGGTCAATGACGAGAACGCGACGAGGTCGTCGGAGAGGCAAGATTTCGACACGCCCTCTACCTGGCGCGCGAAATGTCGGATTCAGGGTTCTACAAAACCCGTTAAGTTCGAACACAGGGGCGTGAATGAAGATCTCTCCCACTCATGTCTACCTAGCGCCTCACTCTCGTCTCGGTGGAAGGATTCAAGCAAACAACGGACAAACACACAAGAGTTTATCCAGGTTCGGGCCACCGTGTGGTGTAAGACCCTACTTCCTGCTTTGGTGGATTGGCTCCGGGCGAGCTAGAATATGAGCTGGTACAACGGTTCCTGGGCTCAGGAGGCGAGCTCAGGAGGCTAGTGTTCTTGCTCCTTGTGCCGTGGAAAAGTGTGTCCGTACCCTTTGCAGTGGGAGTCCTAGCTACTTATATAGGCGGCCACGGTCCTCTTCCCCCGAAATGTTTAGGCGGGAAGGGATCCCACACCGGCCATTTTTGAGCGGGAACACAAGGACATTCTTATCCTGACAAAAGTGGTCTTCGCCTGCAAAAGGATCAGGCGGTGACACGGTGGTGGGCTCGACGGTGACATCCTCCTTATCGTCCTTGCGGTCTTCGGTCTTGTTGCACCAAAGAGGAAACCTTTGCCCCACTCCTTGGGAACCAACGGCTGCGCTGTCTCCTTTGCACCGAAATGGCAACTGCGCCGCTGGCGGAAGCTGGCACCCGCTGGCGTGGTGCGTCGCTGCTGACATCACTGCATCCTCCTGAGGCCGGCTTGGCCTTGGATTCTCCGCCCCTCTGGAACGCCTTACTGAGGCCGCTTTCGAGGAGGTCTTGACGTCGTTCTCCTCGCGAGGCTTGGCCCCCTCGCGAGGGTCTTGAGCAGTTGGTCGATTAGCTGGGCCGTACCAGGCCGCTTGTAGGAGCGCGTCGCGGCCCGCAGACAGGCAAGTCAGGGTACCCTGGTTCCCAAGACGCCGACAACATTGTTTTGGATGTTGTCAATATTCTCCATGTGATGCTTCCACTAATGCTCATGAGGAGACCCCCATAGCTTCTGCATACTTACTAGGAGATCTTGATGCATGCCATACCTTGCATGATTACATGATTGTGTGCACCATATGCATTCCATGAATAACAATGCTCTACCAACTTGTCATAATGCATTACACAATTTGAGTCTCCATTATGTTATAAATAACAACAAACCTCTCATGATGGATGACATGTTTCTATATCACGCATCTCATTTATTTGAGCATTGGCTATTTTGTGCTAACCAACACATGCACGTGCGCATCATGTTGGATGATGTGTACATATACCATGCACACACAAATTTTCCTTTGCCTTTGTTTTGTGTAGGTACTCATGAATATTTGTCAACCTCACAATCCCATGAGTTGACAAAACAAGCTCTGGAGAGCAACAATGATTTGGGATTCCGTGGATTGTCCTTAACACCATTCTCTTTGCGCAATCACTACGCGCATCTCTTCTACTTGTCTCTCACATGGCTGTGGGCTACATATCACTTGTCACCTTATGCCCATTCTATCGTGTTCATTTGCATGTTATGCCTCTTGCTATGACTTTTCCATGCAATTGTGACCCTTGCTTGCATTTTCCCATGATTCACCATTCTACTACTACTATGTGTATTTGCATGCTTGGTGGAGATACTTGTAGCTATTGCCATGATTTTGTTGTGCCCCATGCTATTGATGATATTTTGCTCATATCTTGCTTTCATGCTTGTGATATGTCATGTGCATTATCCAGGCCCACTATTTATACACATGCCATGATTGCCACGATTACCTCTAGTATGTTGCATCTTCGCACTACTAGCTTACACTACTTGATTGCCATGATTGCTTGCTTTGTTGCATCACCCATGTTCCACTCTTACTTGCTTTCTTGGGTTGATGACATATATGTTCATGCCACTCACATGATATATCTTGATCATTGTCGCTTGTCTCCATTAGTTGCATCCTTCATCACTTGTATTGAGTGCAACAATGCTATGCTTGTTGATCTTGGAGGCATGGACACCTTACTTGTGATGCATGCTTATTTCTTTGAGCCTCATGCCCTTGGTTGTTATCGCATCATATGCTCACATACCAAGCCACATTCCCTTGTACTTTCTTATGATAAGATTGATGAATACAGTTGTTGGATATCTTACCACTTGAATGATAGGTTTTGCATTTCCGCTAACCACATTTGTTTTTCCGAGTGTTTTCCATGTTCTTTCATTTTGGAGGATTCACAAGGCGGTATCATCACTAGACATATTGGTCATGCAAAGGCCTACATGATGCGGGACGCCAACATTTTCGACATTCTCATAAAGGTGAACTCCTTCCTTTTGAGCCATCCTCACTTACACACATTGGATGGGCCATGCTTTCATTGTTGTTTCCTTCTTGCTGTCTACATGATACATCTATTGGATGGAGGACCGACATTGGAGATGGAACCTATGGACCTTCTAGTTGAGGAGCGCTCGGTCTTATGGGATGCACCTTCGGACCTACACTCATGTCACGACATTGAGCATTGGTATATCAAAACTCCTTTGGCACATTGCACCAAAACCTCCATATTTGTTGATTGTGTGTCCGCATATCATGCTCGATGGACTTATCATACCCATGACAAATTTGCGTCTTATGAATGGATCAACTCACATTATGATTGCCTTGTTGCATCGTGTATTCCCATGCCATCCATGATATATGAGCTTGTCCATTTCCTTAGCAAATTTGTTGTGATCTTCCTTGATGGCATATTCATACATATTTATCACATTGCCAACCATCAATTACATGATCACATAGTCATATTGAGCACAATTTCCCATGTTCATGCTTTTGATACATCATCACATTATGACATCATTTTGCACAATGGTAGAATTTTTAGCTTTGTGCACCATGCCAATTACCCTACCTTTGTGTGCACAACAAATGAATTTGCTCACATGAATGCTTTACTTTTCATATTACATCTTTTGGATAAGCACCTTGTGTCTTGCCACGCCCAACCTTGTCACACGGACTCATTCTTACATGATGGACACTTTGTGTGCGCTAACCATTGTATTTCCGAGTGTTGTTTGTGTTTTCTCTTCTTGCATGTATACCACTCCGGCAACACCTTAGACTACTTGGATTGCGCCATGTCTTCAACTCCGTCCAACTACAAGTCCGTCCACGACAACCGTTTTCATGGTGATGAGCCTTTTGACCCGAGGTCGGATCTTTCCCAAGGGGGGGGGGGGAGATGATGCGGAGCATCCCACGATCATCCCCATGTTCACTTCGACGAGACCTCAAGTACACACCATTGGACACAAGGTTTACTCGCTCCTCTCCAAACCTTCACTTTCCACATGTGAGACATGGCTACTACCTCAAACATATGTGCTATGCATGACCAGGAACCAAGAGAGAGGCCATGGAACAACTAGGAGCATTGGACAAGATGGCGAGGACACCAAGTACATGGACCAAGCGGAGAAGCTGCCTGAAGTCTATAGCCACCGGACGACCGGTTTGGACCGGACGTCCGACGCCTGGGAGCTCCACCAGCCAGATCGTCTACAGCCGAGGCACCTTACAGTTCCCGGACGACCGCTAGATGCCGGACGTCCGACGACCTCCCAGTGACCGGACGACCGTGCCCCTCCGAACGACCGGTGCCACATCACAGAAGGATATTAACGGAAGTCTGAGACCTTCCGAACGTCCGGACGCTAGCGATCCACCAGACGACCGGAATCCATCGGACGTCCGGTACCTGCTGTCTGCGTACAGTTATCGGGCCAGAGGCCCATGTATCCCTCTCCCACTTACCCCTTCGTGGCCCTAGACTATATATACTCCTCCACCTCCTCCTAGTTAGGGTTAGCTTTGTGTTAGCTCATTTGAGACCTGGAGCATTGCTCATCCATAGTGGTTCTACTCCACGAGGGACCGCGGCCTCTACGGAGAAGATCCACATCAGATTCAAGACCCCTAACGGCAAGATCCCTCGCGGTTTCAAGACCTCCTCATGGAGATGAACTAGTTACCTCTTGTATCCCTCTTTGTTGGATTTGGACCGTGTGTCTCGTTTTGTTGAGGATCTAGCACATGTGTGATAGTTTCTTGTTGATTTGGGTGTTTTCTCTCGTTTCCCCTCGTGTTCTTCCTGTTCATCCTCGGGGATCCCTCCAATCATGAAAGATCGGGTTAGCCCCGCATCATAGACTATGCATTTTCAAGCTTTTTGGTAACTTGTTGCCAAAGGGGGAGAAAGTGTATAGATCATTAGGCTGAGAGAGAGAGAGAGAGAGAGAGAGAGAGAGAGAGAGAGAGTTTTGCTCTTTGTTGGTTTTACTGCTTCTCTTGCTACTTTGATCATTTGCTTGTTTGATTCCTATGCTATAATATTTGTGCTTTTGTGTGAGATACTCTTATGTTGTGTGTTTGATCATACTATGCTTAACGTGTGCTTGCATGATTATGTATGATCATTCACTTGTTTGTTTTGGTGATGAGTGCATGTTGTTTATTTTTTATCATTTTTGAGCGCTCCACCAAGATGTATGTGACATGTGAGAGGGACCCATGATCATAATCGATTGTGCATTTGCATTCAAAAGCAAAATTTAAATAATGCAGAAATTTAGGGGAGCTCTTTCTTATCACATACTTCTCAAAGCGATGATGTATTTTATTTATATTATCATTTGTCGAAGCTTTGATCTATATGCTTGTCGGCGTTTCGGGAACGAGGGTACCCAGACTTGCCTGCCTGCAGCTCAGGGCGTGGCTCACAAGGCGGCCTGGTACGGCCCAGCATCTTCAGCAACCACTCAAGACCCTCGCGAGGGGCCAAGCCTCGCGAGGCGGATGACACAAGGCATCCCCTAGCGCGGCCTCGCCAGGCCGGATCGTGAGGATCGGAGATATCGAGGCAAGGGGCACCTCGCGAGGTCTTCGTGACGTGAGCAGTGACGACCAATGCCAGGTGGGCACCAGCGGGCGCAGAGTGCTAGTTTCCTCTTTGGTGCTAAAGGAGCAGGTGCAGGCGAGGAGTCCCGAGGCATCAGGCAAAGGTTTCCATATCGGTGCAACGAGACCAAGACCAGCAGGACGGCAGGACGGAGGTCATCACGGAGCACAGACGGTGTCACCACTAGAGCCTTTGGCAGGCGAAGACCACCTTTTGTCAGGATAGCTTGTACTAGCTGTCTCCCTTCAAATTTGGCCGTTGTGGGATTCCTTCCCGCTCAATATTTGGGAAGAGGACCCGGGCCACTATAAATAGGACCTAGCCACAATCATAGAGGAGGGGGGAGTTGATCGGATCATCGAGACCTCTCATACACCACAAGCTCACCCAAGCTCAAGAACACCTCTCCTCAGGAGGCAGTTCATCCATGTACTAGTTCTTCCTCAGCCTACAAGGTAATCCACCATACGCACTGGATTAGGGTGTTACACCACAACGGTGGCCCGAACCAGTATAAATCTTGTGTCTCTTGTTCATCAGATCTGACGAGTTAGGCCTACGGCTGTTGAGTAGACGAGCTAGGGCGGAAGGAGAGATCTTCTTGCGCACCCCAGAGTTCGAATGTCAAGGGTTTTGTCGGTACCCTAGATCCGACATTTGGCGGGCCAGGTAGGTGTGTGCCGATGTTTTCTCCCCGTCCGTCCCGCTCTCCGCTCACCAAGTTCTCATGGCGGGCGTCCCTCCTTCGACGAGCTTGGTGGCCACGCATGGCGGCGCTCCTGACCATCGGGCCTTCACCCCCGCCTTACGGCGGGTAAAGTGGCCACCCAGGTTCAGATCGAACCTGCCACCACGCTACTAGGGGGCGGCAGACCCGTTTGTCTTCCTCCAGGCATACGAAGAGGCCATCTCGGCGGCCGGCGGTGATGACAAGGTCATGGCGCAGCTGGCTCCCCATGGCACTCAACGGCGTGCCACGCGCCTGGTTTTTTAGCTTGCCAGGATCGTCCGTGGCGTCCTAGGAAGAGCTACGCGACCTCTTCGTCACGCGCTTTGGGGCACCGGCGCCCCACGCCGTCGCGGCCCTCCTTTGCGGCTCCCAAGCGCCACCCTCCAGCCGACACATCAAGCAGATCTTTCGCCAGACGGGCGTCGCCTCCATACGCAAGGGGGCAACTCCTAGGTGGGTGACTCCCAAGGCCGACCTCGCCTTCGACTCGGGAGACCACCCCGCCTCCACCACGGGCTCCGGCGCTCTCCCGATGCTCTGCACCCCCACCATCTGCAACGTGGCAGTCACCAAGACCCTCATCGACGGTAGGGCTAGCCTCAACGTGCTCTCAGTGGAAGCTTTCAGCTTGCTCCAAGTGCCACTCGAGCGGCTATGCCCCACCAAGCCCTTCCATGGGGGCAGTAGCGGTTCCACCAGCCCCCTAGGGCAAATCCACCTCTCGGTCAGCTTCGGTACCCGAGACAACTACCGCACCAAGCTGATTGACTTCCACATCGCCCGAATCAGTCTCCCGTACAATGCCATCCTCGGGTACCCAGCGCTGGCTCAGTTCATGGCCGCAACCCATCCAGCCTATAACCTCATGAAGATGCCGGTGAGCCGCGGAGTCCTTACAGTGACGGGGGACAACAAAGAAGCCCTGGTAGCCCTCAAGCGCGTCTTCCAGACCACTGCGGCGGCGCGCCCTACCGAGGATGCCGCCCCTGGGACCAAGGGTGCTGCCCCTACCAAGAAGAAGCAACTTTTCTCCCAAGACCAAGCCGAGACAAAGCAGGTGCCAGTGGATGAAGATGAGCCGTCAGGTGTCGCCTTCACCATAGGAGCTGGCCTTCCCCTAGCTCAGGAGGAGGCGTTGGTTGGATTCCTGCGTGCAAACAGGGACGTGTTCGCGTGGAAACCCAAAGATCTGGACAGAGTCCCGAGAGAGGTGATTGAGCATCACCTAAACGTATGCCCTAACATACGCCCCGTGAAGTAGAAGGCCAGGCACCAATCCACTGAGAAGCAATCCTTCATCATGCAGGAGACTCATAAGCTAGGGCTGGTGGGAGTCATCCGCGATGTCCGGTACCCGGAGTGGCTGGCGAATCCCGTCGTCGGACCCAAGAAGGGAGAAAAAGAGCGCATGTGTGTCGACTTCACCAACCTCAACAAAGCTTGCCCGCAGGATCCGTTCCCTTTGCCACACATCGATCAAATCATCGACTCCATCGCCAAGTGCGACTTGTTGTGTTTCCTGGACGCCTTCTCAGGTTACCACAAGATCAAGATGGCGCTGCACGACGTCGAGAGGACTGCCTTCCTCACCCCGTGCGGGGTGTACTGCTACACCTGCATGCCGTTTGGGTTACAGAATGCAGGAGCAACCTTTCAGCGGTTAATGCACATCGCACTGGGAAAGCAACTCGGGAGAAACACTGAGGCATATGTGGACGACATCGTGGTGAAATCTCAGGAGGCCTCAACCCTTATCATATATCTGGAAGAGACTTTCGCCAACCTACACAAGGTAGACCCGCGGCTCAACCCGGAGAAGTGCATGTTTGGAGTCCCTTCAGGCAAGCTCTTGGGCTTCCTCGTATCGCATTGAGGAATCGAGGCAAATCCCGAGAAGGTCAAGGCCATAGAAAAGATGAGTCCTCCCAAGAACCTCAAGGAGATGGAGAAGCTGGCCGGCTGCGTAACATCGCTGGGGCGTTTCATCTCCAAGCTAGGGGAGAGAGCCCTCCCCTTCTTCAAGCTGATGAAAAGGAAGGGCCCGTTTGAATGGACCCCTGAGGCTGATGCAGCATTCGAAGACCTCAAGAAGGCCGGAGAATTGATCTTTCATGACAATAACTTCAATTTAACAATATCGTTATCCGTATCCATTTTCTTTTGCATATCACATAAATCAACAAAGTTGTTTAGATGGGTAGCGGCATCTTCACTAGGTAGGCCGGAGAATTGATCTTTCATGACAAGATTCAACAAAGCAGCATTGATCTCACAAGATTCAACATCGGTAATAGGAGCAATTGGAGTGCTAATAAAATCATTGTTGTTGGTATTGGAGAAGTCAGACAATTTGGTATTGTTCTGAGCCATAGTGACAAGCAAGCAATCCAACACACACAAGCAAACAAGAAGCAAGCGAACGAGAAACACACGACGGAAGAAGGGCGAATAAAACGACAAAGGTGAAGTGGGGGAGAGGAAAACGAGAGGAAAATAAATGTAATGCGAAGGATAAGGGTTTGTGATAGGTACTTGGTATATAACTTTTGCGTAAGCCTCCCCGGCAACGGCGCCAAAAATTCTTCTTGCTACCTCTTGAGCTTGCGTTGTATTCCCTCGAAGAGGAAAGGGAGATGCAGCACAGTAGCGTAAGTATTTCCCTCAGTTTTTGAGAACCAAGGTATCAATCCAGTAGGAGACCAAGCGCCAGTCCCTCGCACCTGCACAAACAAATAAGAACTTCGCAGCCAACGCGATAAGGGGTTGTCAATCCCTTTACGGTCACTTACGATAGTGAGATCTGATAGAGATGATAATTATATTTTTGGTATTTTCGATATGGAAACAGAAAGTAAAGAAAGCAAATAAACAACGGCAACAGAAATTGGCTAGTTGACGGGAAAGTAATATGATAAAGATAGACCCGGGGGCCATAGTTTTCTCTAGTGGCTTCTCTCATGATAGCGGTATTCTACGGCGGGTAAACAAATTACTCTCGAGCAATTGATAGAAAAGCGAATAATTATGAGACTATCTAGGCATGATCATTGTATATAGGCATCACGTCCGAGACAAGTAGACCGAAACGATTCTGCATCTACTACTATTACTCCACACATCGGCCGCTATCCAGCATGCATCTAGTGTATTGAGTTCATACGAACATAGTAACGCCTTAAGCAAGATGACATGATGTAGAGGGATAAACTCAAGAAATATGATGAAAACCCCATCTTTTTATCCTTGATGGCAACAATACAATACGTGCCTTGCTGCCTCTACTGTCACTGGGAAAGGACACCGCAAGATTGAACCCAAAGCCAAGCACTTCTCCCATTGCAAGAACTATAGATCTAGTAGGCCAAACCAAACCAACAATTCGAAGAGACTTGCAAGGATATTATGAGCACACATAAAAAGTTCAGAGAAGAACCAAATATCTTTCATAGATAACCTTGATCATAAACTCACAATTCATCGGATCTCGACAAACACACCGCAAAAAGAGATTACATCGAATAGATCTCCTCGAAGATCGAGGAGAACTTTGTATTGAGATCCAGAGAGAGAGAAGAAGCCATCTAGATACTAGCTATGGACCCGAAGGTCTGAGGTAAACTACTCACAACTCATGGTGAGGGCGATGATGATGATGATGAAGGCCTCCGTGATGGATCCCCCTCCCGGAACAGGCTCCAAGATGGGATCTCCACGGGAACAGCAGCTACGGCGGTGGAATTAGGGTTTTCTCTCTGCGTCTGGAGTTTCTGGGGTACGTAGGTATATATAGGAAGAAGGGGGGCACCGGGGGCCACATGGGCTGCCCTCGAGGTAGGGGGGCGCGCCCTGGGAAGGGGGGCGCGCCCCCACCCTCGAGGGTGGCCCTTCTGTCTCCTGGCTTCGCCCCGAAGTCTTTCGTGCGTGATTTCCTCCAAAAATATCTCTCGCAAAGGTTTCATTCCGTTTGGACTCCGTTTGATATTCCTTTTCTGCAAAACCCTGAAACAGGCAAAAAACAGCAATCTGGACTGGGCCTTTGGGTTAGTAGGTTAGTCCCAAAAATGATATAAAAGTGAAGGATAAAGCCCATTAGACATCCAAGACTTCATAAATAATAGCATGGAATAATAAAAAATTATAGATACGTTGGAGACGTATCAATAGCTTAACCTGTGTGTGATGAGTTTGAAAGTCAAATTTTTTGCCCCACGTCCCCATCTTTCACTGGTGAAGATTGAACAGTGAAATGATATTTGAGGAGCGAGCTAGTGTGCTTGACACTCCAACGGTGCTCCAAGATATTTTTGTGCTGCATTTCACACGGTTGGTGATAATAAACAGTGTGCGATCTACTTGATTTTTCATCTTGATTTGAATTACATAAAGGGGTCACAGCTGCAAAGGATGGTGTTTGAATTGCTAGAACTTTTATCTGAAGTGAACATGCAACTATAGGTGAGTCGTAAAAAAATAGAATTATCCAGGGTTCGTTTGGATATTTTTATACATTAACTTGGTTTTGTAGGCATTTCAGGTGCATAATTCAAATTTGAACTACACGCACATGCTCCAGTGCATATAAACGGGTTGAAAAATCAAATCTGTGTCCTTGGTTGCATGCTTAGGTCCCATGCAAGAAATGGGAATAAATGTCAAACTCCCTACCACTGTCACTCGGCCGCAAACATTGAGATACCTGGTTTTGAAATTCTAGTAAATCCAAAACTTGTATGAAATTCGTAGAACTTGGCATGCTATCATGGAGCGACATCAACATGTCGTGGTAATTTTTTTGTCCCATTTCGGGCAGGTTTGGGTATAAGCTTCTCACAAACCAGAGCTTCTCACAACAAGCATGATGGTTTCGGTAGGGAACGTGCCACCTTTGGGGACGAAATGATATCCGTTGCCTCTTATTGCTTTCAATTTTTTTCTAGTGTCAAGATAGAACAACATGAGTGTTGTGTTTATTTTTGGAATTTTTGGGGTTCATTTGGACATTTCTATATATTAACTGGGGTTTCTAGGCATTTTATGTGCATAATTCAAATTTCAACTACGTGTACATGCTCCAGTACATATAAACGGGTTGAAAAATCAAATATGTGTTTTCGGTGCATGCTTAGGTCCCATGCAAGAAATTGGAATGAATTTCAAACACCCTGCCACCGTCACTCGGTCGGAAACATTGAGATACCTGGTTTTCAAATTCTAGTAAATCTGAAACTCATCTGAACTTCATGGAACTTGACATGCTATCATGGAGCGGCATCAACATGCCTTGGTAAATTTTTTGTCCCATTTGGGGCAGATTTGGGTATAAGCTTCTCACAAACCAGAGCTTCTCACAAGAAGCGTGATGGTCTCGGTAGGGAACGTGCCACCTTTGGGGACGAAATGATATCCGTTGCCTCTTATTGCTTTCAAAAATTTTCTAGTGTCAACATAGAACAACATGAGTGTTGTGTTTAATTTTCGAATTTTTCGGGGTTCGTTTGGATATTTTTATACATTTACTTGGTTTTGTAGGCATTTCCTGTGCATAATTCAAATTTGAACTACATGCACATGCTCCAGTGCGAATAAACGGGTTGAAAAATCAAATCTTTATCCTTTGGTGCATGCTTAGGTCCCATGCAAGAAATGGGAATGAATTTCAAACACCCTGCCACCGTCACTCGGCCGGAAACATTGAGATACTTGGTTTTTAAATTCTAGTAATTCCAAAACTCGTCTGAAATTCATGGAACTTGGCATTCTATCATGGAGCGGCATCAACATGTTGTGGTAAATTTTTGTCCCATTTGGGAGAGGTTTGGGTATAAGCTTCTCACAAACTAGAGCTTCTCACAACAAGCGTGATGGTTTCGGTAGGGAACGTGCCACCTTTGGGGCCGAAACAATATCCGTTGCCTCTTATTGCTTTTTTTTTCTAGTGTCAACATAGAACAACATGAGTGTTGTCTTTAATTTTGGAATTTTTCGAGGTTCATTAGGACATTTTTATACATTAACTGGGGTTTCTAGGCATCTCATGTGCAAAATTCAAATTTGAACTACATGCACATGCTCCAGTGCATATAAACGGGTTGAAAAATCAAATTTGTGTCCTTTGGTGCATGCTTAGGTCCCATGCAAGAAATGGGAATGAATTTCAAACACCCTGCCACCATCACTCGGCCGGAAACATTGAGATACCTGGTTTTTAAATTCTAGTAAATCCGAAACTCGTCTGAACTTCATGGAACTTGGCATGCTATCATGGAGCGACATCAACATGCCGTGGTAATTTTTCTGTCCCATTTGGGGCAGGTTTGGGTAGAAGCTTCTCACAAACCAGAGCTCATCACAACAAGCGTGATGGTTTCGGTAGGGAACGTGCCACCTTTGGGGACAAAACGATATCCGTTGCCTCTTATTGCTTTCAATTTTTTTATACATTAACTGGGGTTTCTAGGCATTTTATGTGCATAATTCAAATTTGAACTACATGCACATGCTCCAGTGCATATAAACGGGTTGAAAAATCAAATATGTTTCCTTCGGTGCTGATATGTCTCCAACATATCTATTTTTCCAAACACTTTTGCCCTTGTTTTGGACTCTAACTTGCATGATTTGAATGGAACTAACCCGGACTGACACTGTTTTCAGCAGAATTGCCATGGTGTTGTTTTTGTTCAGAAATAGAAAAACTCGGAATGACCTGAAAATCCACAGAGAATTGTTTTGGAAAATATAAAAAATATCTGCGGAAAGATCTACGTCAGGGGCCCACACCCTGTCCACGAGGGTGGGGGCACGCCCCCACCCCCTGGGTGCGCCCCTGCCTCGTGGGCCCCCTGATGCTCCACGGACGTACCCCGGATTCCATATATTCACTTTCGGGGAGAAAAAAATCAGAGAGGAAGAATTATCACATTTTACGATGCAGAGTCGCCGCCAAGCCATAATCTCTCCTGGGAGGGCTGATCTGGAGTCCGTTCGAGGCTCCGGAGAGTGGAGATCGTCACCATCGTCATCACCAACCTTCCTCCATCACCAATTCCATGATGCTCACCGCCATGCGTGAGTAATCCTATCGTCGGCTTGCTGGACGGTGATTGGTTGGATGAGATTTACCATGTAATCGAGTTAGTTTTGTTAGGGTTTGATCCCTAGTATCCACTATGTTCTAAGATTGATGTTGCTATGACTTTGCTATGCTTAATGCTTGTCACTAGGGCCCGAGTGCCATGATTTCAGATCTGAACCTATTATGTTTTCATGAATATATGTGTGTTCTTGATCCTATCTTGCAAGTCAATAGTCACCTACTATGTGTTATGATCCGACAACCCCGAAGTGACAATAATCGGGACCACTCCCGGTGATGACCGTAGTTTGAGGAGTTCATGTATTCACTATGTGTTAATGCTTTGGTCCGGTACTCTATTAAAAGGAGGCCTTAATATCCCTTAGTTTCCACTAGGACCCCGCTGCCATAGGAGGGTGGGACAAAAGATGTCATGCAAGTTCTTTTCCATAAGCACGTATGACTATATTCAGAATACATGCCTACATTACATTGATGAACTGGAGCTAGTTCTGTGTCATGATTATAACTTTTACATGATGACTTGCATCCGACATAATTCCCCATCACCGATCCAATGCCTACGAGCTTTTCACATATTGCTTGTTGCTTATTTTCTTTTCCGCTGCTACTTATACAAAAACTAATAAAACACTATGTTACTTTTATTGCTGTTACCACTATTTCCATATTACCTTGCTACTAAATTCCCTTGCTGCAGATACTAAGTTTCCAGGTGTGGTTGAATTGAAAACTCAGCTACTAATACTTAAGAGTATTCTTTGGCTCCCCTTATGTCGAATCAATAAATTTGGGTTGAATACTTTACCCTCGAAAACTGTTATGATCCCCTACACTTGTGGGTTATTAAGACTATTTTCTAGCGCTGTTGCCGGGGAGCATAGTTCTATTCTCTAAGTCACTTGGGACTTATATTTGTTCATCACTATGAAGAACTTGAAGGACTCAAAAACCAAGATCTTTCCCTCAACCACGAGGGGAGGTAAGGAACTGCCATCTAGCTCTGCACTTGATTCTCCTTCTGTTATGAGTAAATTTGCGACACCTACTCCTGCTATTGAATCTGATATGTCGCATGTTCTTGATGATGCCACTTCTGCTATGTATGATGAAACTACTTCTATGCTAGATAATACTGTGCCACTAGGTGAATTTCTAGATGAACAAATTTCTAAGGTTAGGGAGAATGTAAATGTTGAAACTGATAATATCTATGAAAGTGATGATGAAGCTTCTCCCCCTAGATATGAATTGCCTGTTATTCCTGAGGGTTATGTTATGGATGAAGAAACTGCTAGAGACTTTCTTGCTTGAAACGATAGATATGATCTTAAAAAATTATTAGCTAAGCTGAAAGAAAAGTCTTTGAATGCTAGAATGAAACATGACCCTACTGTTGCTACTTCACCTATCTTTGTTACTGATAAGGATTATGATTTCTCTGTTGATCCTGAGTTAATTACTTTGGTTGAATCTGATCCTTTCCATGGCTATGAATCTGAAACTATTGTGGCACATCTTACTAAGTTGAATGATATAGCCACCCTGTTTACCAACGATGAAAAGATTCGTTATTACTATATCCTTAAGTTATTTCCTTACTCGTTAAAGGGTGATGCTAAGACATGGTTTAATTCTCTTGATCCTGGTTGTGTGCGTAGTCCCTAGGATATGATGTATTACTTTTCTGCTAAATATTTTCTCGCTCATAAGAAACAAGCTGCCTTACGGGAAATATATAACTTTGTGCAAATTGAAGAAGCGAGTCTCCCACAAGCTTGGGGGAGGCTTCTCCAATTACTTAATGCTTTGCCTGAACATCCTCTTTAGAGGAACGATATACTTGATGTCTTTTATAATGGACTAACCGATGCTTCCAGAGACCTCCTGGATAGTTGTGCTGGTTGTGTTTTCAGAAAAAGAACAATTGATCCAGCTGAATTACTATTGAATAGTATGCTGGCCAATGGAAATAATTAGACACTTCCTGAACCAGTCCCTAAGCCAACTCCGAAGAAAAGGGGTGTTCTATTTCTCAGTCCTGAAGATATGCAAGAGGCAAAGAAATCTATGAAAGAAAAAGATATTAAAGCTGAAGATGTTAAGAATTTACCACCTATTGAAGAAATACATGGTCTTGATAACCCGACACAGGTAGTAAAGGTAAATTCCCTTTATAGATTTGATGAAGGTGACAATCCTCGTTATAAGTCTTCTAGACAATGCTTAGATGAGTTTGACAATTTTATTGTGAAACAAGAAAACTTCAGTGCCTACGTTGGTAGACAATTGCAACACAATGCTTATATGATTGAACGCTTGAGTGATTATATGTCTATAGTTAAAGGTGAATTGAAACTCATTAGTAAACATGCTTCTATGGTTACCACTCAAGTAGAACAAGTACTTAAGGCTCAGAATGATTTGCTCAATGAATTAAATAGTAAGAATAATGACTTTGCTGTTGGAGTTGCAACTAGAGGTGGTAAAATGACTCAGGAACCTCTGTATCCTGAAGGCCACCCTAAGATAATTGAGCAAGAATCTCAGAGAGCTAATTTAGATGCACCTAGTTCTTCTAAGAAGAAAAATAAAAATGATAGGACTTTGCATGCTTCTAGTGAACCTGTAGCAGACACACCTGAGAATCCCAATGATATCTCTGTGTTCCGATGCTGAGACACAATCTGGTAATGAACATGAACCTAGTGATAATTTAATGATGATGTTCATGATGATGCTCAATCTAGCAATGATAATGATGTAGAGATTGAACCTGCTGTTGATCTTGATAACCCACAATCAAAGAATCAACGCTATGATAAGAGATACTTTGTTGCTAGGAAGCACGGCAGGGAAGGAGAACCATGGGTTCAGAAACCCATGCCTTTTCCTCCGAAACCATCCAAGAAAAAGGATGATGAGGATTTTGAGCACTTTGCTGAGATGATTAGACCTATCTTTTTGTGTATGCGTTTGACTGATGTGCTCAAAACAAATCCTTACGCTAAGTATATGAAAGATATTATTACCAACAAAAGAAAGATACCTGAAGTAGAAATTTCCACCATGCTTGCCAATTACACTTTTGAGGGTGGAATGCCTAAGAAATTAGGAGATAAAGGAGTACCTACTATACCTTGCTCCATTAAGAAAAACTATGTTTAAACTGCCTTATGTGATCTTGGAGCCAGTGTTAGTGTTATGCCTCTCTCTTTATATCGTAGACTTGACTTGAGTAAGTTGACACCTACCGAAATATCTTTGCAAATGGCTGATAAATCAACTGCTATACCTGTCGGTATTTGTGAGGATGTGCCTGTTGTAGTTGCAAATGTTACTATTCTAACGGACTTTGTTATACTTGATATTCCCGAGGACAATAGTATGTCCATTATTCTTGGAAGACCCTTTTTGAATACTTTAGGAGCTGTTATTGATTGCAACAAAGGCAATGTCACTTTTCATGTCAATGGTAATGAGCATACGATACACTTTCCAAGGAAACGACCTCATGTCCACAGTATCAATTATATTAGAAATATTTCAACTATTACTATTGGAGGTTTTGAATTTCCTCTTCCTACTATCAAGAAGACATATAACATCCTTATTGTTGGGGACATACATATCCCCATTGAGGTAACCTAGTGTTATTCGAAAATTCTCCGGTTTCATGTTACTCGGAAAGAGTTTGTTAACAAGACCTGATCAACCTTGTTAATAGATTCCTTCTGATGAGCATGTGATAGGTGAATCTAGATAGCGCAACCTTCTGTACCCTCTTTTTTACTTTCTGTTAATTAGGATAAATAAAAGCAAAAATAGTATTTTTCTGTTTGTTTCCAGACTTATCCGTGCAATAAAAAATACCCCAAAAATAAAAGTTCTCCAGAGTGAGGGGAGCCATCACCTGGGCACGAGGGTCCAGGGTGCGCCCACCCTCATAGGGCGCGCCCCCTGCCTCGTGGGCCCCACGTGGGCCATCTCCGCTTATTCCTGCACCCATACCCTTCTTGTTCCTCCCCAAAAAATCACTATCCAGCTCAAGCACGAGTTCTAGCTCATCTTGCTGCCATTTTCGATCTCCTTGCTCAAAGCTCCATTCATGAAACTGGTTGGGGAGATTGTTCCTTGGTATGTGACTCCTCCATTGGTCCAATTAGTTTTTGTTCTAGTGCTTTATTTATTGCAAATTTTTGCTTCTGTGGTGACCTTGTTCCTGAGCTTGCATGTCAAATTTCTTTGGTCCCAAGTAGTTCTAATGCTTAATATAGTCTCTAGGCACTTGTAGGAGTTATTGCCATCAATCTTGTTGAGTTCGGTTAACTTTTATTATGACTTACTAAAAAATTCAGAAAATGCATAGGAAAATCTTCCAAGGTGGTTCTTCAAGGAAGCAAGAACCAAGGCTCGCGATGTGTGAGCCGGATGATGAACTACCGAGGGAAGCTGAAGTGCGGCCTTGTGAATGGCCGTCGGAGGAATTTATGGTTCAGGTAGGCATTAAGGAGGAATTTGACACATATGTGCGTAATGCTGACCTCGAGGGCTTCATGCAAGATAAGTGCCCTAAATACCATTACTTAACTGATACCTTTGTGAGAAGGTTTAAATTTTCAACTTCACGTAATTCTCACACTGTCCTGTTTGATCTTTATGATAAATCTTAGACCATGGACTTAGAGGATTTTAATGATGCTTGTAAGCTCCCGCAGTGGGGCAGTATGGGTGATCCTCGCAAATCTGAATATAGAGACTTCCTTGCTAGTATCACTGTGGGGGAATCTAGAGAAATCACACAAGCTACCATAGGGAGCATTCATTTTCCTGCTATTCATTACTTTGCTCTCTTTATTGGTAGATGCATAAATGGTAAAGATGAGGCTTGCCACATGTGTGTCCTAGATCTTAGTGTTCTCAAGAGAGCTGTATTAGGTGATAGACAATATAACTTGGGAGCTATTGTTGCACGTAGGCTACATCATAATGGTTTATACGGAGATTTATTTGGTGGGATTTATGCCACTCGCATAGCCTGTCGTCTTGGTGTGCCTATACATGAAAATGATGAATTATTACCGCTTGTTTATTTGGATTTTAGTCCTATGGTTAGTCACCGGTTTATAGAGAGGGATGGACAATCCCTCAAATATCAACTAATCTTTAACAGGCGTCACACCGTCCATATTGCTCTTCCTGCTCCTACCTTGTTTGACTTCCAGGCAAAAGGGAGATATACTATAACCAGGGAGGAGGCAAATGGGTATCAGGAGACGATGGAAGCAGCCCGTATCCAAGCTGTAGCTGAGCAGGCAGTACCTGCCGCATCTCAGTACAACCCCAACTACGACTTTGGATATCCGTCAGGCTAGTACTGGCCATAGATCGACTTAGGCGAAAAGCCTAAGCTTGGGGGAGTACGTGTTTCTTACTGACATTGCATTCATGTTCACACACTTATTCTAGTCGTCGGTGCTCACACTCTTTCATTGTACTATCCATGCTTAGTTTCAGTTCTTTTTCTTAGTCTTTTTCATGTGTGCTAGAAAAACCTTAAGAAAAAAAATTAATTAGTTGTAGCTTTTAGCTAGTTTTCTTTCCATGCTTGTAGTAGTAGTAATTAAAAGAAAAGTCAAAAAGATTTCTCGTTCTTCTTTAGCTTGTTGGGAGCTTTCCCGTGTAAATAGTTTCTTTTCTTTTCTTTGGGGGTCAAGAGTAGAATACCATGATTGAAACTGCTTAGTGGCTCTCATATGCTTTATTGTTGATTTAACCTTGAGCCATATTACTTTGCCTTCTCTTTTGTATTAAATGCTTGCAGATTCCAGCTTAGTCCAATGCACGTGCACTATTATTATTATCCACACTGTTCGGTCGTGCGAGTGAAAGGCAATAAGGATGATATATGACGAACTAATTGAGATGAGAAAAGCTGGTATGAACTCGACCTCTCTTGCTTTTTGTAAATATGATAGTTCATCGTTCCTGATTCAGCTTGTTATGAATGAAACATGCTTGCAATGACAATTAGAGATCATAACTGCTTATGCCATGCTTAATTAGCTGAGATTTTATAATGGTCTATCTTGCGTGCCAACACAAAATTAAAATTGTTGTGATGTGGTATGATGGGGTGGTATCCTCCTTTGAACGATTCAAGTGGTCTGACTTGGCACTTGTTCACGCATGTAGTTTAAACAAAATCAACATAGCCTCCATGATATTTATGTTCATGGTGATTTATATCCTACTCATGTTTGCATTCATTGTTGATTAATTTTAATGCATGTTCATGACTATTGTCGCTCTCTTGCTGGTCGCTTCCTAGTCTCTTTCTAGCCTTCACCTGTACTAAGCGAGAATACTGCTTGTGCATCCACTTCCATCAACCCCAAAGTTATTCCATATGAGTCCACCATACCTTCCTATATGAGGTATTTACCTGCCGTTCCAAGTAAATGTGTATGTGCCAAACTCTAAACCTTCAAATGAAATTCTGTTTTGTATGCTCGAACAACTCATATATCAACTAGGGTTGTCTATATCTTCCATGCTAGGTGGGTTATTCTCACGATGAGTGGACTCCGCTTATCATTCATGAGAAAATGGCTGGTAACTGGGATGCCCAGTCCCATGCTCAAAATCATAATAATTAAACAAAACTCCCCCAGGGCTGTTGTTGGTTTGGACGGTACCCGTTGTTTCAGACCAGCCGTTGAGTGTGCTTGTTGGTGGTTGGGGGAGTATAAACTTTACCATTCTATTTGGGAACCGCCTATAATGTGCGTAGCATGGAAGATATCGAGATTCTTGGTTGTTATGTTGACAATGAGAGTATACCGCTCAAAATGTTATTCATCTCTATTTAAAAATCGAGCTCTGGCACCTCTACAAATCCCTACTTCCCTCTGCGAAGGGCCTATCTATTTACTTTTATGCTGAGTCATCATCCTCTTATTGAAAAGCACCAGTTGGAGAGCACCTCTGTCATTTGCATGTATTACTATTAATTTGCATTGAGTATGATCATGACTGGATCTCTTTTACCATGAATTACAATGTCTAGTCAGCCCTTGATCTTTAAAGGTGCTTTGCATTTATGTTTTGCGGTCTCAGAAAGGGCTAGCGAGATACCATCTTGTTATATCATATTATGATTGTTTTGAGAAAGTGTTGTCATATGAGGTTTATTATTATTGCTCGCTAGTTGATTATGCCATTGATATGAGTAGACATGAGACCTGAAAGTTATTGTGAATGTGGTTAGTTCATGATCTTTGCTGAAAACTTGAATGCTGGCTTTACATATTTACAACAACAAGAGCAAACAAAGTTTGTCAAAGCTTTTCTTTATCACTTTCAGTTTATAAACTGAATTGCTTGAGGACAAGCAAAGGTTTAAGCTTGGGCGAGTTGATACATCTCCAACGTATCTACTTTTCCAAACACTTTTGCCCTTGTTTTGGACTCTAACTTGCATGATTTGAATGGAACTAACCCGGACTGACGCTGTTTTCAGCAGAATTGCCATGGTGTTGTTCTTGTGCAAAAATAAAAAGTTCTCGGAATGACCTGAAAATCCATGGAGAATTGTTTTGGAAAATATAAAAAATATATGCAGAAAGATCTACGTCAGGGGTCCCACACCCTGTCCATGAGGGTGGGGGGCGCGCCCCCTCCACCTGGGCGCGCCCCCGCCTCGTGGGCCCCCTGATGCTCCACCGACGTACCCCCGGACTCCATATATTCACTTTCGGGGAGAAAAAATTGGAGAGGAAGAATTATCACGTTTTACGATACGAAGCCGCCGCCAAGCCCTAATCTCTCTCGGGAGGGCTGATCTGGAGTCCGTTCGGGGCTCCGCTGGAGACCGTCGCCATCGTCATCATCAACCTTCCTCCATCACCAATTCCATGATGCTCGCCGCCGTGCGTGAGTAATCCCATCGTAGGCTTGCTGGACAGTGATGGGTTGGATGAGATTTACCATGTAATCGAGTTAGTTTTGTTCGGGTTTGATCCCTAGTATCCACTATGTTCTAAGATTGATGTTGCTATGACTTTGCTATGCTTAATGCTTGTCACTAGGGCCCGAGTGCCATGATTTCAGATCTGAACCTATTATGTTTTCATGAATATATGTGTGTTCTTGATCCTATCTTGCAAGTCAATAGTCACCTACTATGTGTTATGATCCGGCAACCCCGAAGTGACAATAGTCGGGACTACTCCCGATGATGACCGTAGTTTGAGGAGTTCGTGTATTCACTATGTGTTAGTGCTTTGGTCCGATACTCTATTAAAAGGAGGTCTTAATATCCCTTAGTTTCCAGTAGGACCCTGCTGCCACGGGAGGGTAGGACCAAAGATGTCATGCAAGTTCTTTTCCATAAGCACGTATGACTATATTCGGAATACATGCATACATTACATGGATGAACTGGAGCTAGTTCTGTGTCACCCTAGGTTATAACTTTTACATGATAAATTGCATCCGACATAGTTCCCCATCACCGATCCAATGCCTACGAGCTTTTCACATATTGCTTGTTGCTTTACTTTTCCGCTGCTACTGTTACAAAAAGTACAAAAACACTACTATTACTTTTATTGCTGTTACCACTATATCCATATTACCTTACTACTAAATTACCTTGCTGCAGATACTAAGTTTCCATGTGTGGTTGAATTGACAACTCAGCTGCTAATACTTAAGAGTATTCTTTGGCTCCCCTTGTATCGAATCAATAAATTTGGGTTGAATACTCAACCCTTGAAAACTGTTGCGATCCCCTACACTTGTGGGCTATCAGGTGCATGCTTAGGTCCCATGCAAGAAAAGGGAATGAATTTGAAACACCCTGCCACCGTCACTCGGTCGGAAACATTGAGATACCTGGTTTTTAAATTATAGTAAATCCAAAACTCTTTTGAACTTCACGGAACTTGGCATGCTATCATGGAGCGGCATCAACATGCCTTGGTAATTTTTTTGTCCCATTTGGGTCAGGTTTGGGTATAAGCTTCTCACAAACCAAAGCTTCTCACAACAAGCGTGAAGGTTTCGATAGGGAACATGCCACCTTTGGGGACGAAATGATATCCATTGCCTATTATTGCTTTCATTTTTTTTCTAGTGTCTACATAGAAAAACATGAGTGTTGTGTTTAATTTTGGAATTTTTCTGGGATCGTATGGACATTTTAATACATTAGCTGAGTTTTCTAGGCATTTTATGTGCATAATTTAAATTAGTACTACATGCACATGCTCCAGTGCATATAAACGGGTTGAAAAGTCAAATCTGTGTTCTTCGGTGCATGCTTAGGTTCCATGCAAGAAATGGGAATGAATTTCAAACACCATGCCACCATCACTCGGCCGGAAACATTGATATACTAGGTTTTTAAATTCTAGTAAATCAAAAACTCATCTAAAATTCATGGAACTTGGTATGCTATCATGGAGCAGCATCAACATGCTGTGGTAAATTTTTTGTCCCATTTGGGGCAGGTTTGGGTATAAGCTTCGCACAAACTAGAGCTTCTCACAACAAGCGTGATGGTTTTGGTAGGGAACGTGCCACTTTTGGGGACGAAGCAATATCCATTGCCTCTTATTGCTTTCAAAAAAATTCTAGTGTCAACATAGAACAACATGAGTGTTGTCTTTAATTTTGGAATTTTTTGAGATTCATTTGGACATTTTTATACATTATCTGGGGTTTCTAGGCATCTTATATGCAAAATTAAAATTTGAACTACATGCACATGCTCCAGTGCATATAAACGGGTTGAAAAATCAAATCTGTGTCCTTCGGTGCATGCTTAGGTCCCATCCAAGAAATTGCAATGAATTTCAAACACCCTGTCACCATCACTCGGCCGGAAACATTGAGATACCTGGTTTTTAAATTCTAGTAAATACAAAACTCGTCTGAACTTCATGGAACTTGGCATGCTATCATGGAGCGGCATCAACATGCCGTGGTAAATTTTTTCTCCCATTTGGGGCAGGTTTGGGTATAAGCTTCTCACAAACCAGAGCTCATCACAACAAGTGTGATGGTTTCGGTAGGGAACGTGCCACCTTTGGGGACGAAATGATATCCGTTGCCTCTTATTGCTTTCAACTTTTTCCTAGTGTCAACATAGAACAACATGAGTGTTGTGTTCAATTTTGGAAATTTTCGAGGTTCGTTTGGACATCTTTATACATGTACTTGGTTTTGTAGGCATTTTATGTGCATAATTCAAATTTGTACTACATGCACATGCTCCAGTGCATATAAACGGGTGGAAAAATCAAATCTGTGTCTTCCGGTGCATGCTTGGGTCCCATGCAAGAAATGGGAATGAATTTTAAACACCGTGCCACCGTCAGCCGGCTGCAAACATTGAGATACTTGGTTTTTAAATTCTAGTAAATCCAAAACTCGTCTAAAAATCATGGAACTTGGCATGCTATCATGGAGCAGCATCAACATGCCATGGTAACTTTTTTGTCCCGTTTGGGGGCATGTTTGGGTATAAGCTTCTCACAAACCAGAGCTTCTCACAAAAAGCGTGATGGTTTCGATAGTGAACATGCCACCTTTGGGGACGAAATGATATCCGTTGCCTCTTATTGCTTTCAAATTTTTTCTAGTGTCAACATAGAACAACAGGAGTGTTGTATTTAGTTTTGAAATTTTTCAGGGTTCGTTTGGATATTTTTATACATTTACTTGGTTTTGTTGGCATTTTCTATGCATAATTCAAATTTGAACTACATGCATATGCTCTATTGCAAATAATCGGGTCGAAAAATCAAATCTGTGTCCTTTGGTGCATGCTTAGGTCCCATGCAAGAAATGGGAATGAATTTCAAACACCCTGCCACCTTCACTCGGCCGCAAACATTGAGATACCTAGTTTTTAAATTCTAGCAAATCCAAAACTCGTCTGAAATTCTTGTAACTTGGCATTCTATCATGGAGCGGCATCAACATGCTATGGTATTTTTTTTGCCCATATGGAGTAGGTTTGGGTATAAGCTTCTCACAAACTAGAGCTTCTCACAACAAGCGTGATGATTTCTGTAGGGAACGTGCCACCTTTGGGGACGAAACGATATCCGTTACCTCTTATTGCTTTCAATATTTTTCTAGTGTCAAAATAGAACAAAATGAGTGTTGTCTTTAATTTTGGACTTTTTCGGGGTTCATTTGGACATTTTTATACATTAACTGGGGTTTCTAGGCATCTTATGTGCATAATTAAAATTTGAACTACATGCACATGCTCCAGTGCATATAAACGGGTTGAAAAATCAAATATGTGTCCTTCGGTGCATGCTTAGGTCCCATGCAAGAAATGGGAATGAATTTCAAACACCCTGCCACCATCACTCGGCCAGAAACATTGATATACCTGGTTTTTAAATTCTAGTAAATCCAAACCTTGTCTGAACTTCATGGAACTTGGCATGTATGATGGAGCGGCATCAACATGCCGTGGTAATTTTTTTGTCCCATTTGGGGCAGCTTTGGGTATAAGCTTCTCACAAACCAGAGCTCATCACAACAAGCGTGATGGTTTCGGTACGGAACGTGCCACCTTTGGGGACGAAACGATATCAGTTACCTCTTATTGCTTTCAAAACTTTTCTAGTGTCAACATAGAACAACAGGAGTGTTGTGTTCAATTTTATAATTTTTCGGGGTTCGTTTGGACAGTTTTATACATTAACTTGGTTTTGTAGGAATTTTATGTGCATAATTCAAATTTGTAGTACATGCACATGCTCCAGTGCATATAAACGGGTCGAAAAATAAAATATGTGTCCTTCGGTGCATGCTTAGGCCCCATGCAAGAAATGGGAATGAACTTTAAACACAGTGCCACCGTCAGTCGGCCGCAAACATTGAGATACTTGTTTTTGAAATTCTAGTAAATCCAAAACTCGTCTGAAATTCACGGAACTTGGCATGATATCATGGAGCGGCATCAACATGCCGTGGTAATTTTTTTGTCCCATTTGGGGCAGGTTTGGGTATAAGCTTCTTACAAACCAGAGCTTCTCACAACAAGCGTGATGGTTTCAAAAGGGTATGTGCCACCTTTGGGGATGAAACGATATCCGTTGCCTCTTATTACTTTCAATATTTTTCTAGTTTCAATATAGAACAACATGAGTGCTGTGTTTAATTTTGGAATTTTCGGGGTTCTTTGGACATTTTTATGCATTAACTGGGGTTTCTAGGCATTTGATGTGCATAATTAAAATTTGAACTATATGCACATTCTCAAGTGCATATAAACTGGTTGAAAAATCAAATATGTGTCCTTCGGTGCATGCTTAGGTCCCATGGAAGAAATGGGAGTGAATTTGAAACACCCTGCCACCGTCACTCGGCCGGAAACATTGAGATACCTGGTTTTTAAATTCTAGTAAATCCAAAACTCTTTTGAACTTCATGGAACTTGACATGCTATCATGGAGCGGCATCAACATGCCTTGGTAAATTTTTTGTCCCATTTGGGGCAGGTTTGGGTATAAGCTTCTCACAAACCAGAGGTTCTCACAACAACCGTGATGGTTTCGATAGGGAACATGCTACCTTTGGGGACGAAATTATATCCGTTGCCTATTATTGCTTTAATTTTGTTTTCTAGTGTCAACATAGAACAACAGGAGTGTTGTGTTTAATTTTGGAATTTTTCGGGGTCCGTTTGGACATTTTAATACATTAGCTGGGTTTTCTAGGCATTTTAATTGCATAATTCAAATTTGTACTACATGCACATGCTCTAGTGCATATAAATAGGTTGAAAAATCAAATATGTGTCCTTTGGTGCATGCTTAGGTCCCATGCAAGAAATGGGAATGAATTTCAAACACCGTGCCACCGTCACTCGGCCGGAAACATTGAGATACTTGGTTTCTAAATTCTAGTAAATAGAAAACTTGTGTGAAATTCATGGAACTTGGTATGCTATCGTTTAGCGGCATCAACATGCCATGCTAAATTTTCTGTCCCATTTGGGGCAGGCTTGGGTATAAGCCTCTCACAAACCAGAGCTTCTCACAACAAGCATGATGGTTTCGGTAGGGAACGTGCCACCTTTGGGGACGAAACAATATCCACTGCCTCTTATTGCTTTTAAAAAATTTCTACTGTCAAGATAGAACAACATGGGTGTTGTGTTTAATTTTGGAATTTTTCGAGGTTCGTTTGGACATTTTTATACATTAACTAGGTTTTCTAGGCATTTTATGTGCATAATTAAAATTTGAACTACATGCACATACTCTAGTGCATATAAACGGGTTGAAAAATTAAATCTATGTCCTTCGGTGCGTGCTTAGGTCTCATGCAAGAAAAGGGAATGAATTTCAAACATTATGCTACCGTCTCTCGGTCGGAAACATTGAGATACCTGGTTTTTAAATTCAAGTAAATCCAAAACTCGTCTGAAATTCATGAAACTTGGCATGCTATCATGGAGCGACATCAACATGCAGTGGTAATTTTTTGTCCCATTTGGGGCAGGTTTGGGTATAAGCTTCTCACAAACCAGAGCTTCTCACAACAAGCGTGATGGTTTCGGTAAGGAACGTGCCACCTTTGGGGACGAAATGATATCCCTTGCCTCTTATTGCTTTCAAAAATTTTCTAATGTCAACATAGAACAACATGAGTGTTGTGTTTAATTTTGGAATTTTTTGCGGTTTGTTTGGACATTTTTATACATTAAAAGGGTTTTCTAGGAATTTTATGTGCATAATTCAAATTTGAGCTACATGCACATGCTCCAGTGCATATAAATTGGTTGAAAAATCAAATCTTTGTCTTTCAGTGCATGGTTAGGTCCCATGCAAGAAGTGGGAATGAATGTAAAACACCAGGGCACTGTTGATTGCAGCAAAACATTGACATACTTTGTTTTTAAATTCTAGTAAATCCAAAACTCGTCTGAAATTCATGAAACTTGGCATGCTATCATGGAATGGCACCCGACATGGTGTGGTATTTGTCGTGTCCACTTTGAGAGAAGGCACACTCGAATAACAACGAACATAGGCATTTTGAAACAAATAGGTGCCACTGTAACATCTCAAATGTTTTATATAATTTAAATTGTCTGCGTTCTGTTAACCATTCACGTGACGCCATGCCTCACTTTTTTTAATGGCTAGGAGGTGCCGCGTGTGCGGACAGGTGCTTGAGTGCTTGACTAAATGGGAGGCATGCGACTGTACTCCAATGCATCATTTTTGCAACTCTTGATCACAAACGTTTTAGTTAGAACACCCGTATGCAAACCGATATCTTCCCTAGGGAGCCAAGAGAAAATGTGCCGAGCAGGATTTCTGCAACTCTTGATCGCAAACATTTTAGGTAGAACACCTGTATGCAAAGTGAGATCTATGGTCTTCCCCCTTAAGTCGAGGGAAAATTCGCAGCGTAGGATTTGTGCATCCCTTCAACGCAAACGGTTGTTTTGGATGACCCATGTGCAACCACGTACAAAGAATTTGGTAAGATTTGCATATGTCATATTGGGTATGTTACCATTTGTCAAACTGGAAAGATTGACATTTGTTGATCTAGTAACATTGCCATTTGTCAATCCTTATAACACTGCAATTTGTCAAAATATCCAGCTAAAAATCACTACCACTATCTAATTTTCGCAACTAAAATTCAGTAATTAAGCACATATTTCATTCATAGATTAAGTAGTCATTTTTAATTTATACAAACAATTCAACTCGATAGCTGAACCGATCAAACTTTTCTCCAATTGTTACCAACCACGTACTGAAATAGCTAGTTCAACTATATATACTAGCTAATTTTAAGTACGTTGTATAGTTCCACCACATCTATAGTCAGATGAACTTAACAAAATAGCCCCTAAATACTACTACTACGGAGGGGCTTTGTGCTACTTCCGGCAGCCTCTCCTCTGCCGAGCGCGCTTAGTAAGAGGCAGAGGAGGAGGAGGAGCCTACTAACGAGCTAGACAACTACAATATGGTGCGTGCCGCTGCTGCATGTTCAGCGACGGTCGCTAGCTCGAACACCCACTGTCGCTCCAGACAACCCCTCTTGAAGCAGCCGGACTGCTTGTAGATCTCCCGATTCCTCACCTCTGCGTCGGCGTATGCTACGGCCATGGCCACGGCTGCGGTAAGGCTCTTTGCATGCTCGACGAGGCGCTCCTCCTCCACCCGCCGAAACTCAATGTAGCATGCAAGGTCGCTGACGCATGTGCGGGCCTCCACCTCTGCCTCCCTCCTTTGGGCGGCGGTGGCGGAGCGGGTGATGACCCTGGCGGTTGGTAGTGGGCTGGCGGCCACGGCGGCCGATGATGGGGTGGCGGCCATAACGCCACCTCCCGCCTTCGGGCCGTGGTGGCGGAGCGGGTGACGTCTGGCAATGGGGTGGCGGCCACGACGGCCACCTCCCGCCTTCAGGCCGCGGCGGCGGAGCGGGCGATGGCCCTGGCGGCGGAGCAGGCAACTGTTGCCGGCCGCCGTTGCTGCCACCCGGTGGCCGTCGTGGCCGCCACCCCATTGCCAGACGTCATCACACGATGACACATGTGTTGGTGTAGATCGCCATCACACGATGATGGCCCCGGTGGCACTCCGGTGCCACCGGAAGCGAGGGGGAGAGAGCCCCCTCCTTCTTCTTATTCCTTGACCTTCTCCCTAGGTGGGAGAAGGGTTTCCCCTCTGGTCCATGGCCTCCATGGTGGCGGAGGGGCGAGAGCCCCTCCGAGATTGGATCTGTCTCTCTGTCACTCTCTGTTTCTGCGTTCCTAGATTCTGGCCCTTCATCGTTTCTTATATTCCCGGAGATCCGTAACTCCGATTGGGCTGATTTTTGGACACGATTTTTATCCGGATGTTAGCCTTCTTGCGGCGAAAGAAGGGCATCAACCGACTTACGGTGTGGCCACGAGCACCCAGGGCGCGCCCCCTGCCTCGTGGCTCACTCGGGCATCGTCTCATGTTGGTTCCGCTTCCCAAAATTCACATATATTCCAAAACAAATCTCCGTCCATTTTTATCCCGTTTGGACTTCGTTTCATATGGATATTCTGCGAAACAAAAACATGCAACAAACAGGAACTGGCACTGGGCACTGGATCTCCCAAAAAATAGTATAAAAAATTGCCAAAAGTATATGAAAGTTGTAGAATATAGGCATGGAACAATCAAAAATTATAGATACGACAGAGACGTATCAGCATCCCCAAGCTTAATTCCTGCTCTTCCCGAAGTAGGTAAATGATAAAAAAGATAATTTTTGATGTGGAATGTTCCCTAGCATAATCTTGATCATGTAATCTAATCATGGCATGAATATTAAGACACGAGTGATTCAAAGCAATAGTCTATCATTTGACATAAAAGAATTTAATACTCGGGCATCCCAACAAACAATCAAGTCTTTCAAAATATCAATGCTAAAGAACGTTCTCCCTACAAAATCATATAGTCTTTTATGCTCCCTTTTCTTAACAGAAGGTACCCCTCATGCCTATCCCGGTGTCAGCCAAGCAATTGTTTTCATACTTTACTTTTTTGAACCTTTTCAACTCTTCACGCAATACATGAGCGTGAGCCATGGACATAGCACTATAGGTGGAATAGAAGGTGGTAGTAGACAAAAGGAGGGAGAAAGTCTCACATCAACTAGGCGTATCAATGGGCTATGGAGATGCCCATCAATAGATATCGATGTGAGTGAGTAGGGATTGCCATGTAACGGATGAACTAGAGCTATAAGTGTATGAAAGCTCAAAAGAAAACTAGTGGGTGTGCATCAACTTGCTTGCTCATCAAGACCTAGGGCATTTGAGGAAGCCCATCATTGGAATATACAAGCCAAGTTCTATAATGAAAATTCCCACTATTATATGGAAGTGACAACATAGGAGATTCTCTATCATGAAGGTCATGGTGCTACTTTGAAGCACAAGTGTGGAAAAAAGATAGTAGCATTGTCCCCTTTTTTTCTTTTTTTGGGCCTTCCTTTTTTTATTTGTCCTTTCTTTTTATTTTATTTTATTTGGCCTTTTTTTTCTTTTGGCCTTTCTTTTTTTCCTTTTTTTTTTCAAGGGACAATGCTCTAATAATGATGATCATCACACTTCTATTTACTTACAACTCGATATTAAAACTCGATACTAGAACAAAAATATGACTCTATATGAATGCCTCCGGCGGTGTACCGGGATGTGCAATGATCTAGCGTCGCAATGACATCAAAACAGACAAACCATGGAAACATCATGCTAGCTATCTTTCGATCATGCAAGGCAATATGGCAATGATGGTGCGTGTCATAATAAACAGAACAGTGGAGTTACATGGCAATATATCTCGGAATGGCTATGGAACTGCCATGATAGGTAGGTATGGTGTACCGGCGAAAGTTGCGTGGTACATGAGAGGACAGCAATGGTGGAAGGCTGAGAGTGCGTATAATCCATGGACTCAATATTAGTCATAAAGAACTCACATACTTATTGCGAAAAATCTATTGGCCCTCGAAGCAAAAATACTACGATGCATGCTCCTAGGGGGGAGGTTGGTATGAGTTAACCATCGCGCGCCCCCGACCTTCACGCAAAGATAAACAATCTAAATACAATGCTCGCCAATTTGGTTACATAGTTAGGAGACCATACGTGCATGCTTAGGGAATCACAAACCTTAACACCAATATTTTTACTAGACCACAGTCTGTCGGGGGAAACTGTCCGCCACGAACACCTATGGGACCGGAGCCCCTTGTCTGTGCGGTACGAGGGCGGAGGGAACACAAAGAGCAGATCGAAGCAAACACGCGGGCAGTTTTACCCAGGTTCGGGCCGCGGTGGACGCGTAAAACCCTACTCCTGCTTGGCTATGTATTAGGTTTGGGCGCTCGGGAGCTTGAAGAAGCAGCTACACCGGCGCGAGAGTGATCTAGGTTCCGAACCCCCTCCACGTTGTGCATGGGCCTCCTTTTATAGTGCAAGGGGTCACCGACAGGTGTCAACGTAGGAGAAAGGGGTAAAAATGTAAAAGAGGTGGTAGTTGTAACAGTGCGGGAACAGTGGAGCTACAGTACAGAACAGTGGTCTATACCTACTTTAACAGTGGGGGACAAGGGCATTTAATGCCCGTCGTCGTCGACCCCAAAAGCTCCCGCCTTAGCGTCTCCGTCCGCCACGGCGACGGATCCATCACCGTGGAGTGCCACCGTGTACCCCAGGCTGCACAGCCATCCGCCACGCGTCCCTGGATAGGCCCCAGGGCGACGCGTGGGCCGATCAGCTGGAGCGCGGGCACACAGCGCAGCCTTCCCGGCAAGCACCTTGCCGGGGCCTTGATCTTGCCGGGCCCGGGAGCTTGCCGCTCCCCGGGCCCCTTGCCGGGGCACATATAGTGCCAAGGCGTTGTCTTCTAGTCTTCCTGGTGAGCTCCTCTCGCCAGGGTCTTGTGTTAGTGGAGCAGTCTTGAGCCTGGTACGGCCTTCCCGGCAAGCTCCTCTTGCCGGGGTCTTGATCTCATGTCTTGTATACTTTGTTTTTGAATGGTTTAATAAGGAGCAGGAATGTCTCCGGCGAGCACGCAGTAAACCTTGCCACGGGAGGCTGCAACTGCCCGTGCACAAGTTGGGGTACTGGGGTACCCCTACCTTAGTACACCGACAGGAGCCCCCGGGCCTGGGCCACACACGGTGCCGAGCGCTGTTGGGCCAGGCCCAAAACAGTGCACGGGCACCCGCGGCCCGCGGCGCGCCGAATCCACTTCCATATCCGCCGCACCCCACGGTAACGGCACGCGTCGATTGCGGCGCCGTGGGATGGGACGTGCCCACGATCTCTTAATGGAAAGAGCGAAACGCCCCCCACTCCCCCATAAAAGCAGAGGTAGCGGGCGCGGTTCCCCTCCTTGCGCTCTCATTACGTCGTCTTCCTCCTGCAAAAGATTCCCTCTTGCGCTCTGCCTCCACATCTCCGCCGCCGCCGAGCTCTTCGTCCCCCCCCTTCCACCGCGTCCGCCATGGCCCCAAAGACCGACAAGGCGAAGGCGGAGAAGGCCAAGAAGGAGAAATCGGAGCAAGCGGCCAAGCTCATCGCGTACCGGAAGCGGCACGTCGTCTTCCCGCCGAAGCTCGGCGCGCGGGAGCTCTGGAACAAGTACTACTTGTTCTGGTCCAAGAGAACCGACGCGCATCCCCGCACGCGAGCATACCCGGCCGCCGCCAAGGACAGCTATCCCGGCGGGTACCATTTCTTCGCTGCTTTCTTTCATTGTGGTCTCTGTCCACCTTTCTCAAACTTCTTTTGCGACGTCATGAATACATATGGCTTCCATCTGCTTGACTTCACCCCCAACGCCATTCTCACCATGGCTGTTTTCGCACACATGTGCGAAAACTTCATAGGAGTCCACCCCAATGTAGCACTCTTTAGACACTTCTTCACTCCTAGAGCCGAGGCCGATGCCCCCCTCTCCGGAGGAATTTCTTGGGTCTTCCGTCTCAATAAGAAGGGTGCGTACTTGCCGGGGGAGCTCCGCGGCAAGTGGGAGGAATGGCGAGCGGAGTGGTGCTGGATCGTAGAAGACCAGCCGCAAGCCTTCACCGCGCCGCGCACAACGCCCATCGTGCGCGGCAGGGATTGGAGCGATCTGGACTCGGACGATGTCAAGCTCAACATCGCCCTCGTCCGGATTCTTCGTCTTCGCTTAGCCAATCTGTCAGTTGCCGAGGTGGGCGCAGATTTCCTCCGCCGGCGCATCGCCCCTCTCCAAGACCGGAAGAGGCCGGCCTGGGAGTACGGCGGCCCGGCAGACATCATGAGGCTGCGCCCCGGGCTTAATTTCAACTTCACCACGCTGGAGCTGCGGGGAATGGTACGAGAACTCTTCAAGTACGACCCGACGCACCCCGAGTGGTTCAGGACTCCCCGGGGAGTGGTGCCGCTCTGCAACAGCGCCGTCAGGGATCGGATCCTCGCCATGATGCCCATGTGCGACTCGCACGGCGTGGACCGTACATGGCTTGCTCCGAAGCCCATCGACGTCCTCAACTTCTACGACAACCTTGAAGAGGTGGCGAAGAACAAGGAGGACCTCAAGCTGCACACGCGGGCCACCACCGACCAGGAGATCGCCTACATTGCTTCTCGGGCTGAGGAGGCCGCCGCAGCCGCGGCGGCAGGAGTCTTCGGATATTCGCCGGAGGAGGCGGAGGTTGAGGACGCGTCCACCCAGGCGGAGGAGGCGGAGATCCGCAGGTTGCTGGATCTGCCTCCCGACGCACTTGCCGGGGTTCCCTCGTTGAGGTACTCCGGGATCAGCGGGATCGCAACCGAGGCCGCGGCAATGGAGGGTACCGCCGGAGGGAGTAGAGGCGCCGCGAGAGGCGGAGGCGCCAAGGGAAAGAGGGCCGCAGCGTTGGATGCTGGGCCCAGCGAGCCGACCGGGGCAGAGGAGGAGGAGGAGGAGGAGGCCGAGGACTCCGGCGGATCCACGGAATTGTACGCCGACGACCTTTCCTCGTCGGAGAGCTCCCCGCCCCCGGCAAGCCCGAGGCAGTCCCCGGCGAAGCGCCTCCGCAAGGCGGCGACGGGGGAAAGAGCGCAGGCGCCCCGGCAACAGCCACCTCGCCGGGCAGCTCCCCGGGGGAGCCAAGCCGCGCCAAGGTCGTCCGGCGCACCGGCCGCAGCGGAGGCGGCCCATGCGCGGACCACAACTGAGGCGCCACGCAGGCCGGCAGCGAGCCGGCAGGGGTCTTCTCGGAGCGGAGCAGCGGCTCCGCCCGCTCCTCGGGCGCCGGCGACCACAGGGGCTGAGTCTTCGCAGCCCCCAGCCCCGGTGAACACCAAGCGCGCAAGGGAGCCTTCGTCTTCCGCTCCTCGCGCCGACGCGCCCACGGTGGAGTATGACTTCTCCGCCCTGAGCGAGGACGACGAGGAGGACCAAGAGTAAGGATTCGGGACCTCATATCTTCTTGATTTCTGTCTTGATTTTTCCGCTGACGCTGACTCTGTCTTCTGTTCTGATTTCAGGACCCTGGCCCGTCGCGCAGCGAAGAAGGCCAAGGCGCCCGAGGCCGAGGTCGCGGAGGGCTCAACAGCGGCGGCCGCAGGAGGCGTGCCGGAGCTGAGCCTGCCGGACCCGAGCGCTGCTCCGAGGAGCAGCCCCCAGCGTAGCCCGCAGCGCAGCCCCCAGCGTAAGTCTGGGGTTCTCTCTTTTCGCTTGTCGGGGTACGCCTGAGGCTTTGACTTTGTCTTCGTGCCTTGACTTTTCTTGTCTTGTTTTGTGCAGAGGAGGAGCCGCAGCGGGAAGAGCGCCCGGAGACCACCGCTGAGGAGCCGCAGGCCCCGCCATCCCCGCCAAGGCAGAATTCTCCGGCAAGGGAGAGTGCTCCGCCCAGGGTGGGTACTCCGCCGAGGCAGAGTACCCCGCCTGGGGCGAGCAGCCCGGTGAGGGCGGCCACCCCGCCAAGGCCAAGCTCCCCGGCGAGGGTGACTACTCCGACGAGGCCGAGCTCCCCGGCGAGGGAGCCCGCCGCTGAGGACGTCCGCCAAGGTAAGCTTTGTGACTTGTCTTCTTGGCTTGTCTCTTTTTTGGATGTTTGCTTGAGTCTTGATCTCCTTTCTCTTCTTCTTCTTTCTAGATCTTCCTCCTCCTGTGCCCATGGAGACGGAGGTCATCGACCTTGAGGAGGAGGGCGCGCAGGGCGGCGGCGGCGACGCCCCTGTCGTCGAGGAGATAGCCGAGGCCGCCGAGCCGGCCGCGCAAGAGACTGCTCCGGCTGCAGACGCAGCGGCCGGGGAGGGGGACGGTGGTCGCACCACCGACCCGGAGGCGGCGGGAGCATCGGATGCTACACCGGCCACCGGCCCCTCCGCCGGCGAGGAGCAGAGGTATTATCTTGAGGCCCCCAACGGCGTCTTCATCCAGATGCCGTGGGGGTCTTCGTCGCGAGCTCCTGCGGAGGGCGAGGCATTCGACGGAGAAGTCCTCGCCTCCGCAGGCCTGAAGATAGTCCAGGCACCCGGCGGAAGTGAAGGGCCCGAAGAGGAGCGGTTGCTCCACCAGCTCCTGGCCCTTTATCGGGCCAGGCAGGCGAAGCTCGCCTCCCGGGAGGCCCTTGCCGCCAAGGCCGCGGCGGAAATGGAGAAGCGTGCGGCGGAGCTCCGCGCCGCCAATCAGGCAGCCCTCCGCGAGGTGGCGGAGGAGCGGGAGCGTCTCGCCGGCGAGTACCAGGAATGGGTGCTCGAGAAGGCTGAAGCCGATGAACAGCAGCGTCTCGCCGGGGTGGAGATGTCCCGGCGAGAGGGAGAGCTCGCGCAGTGGAAGGTCGAGCTGGACTCTCATGAAGAAGACCTTGCCGCTCGCGAGGCTGCCCTTGGCGGGGAGCTGAAGGAGGCGAAAGCCGCCGCGGTTGCCGCGGAAGACGCCAAGAAAGAGCTCGCCGCCAAGGTCGAACAGTTGGAGAAGGCGATGAAGGTCAGCGCCGAGAAGGTTGCCGCGCTCATCTTGGAGCGCGAGAAGGATGCTCACACAAACTCAGAGCTTCAGGTGAGTCTATCAAAGAGGGGCGACGAGCTGAAGGCCGCCAAGGACTCCATTGAGGACTTGGAGCTGAAGGTCACCACTCTGAAGGAATCGCTCGATGCTGCCCGGGCTCAGGAGACCAAGTTGAAGGATGAGCTCCGCAAGGAGCGGACCTTGGTGGAGAGCGTCAACAAGGCGTCCGAGCTCTTCCGGCAGACCATTGAAGTGTGGACCGAAGAGCTGGTTTCTTCTGCGTCCAATATTGACCAGGAGCTGCTGGCGCTGAAGGTCGAACACCTCATCTACTCGCCGGACCCGGATCTCCCGCACAGCGCCAAGCTCAGCCTCTTCTTCAGAGGGGTCGCTCCGGCTCTTGCAGGTCTCCGGAACCGCATCCCCGCGCAGCTGGCCGAGGAGTCGCGCCGGCTCTGCGCGGGAACTCTGGAGCGGGTGCTGACGAAGATCCTGTACCGCAACCCGGGAATCAACCTCACGAACGTTCTTCGCAGCCTGCCGGCAGATGCAGACACGGAGGCCTTGAAGGAGCAGGTCGGCCACATCATCGCCAAGGTGGCAAAGCTTGGCAGGAAGGAGGGCGACCGCGTAGACTAGGGCTCCATTTATCTTTATCTTTTTGTTGCTGCACATTATGTCATGAACCTATTAGTCCATCGCGACAAACTATCCTTTGTAAGATATTTGCTTTACTTCGATCAATCAGTGCAATGTTATCTTCCTTGTTCCAATCTTTGACTTTGTATGTTTTTCACCCTACGCTCCCGGGGAGCTCGCCGGCAAGGGGCCCTTGCCGCGAGCGCTGAGTGCTGGACTCTGAGCAGCCTGCTGGCCAAGGTCCTTGCCGGCAAGCAACCTTGCCGCAGCTAGTCGCAACGCACTTAGCTTGCTGAGCGTACTCGGAAACGAGGCAAGGGCGCGACACTTGTCGCAGCTCACTTAAATCGTTGAGTGAACTCGAAAACAAGATAAGGGTGCGGCAAGCTACGGGTAGGTTCCTCCGCGCACAGGTTTTCCATACAAAATGTGATCGTTCAAGGAAGACAACCAAAATTTAAAATTTGAACTGGTCAAATTCTAACAACTTATCTTTCATATGTTGCTTGCTTTCCGGTAAGGCTTCTCTTTCTTGAACAGCACTTGGTTCCTCCTCCACCTCCTTCCTCCCCGGCAAACTTGTGCGCGAGGAACGTTCCTTCTGCTTAAGAGGAAAGAAAAGAGAGAGGGAAACAAGCATGTGGCCTTTCGGCGTGCTAATGCTTACCGTATACTTGAGTGTTGCACCAAATGCCAAACAGAACATGCAAATAGCAAAGAAAAGCATGCAAAAGGCGATCGATGCGAGAAACGCAAAAACTTTACTGATGCACGGGGTCTGCGCCCGGCTTTGTACAAAGGGTTACATGCAACAACGGCAAAGCTCGTACAAAAGGTGGTTGCCGGAGCGGATCGCGGCAACCGCGCCTTAGGGGTGAAACTTGCGAAGATGCTCTATGTTCCAGGAGTTGCTCACCGGTAAGCCTTCTTCGGTCTCGAGGCGGACAGCGCCGGGCCTCGTAACTTGTCTCACCCGATAAGGGCCTTCCCACTTCGGCGTCAACTTGTTGGAATTCTTGGCAGACTGAATGCGCCGAAGAACAAGGTCGCCTTCCTCAAGACTCCTGGCCTTGACTTTGCGGCTATGGTAGCGGCGCAAAGCTTGCTGGTATCGAGCAGCTCGTACAGCAGCCTGGAGACGTCCCTCCTCAAGGAGCAATGCGTCATCTTGCCGCAGTTGCTCTTGCTCGAGCTCATCATAAGCGAGCACTCGAGGAGATCCGTATACGAGTTCCGTGGGGAGAACTGCCTCTGCTCCATAGACTAGAGCAAAAGGTGTCTGTCCGGTGGCTCGACTTGGTGTCGTTCTGATTGACCAAAGAGCCGCCGGGAGTTCCTCTATCCAATTTCTTCCACACTTGCGCAGCCTGTCAAAGGTCCTTGTCTTGAGTCCGTGCAGCACTTCAGCATTTGCTCTCTCCGCTTGGCCGTTGCTCCTCGGGTGAGCAACAGAAGCGAAACAGACCTTGGCGCCAAGGTCTTGGACGTACTGCATGAAGGTGCGACTAGTGAATTGCGTACCGTTGTCGGTGATGATCCTGTTAGGGATCCCGAAACGGCAAACAATCGACCTGAAGAACCTGACCGCTGACTGTGCTGTCACCTTCCTCACTGGCTCCACTTCTGGCCACTTTGTGAACTTGTCGATTGCAACGTACAAGTACTCAAAGCCCCCGACAGCTCGAGGGAAAGGGCCGAGGATGTCGAGCCCCCAGACCGAGAAGGGCCATGATAAAGGGATTGTTTGGAGAGCTTGAGCTGGCTGATGAATTTGCTTTGCATGGAACTGGCACGCTTCACACTTGGTTACTAGTGCAGTTGCATCTTGGAGGGCTTCTTGCCAAAAGAACCCTTGCCGGAAAGCTTTCCCGGCAAGCGCCCTTGCGCCAATGTGGTGGCCGCATATGCCTCCGTGTATTTCTGCCAACAGCTTCTGTCCATCTTCTCTGGAGATGCACTTCAACCTGACACCGTTGAGTCTTCTTCTGTACAGCTCGTTATCCACGAACTGATACATACTTGACTGCCTGGTTATCTTCTCTATCTCTTGAGGGTCGTCGGGAAGTTCTCCAGTTTGTAGAAAACGGACGATCTGCTGCGCCCATGCCGGAGCCCGAGGCTCGACGGCAAGGACTAAAGGCTCGAGGGCCGCCGCGGGAACCTCAGCTTCTACGGCAAAGACCTCTGGTCCTGCCGGAGCTGACGGTCCCCCGGCAAGCTCGCCGGGGCGAGGCTTGTCGGGAACACTTGCTTCAACTGCACAAGCCCGAGGGCTTGCAGGAGCAAACTGTTCCTCAGCGTTGTTGTTGTTGATCTTGGGAACTTTGGCGGCGGTTTCGGGAAGATCCGCCGGCAAGTAGTCGCCGGAGACCAACTTTCTCTTCTTGGACCGCCCAATTGATGGTGTAACGGATGGCTGAGTCAGCTTGAGCAAAAAGGTTCCTTGTTCCACAGGTAACTTCATCGCGGCGCACTTTGAAAGGCCATCTGCAATCTCATTTTGAGCTCTTGGGACGTGCTCCATCTGCAGACCTTCAAAGTGCTCTTCAAGCTTTCTCACTTCATCGACATATGCTTCCATCAAAGGGCTCTGATAGCTCTTGTTAACTTGTCGGACCACCAACTGAGAATCGCCCCGCACAATCAGCTTTCTGATCCCAAGTTCGGCCGCAATCCTGAGGCCGGCAAGCAAGCCTTCATATTCTGCGGTGTTGTTTGTCGCTTGCTCCCTGGGAAAGTGCATCTGGATAACATATTTGAGGTGCTCTCCGGTGGGCGCGATGAGTACCACGCCAGCACCGGCGCCTTGCAGCGAGAAGGCACCGTCAAAATACATTACCCATTCACTTGTCGCTTCTTGTACGGGTACACTTGTTTCTTGAATTTCTTCTTCTGGTGTTGGGGTCCACTCAGCTATGAATTCTGCCAAAGCTCGGCTCTGTATGGTTGAAGTACTTTCAAACTTGAGTCCAAAGCTCGACAGCTCCAGTGCCCACTCGACGATCCTGCCTGTTGCTTCTGGATTGTGCAATATCCTCTTCAACGGAAAGCGAGTGACCACTGTTATCTCATGGGCTTGGAAGTAATGGCGCAGCTTTCTCGAGGCCATGAGGAGACCGAAAAGCAATTTTTGCACACCAGAGTATCTTGATCTAGCCCCCTGGAGAAGGGAACTTACAAAATACACTGGGTGCTGCACCATCTTCTTCCGCACCTCTCCTTGTTCCTGCGTAGAGTCTTCCTTGTCGGGACCAGAGCTTGTCGGGACAGCCCCCTGCTTGTCGCTGGATTCACTTGCCGGTGATGCTGACTCCTCGTCGGACTCCCTCTCCGCTACTAACGCAGCACTAACCACTTGGTTGGTTGCCGCTAAGTATAGCAGCAACTTTTCCTGTGGTCTAGGTGCGACAAGTATAGGAGTGGAGGACAGGTACCGTTTCAAATCCTGCAACGCCGCCTCCGCTTCCGGAGTCCACTTCATGGGACCTGCCTTCTTCAAGATTTTGAAGAAAGGTAGGGCGCGTTCTGCAGACTTTGAAATGAACCTACTGAGGGCAGCAACACAACCTGCAAGCCTCCTGACATCCTTGACGCGCTTCGGGGCCTCTATCTGCTCGATGGCTTTGATCTTGTCGGGGTTGGCTTCAATCCCCCTCTGTGATACAAAGAACCCGAGAAGCTTGCCGGAGGGGACTCCAAAGACGCACTTCTCGGGGTTCAACTTGAGCTGTATCCTGCGCAGGTTCTGAAACGTTTCTTCCAAGTCTTGAATCAGGGTTTCTTTGCTCTTGCTCTTCACCACGATGTCATCCATGTAAGCTTCTACATTTCTGTGAATCTGTGGCTCAAAAGCAGTGTACACTACCCTTGCAAAAGTTGAGCCTGCATTCTTCAATCCAAATGGCATGCGGATAAAGCAATAAGTGCCACATGGAGTGATAAACGCAGTCTTCTCTTCATCTTCCTTAGCCATGAAAATCTGATGATAGCCTGAGTATGCATCAAGAAAACAGAGTAGCTCACATCCGGCAGTGGAGTCAACGATCTGGTCAATGCGCGGCAAAGGGAATGGATCCTTGGGACATGCTTTATTGACATCGGTGAAGTCTATACACAGTCTCCACTTCTCGTTGGCCTTGCGCACGACGACTGGGTTTGCCAACCACGTCGGATGGATCACACCTCTAACTAGGCCTGCTGCCTCTAGCTTCTTGATTTCCTCGTTGATAAATTCTTGGCGCTCCACGGCTTGCTTCCTCACTTTCTGCTTGATGGGCCGCGCATGAGGACAGACAGCAAGCTTGTGCTCAATCACCTTCCTGGTAACACCGGGGATGTCAGATGGTTGCCAAGCAAACACATCAACATTCGCCCGCAGGAAGGCAACGAGCGCGCTTTCCTATTTGCTGTCAAGAGTGGCACTGATGGTGAAGGTACCACCAGTGCCGTCCTCCTTTGCGGACACTTTCTTGGTTGCCGGAGGAGCTGCCATTCCTTTCTTACTCTTGCCGGTGGAGCTCGATGGAACGTCCTCAACGGCAGCGCAGCACTCCGAGGAGGTGCGGTTGCCGGAGTGGGTCCCAGAGCACTTGCCGGACTTGATCTTCGTCTTCTTCCCCCCGGGAGCTTCAGCGGCAAGAGTATCCTTCTCGGCCGCAGCTGCCGCATCCCGGTAAATCTTGTCGGCGCAAATAAGCGCATCCTTCTTGTCGCTGTGGACAGTGATGACGCTTATCGGCCCCGGCATCTTCAGCACGTTGTAAGCATAGTGGGAAGCTGCCATGAACTTGGCGAGGGCAGGACGGCCAAGTATTCCATTGTAGGGCAATGGAATATCGGCGACGTCAAAGGTGATGCGCTCAGTCCTGAAGTTGAGCTCCCCGCCAAAGGTCACCGGCAGAGTGATCTTCCCTTTGGGCTTGCTCCTTCCCGGGTTGATTCCTTGGAATGAACCGGTCTCTTCGAGCTCGCCATCTTGAATCTGGAGCTTCTTGATCACAGCAGAGGAGATCAAGTTCAGCCCGGCCCCGCCGTCAACCAACATTTTGGTGACCTTGAGGTTGCGGATGGTGGGAGAAACCAGCATCGGCAAGCACCCGACCGCCGTGGTGCGGTCAGGGTGATCCTCAAGGTCAAAAACGATGGGCGTGCTGGACCATTTGAGGAGCCTGCGCGACTCCACGGGCGGCTCCGCTGCGTTCACCTCACGGACCCACTGTTTTAGCTGGCGGTGGGAGGTGTGCAGGGAGGCGCCACCGTCGACGCACAGGACCTCCGTGGCCTTCTGGAACTCCTGCTCGCTGTTCTCCTCGTCCTCCATATCTTCATCGTCATCTTCTTCGTCGTTGTCGCGGCCCCGGGGAGGTCGATCTCCTTGCCGCTGCTTAGCCTTGCCGCGGCGTCCTCCCCGGCCGTTGAACGGCCGCTTCTTGCTGGGCTCCTCCCCGCCACCTTGGGCCTTCTCCTTGTCGCGCCTCTCGTACTCAGCTTTCTGCTGCTCGACGAGGTACTCGACGCGCTTGCAGTTGGAGAGATCGTGACCCTTGGTGCGGTGAATTTTACAGTATTGCTTGTCGGAGCTACCCGGCTTGTCGGCCGCCGCTGCAGGGGCAGGCTCCTTGCCGGAGCCGCCAGCCTGTGCTTGCTTGGCGGGGGCCTCCTTGCCGGACTTCTCGACGGCAAGCACCTCCTTCTTGCCCTTCTTTCTGTTGTTCCGCCGCCGGCTCTTCTTTGCCGGGGCGGCGTCGTCGCTGTCGCTTCCTCCCGCGCCAGCATCCTCCCCGGGGAGTTTCCTCCCCTCTTCCGCGCGTGCGCACTTGTCAGCAAGAGCGTAGAGCTCGCTGACGTCCCTAATTTTGGTCATCGCCATCTCCTCACGCATGCGGCGGTTACGCACGTTCTGATGGAACGCGCTGATAACCGCGGCAGGGTGAACGTCAGGGATGTTGTGCTGCACCCGGCTGAAGCGTTGGATATACTTGCGCAGGGGCTCGCCTTCCTTCTGGGCCAAAATATGGAGATCGCTCTCCTGGCCATGGGGTTTGTGGCCGCCGGTGAAGGCGCCAACAAACTGATGGCAAAGATCGGCCCAAGAAGAGATGGATCCTTCCGGCAAGTGCATGAGCCACGAACGGACGTTCGGCTTTAGCACTAGCGGGAAGTAATTCGCCAAGATCTTCTCGTCGCGCCCCCCGGCAGCTTGCACTGCGATGGTGTAGACGCTGAGAAACTCCGAGGGGTGCGTCTTGCCGTCGTACTTCTCCGGTACGTCGGGCTTGAAATTCTTCATGCTGGGCCACTGGACGCGCCGCAGCTCGCGGGTGAACGCAGGGCAGCCTGCCGCGTACGGCAAGTCGCCTGGTTCACCGGGCGCGTGCGCGTCGACAGTGTTCCCAGCTCTCTTGTCGGATTGTCGCCGAGCTTCTCGGCGGCGCTCGATTGTGGTCCGAGCGTCTTCATCTCGCCGGTCGTCGAGGACCTGGCGCTGGTCCCGACGGGCCCGCGGGTCCGACGAGGCTGTGGAGCCGTCGTCGGGGTTGTTCCGGCGGGGCGGCGTCTTCTGTTTCTGCGGCGGGGAGTGCACGCTTGTCGCACCCCCGGCAGTCTTGTCGCCGATAGCCTTCTTCTTCTCAGCCTGCCGCGGCCGCGAGGTCGACGGCTGCTGTGGAGAGTCGTTGTTGGCGAAGTCTATCAGGCTCCGGATAGTGGCCCTCCATTCTTCGGCCTTGTCGGCCGCCGGAGGAAAGTCGAGGAGCAACTGCGCCCTTGCGAGCGCTTCTGCTGGAGTGGAGGGGAACGCGGGCGAGCGGTGCGAGGAGCGGGATACGCTCGGACTTCTAACAACGTTAGAAGGAGCGGGGTCCCGCGCCGGCGCCTTCGCTTTGCTTGTGCCCGGACGAGGGTCCGGGGCGTCCCGCGAGCCTCCAGTCTGGCCTTGCCCCAGCAAGCGGATACCACCTCCTGTGGTATGGCGCTGCTGGGGCGTCGTGTGCTGGGATGGACGCGGCGCGTCCACGGAGACCGAAGTTCGGTCGTCCGTCCTGTTCTTGGATCTGGTGGCGCCGTGAGTGTCCTCGCCGGCAACCACCCTTCCGACGGCGTCTCCCCCGCCCACCGTTGGCTCCGGTGGCGGCGGGTGAGACGCAGACGGGCCTCCGACCTCCGAAGCCTTCTTCTTCGGGGCCATGGAGTTGTCGCTGATGAAGTTGCTGATGAAGCTGGAGAGGTTGATGAAGAATGCGCCCGCGCGAACGCCGGATCAGGTTCGCACAACCTCGACGCCCCCTACCTGGCGCGCCAAAGATGTCGGGGGAAACTGTCCGCCACGAACACCTATGGGACCGGAGCCCCTTGTCTGTGCGGTACGAGGGCGGAGGGAACACAAAGAGCAGATCGAAGCAAACACGCGGGCAGTTTTACCCAGGTTCGGGCCGCGGTGGACGCGTAAAACCCTACTCCTGCTTGGCTATGTATTAGGTTTGGGCGCTCGGGAGCTTGAAGAAGCAGCTACACCGGCGCGAGAGTGATCTAGGTTCCGACCCCCTCCACGTTGTGCATGGGCCTCCTTTTATAGTGCAAGGGGTCACCGACAGGTGTCAACGTAGGAGAAAGGGGTAAAAATGTAAAAGAGGTGGTAGTTGTAACAGTGCGGGAACAGTGGAGCTACAGTACAGAACAGTGGTCTATACCTACTTTAACAGTGGGGGACAAGGGCATTTAATGCCCGTCGTCGTCGACCCCAAAAGCTCCCGCCTTAGCGTCTCCGTCCGCCACGGCGACGGATCCATCACCGTGGAGTGCCACCGTGTACCCCAGGCTGCACAGCCATCCGCCACGCGTCCCTGGATAGGCCCCAGGGCGACGCGTGGGCCGATCAGCTGGAGCGCGGGCACACAGCGCAGCCTTCCCGGCAAGCACCTTGCCGGGGCCTTGATCTTGCCGGGCCCGGGAGCTTGCCGCTCCCCGGGCCCCTTGCCGGGGCACATATAGTGCCAAGGCGTTGTCTTCTAGTCTTCCTGGTGAGCTCCTCTCGCCAGGGTCTTGTGTTAGTGGAGCAGTCTTGAGCCTGGTACGGCCTTCCCGGCAAGCTCCTCTTGCCGGGGTCTTGATCTCATGTCTTGTATACTTTGTTTTTGAATGGTTTAATAAGGAGCAGGAAGGTCTCCGGCGAGCACGCAGTAAACCTTGCCACGGGAGGCTGCAACTGCCCGTGCACAAGTTGGGGTACTGGGGTACCCCTACCTTAGTACACCGACACAGTCATTCACTAGTACCTCCCACATATTAGCATCTCTATATCACAAAACTATTGCAAGGAATCAAACATATCATATTCAGCGATCTAAAAGTTTATGTAGGATTTTATGACTAACCATGTGAATGACCAATTCCTGTCAACTCTCTAAATAGATATAAGTGAAGCAAGAGAGTTTTAATTCTTTCTACAAAAGTTATGCCCACGCTCTAACAATTATAAGTGAAGAAAAAGAGCATTCTACAAATGGCGGTTTTCTATGTGAAGAGAAACATGCCATCCAAACTTCAAATGATATAACTGAAGCACATGAAGCATTCTATAAAGCCATACTCAAAAGATATAAGTGAAGTGCAAAGAGAATTCTATAAATCAACCAAGGACTATCTCATACCAGAATGGTGCATTTATTAAAAGAAAAAGAAAAAGCACATGACGCTCCAAGAGTTTACGAATATCATGTGAACGAAACGAATCTGAAAACATACCGATACTTGTTGTAGAAAGATGGGATGCCTTCCGGGGCATCCCCAAGCTTAGACGCTTGAGTCTCCTTGAATATTTACTTGGGGTGCCTTGGGCATCCCCAAGCTTGAGCTCTTGCCTCTCCTCCTTCTTCTCACATCGAGACATCCTCGGTCTTCGAACACTTCATCCATACAAAACTTAACCGAACTTTTAGTGGCGGAGTTAGTGCATATGATCAATAAAATCCCATCATGTACTTCTCTAACATTATCGTATAATTATAAACAACCATTACCCACTGTATGCTATCATAATTCTATGGCCCCAAGTCAAGGAGGCATCAACAATAATTCAAACATATGCAAATAATGAACCTATAATAGCAATCTGTGAAAACATGACAGTATGTAGTAATCTGAACATTAACCATACTTCCGTAACTCTAAAAATTCTGGAAAATTATGAAAAATCAACAATTTTTATAGCAAGACTTTTCAAAAAGTTTCAGATCCTTTCGACCTTCCAGTAAAAATGATAAATCGCGCACTACTTCTAATGTTTCTGATTTTGCAGCGCACAAACCAACAAGCAGTTTAATTATCATAAATGAAACTCTTGGCACATTATTTTTATAATACAATGGAATTGTACAAGGGGATAATTTTTTTTTTTAATTTTTCTGTAATTAAGATTTTCAAAGTTTCCATGGGCATGAACAAAGTTCAAGGAGCTCCCCCATTTCAACGGTGCTCGTCCTTCTTACTTTCACTTTTCTTTTTGAAAAAGTTTTAGGTTCCTCTCTTTATTTTTATTTTTTATTTTTAAACTTTATAAAAGAACACAATAGAAATAAATGACTCTCTAAAACTTCCGGGTTGTCTCCCCGACAGTGCTTTCTTTAAAGCCATTAAGCTACGCATATAGTGCTCAAGTAATGGATCCACCCGGATCCCAAGGTATATCAAAGCCAATTTTAATTAGCAATGATTTGGCATTTAGTAGTGAGCACAAAGTGATATGTGTCATGCAAAAACGAAGTCTAACTCTCTTCCTATGCATAGGCATGTCATACAAAAACAATGCACATCAAATAAAGGACAATGCATAGTATAAGCAGTTACTTGCAATTTTATCGTGTTGGAAACATAGAAAGGCGGAGATGTAGTTACTCTCTCATAATAATTGCAAGTAGGAGCAGCAAGCACATGCATATTTATATTCATCAAAAACATCATGTGCAACAGAAAAAGGCAACCCATCAATATAATCCTTAATAAGTGCAAACTTCTCCGATATAGTGTAGTTTGGAGAATTCAAAAAGATAATAGGACTATCATGTGTGGGTGCAATAGCAACTATCTCATGTTTAACATAAGGAATTATAGCAAGTTCATCTCCATAAGCATAATTCATATTGGCATCTTGGCCACAAGCATAGCAAGCATCATAAAAAAGGGATATTTCAAAAGAATCAACGGGATCATAGCATTCATCCTTCGGTAAGCACGAAAGGAAATTAAACAATGTATGAGTTGAAGAGTTACTCTCATTAGAAGGTGGGCACAGGTAGCTAATCCGCTCTTCCTCCTTTTGTTCGTTGTTCTCCTCATCATCTTTTTCATCTAATGAGCTCACAATGTCATCAGTTTCTTCTTCCATAGTTTTCTGCAAAATATTAGTCTTTTCTTGGACAACGGAGACTTTCTCAATAAACACATCAATATTGGAGTTATATTCATAATTCAAATAGCAATATTTCAATATAGCAAGATTTTCAGGCCTATAAACATCATCATCAAAAGCATCATACTTTTTAAATAGAGATTCATTTTCATAAGCATCCTTAAAAGCAACGTATTCTTCTATTTGTTCCACATAGTAATAATCATATATACCATTAGCATAATAAGCTAAGGTTTCATTATCATTAAATTTGCATGTAAAGGGAAGGTGTGGAGCCTTCATCCTAGACCAACAAGTATAATCATAGCCCAAGCATAGTTGCCGAGCATACCAATGCAACATATAAATTTGATCCCATAACAGTTTCCCTTTTTGTGTCAAGCGATAATCCCTAAAGTATTCACGTTGATCCAATGTTACTCCCATTACATAGTTGAATGGGGTTTTCTCAGGATTATCAAAGTAGTACATAATATCTTTCACATACTGAGCATCGAGGGTTTTAGGAGGTTCCCCATCTCCATGAGTAGTAAGTACACCTAATGTTTTTGGTATTTCGTGTTCCATATCCATAACTAAAGATAGAGAACAACTTAGAACAGCAAATAAAATCTACTTAGTGATAAAGCAAACAAGCACACACGAGAATATTCACCCCATGCTATTGCTCCCCGGCAACGGCGCCAGAAAAAGGTATTGATAACCCACAAGTGTAGGGGATCAGTTGTAGCCTCTTTCGATAAGTAAGAGTGTCGAACCCAACAAGGAGATAAAGGCAGAACAAATATTCCCTCAAGTTCTATCGACCACCGATACAACTCTACGCACGCTTGACGTTTACTTTACCTAGAACAAGTATGAAACTAGAAGTACTTTGTAGTTTTTGTGGGATAGGATTGCAAGAATATAAAGAACATGTAAATAAAACTAGGGGCTGTTAAGATAAAGGAACAATAAAGTTAATGATAGCGAGTGTGGAAAAGTGGTGGTAGGAGTTGCGGAATTGCCCCTAAGCAATTGACTACGTTACTAGATCGATAACAAGTTTTATGTGGGAGAGGCCACTGCTAGCATGTCATCCCTTACTTGGAATTCTATGCACTTATGATTGGAACTATTAGCAAGCATCCGCAACTACTAACGTTCATTAAGGTAAGACCCAACCATATGCATCAATTTCTACGCTAGGTTGAAGCTTCTATCACTCTGACCCTCCAATACGTAGTCCTATCAACATACAACTAACCTTGTGGTGTGATCCACGCGCGCGCTCATATGATGGGCACCAAAGGATAGCAACATAACCACAAGCAATTTAAATAAATCATAGCAATTCACCAATCACCGATAGGACAATGATAATCTACTCAGACATCATAGGATGGCAACACATCACTGGATAATAATATGAAGCCTAAAGCACCATGTTCAAGTAGAGGGTACAACGGGTTGCGGGAGAGTGGACCGCTGTAGATAGATTGGGGAAGGTGATGGAGATGATGGTGAAGATGACGGACGTGTTGGTGTAGATCGCCGTCACACGATGATGGCCCCGGTGGCACTCCGGTGCCACCGGAAGTGAGAGGGAGAGAGCCCCCTCCTCCTTCTTCTTCCTTGACCTTCTACCTAGGTGGGAGAAGGGTTTCCCCTCTAGTCCATGGCCTCCATGGAGGCAGAGGGGCAAGAGCCCCTCCGAGATTGGATCTGTCTTTCTGTCTCTCTCTGTTCCGCGTTCCCAGATTCTGGCCCTTCACCGTTTCTTATATTCTCAGAGATCCGTAACTGCGATTGGGCTAATTTTTTGACACGATTTTTATCCGGATATTAGCTTTGTTGTAGTGAAAGAAGGGCATCAACTGACTTATGGTGTGTTCACGAGGGCCCAGGGCGCGCCTGCCCCTGGTGGGCACGCCCCCTGCCTCGTGGCCCACTCGGGCATCGTCTCATGTTGGTTCTGCTTCCCAAAATTGACATATATTCCGAAAACAATCTCCGTCAGTTTTTATCCCTTTTGGACTCCGTTTGATATGGATATTCTGCGAAAGAAAAAACATGCAACAAACAGGAACTGACATTGGGCACTGAATCAATATGTTAGTCCCAAAAAATAGTATAAAAAGTTGCCAAAAGTATATTGTCGGCATCCTGGGAACCAGGGTACCCAGACTTGCGTGTATGCGGGCCGCGACGCACTCCTACAAGCGGCCTGGTACGGCCCAACTGATCGACCAGCTGCTCAAGACCCTCTCGAGGGGCCAGGCCTCGCGAGGAGAACGATGCCAAGACCCCCTCGGGAGCGGCCTCGGCAAGGCGTTCCGGAGGGGCGGAGAATCCAAGGCTAAGCCTCAGGAGGAGGCAGTGAGGTCAGCAGTGACGCACCGCGCCAGCGAGTGCCAGCGTCCGCCAGCGGCACAGTTGCCATTTCGGTGCAAAGGAGACAGCGCAGCCGTTGGTTCCCAAGGAGCGGGGCAAAGGTTTCCTCTTTAGTGCAACGAGACCGAAGACCGCAAGGACGATAAGGAGGATGTCACCGTCGAGCCCACCACCATGTCACGGCCTGATCCTTTTGCAGGCGGAGACTGCTTTTGTCAGGGTAGGAACGTCCTTGTGTTCCTGCTCAAATGGCCGTTGTGGAATCCCTTCCCGCCTAAACATTTCGGGGGAAGAGGACCGTGGCCGCCTATATAAGTAGCTAGGACCTCCACTGCAAAGGAGAGAGACTCACACACTTGACCACTGCACAAGGAGCAAGAACACTAGCCTCCTGACCCTCCTGAGCTCGCCTCCTGAACTCAAGAACCCTTGTACCAGTTCATACTCTAGCTCACCCGGAGCCAATCCACCAAAGCAGGAAGTAGGGTATTACACCTCGCGGTGGCCCGAACCTGGATAAACACTTGTGTGTTTGTTCGTTGTTTGCTTGAATCCTTCCACCGAGATGAGAGCGAGGCGCTAGGTAGATGTGAGTGGGAGAGATCTTCGTTCACGCCCCTGTGTTCAAACTTGACGGGTTTTGCGGAGCCCTGAATCCGACATTTGGCGCGCCAGGTAGGGGGCGTGTCGAAATCTTGCCTCTCCGACGACCTCGTCGCGTTCTCGTCACCGACCCTGCTCCACAGCCATGGTGGACACACGCCGAGCTCGCGCTACCCGCCACGCTGTGAACGTTGCTCAGACGGCGCCGCAGGCAACGGCGCAGTGCTCCGCCCCAACTCGTCGGTCACCAACGCCGCCACAGACCTGGCTGTCCACGAGCAGCACGACTCCTCGCTGCCGCTGTCCGTGCGGCGGGATGGCCGCATGGCAACACCTTCAAAAGACCTCTACGACGAGTGTCTCCACCGCATCACCGCATCACCGAGCTCGTCAACGCAGCTGGGGGAGCGCTTGCACCAACGCACTCTTCGCGTGCTCCGTCGCCACCGGCGGCGAACGAGGGCCGTGGGGTCCCGCCTCCGCCTCACCCTCACCCCGCCGGCCAGGAGGGCTGGCGCGAGGCCCCTCGACGTGAACAACCCTGCAGAGCCCACGCCCGCGACGAGGAGAGTTGCCAGGTGATCCCGCACCCACATGCAGGGGCTCGTGGGCCCCCTGGCCCACAACGCCCAGACCGCGCGCCACAGGAAGTGGTGGCGCCAACACCTCACGAACCAACATCGCAGGTGCACGGGGCGCTTGTGATCATGAGCGTACGCGGGTGTGGCGCCCTAGCTCCCGAGCTACGGCGCCTCGTCTGGCCTGGCAAGTTCAAGCCGGACCTGCCTTCACGCTACGACGGCACCACCGACCCCACGGAGTTCCTCCAACTCTACGAGCTGAGCATCAAGGCGGCCAACGGCACTAAGCAGGTCATGGCAAACTGATTCCCCATGGCTCTGAAGGACAGCGCGCGCTCCTGGCTCCTGAACCTCCCGGTGGGATCCATTTCCTCCTAGGGAGAGCTTCGCGAGCGCTTTGTCGCCAACTCCCAAGGCACCCACGACCGAGCCCCGGCACCTACTGACCTGCGTCGCGTGAAGCAGCAGTCGGGAGAAACCCTGCAGAAGTACATCCAACGCTTCAACACCATGCGCCTCCGTATCCCCAGGGTCTCAGACGAGGCCATCATCTTTGCGTTCTCTGATGGTGTCCACGACGTCAGGATGTGGGAGGAGCTCGCCATCCACGAAGACCTGTGCACAGCCCTCGAGATGTTCAAGCTCGCAGCAAAGTGCGCCATGGTGGAGGAAGGCCGCCTCTCCCTTCAGGAGCTGCCTGAGGTGGAGGCAGACGACAAGAAGACCAAGGCCAAGGAGTCAAAGCGCAAGGGACTCGCCGTGCTGGCTGCTGAGCCAGAAGTGAAGCGTGGCTGCGGCTAGGATGACCTCCCCAGAGAGAACCGACCATACTGCGTCTTCTACAATGTCCACAGCCACAACACCAACGATTGCCAGGAGCTCACGGTGATGCGCGGCGGGCGCGTCGGGCAGCGCCCTGAGTGCGACAACCGCGGCTATGGCCGTGGAGGAGGCCGAGGAGGAGGACATTGGAACGGCAGGAACTCGCGCCAAGGGTGGCGTGAGCAGCCTCGCTAAGACCACTGGCAGGAGCAGCCTCGTGACGCCCCGTGGCATGACCAGCCTCGTGAGGGTCACCCTCAGGGCCACGGAGGCCTGCCTCCGTTGCCACCACTGCCAAGGAGGAACGACGGCGATCGCCAGGGAGACGGGGCAGGGGGCTTCCAGGAACCGCGTGCATTCTGGGAGGAGCTCATGCCCCGGCTTCTCACCGCATCTTCAAGCAGTTTGCCCGTGAGGTGAACGCGGTGCTTCCCAAGCCTGATGCCGCGCGCAACCTCAGGTGGACCAAGCAAGTCATCGCCTTCGACCCCAAAGACCAGCTCAAGTGTACTGCGGCCCCAGGCGCACTCCTGATGCTCTGCACCCCGACCATCAGCAACGTCCTCGTGACCAAGACCCTCACCGACAGTGGGGCAGGGCTCAACATCCTCTTCGTCCAGAACTTCGAGACACTCCAGGTCCCCTATGACCAGCTCCACCCCGCCAAGTGATACGTCCAAAACGTATCTATAATATCTGCTTGCTCCATGCCTCTTTTGGGTGATATTGCTATGATATTTATACACTTCCATACACTTTTGATCATATTTGGACTAACCTATTAACTCAGTGCACCCCAGTGCCAGTTTCTTTTTTCGGCTGTTTTTGTATTTCAGGTATTCACGTTACGAGAACTGCCAGGAAAAATCCAGAATTTTTTTATAAAAAATCAGCGTTCCAGAACCTACCATGCGCCCGAAGGACAGCC